>NC_051172.1:13262741-13862741 GCF_013339725.1 Rhipicephalus microplus | reverse complement strand
TCATTCTGTCGTTTGCGCTGTTAAGCGATCTTGATGTTATACCAACACGCCCAATACTACTGTCTCTTAGGTCAACATACCACGCTCTTGATGCACCGCAGCCGTTTCGCTAGATTCACCTATACCAAACTTGGTATTCCGTGACATGAATAAACGACGTCCGAACATGATTACTATGACATGCATGTCATGAAAGAGCATGACTACATGCTACGCTCATAGCGCGCTCGCAGCCGTATCGCTAGCTCCACGTATACCAAATTTGGTATCATGTGACATGAATAGACTGCGAAAATAAATGACCCGTTCAAATATATTAATCTTGATACGCATGTCACGCAAAACATGACTACCTGCTGCGCTCACAGCGTGCTCGTGGCGGTTTCGCTAAACTAAATATACCAAATGTGGTATCATGCGACGGGAATAGAGGAATCAGGTAAATGACACGTACAAACATGATAATCATGACATGTGTACAATGCAAAACATGACTACATGCTACATTCATAGCGTGCTCGCGGTCGTTTCACTAGCTCTAAATATATCTAATTTAGTATATTGCAACGTTAATAGACGATTAGGTAAATGACGCGTGCAATCATGACAACCATGACATGTGTACCATGTAAAACATGACTTCATGCTACGCTCATAGTGTGCTCGCCGCTGTTTCGCTTGCTCCACATATTCCAAATTTGTTATCGCGTGACGTGAATAGACAACGAGCACAAATATTAGGCACAAACATAATAATCATGACATGCAAGTTATGTACGACATAATTTACGTCTGCCTCCTACGGTTGTGCTAATTTTAAAGTCACATATCAACCTTCCTCGTTCGTGCTTCACATATCTTCGATTCCAATGCACTGTACGTGGAGTGAGCCAGTTTTTTCTATCTGTTGATTATACCTCCTTTTCGGGTCTTCTTTATTTCAATTCTTTTCGCTTCTATGTGCTTATTGTTTTTGTATATTTATATTTTTTTCTTTTAGTATTTTTCATTTTGTCTTCGTTTTCTATCACTCCCGTTCTCTCTTTTTCTATTCCTCTCTCTTTATCTTTTCTCTCTCAATGTTTTTTTTTTCTTTCTGCCTCTCTTCCTGTCTCACCTGTTTCACGTGTTGCACTTCACCAGAGATAGACAGACGGACAACGAAATTTTGTTTTCGGGTCTTCTCTATTTCAATTCTTTTCGCTTTTATGTGCTTATTGTTTTTGTATATTTATATTTTTTCTTTTAGTATTTGTCGTTTTTGTCTTCTTTTTCTATCACTCCCGTTCTCTCTTTTTCTATTCCTCTCTCTTTATCTTTTCTCTCTCAATGTTTTTTTTTTCCTTCTGCCTCTCTTCCTGTCTCACCTGTTTCACGTGTTGCACTTCACCAGAGATAGACAGACGGACAACGAAATTTTGTTTTCGTTTAACGTTCGCACCAGCTCTTCTCGGTCAGAGGGCTTTCCCGATTCCTGGGGCATCTACCCGTCTGTAGTTTTCTAACGACACCAAAGTGATTACGGTCGTGATCAACAGCTCTGGTGTTCAAACGCACCTCTTCTACGCGAACTGAACGCAAAAGGCGCGAAACATTTCCAAAAATACTTCTAAGTTGATACATCCACTTGCGCTGAGCCTTTCGTAATTATTTTGTTAGTCGATTTTGGCAATCTTTAGGACAGTATAGAGAATGCCTGTCCCGTTGAAGGTACTTCTATATACGCAAAGAGCGGCTGACAAGATGGTGCCCAGCTCACGGAGTCAGCCTTCTCCCGTTTCCTTTTTATGAAAAGCCCGTTACGTTATTTCCAAGTGGCTGTAGCACCCACCCAGTGCTAATGAGAAAGCATTCGAGTGATATGGCTTGAAGGGCGTAACATGCACTACGTCGGTGGGAGAGTAAATGCGATGAGAGGTCTAATGGGGGTGATTTCGTAGGTGACGTAGGTCACTTGGCGTAAGGTGCAGCAACGGTAGCGTGGGAGTTACTTCCCCGAAAGCCAAACGGAATGCAAGGGAGAGTAAAGTAGAAAAAGATTACCAGGTGCGTAGTGCACGTCACGATTGTCGTGCGAGTCCACGAGTCATCATCTAGCAACCAGGCGTGCCCTCGGGCCCTGCGTTATCGGTTCCAGATTGTACTCAGGTGTATAACTTAGTCAGGAGGATCGAGTGGTTGGAAAGGTAGCGTAGGACGAAAGCTCAACGAAATAGAAAATGGAGAGAACCCAGTGGTACGATGTCGAGAAGAGTTATAGGGAAATGTGGCAGTCTTAGCGTGGGTAGAGTCACCGGCTTGACTGAGGAGGTCTCTGGCCTTTTTTATTCTTGTTCCTCAGAGTTCAAATAAAGTTTTTGTATGTATGTATGTATGTATGTATGTATGTATGTATGTATGTATGTATGTATGTATGTATGTATGTATGTATGTATGTATGTATGTATGTATGTGTAATTTAGTGTCGCAGTCGTGATTGTCGGCGGAGACACACAGGAACAGCATGACAGTAAGAATTAAATTGAGCCGCATGGTTCCACCTTTGGTTTGTGGATTATAAGCAGTTGAAAGCTTGTGTTTAGTTGTGCATGAGCGCAGGAGGTCATCAAAAATTTTCGAAAGGAAGTAGCTTCTTCAGTCGGTGAGGAGCTGTCGAGAGGCGCTGGGGTCGTCGAGATGTCCTGCTGGGAAGGGTAAGTGCAGCATTTCTCAAGAGGCCACCGTACGCTCCGAAGCCGCGTTCCAGAAAGCACCCTTTTGTTCGTGACCTTTCTTTATATATCAGGAAGGCGCCAGTAGTGAGTTAAACTTTAATACGCACCCTCTATATCCCCCCTCCGGGAACACAAATGTATTATACATGACGACACTTCATTGTGTTAGCATGAACATGCCATTAAGAAAGCCAGAACTTCTGTCTGCCTACTATCACACGTTTTCCGTAACGTGGGTGTTGAGCACCAAGAAACCCACGTACTTCCCGTGTTTCACAGTGCTCTGTGCCCGTCGCAGTCTGGTCTGTGAAGGCATTTGGGTCAAGTTCACTGAAGACTTGACTGTCCAATAACAGGCCAGGAGGTTGGCCCGGTAGATCAAGAACATTCGAACGGGCCGTTGATTGTGGCACTAGAAAAGGTCTCTCAGATCGAATTTTCAAAGACGCGGACGTCGAAGGGGAACCAACACTTGCGACCAGACGTCGACGACTCCTGACGAGAACACCATTGGACGTATACATGAACCACATAGGAGCGTGACTTCGGAGCAGGACTCACAACTGTAGCCCACACTTCCGCGTCTTGCACCCACACTCGTTTCCCTACTTTCGGGGCGAAAGATCCTCAGAAGCGTGGTAGGCATTGTAACTTCTTGTCTTATCTGGTCGTTGTCTTCTGTCCTTGTCTTCAAAGTAATTAGTCGATGGCCAGTCGGATTATGATTTTTTATATCAACTCGGGATTGTATGCAATGACAGCGTTCCATGAGGTGTTCAGGTGGACAAGAACAGGAAAAGCCTGCAGCGTTGTGCCGAGACCAACGTCGATGACGCCGGTGATGGATGACACCAGACCCAACTATTGCCTCATAAACAAGAAGAGGTGTGTCATTGCCTTGCACCACGTAGAGTTTCTGTTTGATGGTGCGAGAATGCCACGGCAAAGTTGCGGAAAACGTGCCGATGAAGTCGAGTCTGTTGCGTACTGGCCCAATAAGTTGCTCGCCTTCTGGCGGGTCTAGTGAAGTTGGACATCCCTTGAAGGTTGGAGGAACAACAGACACATCGCTACCCGAGTCCACTTAGAAGCGAAGAGCGCGTCGCTGACTTTAATGCTGGTGAATCGATGAAGTTCGCGAGAGGCATTTACTGCGAGCAGCTGAATGTGACTAAGGCCTTTCTTCTTTGAGCGGTAAATTGCAGAAAAGTGCCCTCTTTTGTGGCATAGGTTACATAAAACTTTCATGGCCGGGCAATCTTCACGATAGTGTTCCAAAAAACCACACAGGTCACACATAGCGTTCGATGAAAAGTGATGATGGTTAGCCTCTGGACGAGAGCAGCGTTCAGATGCGTCTGAGCAGCGTCCACTGGCTTGCTTCTTCCCAATGATGATGATGATGCTGATGATGGTATGCGGGATGTAACGTCCCAAAACCACCATATGTTTATGAGAGACGCCATAGTGGAGGGCTCCGGAAATTTCGACCACCTGGGGTTCTTTAACGTGCACCCAAATCTCAGCACACAGGCCTACAACATTGCCGCGTTCATTGGAAATGCAGCCGCCGCAGCCGGGATTCAAACCCGCGACCTGCAGGTCAGCAGCCGAGTACCTTAGCCACTAGACCAACGCGGTGGGGCTTGCTTCTTCCTAGGGGCGCATGTGTTGGAAGTCTCGTATGCAAACTGCGAGCTTTCTTTTCCTTTGCGGCGTCTTTGTGCTGTTCAGCTTGAGTCAGTGCGTCTTGAAGAGTGAGCTTCGAGAGTGACAGCGCAGGTCCGGTAGGCGCGATACCAGTAGACCCCCGAGAAAATGTTCGCACACTACGCGATGTTCTGCCGTAAGAGGGTAGTTGCATTTCTTAACCATGTTCTTGAGCCCGGCGTAGAGTGCATCTACAGTTTCGCCGGGCGGGTGGTTGCGTTTGTGAAAACGGCTGGACTCGTAGAGTTCATTCACCGGCTGAACAAAGTATCTGTTGAATTTTCTTCGACTGCGTCGTATGAGGCGTACGCTTTCGTGTCAGACATAAGAGATGACAAAATAACACGAGCTTGAGGACTCATGCAGTATATCAGGCTGCGGACCTTTAATTCTACAGCAGCAGACTCTATAGCCTGACCTTAAGGAGGAGTCTTCGAACTGTTGAATCCATGCTGGCCACTGACCTGCGTTGATCGAAGTTGAACAATTGCGGAGAGCAAAGGAAAACGCTGGCGCCCAGGGAAGCAGCAGAATGTAAGGTCTCATGATATGACATCTCAGTGGCAGGATCTCACTTTTGACACCATGTCAAGACGAGACGCTCCCCTGGGAAGGTTGAGCTCAGCACTTTTCAAGAGGCTACCATACGCTCCAAAGTCGCTCTTCGAAAAGCCCCACTTTATTCCTGACCTCTCCTCATATAACATGAGGGCACCAATATTAAATTAATATTTAAGGCGCACCCTCTTCAGTGGTGTAGGAAGTTCTTCTCCAGGAGGAAAATTGTTGACACCATCAGTTGAACCACTAGTTGAAAGAGCCCGTGTGATCGCGTATCGTGTTGCGTAATCGGTCGCTACTGCAATTGAAGTATTTCCCACGAAAGGACCAACGAGATCAACACATGCGCGGTAAAATGGCTCTGGTGGTTTTTCGGGCATCTGAAAGAGTTCGGCAGAGTGGGTAGTTGGGTTTCTTTCGCGTCGTTGACTTAGGTCGCAGGCAGCAATATAGCGCAGAAATTACTGATTACTAGGGTTGTCTTTTTTCCTCTGCTTGCTCTCCTTCCTGCATGTTTGGTGTTTGCAGTTTGTAGGCTGTTGGCCCGTTCATAAAAAAAGCGTACCTACATTTTGCTGTTTAAAAAAGGTTTCGGGGCAAGTTGGCCTTGTATCAATTTTTTTGTAGCTCATACTCTGTCATGAATAGTTTTGTAGTGGACATTTCAAAAAATAGTTATTTTGCGAGCAAGTCTGTTTTTCAAACGAAAGCCTTCAGTACAAATTTAAATGTTTACTCCTACTTCAAAAAACAACTTAGCACTAAAAAGAGCAAGCGTCTTGCTGTTTATGGCCACTGCATCTTCAGTATACGCTGAAGCCATTGAAGGAAGCTCGATTAGTCTGCTCAATAGGCCAGTACAGTCGGCCAAGACTTCAGTTGTTCTGCATTAGTGGCAGTTTTTTGTGGGTTTTTGCCATACTACGGAATTAAGTTCCGAAAAAGATGAGGACAAGTGTATGGACAAAAAGTGCATGTCCTCAAAGCAATGTTTGGTAACTTTGTTTTGTAATATGGCACTGACAGACAAAAAAGGGGCCACTTCGGGGAGTAGCTAAAGTTTTAGCCGACTGTACGTCCCAGCACACGTTCGGAAAGAAGCCATGGTTGATATCGCATGCCGAGGTTTCATTACGTGTGAGCTACTTTTCGAGGAATCGACTTTCACCCACTTTTGTTAACAAGCCAGTGGCATTGCATTGTTGAAATCCAAACTATATCTTTGAGTACTCTTCATCAGAAAGAGAGGGAAAAAGAGAAGGTATTTTATTTGCTAAGAGAGAGACAGTATGTCAGCAGAACTTGAATATGTATAATTTGACAGTTTTCCTTCTCTTTTCAAGGAGATAATTTGAGATTCGACAGTGCTTCTAGAGTTTCCCTCACCTCACCTACCCTCTCCTTGGAAATAAATAAATAAATAATATATATATATATATATATATATATATATATATATATATATATATATATATATATATATATATATATATATTATATATATATATATATATTATATATATATATATATTATATATATATGCATCATGTCCTTGCCAACAACATGAAAAAAATTGCCCGCAGCTTCCCTCGGGGGAACACTGAGGAGGATGCGGACCATATAATTGGTTAACGGGGTGTTAAAGTGCGACTTACTTGGGTCGATGGCTAAATTGGTTAACGTGGTTGTGAAATGGGGTGTTAAATTGCGACTTACTTGGGTCGATGGCTAAATTGGTTAACGTGGTTGTAGGAGGGGGTGTTAAATGAGTGAACACGTACACACGTATGCGAAAAGGGCGGCGCTGGTCGAAGGGACGTCGATCATTGTGTTTGTGGATTCGTTGGAATTCATTTCACCGCGACCTTGGACGTCGACGCGCCGTACAAACCAACCGACGAGCGGCAACTGAGCGAGCGAGCGCCGACCTTGAGTATATATACAGCACGACGGCCAATGCACTGTCAGCTGTTGAATGTTCTCGAAGCGCGACGCCACATGCGCGTCCACTGGAGAATCAGGAGAATTGTAGATGTCGAACGCGGTGTGTAGAGGAGGAAGGGTGCACAGATGGTGGAGGAGTGAAGCGCGCGCGGTGTGTAGAGGAGGAAGGGATGCACAGATGGTGGAAGAGTGGGCGACGGCGCGTCGGCGCATGCGCGCGCGTCAGCTGTCGAATGTTCGAGAAGCGGTGCGGACGGCGCACTACAAGGCGCGAGTATAAGATGCTCCGCATCTAAAAAAGTGCCGCAGTGCAATAATACCCTTCCCATCAGCTTCAGAAAAAAAGACAGCTAATTTCTCCGGAAAGTGCCCCCTCGTTTTCACCATTTTTTCTACTACAGTATCTTGTCTCCGGAAAGACGCTACGCAGCGACATCTAAAGAGTTTTTTTTTTTCTTTAAACCAGTACTGCTACACTAATCACCCTTTCGGCGACACTTGAAACACCCCCGCTTTCTGTCAAGCGACCTTTTCAATCAATCAATCAATCAATCACCTTTCTAGCATTCCCCGTCAGTGCGGTCACCAAAAATGGGTCTTTTAATCAAAAACTTGTCTTTCTTTCGATAGATGCACCGCATCCCCGAATTCTCGATTACATTTCCAGATTGATATCTCAAGTACCACTGATCCTATCGAAATCATTTTTCAGCAAAATGAATACATATATGAGCTCTAAAATTATGTACAGTAGACAACTATCTAGCTCTATCTAGTAAGCTTATAAAGCTTTAATACTGATATCAATTTTTCGTATTTTCTAAATACAGAGTACACGATACATCAGAATAATTTCTACTAAACCTCGACGTAGCGTTGAATATTTAAAAAGCGCACAATTACTTTTCATTTTTATTCAGCAGCTTTTAAAAATATGAAAATATGAAAAATATGAAATATGAAAAATATGAAATATGAATATGAAGATATGAATATGAAAAAATATGAAAATATGAAATATGAAATATGAACGCTTAATAACCCTTTATTGAATAAACCGCAAGCTATGTATATCTCTACACAGTGGATCCACACTCCAAATATTAGATTGGTGTGTTGCGGACGTTACTGATGTTTTTCAGAAACACGTGAACCAACATTTTGGTGTTCCCACTCCACTGTTTGGGTTATTCACTGCTATCTTGTAACGTTTGTCTAGTATTGACAAGCTGCTTTATTATCTACATAATGTTACTATGCTTAGGCAGTTTTCTGAGACAACTTCGAGAAGTAATCGAGAGAGCTCACTCACGAGTCCTATCGCCGCACTCGCGACGGCCGCCTCGTTCGCGACTCGCGATTCACAATGCGTCGTTCGCGGCGCGTCACCATCACACGATTGTAGTTGAAGTAACCTAATGCTGTTGATGAAAATCTTGCTTGACTCATGTCGTCAGTTCTAATGACCAAGCGATTTTTATTTTACAAACGCGGCCGAAGGCTTCGCCTAATCCTCACTGCGCTTCAGTTCGGGTGGCATGGCCTGCGCCGTATGTTGGCTGCCCGGAAAGGCTGCCTACTTCCGTTCGTCTAGCAGCCAATGAAAACCGCTGAGCGATGTGCCGAAGCCCTTTCGGCACGATTCCGGAGTATCTAGTCTTTGGACACCGGAGAATATCAGAAGAATGTGAGCCCGTTTTCTCCGTCTCTCAAAGCAGAGAATGTGTCACGTTTGGGTGGTATCACCGGAGCATCCTCTCCCAAGACTCGTCCCAGCTTGGTACAGTTTATTTTCCGGTGCAGCGCATTTCATTTCAGGTAACCTTGGTCACTTTGAAATGTAATGTGCGAGAGAAACAAGGCAAAAAATGAGTCTGTGTAAGACGCCGCATTTCACCCTTTCTTGTAGAATGTGAGAGCGTTGAAGCAGTCGATCGGGAATGCCATGATAGTAAAGCA
The DNA here is from genome assembly GCF_013339725.1 of Rhipicephalus microplus. Classification (NCBI taxonomy): domain Eukaryota; kingdom Metazoa; phylum Arthropoda; class Arachnida; order Ixodida; family Ixodidae; genus Rhipicephalus; species Rhipicephalus microplus. Next base: position 13,853,852 of record NC_051172.1, on the reverse strand, counting down.
AAGATACTCGCTGGTTATAAATGAGTGTTTCTTGTTCTCGCGCGAAAATACCTGTATACCGCAATTCTGGAAATAATTTTTTTCAGTAATTAATAGCCACAACATAGTGAATAGATGATAGGCCTTCGTGGCTCGATGATGATATGAGCAATAGTTTATTCGTTACATAGGTGTTGTGCGACTGCCATGTTCGCAGGAGAAGCGCTATGTTGGTCGGCGTATATATAATATGCCAAAATATCAGAAAGCGTATTTGCTATTGGTTATGAGGATGGTCATAGGACTAGCTCTGTTATGAAGGCATGCGCATTAGAGAAAGGTAATATTTGCAAATATGCGTCAGGGTTGTGTTGAGGAGGTGTTATCATGGAATGTTTATTGATTGATAGAGCGCTCACGTTCTCTTCATAGCAGGGGCTCCATTTCTGCCATTTAACATGACCGCCTGCCTCCTGCAATTGAAAAAAAGTAATTATTTATTTTTTTATTTAATGCTGCTCGTTTCTCTCGAAATTTCAAGATGTCTGCTGCGACACAAAAAGTTTCCCCTATTTTGGACACTTTTCCAACAAATTTCTTTAAATACACAGCATATAAAAGACACAAAAGCATGCAGAAACGCCTACAAAAACTCTGCTCCGACCGGGTGTCCACTCAAATAACCGAGACATTTTACTTGGGGGAGATAATCCCGCCTAAACTGCATTTATATGGCTTAATTTCACTTTAATAGTCTTTACATAGGCCGGATATCAATTCGCCAAGTCTACTTACTTGCACACTTATCGGCAAAGCTGTGTAGCACTGTTTGTTTTAGATTTTTTGTTTGTTTTATATATCATCGTTTTCCGACTATAGTTCACTGTGTGACACTTTCGCTCTTTCAACCGTTAGAGCCGTGAAAAAAATGCCTCCTTTTTGTCACTACCCAGAGCCACCTCGAATTTTAATATTTGTTAGTGTCGCTTAGCGCCTACACTGTTCTTGTCGGAATCCCTAATTATTGAGAGTGGCAAAAAGTTTATCCATTCTAAATGCTGTCAAACGCAAGGTTGTATAGTTTTTATGTTCATTCCATACGAATAGCAAGTGTGGCTTTGCTGCCTAAGTAGAGTGTCCATAAAAAAAAAAGAAGATAGGTGAAATCCTAAACAATTTTCTATATGTAATGTCATGGCGCTATTTCAGTACATCAGCAGTGAGCGTGATTTGCTGAGTTGATATGCAATGTATGTGAGATACTCGTCAGTTCTACGCCATGTCAGTTCTACGAGCAATACGCCAAGCAGCCTACTCAGCAGATAAGAGTCCAGGGGACAAGGGTGAAACATTTATATATCAAGAATTAAATGTTCTTTCTGTAGCTCTCTGATGAAGGTAATTTAAGCTAGCCTGGAGAACGTTGCTCAGTGCTATAGAGTGGAATAGATTATTTTCACTTACTTTTTTTCTAATTATTTTTTCTGAGTGTTTCTCAGAGCACTGTCATGTGAAATACCGCAATCCTTTTTCCGCTGTAGTTCTGGAAGCATTTCATGAAAGCACTCACACATGAAATCGCACAGCTTTGGGCAAGAAGACAAAATTGCCGTGGGCATTGTGTGCGGTAAATTTGTGCTGAACGCAGTCGTCGTTTCAGATGCAGGCATGAAACCATTCTTGCACGAAAGGCTGCCGCACGCGCACGCATGCCATTCGGAGAACACCGCGAAGAGGAAAGAGCAGAAACTTGTTCGCGTCTATTTTGGAACCAGCTATTCCCAAGGATGTTTACTGAGAAAACATATCTTTCGTATTTATGCTCCAGCAGTTCGAAATAGCCTCGGGTTCTGCTTTGCCAACGCCACAGACGTGACTTGAAGTAGGGACGCTTTTTTTTTTCACCTGCGTGGAAAACCAAAGTGGTACGCTCCATCGTAAATGTAGCACAAATCATGCGTACAAATTTGTTCCGGCGTTTCAAACTGGAAAGCACTCCCAAGCTGTTTGAGGCACAATTTCGTTTGGAAAAGCGTCATTCTCGAAGTGATTCTCTGGCGAGCGATTCGCATTGTGCGTGCATGATTTCCCACCATGTGGAATTTCTAGCTTGATGTATTGAGGTCACTTCGTGTTTGCGGGGTAAGTAGGAGGCTATTTTTACACCAGTTTCTTTTTTTTAAGTTGTGGCACGGCACTTTTCAAAAGCTGCTTCCTTCAAGAGTGATACTTGCTTTCCGGTTAACCTCCCTGCCTTTCTTTGTACCATTTTTCTCTCTCCCTCCCTCTCCTTCAAGAGCAGAAACATATCACACTAAAGCACTTAAACGATCACATCGTTTTGATGAGGTCACTTTCTTTTTAGATTTTTGGTCGTTGCGTTTACCCTCGACGGTTTCTAATCTCACGAAACATCTCCCTGAGAACGTTATTGCGAATTGGTTTGTGGAATCCTGGAAGTGGTCAAATTATTCAGGAAGAGAAACTGAGAAGCACCCGTGTGTAGCTCGAGCAGGAAATCAATTCGGATTTCTCAGAAGAAAAAAAAACGAGCGGCTGTTAATCTTTCTTCCTGAAGCAACATTGCGTGAATCAGAAGAACCAATTTGCAATATTCTGGGTTCATGTGCTTCAAGCAGTGAATAAATTCATCCTCGTGCTGCCATTTGTTAACTTCCTCGTTATCTCAGCTCATAGACAACCGCAACAACATGGCACTAGTCCAGGTTTCGATACCCGGACCAGGGCACTTTTTCGGCAATTTCCTTTCTGGGAAATCCTTATGAGTTTACTCGTGGCTCCTTGCTAAAAACGTGTGCATCTGAGTTTATCTTTTTCTGGGCTCCCAATATTCACCGCAGTGCCCATCTGCTATCGCTGTATAAACTTCATTTGTGTCCATTTGCTCAAAAACTAAATTGTTTCATACTTACTTCTCGTTTAGCCAATAGCAATAATTGATAGCGTTTAACGTCCCAAAACTATAATATGTGTTTAGACAACTCGCACGTAGACTAGTGCGCTCATGTATTCGCTTAAAGGGGCGTCGCCACCATATTTGTGTTTTGCGCGTTCTTTGTTGCAAGCGTTTCTTATATAACTCTGCATTACACACGCACAAAGATTCATTTATTGTCGCTGAAGAATCGGATATCACCTTATTTACGTGGACGATTTCCTGTTTCGGTTTCTGGGCGCCGAGTTGGGCAGTGACGTAGCAGTGTAGGTGGCTCGTTCACGTGACCAGACAAGGCTGTGACGCACGTCGTGCTGATTATCGTCTGCTTTCGCATACACGTGTTTTCGTAGTCATCTAAGAGGGGGGGGGGGGTGAAGTCAGCCCTACACATTAGCATATTAGGGACGGGGCGCTGCGACTCAGGGTGAGGGGGGAGTGCAGTGCCAGCCCGATTAAATGGCATAATAGGGAGGGGTCACTGCAAAGAATCTTCGTCCGCTTATGCGCACGCTTATGCTCACTACAGGTCTGATGTGGCGTCAGTACAATTTTTGTTTACGTCAGTGCTGGACGCGCCTTCGATGAGCCTTGATCGGGGGAATGAGAATTGAGGGGCTGTTTAGAAGTCAATTAAAATACATTTCAAACGTTTGCTGTATGCAACCAATCGTATGGAGTTTCCTTGCCTACATGAAGCTTGTTTTAGTTTCAAAATTTGAGGGCACCACCCTTTTAAAGGAATTAAAAATAAAAAAACCAGCGTTGCTTCGGCTAATTTTTAACATACGAAAAGCTGCAAATGGTGAAAACTGAAAGTTTTTCTATGGGTCATGTAAAGAGAGATTTTTATTGAACGGAATATGCACAGAAGCTGAATTGCAAGCCAACTTGGAAGCAACCTTAATTTTTATATATTTGAATGCAACACAACAACGTCCCTACATGAGGAAACTTATAAAAATTGATGATGCTGGTAAAGAACTATCATTTCTGGTAACTGCACAAAACAGCATTGCGATTTGCAACTTTTCCAAACTACAAAAAATTCAGTAACTTTTACCTTGAGTTGATGTCATAACGAAACCAACACACTTTGCAACATGCCTACCCTTTTATTTTTTTAATCTTAATTGTGTAAGCTTCATCTCTTAGAAAAGACCTAAAATTGCACAATTATAGTTTTCTAAAAATACCTGCATAGCAGTCTTGCGAAAGTATAGCAATCTTGTTAAGTAAATCTTTTTCAGGAAATAAGTCATATTATGTGTAGTGGTGGTGACATCACGCTTGCCATGCTTTTTGGCGAGTCACTGGGTGGCGGCATTTGCACACTATCACGAAAAGTACCCCGCCTCCTGCACGGCGATTAACTCCGGAGGACACTGACCCCCAGGTTCGGTTTCAGCTACCTCCGCTGGAGGCACTGTTCGGATCTGAAAAAAGCCCGTTTCACGGAAACTACAAATTCATACGTACACTTGTCCAGTTGGAACGGCTCAATTAGGTAGATGATCGAACTTCGCAGCCTATTTTCGACGTTGTGTTCTGTCCAATACATATTAGAAATGCTTTTTTGAGGCAGAAAAGATAGATAGTCCTTTAATAAGGTGTGTCCCCAGGGCCAACTTTTTTTCCCATTTCTGACTTTGTTAGCGCGTTCCCTCAGTCGGTCGTTCAGCCATATTCTGGTCTGTCTGACATATCATGCACCACAGAAAAGGAAAACCCTACAGACAACTTGCAGGGAACATTGCACATACTCACCCGCATACCCACCGGCACGATGGCACATACCCACCCGCATGTATTTGCCGCACGTCGGGAGGAAAGTGTTTGACGATGCATGCGACAGGAATAATACTGTATTCATGTCATGACCAGCTGGTAATATTTGTCGAACCCTCTTAACCTCACATACTAATTGTGTTTTACACCAAGTTAAGGGGGTGGTCATGAGGGCCATAGAGTTTCCAATAAATACACCAGAGGGAACTCTGGCGCTAATGTCTATGGTAGCCGCCACGCATGAACCTTCAGCGAGAATGAGTATCGTGGGTAGTACATGAATTTGCCTAATTTTCGTACTTTATGCTCCGTTTGGCTTCGCGTGGCATAGAGCCTCTTTCGCACGAAACAACAAACGGAAAATATTCAGCAGTCACGCTTCACCACCATGATATTTTCAGGCTCATCAATTCAAATCTGGTCACGAAGTTCAAAATGGTTTGTTCTTGTATACAAAACAAAACCAAAACACTGCAATAAACTAAGCCACAACTGCGTTAGCAGCCTGCAAGCACGAAGACTAGGCAAATCTATGTACTACACATCATTCCCAAGGTCTCTAAACGATCGCCGTGCCAGACCCCTCTAGTTAATTCTATAGGGAACCCTAAGATGAGAGTATACCTAGACGTAGGCGGCTAGATGGATGGATGGATGGATGGATGGATGGATGGATGGATGGATGGATGGATGGATGGATGGATGGATGGATGGATGGATGGATGGATGGATGGATGGATAAATGGATGGATGGATGGATGGATGGATAGACGGACGGACGGACGGACGGACGGACGGAAAAAAATGCTTCGCATTTACAATGCCGTCTGACACGTTCGCACTATCGCTTCACATGTGCACGATAGCGCTGAAATAATATTCGGCCGGCGATGTGTCATACGACCTCGCTCGCTAGTGAGGAAAAGGGGGCCCAAGCGGCGCTTCTGCACCACGTGCAGATGGCCGCCCCGCCACCAACTTGTAATCCTTCTGCCTTTTTGTTTTTTTTTTCACCTGAATAATTGTTTCTTCATTCTATTTTATGTACTAAATGAGTACTGCGAGCGTGTTTTAATACCTCTTTTATTCTACAGCCATGTTTTTATACCACATTTTCTTTTTCACCCACTGCGGCATCTGCCGGCGTCCCCAGACTATTTAATGTTTCTGAACATGTATAAAGACAATGTTTTCAAAACATGCTTATGGCGAACTATATTCCTCCCTCTTCAATGAAACATCTGCTATGCCATTGCACTCAGATCCACTGCAAAACAAACGGAAATGAAAAGGCTCATGTGTGGCTGAAAGCTCCTGATGAGAACCACCGAATTATTTCACATGACGTATTTTGACTCCGAGGCCCACCACTGGAGATGCCGGCAGATGTCCATACATTCAGATACACTCACACATTCACACGCGATGTCGGTCTCCCCAAACCCATGCGGTCGCTGCAAGAAGGTTCCTTCCTGTTACGCTTCATTTCGGTTTAGAGGAAGTCGACTCAAACAAGACATTTGACGCAGTTTGAACACAGCGACTGCTTACCTTTTACGGGAGAAGCAGTTTAGGGGTCTCCATCGCAGCGACCTAATGAAGCGGGTACTTTGTTGTCCACGAAGAGACAGTGACTGCAAATTATTTTGTGCTTTTTGTTACTCGAAAATTACTTTTTTTGCACTAAAAACATATTTTGTTTCGAAAGTACTTATATACTGAGTGGGCTGGAGCGCTCTCGCAATGTGTGTGTGCGTGTGTGTGTGCGTGCGTGTGTGTGTGCGTGCGTGTGTGTGTGCATGCGTGCGTGTGCGCGTGTGTGTGCGTGCGTGTGTGTGTGTGTGTGTGTGCGTGAGTGTGTGTGTGTATGCGTGTGTGTGTGTGTGTGTGAGCGTGTGTGTGTGTGTGTGCGTGTGTGTGTGTGTGTGTGTGTGTGTGTGGTGTGTGTGTGTGTGTGTGTGTGTGTGTTTTGAGTGCCGACAGCTTAACATATAGGAAGCGCGCCGGTGGTATCTTGCCTAGCCTGCAATCGAGGCGCGCCCGATAAAGGGCGACTTCGTAACCCATCGGGGTGTTTATTTGCTGGCTTTGTAGCTGAAAGCCATAAGAGCAGCATGTTAATAACAATAACATTGGGGTTTAACATCCCAAAACTACCATATGAGACACCGTAGCAGTATGCTTCGGAAATTTTCGCCGCTGTTGTGCCGCTATCTTGCCTGTCGCCACCGCCAGTCGTCGTTTTACATAAAACGACATTGCGAAGCGGCGTCAATACAATGTCTGTGCGGCGAATTTGGCAGGGCCTTCGGCTCGCTCGCTTAAAACCTTTTGTAGGCACGCCCAACCGACGGACTGCCCCATAAGGGCTATTCAGTCTAAGCTGTGGTCACCTCTGCATTGCTTGGGTCGTCAAAGCACACCAGGCAACGAACAGTACGTCTGGCCTCAGTATATGAAGACGTTTCCCACATTTCTTGGTGCATTCGTGCTTTCGCGGCCTTCTCGGGAGCTATGGATGAGTCATCCTTGCACCTTCCCACACCGATGGACCGACTCCGCGCGTGTGATTCCACGTCATCGCACCATGCTAGTTGTGCCGTGCTGTCGCATGGTGTATGAGCATTTTTCTAGTGCGAACAGTGCCCCAAGTGAACATCGCCGAAATCAACACTGGTGACTCGAAGGCCTGCGTTTGGAGGCCTGCATTTGCGCCTCTCTCTGGAGCAACCATTTGCATCTTTGTGGCACCAGATGTCACTTGATCCGCACGTGTCGCCACATTTTGGCCACCAAAATCATGACACGTGCCTGCTGAAGGCCGGTGCGCATGCGCAGGCTACCTACCCGGAAAAGGCCCATTGTGTGTGTTTCTCCCTGACCGCACGACGAACTGGGCATGCCTTTCCCCTTTACCTAGGTTCAAAGGTAAACTTTTGACTTTTCCTCTGAGGGAGTGGAGACAAAGACTATAGCATTAGATTGTCCTGGCCTGGATCATATTTCTTTTTTTTTCATGCGGGAAATTTCGGGTAAACCACGATATAAAACACGAATGCCGAGACGCACAAGTGTGCTTCATTCTTTTTATTTATTTATTTACAGAATACTGTAAATCTCCCGTGGGTATTATTACAGGGGGAGCATCACTGTCACTACTTTCGACGTCTTAAACAAGAAAAATCAGAGTAATAAAGAACACATAATCACTGAACACAGCAGTACGGAATAGAACAATCATACATAGTTATTTGAACGATGACCAAGTACAAAGTACACCAATGGTACACCGACAAAGAAGGAAGAGTCGAAAAGAAACGAAGCACAGAAAGAAGAAAACACAGATCGGGTATTGTTATCAAGGAACCGTATTCAACAATAAATATATGCAGACAAGTGCTTTGGTGTGACAATTGGAAACAAGAAGGACTGCGTGAAGAAAAACAGGCGGTCACTGTACATGCTAACTAGGTTATGCATGTTGTATTACGTAACTCTACACATCTAAATTCTGTATATACACATTCTGAGACTCGGATAGCTCCGGTCAGGACCATGCTACCCGAAGTCGCAATAATAAAGCACACCATGGGTTCCGACGACACCTCATTCCCAAAACCGCCTTAGCTTTTTAACGTGCTGCCAAAATATAAGCCCACAGGCCTCAAGTATTTCCGCCTTCATTGATAACGTGGTTAGTTAACACTTGGACGTGTTGGTATAAAGAGAAAATAAGGAAAAAAAGCAGCGCTGAAATTTTGACGAACGCAAAAGAAAATGGACGACGACAGATGCTGACTCACAACTGATCTTTATTTTGCAATGTGGACACATTTTTACCACGACAGTAAAAACAGACGTGACTAACACCAACGTGGTCTTGTCCCTCTGACGTCCACATTACCACATCTGCGTGCTGTGTCACAAATTCGCATGATTCATCTCAAAAATAAAACAAGCAAATTCATTCTGAAGAAAGGTTATAGACATCATACTGACAAACCTAAAGATTTTTACGGCGTACTATTTTAACTGCTACAATTATTTATCTAGTTATTTTTCTTTGTATCTGCCAATGACTTTTGTTTCGCGAAACTTGGATGTGCGGCCACATTGTTTTGTGATTGATGCCAGCGTGGCCTTCAGTAGCTTTCTGCGCGTTGTACTCGGGCTCCGTCAACCTTACATTTAAGTACCTTCCCGTTCGACCGACGTATCTTTGTCGGCCAATGGGCTTGCACGTATGCAGCGGTGGCACTACACAAAGTTAAACACGTTCAGATAGGCGCCTACACCTCAATAACAGCAAAAGGACTTTGACTGTCTTTTGAGCCCATTTAAGGCGAGGACAATACTTTCTTTTTTCTTTCCTCTCTCTCTCATCTTCATAACCCCCGTTGTGCCGTTCCCCCAGCGTAGGGTAGCAAACCGGGAGTGTGCCTTGTTAACCTTCCTGCCTTCTTTGTTGTTGTCCTTCTTTCCTTTTTATCTTCTTCGGCGAAACAGTGGGATAGAATACACATGTTTAGCGCATTCTATGAAGCTGATCTTTATTTTTTTTCGTCTTTTTTCTTTTCTACGCAGAGCTGCTGCTTACTTGCCGGGTTGCACATACTTGACCAGTATTTAGATGGAACACTGACGCGATTCTTTGGATTTCTTCATGACACGTCCACACGCTTTGATACCAATGGGGCATGAAACATAAAAAGCAATCACTGCAAGCAACGTCATATGCGTGTAGTCTGCTCCCGACGCAATACTTGACAATAACCAGCGAGAGTGCCTTGAACAAAAACTGTGTTCAAGTGGCTCACGTTAGCCCAGCTCTTTTTTTTTTCTCTCTGTCTTTCCAAGGTGTTAGAGCGATGGTCCTGAAAAATTTAGCACAATGCAATGAAGTCATTTCAGCGGTTCATGCAGGAGGCTTCTTTATGTAGACGACAAAGAGTCGACGCCTGTTGAAAAACTATTGAATAGTTGCACAGCGTTTATGTATTGCTTTGACATACTGTCTTTATTTTCCCCGTGCCTTTCGCTGTACTTTCTAAATGAGTACTATGAACCAGCTAGCCCTACTCTAAGCACTTCTATAGCCAGCCGGACGAGCGTGTGGTGTGGAACAGGGAAACTATGCGTTCCTGCGAACGTTTTCTTCCTATTGCTGTAGGCACAAATTTTTCTGTTCAATACTTAGCTCTTGAGAAACTTTTACGGTGTCTATCTTTTCTGAAGTAACAAGCCAGGTCACGCAGCATAAAAGTGAGCCTTTCAGTGTGTGTGTGCGTGTGTCTGACGAGTGCTATCTCAAGTTGTACGCATCGCTTCCCCCCCCCCCCCTGTAGCCCGGGGCCATGCAGCCCGAATGCCAGTAGACGTTCTCAATGGAGCTAGGAGAATGCGACCCGCGCCTGTCACAGAGCGCTGCGCTCTAATCGCTCAAAGCTGAGAACGAACTTCTCGAGAAAACCGCCCCCAACTTTGGGCGTGGTGTTTGCTTTGTCTAGAGAATATATATATATATATATATATATATATATATATATATATATATATATGTGTGTGTGTGTGTGTGTGTGTGTGTGTGTGTGTTGTGTGTGTGTGTGTGTGTGTGTGTGTGTGATATACGCCACTTAGAAACCGTGTCCTTCGCATTACCGCTGCTTTTACTGTCTATGTTGCACATGTCTCTCTCCCTGATCTATTTTTCTCGTCTCGTCGTGGCACTTAGTGGTTGGCGGCTACCGCCCTGTGTGTCGGAAATGACTTATCTCCCTCGCGATGGCATCCGTTGCCTGAAAGTTCTGTACAGCGGCAGCGCCCTCATGTCTTCGCAACGTGATCTTTCTACAAATTATGGGGTTCGTTGGCTCTAGCAGCGCACGCTCAATTATTTTCTTTTTTGGGTTTGAAGTTATCCAACCGGAAAAGTGTTTTTTCTGATGTTGACGAGTTAAAAGAAAGATTTGATTAATTCCGCTGGTGATACCGACATCAAAATAAAGGACGACGCTCATTGTATTGCTGTTGCAAAAAGCAAATGCTTCGAACTTGCCGAAAATCATTCTTCTTGTAATAACAAATGCCTGACGCATCATGTAATGAGTACACATGTATATTAACAAACTCTATACATACATCCTAGACCTATCCGGGGGGGGGGGGGTCAACTCTCTCTGGTATTTTTGTTTAATTTTGCTTGCGTGTGCATACACACACGTTTATTCAACCACAGGCACGAATATACATAAAGTTTCGTTTAACCACTGCTCCGCCCCCCCCCCCGATTTTTTTTTTGTGGCTACATCCCCGGCATACATTGAAGGTCTATCGGTAGTCTGTAACGTTGCCTGCGTTCAATCAACGTTGACGGTGGCATAGAGAAATCGAGGCACACGGAAATGAACGGGGATAGTCGGAATCAAAAATGCTTACTTAGAATTGACGCGACTGAACGAGAAGACAGTGATGATTTGAACCATTCTGTACACACGTCAAGGCACCGCGGCTGTGGTAGAGCAGCCGCGTCTCTTTCGCGTACCAGTGACGCTCCATGGGCACCCAACGGAGAATGAACTACTGGGTTGAGAGTTGCGCCTCGCTGTCAAGGGAAAGGCTGGCGTTCTTTGCGCCACTGGGGCTGTTGGTGCCCAATGAAAACACCCGGCTAGACAATTGTGCCCATATCTTCGAAACAAAACTATTTACAGACTCCGTCTGTTTACCGACTACGCAACGTGAAAAGCACACTGCACTGTCGCCGTGATCGGCTTGCATGAAAGACAGCGAATACGGCTGAGGGCAAGCTATGTCACGTGCTTTTGTTCACAGTGGTCTGTCGTTACGAATAAAACTTCCAGGCTTCCGAAAAACAAGCAGTGCGGTCGCAGCGAAAGCTGGAATGGTGTCCTTTCCAGAGCCCATGGGGACCATAAAAAGAAGTACGCATGCAAGGTACATAAACCACCGTAAATTTGAGCAAGTAGAGAAGCACCCAATATGCCACTGTTTGTATTTTTGCGGATAAGGGAGGTTAAGTAAGACAAGATGCGCACTTTGTGCTGTGGCTTTTGACGGTAAAAATTATGGCTGAGTTTTATGATAGACTGGAAACATTGAATAATGAGTCAGCTATAGCTGACTCATTACGCAAATCAAATTGTGTGAAGCCTGTTTCTTCTTTCATTCTTCTAACATGCTACATTATATTGTAAACACGGCTCCTTGTTCGATGCAACATCTGCATGTCGTGTTCTAGCGAAGGAGTTCCAAAAACTAGCAGAGCTCTGTGAATACTCAAATGTCCCACAGAGGTCCCCGGTTGAAATCCCTCCCGTTGACAAAATTTTTGAAATGCGAAGTATTTTATGCTCAAGCTGGATCCGGTGTGCGGCGTGACCACCCTTACTGAGCATGCGCTCTCTTCCAACTCTCTCCTCTCCTATGCTCCTTCCTCTCTCTCCTTGAGGCATCCCTCCCTGCGGGGTTTATATCACCACTGAGCATGCGCAACCCCTTCCCCTGCTCTGCTACGCTGCCCCCTTTCTCGCCTCACAACGCCAATGCAGCCAGCGCCTGCTAGTCTGCGCTCGCCTCCCCCCCCCCCCTTTTTCTCTTCTCGGCAGCATCTCCCCACGACGTTTACACCCCCACTGAGCATGAGCACCCCCTCCTCTTTTGCCTCGCCACGCTGACGCAGGCAGCGTCTCTTTGCAAGTTTCTTGTTTGAAAAAAAAATAAAAATAAACGACTGATCGCGCTGCACAACCGTTCACCGGTGAGGCCGAATATATAGGCACTGGATTTTGACTTCCACGGTAGTGCCGGTGGGAAATATTTCATGTGCGTTGTTGAGCAACAACGAAATTTCCCACCCTGCGTGTTAACTAAAAGCGAACTGCTAGTCTCTTTGTAAATTCGAAGTCTTCTGCCTCTCATTGCCCATTAGCACTGATTGGCTTGTTCCAGTAGAAAACACTGGTGCACTTCACGCTTTGCGCCTCTCCAGGTTTCTCTCCTGTGCGACGCCACGATGAGTGCCAGCGTCAACGCCGCCACCAGTGTAAGCGTTAGCACCCGCTGCTCCACATCTATACATTGTGCTTTTTAGCGGGAGATAGTGGAATTTTTTTTACATTTCTTTTCGGGGCGAAGCTCCTTAGGGTGTGGGTCTTTCCTTCCTCCGTTGTTGCCGTTCGTAGTACCGGTGGCACATAGGCGCTCTAGAGCGCGTATGTGCCACAGAGGATGAGAGATGGTAGAGGGTGGTACTTGGAGTGTTCACTAGATGGGCGCACGGACGGACGCATGGATGGACGGACAGACAGACTAGCTAACGGACGGATGGATGGAAAAATGCGTGGAGTGGGTATGTTCCACAGGGGATGTGAAATGCGAGATTGCGGTACTTGGAGTGTCCATTAGATGGATGCACGGACAGACGGACGGACAGGCAGACCAGACGACGGACGAATGGATGTACTCGTGGACGTGCGGACGGACAGGCGGATGGACGGCAGACTGCCTACTGATCACCTCGCATAGGCGCTGGATCACGCGTTAGAAATTCACTCAACGATGTCTTTATTTGGCTACCACTTGACTTTGAAGGCAACTCTTTTTCTTCATTCAATAATTAAGAATAATAAAGATGAAATAACACTTAAACATTCTCAGACCATATCCAATTACGCAACGTTTACACGATACCCCCGGCACCACTCTGCGGCGCAATTAACCGAGTTGCCCCCGTGGAGAGAGGCGGGGGGCTTTTTTTGTGTGTACACTTCTTCCTTATGGAAGTGCATTTTAGGTGATGCTTCATCAGTCTTGTGTGCTAGATATTTATTATGCACGTGTGTATAAATCCATCGAAGTTCAAAGTGCATGCGATTGAGTAACGTTCCTTAACCAAGAAAAGTCATTTGATTGTGTCTGAGAAATTTGTGATTACAATGCAGTCCATGAAACAATATATAGGATTCAATTTATTTATCAATAATTACACAGTAACGTGATATATGAAAGGGCACAAATTCTGAACCAAATTACGAAAATCAGTACAACACTTCCGAAGGGACCGAGACGCTCATATTGGCCTGCCATCACTACGTGGGCCTACGAATCTTCTTGGCGCAGGTTTGAATTTTCTTGTCATTTGTTATTTATTCAATTAAGCAGATTTACTGCACTTGACAACGATGAGCTGTGGCCGTACGCCAAGATAAAGAAGCGTTTCTTGTGCGAGTGGTTGCTGGGTGCTTGACATGGCACGTTTCTATTTCAGAAACGTCTCCGCTTTCGCATATATAGCGTACAGCAGCCGCATCCATATCTCGGTATAGCGCGACAGCAGTCGGCCTTGCTCTGCGGCGGCTGCGGGCTCTAACGCGGTACGGCCAAGGTTCGTCCTCCACTTATTGGCCGGAGCCAACGTTACTGGATGGAGCCAGTTGGGAAACTGCATGGGCTCGCCACGGAAGCGGCGTGGCCGCTCACAGTCTCCCAAAACGCGGGGGCGCTGCGATCGCTTTGCGACCTGGTCATGTGACGAGCTTCGTGCGTCGTCTGCTCGTCGTCTGTTCCGCGCCCCGTCTCCGAAGGACGGCGCAGCGTTTTTGGAGCACTTCATATCTCAAGGAATCTTGTTAGCGGATGCATATTGAGAGCTTCCTGCTACAACCACTGCATAGATGAAGGTGGACACAGCTTGGAGCTCTGAACGAAGTCTGAGTGGTTCTTTTTGCCACGTGCTGATGGTGCTGACTGCATTCCGCAGGTGTTTCGATGTGATGAGCTTGTGCTTGCCTAATGAATAGGTGCCTCCGAGAGCATAAACTGAAATTTCCTGAAAATTTTTTTGAGATCGCATTGCTCGTGCAGTCCTTACATTGAGCGTTTTCTATAAAAGCATGCTCTTATTTGAAAGCGACAGTAAGCGTTCTAAATGAAACAGTCGCGAGTTCTGAAAACTTGCGCATGTTTTTATTGTATACAATGCCGCTGCATTTACGCTGCGGTGCGTTATCTGTGTGGCTTGTCAGGGAGAATAATACGATGATGTATATCTTACGAGACAACTCACTTTTTTTTTTTTGGTTCCCAGCACAGCAATCTTTTGCAGAAGAAACACGTAGTTACAAACAAATTTTAACAGAATGGTTCGTAACAGTCGGCTTGTATTTTTTAAATGCATACCGTTTGTAAGTAGATACAGTTTTTAAATTGTGCAAATTCAACTATTTTATTAAGTGTACTTAAGTAAAGTGTGGGATTGGGCTAGTTGGTAATCCATATAAAACTTCTAGGCGCGTAAAACTTCAGACAACTAACACAAGAGACGAGGACGAGCGCAGACTTTCAACTGATTTATTACTACTACGACACACATATATATGTTAGAAAGAAGATAAGATCACTTGCTTAAAAAAAAAAAAAAAAAAAAAAAAAAAAAAAAAAATCAAAAGGCGAAAAAAAAGTTTTACGCGCCTAGAAGTTTTATTAAGTGTAAAGATTGTTTTTCCGATTGACAATTAAATGTATCGAATGTGCATGACTAGGAACACGGAATGCCAATCGAGTGGATATGAATTAAGGAGCTTGGAGAAGCTCCTTCATCTCTTCGTCACCTCTTCATGAAGGGAGGAATGCAATCGAATTAAAAAGAACAGCGTCATTTTAGTTTGACACTCGAATACCCAAATTTCGAACCAATGACATGCGTCGCCGGTAAGCTGGCTGTGTTCTACGTGGGACTCCTGCTAGGTTATTTAATGCTGTTCCGATGTTCCCGTGTCCTCATTACAGCCCTTAATTCACTGAGATCTGTGCATGTTGCTGTGCAATAACTGTAAGAAAAGCCACCAAACACATTTGTTCAAGTTCCTGTTTTTTTTTTTACTTGGCAACATTTCTATGTTAAATCACTGCGTAGTTTATTGGTGCGTAGTCTAGAGAAGTTTGGCTTTCTTTTTTGTAGAAGACACCCTGCCAGAAGCACTCAGCTTCTTACAAACATCTCTCGTAAAAAAGTGCATTCTCAAAACAACGTATGAGTGTACAATCTCCGATGTCAGGATGTCCTTATGAACTGAACAACCAACGCTTGGAACATCGCAGTCTTTGATGACATCCAGCGCATCCCAAAACATGTCGGCGCACAGATGGTTTTCTCCTAGCACGAGAGACAGTTTTTCTTCGACGCGTTTCAACATTGTGTAAAGTTCTGTAGAGGGATGCTTGAGGCTTCCGTTCCTGAATTCTCTTGCCAATGTCAGTAGTGAAGCGGGGAATTTAGTGTTTGTTGACTGGATGCTGCTTATGCAAGCAGCGCAGTTGACGTGCTTCAGAAAAGAATGTACAATGTAGCCGCAGAGGTAATATACGACGCACTCCTGTACTGCTGGCAAAGCATATCCGTGGTCCGGAAGCGGTGTCGGTCCCGAGTGGGATGCTGAACTTATTCCAGGCAAGCAAACCTCGGAAATCTTTGCGCTGATTGTCTCACGCAACTTTTCATACGTTGCCAGCTGCTGCTTCTTCCCTTGCTTCATCGTCTCTTGCACTGTGGCTAGTATTAAGGTTGGCTCCTCTTGGACATTGCCTGCAATCGAAGCCTTGACAGGTGTGTACAGGCTCAGCAACCTGTAGATATGGGAAAAGCTCAGGATCGTCGGATGGTCTTCGTCACCTCCAAAGCTCCTGGTGATTCCGAAGAACCTCTGTAATGGTAGTAATAAAGCCGTACGTCAGTTCACCGTATGTATCTCTTTCAGAAGTCAAAGTACGCATGGCGTATGGAATGCATAAAGAGGATTTATAGAGTGCAAGTCTCAGGCGGGAATTGCACATCTCACATAGAGATATGACGACTGTTTAAAACCACGCTATGCTTCCTCATAACCGTTTTGTTTATTTTCCATGCAATGAAGTAAGTGCGCAGTTTTATGGAATTATGCTAATCTCACCTCCAAGGGGTCTTGATTAAGCTTGCCTGTGAGCACGTAGCGTGCACCTTTAGCAAGGAGGTCATTTGTTAGTTCCAAGATAGATGACAAAGTCACCCTTAGAGACTCCATTGTTACTTGAGATGCGAACATGGCTGTTCCTTTCTCAACGTGGTTTCTCTCTGTCAAGTCCAAGATAATCATGAAATCTTGGATGATCTAGAAAAGGGAAAAGTTTATGTTAGACATTACTTTTTTGTGCAAGCTAGCTCTTACATGCAAACGTCGACGCCTATAAAAAAAGGGACCTTTGAAGAAAGGCATAAAGTTATTTTTAACCTGATTTTTTAATGAAACATGTGTGCCACTGAATGAAATGGAAGCTGGTAATACTTGAAATCACGCTTGCGGCGTGTCGCCTTCTCATCGACGTTTATTTCAGTTATCTGGAAGGAGAAGTTCTAAGTTCCAAGACATTTATTCGTCGTCTTTCTTTCAATAATACCTTCCTTCAATTACAAAATAAATGTCTACTTAAACTAGGCTTTTGTTGGTGTAAATGTTTGTCGGCGTTTTGTATTTTATTTATATGCCCAGTGCCTCAGTTCTTGATTAACATTACCTATTGCGAATGTTCTTCAAAAGTAGCACATTTTATCGCCCTTGCCTTAATTTCCTTGGATGTGCTCCTTATCCCAAAACGAGGAAGCTTGATGTTCAGGGCATCAAAAAGGTCATTTATGATGCGGGTAAACGCGGCTGTCCCCTCGCAGTCTTCCAGGCCATCTTGCTTGAGTCTCCGGTACACATCAAGGCCGATAGCCGTACTTCGGCTGAGCAGCTAGGGGACAGAAAACGTATAGGGGCATTTTATTAATCGCAAAAAGACTTAAGGAGAACACTTCACAGTACCAGTTAAGTTTGTGTTTCACATGTGAAGAATTTGCCTAAATAATCAGGTAAGCTATAAGTTCTTTCAAAAGCAGCTTTTCGTAATCTTACCTGTACTGCGAGCTTCACACTCATTTTTCTCATGTTGTCAGGGCAGACGTGTTCAGCGGTAAGCTTCGGAACAATGCGGAGTTGCTCTTTGCCGTCTACTTCTTGCAAAACTCGGTAGTGGTCATAGTTTATGCGATGTTCACCAATCTATGAGCAAGAAGAAGAGAGGGAAAAAAAAAGTCCGTCAGTCGTATGTAGTGCTGCGAAGAAAATGTATTTTGATTGGCACCGCGACACTATTTATTGCGATATTGTACTGTACGTGGTACTTACCATGCCATATTTGTGTCGAAGAAGATGGTTTCTAATGCATTTGACAATGTGGGGTACATCGCAAAGGAAGTAGAGGCTTTGATTTGGCTCGCATGGGTGCTGAACTTTGTGGTTTGCTGTGTGAAGCTTTCCTGATATGCCAAAGTTGGACCACATTGCTTTGTTCGTGCTGGCGCCATCACTGATTACTGCGACGACTATGGCGTTGTGTTTGCGTAGCTGCACGATTGCATCAAGAACTATTTTGGCGAGCACGTGTCCGGGGGCTGCGTTTTTTTGTTGCAAAACTTGCAATCGGTTGAACCCATGAGTGGAATAGAGGCACAAACATTGCAACCAATGCATGATCAGCAGTAGCTGCTGAAACTTCACCGTCTCCGTAATTTACGAACCCATCAATCTTGTATGTTTGACGGTTGAAAGCTACGGCTTGGCGTACCTTCATTTCATCTATTACTAGTGTGCCGTAACACTGGACTCCTTTCATAGTCTTCATGAAAGCCCCTATGCTGGAAAGGGAGAGCTTATTAAAGCCAAACTCACAAGGCATTCCTCTTATTATTTGTCGGAGCCTAGTCGAAGTTGGAAGAGGGAGGATTTTCATTCTTGACATCAAGCGGTACACACGTGGGCTTGAAATCTTCAAGAGAAGGCAACTCAGCAGCCACCCACAGTCATACCGCACACCTCTTGAAGATTTCGCTTTCATCGACTGCAGTGCTGTCCGAAATGCAAGTTGCTGCAGTGGTGGAAGTTCAGCTAAAACCTCGCTCAACAGTGCATTGCTTGGATCTGATGACAACTTTTTTTTCAAGCTTAGCAGGTCCCTCTTGTATTTCTCCCGCAGCACTGTTGCTCTTATAGTCTTCTTTCTTAAATTTCTCAACAGCGCAGATGGCAAAGGCACGTACTTGCTCTTTCTTGAACGTCGTTTCTGCCTGCACTGCAAGTTCTTTTTTGCTTTCCTGCACTGAACGCATAAGGCTTTCGCCGACAGCACTGCACATCGCTTGCTTCTCCATGTTCTCCCAGACCTTTCAGCCGTCTTAGAAGTTGATATTAAAGGACATAAACGAGAATCAAAACCATTGCAGATACCCAGGCTCTCAATGAGATGAAGAAAGGGCGCTGCGTCTTTCAAGGTGGTAAAATTGAGCTTGTCACTGTTAATAAAGGTGTAAGACGATTCCGGCACAAGTTTCCCTTTAGCGCTGACAACAACGGTCGAGTTTTTGTTTATAACGACAGCTCTTTCAATAAAAACTACGCCACCAATTTCTTGAAGTTTGTAAAAAACAACACGCTCATCCGTGTGTTGCACACACCATGCTCCATACACGGGCAAGTCTTCTATGCCACCAAACCAATGTTCACCTGTGGAGCTTTCTTTCATGATGACTTCCATGCTTTCAGCATTTGAGGCAGCCCTGTTTTCGTGTTCAAGCATTTCAGTGCACGTCTCACTTTCACTCTGAAGAACTGGGGTAATGTCATCTTCGGCCACTAGCACGCTTGCTGCATTTGTGCCAACATTTTCTACACAAAGCTTCAAATCAAGCTCAGCGCAATTAGCAAAATGCCGCGGTACCGCACCTTTCTTCAGTTCCCAGCGTCCTCGCGGAATCGAGACTGTTTCGCCATTCACAACATGCTGGAAGGAGGTGCAAATGTCCGCTTCATCAAAGTGACGATCACATATGTATGATCTTTGAGTAACTTCGAAGTTTGCACGGCCTGCCGCATTGTTCCACTCCCTCAGCACATTGGGGTCTTTCGGTGGCTTGAAAAAGTGTCGCTGCACGAAGGGCACTTCATTTGACGTTGCCGATGAATATCCACTTCGACAGCCTGGCACAGCACACCTCGGCATGCCGACCGTTCTCCCGAAGGGAGCAAAATTCAACCGCGAACAATTGCTTGCTCAGAGTCACCGTCCGCTTTCTCTCCAGAAAGCAGAACAGCGTAAACATTATCGTCTGCTCTGTCATGGTTGAAATTTAATGCATAAGGTCTGTTACGAAACAACGAGCCAGCCTTTTTTTTTATATTTAGGTTACTTAACGTTACTTAATTTAGGTTACTTAACCATTATTACCAGCAGGGAAAAAATCGTCTGCAAGCGCAGGCCCTGCTAGCCGCGTCGCTGCTCCGTCTGCTCCGCGCGATGCCGGCTGCGCGGCGGAGAGGTCACGTGACGTGGTCGCAAAGCGATGCCAGCGACACCTGGAATGGGCGACGATTTGCGGCCGCCTCCTCGCGCGAGTTTTCCAACTGTCCTCATCCAGTAACGTTGGCCGGAGCTCGGCAACTAGCGCGCCCACTGTTTCTGGTCTTTCTTCCGCAAGGTCATTTTGACGTCACGCAGCTTTCACAATTCTTGACACAAATGACAAAGACGGAACGCGTTTCACTGCCACCACTGCGGCCCCCAGATTTCCGCGTTTGGATGCACATCTCTGAGGCCATGCAGGAACTGTAATCACGATAGCCCTTTAATTAGGCTTAACGCGGCCACCCCAAGACGCACCTAGCTGGAAGGCTGGTTGACACTCGCTGCATCGTTCTGAAATATCTGGTCACGTTTGTAGGCAACTTTAGGCTGGTCACGTTTGCTTGAGTGTCATGGTACGAACGTACATTTCGACCACTTTCTCGTTTTCTCTTTATGGTGAGAATATGCTGGCGGATTCGGTTGTCCATGTCAAGGATGCACTGACGTCACGACGCGCCATTTGTTCGAGTAATTAAACGTGCTCTGCCGAACTGCACGTGCCTACCAGATAGACTTACTATAGACCTGTTTTGCACGAGTGACAACGCTGAAGGGTTCACTTGTTTACGCGAATATGCACGCTACCTGGGGGTGCCTTCGACACCTGACGTGTTATCGGACGTGATTTGTGGTCCTATTTAAAGGCTTAGGTCTCTATCACTTGTATTTATTGTAAGCAAAGTTCTAGTTCTGGACACCGAAACGCCAATATATAATGTTTATTTATTTTTATTTATTTATTGATACTGTAAGCCTTAGCAGACTCATACAGGAGTGGGAAGAAATTATACAGATTGTCATCTTCACATTACACCAAAAAAAAATGAACACGAGAAAAAATAAAAATGAACAGTACAGACTACTCTAAACAATTACAAATTACAACAGTACATCTAGTCGAAGAACCAAGAAATAAAACAGAATAAAAACACCACAGGCTAACAGGGAAGAGTGCATATTAGACACAGATCTGAGAATTGAAACATCGAGTGGCATACAAATCAAAACGTACATTCGATGAAAAGTTGCGCCATTATTCTACAACGTTGATTCTCCTGTGATCAGCATCGTCGTCTTTTTATTCAGTGAGTCTTGTTGGCCAGACGGGTGTCCTTGATTTCGATTACGCCCCCATGAGGCGTCATTGTGACGTTGTCACATGACGTTCTACTTTATTAAAGAGGCATTAAGAAAGCAAAACATTTTTTTGCGTATTAGTCCCAAAACTCAAACGCAGTGCTCTTACCATGAAAGGAAACAAAAAAAAAAACCGCGAAAGAAAAATGCGGGTTGAGACGCCAGCTTGAGATTCTCGCTTAAAACACCAACACGCCATAGATTTTGAAGGCGTCAACTGAATTCTACGCTGCTTCTAATCGATCAAATTCAAGTACATTGTCGTGTCTGGGTGTCATAGACCTAGGAAGTTTCAGAAAGTTTCATAATTCTAATGTAGCCAATGTAGCCAAAATACGCAAGCACATTTTGAAATGGTTGATGTTGCGCGTGGAGGTTTACCCGCGCAATCTAAATGTAAAAGTCTAACCTCGATTTTCTCCGCTAATAATAAACGTATGATAGTGAAACACATGGCATTATACTCATCATGGTGCAGTTTGTCAATGTGAAACAAGTCGTTGTTTATTTTAGTGCTCCTTTAAATGTGGACCGATGACGACAGGAAGGAGACAGATCATTATTGCGGAGGCTGACTAAAACCACGATCGGTGCATAAACTTTTTTTTCAACGTGAATCGGCGTAGATAAAAAATGCGGGAGTTCAGCGGCACAGGCATGCGGATTTCTTGCAGGTTGTATCTTCAACCCTGCATGCAGTTGCAACCATCTTGTCAGATAGAGGACAGTACGCCTGAGCACAAAAGTAGGACAAGTAAAGCCTTAAATTCTTTCTTTTTAAAAACAAAACAGCGCGTTGCTTGCTTGTGAGGAAAAATAAAACGTACAAAAAAACGCGCTCCTAAAACCACGTTCCTATAATATTTTTTATAACATCGACGAGCGCTAGTGTAATTCCAGTTCACCTTTATTGCAACTCGACACGTCAGCGTAAAAAATCAGCCATGATCTGCGCAGCCTCGATGGCACGCAAGCCTCGCTTCTTCTGAACAGGCGTCGCTCTGCGTTAAACACCACGCTGTTTATTCCTCCTAGCACTGCGACGACACGTCCAGGACTTCAGCGTGCTCGCGCTCTATGCAACGGAATTTCTAAATGCACGCGTAATCCATGCGGCATGACCTTCATTAGCTCTCAGTCTGGAACTTTATTTAACTGTTACTAATCGGTGATCTGAGGTGAAAGTTGAATAATCAATTTCAATTGGGCTTGGCCAGTCTTACCATGGGGTTTTGATATTGAGTAGTCTCCAATACTGCTCGCAACACTTAATTATTTCATCTGTAGGGAACTTCATTCATTTACCTACTGATCCATTTTAGCACACTTTGTTAAAGGTATCGGGCGATATCTATGTTTTGTCTCGTTAATTGATCTAATTTCTTTACGATAAACTTTGAGCTCTTGAAGTATTCTTAGTCGGTGCTCATTTAACATTTACCCTCTTAACGATCTCTAAAGGTGATGTACGACAATTTCAGGTTTTCGCTACTGCAAGTGAATTGTCGGCGACGCTTGACCGGACGGGGACATTCCGCGACTAATCACCGCTTCATCATTTGGCTTTCGAAGGCGCCAATGCCGATTAACGCACATGCACGCGCGTGTATGCTCCACTCCGTGCTCACATGCCTTCCTCCTGTTGATTGATATGTGGGGTTTAACGTCTCAAAACCACTATATGATTATGAGAGACGCCGTAGTGGAGGGCTCCGGAAATTTAGACCACCTGGGGTTCTTTAACGTGCACCCAAATCTGAGCACACGGGCCTACAACATTTACGCCTCCATCGGAAATGCAGCCGCCGCAGCCGGGATTCGAACCCGCGCTCTGCGGGTCAGCAGCCGAGTACCTTAGCCACTAGACCACCGCGGCGGGGTATGCCTTCCCCTTGTGAACTTGTTTAGATGCACTGGGGAGTGACGCGAGCTTACTGTGGATAGTACGCATACGCAGACCATCATGGTACTACGATATCACCGGCATGCTCCGCCAGCGAGTGGCCAGTGCTACGACGCTCGGTATTTTTCAGGGTGCACTTTTCTGCAAGACAGGAGGGTCTCCCTGAAGCCGGATGGTCTGGCTGACGTTCTGTTTTTGCACAAGAACATGTAGATTTTGTCTTTTTCTGGCTTTTGCAAAGACTCATTTAATGACACCGTTTTTTGGTGCCTTTGTCTCTGTGTTATTATTTTTTTATTTTAGGCGTATTTTGTGTCTTCATTTCGTAAACTAATCACAAACCTTTGTTTTTTGGATAGCCGCAAACCTTGTATGGGACAACTTGGCTATATTGTTTACGTATTGCGTCACGATTAC
This sequence comes from Rhipicephalus microplus, assembly GCF_013339725.1. NCBI lineage: Eukaryota > Metazoa > Arthropoda > Arachnida > Ixodida > Ixodidae > Rhipicephalus > Rhipicephalus microplus. The sequence goes on along the minus strand of NC_051172.1, from coordinate 13,830,180 downwards.
GTTTTCGTGTCGCATTATCGCAGTTATAAGAACGATATAGTATCATCTGTTTTTACTCGTGGCTAACCATATAAAGCTTGAGCTTCATTTTGCTGATACACGTTTTTAAATCACATCCTATAAAAAGTGTCTAATCATCCGTGTTTCTATCGTCAATTGTAGACAAAGAACTAAAGAGTGTTTGCCCTGTTTTATTTTAGGCATTTTTCTCTTAGATATATATACTTTGTTTTATTATACTGCTTATGGTACTTTGTCACGAAATATATAGATTTATTGCACAGGCTTTCTGTGTACCGCAATAGCAACATTTAATTAGCAACATTAGCTCATTATCGTGCCCTCAGGTTCAAATAGATGGCTGCTTTTTACTTCTCTCCCGCCATGCTGCCCTATAGCTTGTCGATTCATATACGAGTACGTAGGTGAGCGTTTGCGTGCATTCATATCACCAACATATGACAAATTATGTGTCTTTAAATTTAAACCATGAAAAAGTCTTATCAAACTTCAATGTCTCTTTTCACTGTTCAGGATTCATTCGAAAGTTCTTAGTAACGCGCTACAAGTCATTGATTACTTGTACTTAATTAAAGTTTCTCCTAATTTTGCAATATAACCAATTAATTTTTCCAAACAAACATTCTGGGTAATTATATCGCATTTTCGTGTACTTAATCTTCTACAGCGGGGGTTACTTTGTGGCCTTGGGTAAGCCCAACCCTTTCTTCAGCATGATGGCAATCGCCCTGCCGCGGTGGTCTAGTGGCTAAGGCACTCGGCTGCTGACCCACAGGTCTCGGGATCGAATCGCGGCTGCGGAGGCTGCACTTCCGATGGAAGCGGAAATGTTGTAGGCCCGTGTGCTCAGATTTGGGTGCACGTTAAAGAAACCCAGGTGGTCGAAATTTCCGGAGCCCTCCACTACGGCGTCTCTCATACTCATATGGTGGTTTTGGATCGTTAAACCCCACATATCGAGCATGATGGCAATCGACAGTGTGTGTGGGGTAAGTGAGGGGGAGGGGATAACGCTTTCGACGCGACATCATCAACACAGCCCGTGTTGGCCTGTTTTCTTTCCTTTAATATCGAAGGCCAACGCAGTCCATGCAGATCTTCCGACAATACTTAAACTTGTGGTTACCCCCGCTCCACCAACACCCTATAGATTCCCAAGGTCTTTACGATGGTGGTGTGACGTCACCCCGTGTGTCCGCACGAACGCTGCGTTCCGGTATTCCGGAGCGTCGCTCTCGTTTCTACTAGTGTTTTAAGAATTCGTGATAAGGACGAAATACTATATGATGTCTTTGAGAAGCTTTCTCGAGTGAAAGTGAAGCATTCTGCACGTGATTTTATTCTTGTGAGATGAAACCATGTGACACTGGTTGTGTTTTAAACATGCGTGCGAAGAAAAAAGCGTGGCTGTTATAAATGCGTTGGGCATGAAACACATCACGCGTAGATACTTATTCATATACCCTTAAGGCCCGAAGGCATTACTTTAGGGGGGGGGGGGGGTGGATTACGGCATAAAATCATAGAATCAACGCAAGCACTAAAGTAACGAGAGGTTTGAAAAACTGAATATCATCGCACGAAAGTAGAGAACAGTGAAATGTAATTAAAAGCTACATATAAAGTAATTAAACATACAAACTGCACTAAAAGATAAAGAGGAACAACAAGGCTGAACATTTTTTTTCAGCACAGTGGTAAAGTGACCGAGCTATATACAGTGAGCCAGAAATATTGTGATGCGCACATGTACATATGTACACTGTCGTTCTTTGTGAAAGGAAACACGCGAACGAGTGGCATGTGCTCTGTGGCGGCTGCCTACAGCAACATCAACCAACAAAGGAAGAAAGCACGTTCGCTTTTGGCGTCATCTATGGCCAAGCAAGATAGCGAGTCATGGCCGGTAGACAAGCGCTGCAAGATTACTTTCCTTCACCACTCACGTGGCGAGCGAAATCGGGCGATTTCTGCAGCTTGCGCCGTGGTCGCGCACAACGTTTGATATGTTGGCTGTGGACTACGCACTGCAGGCCTGAGCAGGGAAAAAGTGCAATCTTGCAGCGTTTACCTACCGGCCATATCTCATTATATTTTTTGTCAACAGATGACGCTAAAAGCGAACGTGTTTTCTTTTGCCGTTGGTTGATGGTGCTGTAGGTAGCCGCCGCAGGGCGCAGGTCACGCGTTTTGCGTGTTCCCTTTCATAAAGGATGACAGTGTACATCTGAGGCAGTTATACAGTGTTGCTGAAGCATGAAGATGAAGTTTTAATTTGTCGGTGAATTCCTCGTGGCTTTTTGCACAAACAATATCCTTAGAAAGTTTATTCCATTGATTAATAGCAAAGGCCAGTGGCAAATATAAGAACAGGTTTGTACGGGCAAAGAAAGGTTGTAGTTTGAATTCATGATAAGGGCGAGAGCATATTGGATGGGCTGATTTAATAAGCGCAGACAGTGGCGAATCATTATGATAGAGATTGTGGAAGAGAGATGGAAGTGAGAACAGTCTACGTGACTGCAAAAACGGCAACTTCAGCGATATTTATTTCATTTATGCTAGAAGTTTGAGAGTAATTCTTTGTTAGGAATCGGGTGCTTTTGTTTTGAAGAGACTATATTTTATTTATGGGGTAAGCCTGGTGAGGGCTTCATATTTTTGAAGCATAATCAAGATTAGAGCGGACTAGTGTATTGTAAGCTAAAAGTTAAGTAGCAGAATTGGCTAAAGGTAAGTTTTGTCTGATAAATCCACACATGTCACACATGTCAATGTGTAAGTTTCATGATAAGCCACTCGTTAAATGAACTCCCAAATACTTGAAATTAGATACAATTTCGACTTATTTCTCATTCAATCAGTAGTTATGAGTTATTGCGCTTGCTTTTGTAGTAAATGAAATAACGTTTGTTTTCTTCACGTTGACCTCCAACATCCAGTTCTGGTATCACTTACTTAACATATTAAGATCATTCTGCAGGTTATTAGCATATTCACTGTTAGTCACCTTTGTATATCACGCAGTCATCCGCGAACAACCTTACCCTGGAAGTGATAAAATTAACTATATCATAATGTGAAGTAGAAACAGAATTGGTCTCAACACAGATCTCTGAGGCACTCCCTATTTCACGCGTGCTAATAAGGAGTGTTTTTCGTTAACTGCAATTGATTGGCACTGGTTAGCCGATATTCAAATAATTACGTGATTGTTTTAGTCAAGGCTGGTAAGCTTTTGCGTTAGTCTGTCATGAAGAACTTTATCGAAGGCTTTTTTTTAATCTACAAAAAGGTATCGATCTGGCATATACCATGTACGGCGATGTGAATCATCATCATCATCATCAGCAGCAGCAGCAGGAGCAGCAGCCTGACTACGTCCACTGCAGAACAAAGGCCTCTCCCATGTTCCGCCACTTAACCCGGTCCTGTGCTTGCTGCTGCCAATTTATACCTGCAAACTTCTTAATCTCATCTGCCCACCTAACCTACTGTCTCCCCCTGACCCGCTTCCCTTCTCTGGGAATCCAGTTAGTTACCCTTAATGACCAGCGGTTATCCTGTCTACGCGCTACATGCCCGGCCCATGTCCATTTCTTCTTCTTGATTTCAGCTATGATATCCTTAACCCCCGTTTGTTCCCTAATCCACTCTGCTCTCTTCTAGTCTCTTAAGGTTACACCTACCATTTTTCTTTCCATTGCTTGCTGCGTCGTCCTCAATTTAAGCTGAACCCTCTTTGTAAGTCTCCAGGTTTCTGCTCCGTAGCTAAGTACCGGCAAGATACAGCTGTTATATACCTTCCTCTTAAGGGATATTGGCAATCTACCTGTCATAATTTGAGAGTGCTTGCCAAATGTGCTCCACCCCATTCTTATTCTTCTAGTTACTTTAATCTCGTGGTTCGGCTCCACGGTTATTACCTGCCCTAAGTAGACATAGTCTTTTACAACTTGAAGTGCACTATTACCTATCTCGAAGCGCTGCTCTTTGCCGAGGTTGTTGTACATTACTTTCGTTTTCTGCAGATTCATTTTAAGACCTACCTTGCTGCTCTCCTTGTCTAACTCCGTAATCATGAGTAGCAATTCGTCCCCTGAGTTACTCAGCAATGCAATGTCATCGGCGAAGCGCAGTTTACAAAGGTACTCTCCATTAACTCTTATCCCTGACTTTTCCCATTCTAGGCTTCTGAAAACCTCCTGTAAGCACGCGGTAAATAGCATTGGGGAGATTGTGTCCCCCTGCCTTACACCCTTCTTGATTGGTATTCTGTTGCTTTCTTTATGAAGCACTATGGTAGCAGTTGATCCGCTGTAGATTTCTTCCAGAATGTTTATATATACTTCATCGACGCCCTGATTTCGCAGTGCCTGCATGACGGCTGATATTTCTACTGAATCAAACGCCTTCTAGTAATCTATGAAGGCTATGTATAGGGGTTGGTTATACTCTGAGCATTTCTCTATTACCTGATTGATAGTATGAATGTGGTCAATTGTTGAGTAGCCTGTTTGAAATCCTGCTTGTTCCTTTGGTTGATTGAATTCTAATGCTTTCTTTACTCTGTTAGCAATTACCTTTGTAAATTGCTTGTATACTACAGAGAGCAAGCTGATCGGCCTGTAATTCTTCAAGTCCTTGTCATCTCCTTTCTTATGCATTAAGATGATGTTAGCGTTCTTGCAAGACTCTGGTACTCTTCCCGTCAGGAGACACCTCGTAAACAGGATGGCTAGTTTTCTAACACAATCTGTCCTCAACCTTTCAGCAGATCTGGTGTTACCTTATCCTCACCAGCAGCTTTGCTTCTTTGCATGCTCTCCAAAGCTTTTCTGAATTCTGTCATTACTGGTGGGGCCTCATCTGGGTTACTGCTAGTTCTTATAGTATTGAGGTCTTGGTTGTCTCGACTACTGTACAGATCTCTGTAAAACTCCTCCGCTATTTTAACTATCCTATCCATATTGGTAGTTATTTTGCCTTCTTTGTCCCTTAGTGCATACATCCGACTTTTGCCTATCCCAAGTTTCCTCTTCACTGCTTTGACGCTTCCTCCGTTTTTCAGAGCGTGTTCAATTCTCTCCATGTTATACCTTCTTACGTCGGATACCTTACGCCTAATAATCAACTTCGAAAGCTCTGCCAGTTCTATTTTGTCTGTTGTACTTGAGACTTTCATGGTTTGACGCTTCTTAATGAGATTCTTCGTTTCCTGGGAAAGCTTGCCAGTGTCCTGTCTAACTACCCTGCCTCCAACTTCCACTGCACACTCCGTAATGATACTCGTCAAATTATCATTCATTGTATCTATGCTAAGGTTGGTTTCCTCACTAAGAGCCGAGTACCTTTTCTGAAGCGAGACTCTGAATTTCCGTACTTTCCCTCTCAGTGCTAGCTCATTGATTGGCTTCTTGCATATCAGTTTCTGTCGTTCCTTTCTCAAGTCTAGGCGAATTCGAGACCGTACCATTCTATGGTCACTGCATCGTACCTTGCCAACCACTTCCACATCCTGCACGATGCCTGGGTGTGCACTCATTATAAAGTATATTTCGTTCTTATTTTCCCCATTAAGGCTCCTCCATGTCCACTTGCGGTTTCCTCGTTTTCGGTAGAAAGTATTCAAAATCCGTAAATTATTGCGTTCTGCGAATTCTATTAGTAGCTCTCCTCTGGCGTTTCTATTACCGATGCCATAATCTCCTACTGCCTGGTCTCCAGCCTGCTTCTTTCCTACCTTTGCATAAAAGTCATCCATCACTATAGTATACTGTCTTTTTACCTTACTCATTGCTGATTCCACGTCTTCATAGAAGCTTTCAACTGAAGCGTCATCATGGCTGGATGTAGGCGCGTAACCCTGTACAACCTTCATCTTGTATCTCTTATTCAGTTTAATTACAATACCTACCACCCTTTCATTATAGCTATAGTATTCCTCTAAGTTGCCAGCTATGTTTCTGTGAATTAGGAACCCCACTCCCAGTGCTCTTCTGTCAGCCAAGCCCCGATAGCAAAGGACGTGCCCATTCTGTAGCACCGTATAGGCCTCATCTGTCCTCCTAACCTCACTGAGCCCTATTATGCCCCATTTAACACCCTCTAGCTTCTCGAGTAGTACAGCTAGACTTCCCTCACTAGATAAGGTTCTAGCGTTAAACGTTGCCAAGTTCAGGTTCCAATGGCGGCCTGTCCGGATCCAGAGATTCTTAGCACCCTCTGCTGCGTTGCAGATCTGGCCGCCGCCGTGGTCAGTTGCTTCGCAGCTGCTGGGGACTGAGGGCCGTGAGTTATTTGACGTATGCATGTGGGAGGTAGTGGCCAATCTTTCTCTGAAGAGGGAGTGCGTTCCCGGCGGTGGTAACCGGTGAGGCTGCACCCCAGGCCTCGTATTGCAGTTCCATCACCACGCGGATTTTTTTTTTCTGGTTGGGAACTGCGCGGCACCGGGATTTGAACCACGGACCTTTTGCATACGAGACGGATGCTCTAACCACAACGCCATCGCCGCTTCGATGTGAATATCAGTAATTAACTCAAATAACTGTGTCTCGCAGGATTGTCTGCGCAGGAAGCCGTGTTGGTTGGCAAAAAATAAATAACTTTACCCTAAGTAATTCCTGACTGCCGATGGAATAATGTGCTCAAGAAGTTTACTGCCAATACTAGTAAAGAGATTGGTCTGTAGTTATTTGGGTTAAAGTGGTCTCCGGATTTAAATATAGGTATCACGCGCGCTAGCTTTCAATCGTCTGGTATACAGCCTGTGTCGAGGGACTTTTGAAAAACGGCACTCAACATGGGACAAAATTCTAGTTTTACTATCTTAAGCAGTTTCAGGCATATTTTGTCAGAACCAGGTGCAGAATTTAGAAGAAGGCGATCAATGGCTGCTGCGATGCCTTGTGGAGTAATAAGAATATTTTCCATTTGAGAAGTTAAACAAATAGTGCGTAGGTTAGGTAACAATGGAGTGTTAGCTCCACTTTGCGAGTTGCGTAAAACGCCTGATGACCTGCGTGCTTCACTGCATGCTTCGGACACCCCTTAGCGTAAGAATTGTGTTCACGCAAACAAAGCGTTGTACCCATGCAGAGGCTTGTTTTACATTAAAAACAAAAAAAAGAAAAAACGAGGGCATCCCAGTTGCACAGCGAAACAGCCGTCGACAAATACACTGCGTGGTTGTAAAGCCAAGCCTAAATACTCGCGCTGTTCACAGCTAAAACCCCTCTACCTTCGGAACGAAGTATAGGGGCTTCATCCGCAGCAGGACCGAAGCGACGCCTCTCACGCATATCAAAGCACTCATTGCATGTTCTGCTTACAAATTCGATATTACCACCCGTGTTTCTTTCTTACTTCACTTCTGATGTATTAGTTAATTGCCTACAAAGACTAAGTAATGCTCAAAGCCAACCGTGTCTGCGGTGTTCCAGAGGCTTTGGGGCTGCAGTAGATCATTTTGTTAAGACTGCGCACACGACGCGAACATTATATATTCTTCTGGAACTTACGTGGCCACTAGCAATAACGCTAGAATATCCGATGTCAAATGTATCAATGCTGACACGCGTCACTACTTGTCAGTATATCCAAGGCGTACGCTCTGTTTGCCCCTATCAGGGCACTGTGCACGGCTGTAATCTGACTTTCCGTTTAGCGGCCACAAGTTCGGCCAAAATGAAGTTTCATGCAGGACTTGCAGTCTGCTGCCTTCGTCAACCTTCGTCAACCTTATGACTATGTGGCATGTTACTGGGTATTTTAAGAACTAAAGCGACACATGCAGACGCCGCCGATACATGTTAAGGCTGAAACCAAGGTCAATCTAAATAGGTCGCGAAAGTCGGAACGAAAGCTAGTTTGAAACCTATTGCGACAGACGTCAACAACCACGTGACGATTGAAGCGTACCTAGGTAAAGAGGGGACAAATAGCGAGAACAAAAAAATATTTGTACGTTATTTTAAGTGCAATTTATTTGTTACAAAATATTGGTAGATTACTTTACTAAAGCTTTGGTCTTTGGTATGTGGTTGAGCGCCCATTTTTTTCGTTTAGTTTCACAAACAGCAAGCACATGCAGGCAGTGTGGTAACATGGGTCAACGGATTTGGGGGGGTGTCCAGGCGATCTGCTATCAGAGCTTGTGTTTAGTTCAGCGTGTTCTTTGGTTCAGCGCATGACCAGGTCAACGGGCCATTGCTCACTTTTCCGTAGTGATTTCGTGCGTACCTTCAGAAGTTTACTTATTTTTTATGTGCATTTCATAGCTCAATTAGCTCACAGAATGCGTAGATAGCTGCTCCTCTGACAGCCGACTGTTACTCTGGCGCAAGGTCGGCGTGCCCTCACCTTTGGTGACTCTGAATGAGACAGGCTAAGCAACAAAACGTTCTATTGTAGAGCTGCCAAAGCTATATTTTATATTTTCAAAGCTTATGTATCGCTGCAGTGGTTTTCGACTAATTGGCTGCGTGAGTTTTTGAACTATTAAACTATTGTGATCGTGAACAGTTGTTTCAAAAATACCTCTGCAAAGTTCTTTGTGCATATTGCAAGTACGTCATTTCGCTAGTAAAACATCTTTGATTCCTGAATCTTTGTCATTTTCGTTTTTTTTTTCTCTCAGATGCAATTAGCGAGACACAATTAGGATGCAATAAAATCACGTATTATTAATGGCGCGTAAAAGGTCAGCAATTAAGAAAAATTTTCAGTTTCGCGCCATATGACGTCACAATCGGAAGCGCTTCCGGTTGTCCGGTTCTGACGTCATATTTCATGTTTTATTTGCTCTTAGTTGTCCGTTCCTCACGTAGATGGCGACGGTGGTCACCAGTTGCCGAATACTGGATCCATAGGCTTCAATGGAAGTTACGCTGCCAGTTTACATATACCTTGGCGAAACTTCGCCGCTGCCCATGGCAAGAAATTCCTTTTCTATTTTATAATAGCTGGCTTCCGCCTAAAGTAGCGAACGGCTCGCATAAATCATGAACTATACGCTGCTTGCGTCGGCGTAGATTTACATGTCCGCGTATTCGTCGAAGTGTGTCTGTATCTGAACATTGCTCTTACCCTCAAAATGAGCGCTATTCCACTATGCAGAATTAACGACACTGGTATGTCTGGCCTATTTCGTTCTCCCCTAAGACAGGCATGCTTCCCCAATAAACTCTCTCCGCGTAACAAAGGTCATCGCGTGCTCGAACGGCCCAAATGTCGGCCGCAGGATGGCCATTAAGTCGAAATAATGGCGGGAAAAGGCCTCGTTTATTCGTACTCAACGAGTGACGCCACACCCATGTGGTTGCATCACACCAACCTCGCGCTGGCTTTTTTAGCCTCTTTACTACGTCAACCTATAATGAAAAGGCTACCTTGATAGGTGCTGTGTTCAGAAAGCAAACACAGACTTTGGGACGCCGATTTTCGATACCAAAGAGCGGTTGCGGGAGGCAGTAATTTCATTATACTACTAGCGCGCCAACACTCCACGAAAACTTTCGGGCGTCTAGTAGATATGCTACCGCTTCATTCACCAACCTTCTAACTGCAAGCACTGAAGTTTTTCCAGTTTATCAAAATGCTCTATACTCTGTAAATCCTGCCAGTTCTCCCGTAAAGAAAACAAACACAAAGCCTCCGTTAGGAATTTCATGGCATGTAATAAACTAATTTCATTGCAAGTACAAAGAGCGAAGGTGAATGCACACAAGCATTCAGCTTGATACCTTGCACTCGTGGTGGATGAAGTTTTGTGACGTAGACGCGTGAGACGTGGAAAAACAGCAGCCAAGCGGTACGGTCCAGTGGGTGGCGTAGGTGAAATTCACCGCATGAAGGCGATGATCAATGCTTGCACAAAGCCGCAACATCATCCCTGTACTTATATTTGGGTGCACGTTAAGAAAACACAAGTGGTTGAACTTTCCGGAGCCTTTACTACAGCTTTTCTCATAATCATATTGTGGTCTTGGGGGTAAAACCCAAGCAGTTATTATTTACAAGGGTATGTCAGTGTATGCAGAAAATAGAACAGAAAATGAACCGACAAAACGAACTTTTTTCCTCGTTTCTGAAACTGATATTGAGAAGTTTTTATTCAGAATTGCAATACTTTGTGTTTATTTGCTTTAGTTCAGTTATTGCTTATTTGTCTTCAATTTTCTAATTAGTCATGTCAGTTGCTATTTCATCAATTTATTAGCCATTTTATACTCATATACATATGTATGTTGATAAATGTGTCGTTTCGCTCCGGGGATGGCCTAAAGGTATGGTTCCTTGAAATCTTAAGGGGTCTAATAAATTCGCCGTCCCCCACGTGTTTCATAACAATTTCGTGAACTCAGGTAACATGCCTTACTGCGTGAACGGGCAAACGGGTATGGATTCGTGGAAGACTTGCACGTGGCAAACCAGGACATAGGGATGAAGACATGGGACAAGCGCTTACTGAAAGCTGAAGCTTAGTGGAGAGAAAGCCCAGTCCTGTTTGTTAGCAACCACGTCACACAAAAAAACAGTAAAAGATGTACCCTCACGTGAACATCCGTGAACAAAAGAAAAAAATTTACCTCGCATCAGAACCATAAATCAACCGCTATCAGCACCCAAATACATCACGGATAGCTGCATAACAAATGTTATCTTACAAGTTATCGCAGAATAATGAGATGTATCAGGCAATAGTGACAAGGGAAGTAAAAGGGATGTTATAGTATACATCTTACCGTAGCTGTAAGGAAATGAAAGTCGACGAAAAGATAATTTGCCGCTGGCGGTATACTGAACCTGTGACCTCCGAATAACGCGTTCGATGTTCTATACCACTGAGCTACGATGGTGGTCATCCCTCCGTTCACTTTATAGGCTATATATGCACATTTTAAACATGGCTGTCCGTCAGCGCCACCTGTTACCGTTGCGGCGAGTTTGCGGCACTCTTTTTGCCTGTTAGTGTCATGTGGCACGTGATCTTATTACGATTTGGCAGCTGACCAATAATCCATCCCATACTATACCTGAAGGTGCCGAGCCTACCATAACAAGACCCTCCCTATGACTGAACGAAAAAAGTAAAATTTTAAGGCACTTTTTATAGACACAATACAAATGACAACTACACACTAGCCTTAATGTCTGCTGGCGGCAGTAACTGGCAGTAATGCGTTTACAATGGCCATATATAGCCTAAAAACTGGATGAAGGAATGACCACCACCGTAGCTCAGTGGTCGAGCATTGAATGCGTTATTGGAAGGTCGCATGTTCGGTCCTTACCGGTAGCAACACATCTTTTTATTCACCTTTTTTCTTCACATTTACATTACAAATACTACCATAACATCCGCTTAACTTTCCTTGCCATGATTGTATCTTAGTTCTCAATAATATTGTGTCTAACAAAAAAACGAGCCCTCAGACGGACCAACAACATAATTTGTTGGACCCATTTTTTACTGCGAGACAGAAAGCTCAATCTTCGTATATATAGTGTTTGTAGCTGCAATAGGTAATCCTAAAAGCCCGTATAGGTAATTTACAAGCACAGTTTTTCGGTCTGAAGGGCTCTAAACACACTCTTCTTTCTTCACATCTACTTTACAGTCACATCTAATAACGTTCCCATGTTCTTTCTTTGGTACTATTGTCAGTTGGTTTTCACTATTATTCTGCCTGACAAAGAAACTCGGCCTCTGAGTTCACACTTCCTGTTTTTCCTACTGCAGCATTGAGAAACAATAGCGACGGCGCTAGCCCTTCTCGCGATTTCTAAAATATGTCGTCGATTTTCTTTCGCAGACGTTCCTGTAACCATGCCTACCCACTTTAATTTGGAGCTTTTCAACTATTTTTGAAAATTACAAGCCGCTACACTGAAGTCATATGGCATTATATACACTTCCTTGTATTAGTACCGCGTTTTGCGCCCGGGCGCCCGAACTGCATGGACCGTGTCTGTGTCATGGGAGGCTTGTCACAGCGGCGTTGCTCGCTCGATACAGAAATCAAAGCGAAGTCACCGAAACTGTTACTACGCATATGCACGGCCATGCCGAGTAGCAGTGCTCGTCATTTCTGAGATGAAGTGTTGGGTATCAAAACTATGTAGCCCCATTGCGACGGGCATTCTTTCCATCAGTCGAGTCATCCCGTTTCACATTCCGAGCAGCTGTCGGTCCCTGTATATTTCCTCTCATTTCCTTCAGCTTGTCGCAGAAGTTATACGCATGCCCAGCCTCCTGCAAACGTAGCCACGGGTGGTTAACACCTTTCGTGGTTCTAGAAACTTTGAATGTTACTGCTCATTTTTCCTTCCTTTCATCTGGACTATTCGGACCGTGCATGCCGAGAGTGAATGGTAGCACTCTTTCGCTCGCAAGCTTATGCTCTTACGAGCTGACCGGCCTGCCGCAAGTGTTCACATGCCGTTGCACCGCAGCAAACACATTCCTTGTTTCTGCCACGCCATCACACGGTCTGGCGCAGCGCCAGCGACTGTTTAGTTCCTGCGGTAGAGCCCCGTCGCGGAAGGCGAAGAAAGTCATCTGCTTTTGGTCCCTCTGCAATGCAGACCATTTCACGGAGAACGTTCATAGGCGTACCCAATTATAGGTCGGGTTACGCTATTGGACTGACGACCCAGTGCAGCGAGCAGACTGCGATGCCGTCGCTATAGGCCTACAGAAAGCAAGTATCTCATAAGCCAAAACTCGACCGCCTCATCACTGGCGAATGTAAGCAGGGCCACCAGCCTGACTCACCGTAAGCGAAACCACCATTAAGAATGGCAACTTTGCCATTGCGCAATCGCGACACCTTCCACTCGTTTTCCAGGCATGTTGCAACCAATATCGCATCCGAGCGTGGAGTTGCAACATCGTATATTATTACGGATTTTTCTTGCTATATACCTTAGGGACACTCTAGATACTTTCCTCGTGATTGCTTGCGCTTATATGTGGGCAGACAGAGACAAGATAGGATCCATACACATAGTTTGCACCTGTTGACCGCGTGGCTTTTAACGCGATAGCGTTAAGAAGCTCGCTTCGCAGAATTGCTAATGTCGGTGTCGGCGTTGGCATCGGTATCGGGGCCGTTGGTTGTGAGCAAAAAAATCATCATCTTGTGCACGACCAAAAATGCTAGAAAGATGCAAATAAAATGAAGAAAATAAAAAAAAATTGCGGGTCTGCGTGAGGATTGAAGCCGTGTCGTTTGCGTGGCAAGCGGTTAATCTACCACGCATTCATTCGTATTCTTTTTTATTTATAGCATGAAAATAATGCCATAAATTGTCGTCATATACTTCGATACAATTACCCCAGCGCTGTGGTCTAGTGGATAAGGTAATCGGCACCTGACCCACAGGTTGCGGGTTCGAATCCCGCTGGCGGCGGATGCATTTTCGATAGAGGTGAAAATGCTGTAGACCCGTGTGCTCAGATTTGAGGTGCACGTTAAAGCAGCCCAGGTGGTCGAAATTTCCGGAGCCCTCCACTACAGCGTCTCTCAAAGTCATATCATGGTTTTGGGACGTTAAATCCCACTTATCAATCAATCAATTTCTATGCAATTCAACATTGCAAAATTATGTTCGAATGAACACATGCGCAAGGCACAATTTCACATAGTACAAAGAATCTTCAAAAGTGCGGTAAGCATGCACACGCGTCCAGAATTCCAAGCTACTCCGGAACGAAGTCAAAAGTCTCAAGAACTCTACGTATATTGGCTGCTTCTTCTCGAAAACCAGGCCCTGTCGAGTGAGGAGGCTCAGCATGTCTGTCAATGTGTGGCTTTTTAAAAAATAAATAAAGGACCAATAACATATCTGAATGGTATACGACACACTATTGTTTTCGGTCTTTCTGAACAGTAGGAACTTGACACCGTGAATGAGATGTAATTGACAGTTATTTTTTTATGGTTCTCTTAATAATGTCCTACAAACGACATGCATCATGGCAATGTAGTGAAAAGAACTTCCTCTGCTTGAAAATTCAGTGAAAGTAATTTTCACACTTTACCAACACACACGTCCTGTATGCATGCTTCGCAAAGCAACACGTATAATTGCAGCAATAGTGCTTGGTACAAGAGCACGTTGCCATCTAACATCAGAACATGTGATTATCATAATTAATTTTTGGTTTAAAGCCAATGTCCCGCTACAAAAGACACACACGTTACAGCGCCTATTCCCTTCAACCCACGTAGTGGGTGCATACCAAGTTCACGATTTCATGCACTAAGTTTATAAAGCATGCACTAGGTACCGGATATCGCTCTCGCGTAGAACTCCTAAAGTGAAGCTCTAGGGCCCGGCATTTTTTATTTAACAATTAGATCGGGTCAGTACTCTGATATACGTACAAGATAGCCTGTTCAAAGACCACACATTCAAAGCATACGTTTCGCGTTTTTCGCTAATGTCATTGGTGTAGTCTTTTTCAGGGAACACAAATTTGCCGGTGATTGAAGCGGCACTAAAGGCTAATATAAGGTTAATGTTGATTGCTGTAATAGCAGTCCAGAAATCTAGTAGTGCTACTTTTGTGCTAAGGAAGTGCTTATTTTGAAATAAAAGCACGTTTCGAGGTCCGCGTTGCGTTAGCTCACTTCGAATTCTGCGCCTAAAGGAGCCATTTCACATCACTGTCTTTGCGCACAATGTTCCCGGCTTTACTGCGCGGCCCCCGACACTAGTAGCAGTACAGCGTGAGTAGCGGGAGCCACAGCAGCAACAACGGCAATTGAACAGTTTTTTTGGCCATGGCTTCCGAGATGGTAGGAGTGCGTGGTTCAATTGGGCCTCGCTAGACGGCACGACCTGCCCAGTTCAACAAGATGAAATTTGAACTTTTGAACCACTCGCGCCATTTCTGTAGTAATGTCCGGCGGTTCTTTTTTCAATGAATCAAACAAAAACGAACAAGCAGCACTTTATCATGTCTCTTGATGCACGGAAGGCTCTCCATTTAGTGCTGCTAGTTCGATTAATAGTGAATAATTGTATGCGGTAAGTCTGACGTCATTATGATCATTTTGCAAATATTCTACTCGTGGTGCATAGGTTCTCATTTGTTTACACTAACTTTTTCGGTAAGTATGGCACTGCTGCTGTTAATATTGTCATTTTAGCCGTTTTCATACATTGAGCTTTCACTTTCACATTAACTTCTATTTGACTTTAGTGTCCCTTTATTTTAATCGATGCAAACTTCAATGAAAAAATGGATAGATTTGCACTACATTGTTATGGTATGTGTTTGCATAAAGAAAAGGAACCATATTGTCATGTGGTTGTGACTTGACGAAGGTAGCTATAGAGCGGCGTGTTCAAAATAAAATTATTTATTTGGCTGAACTTGGGGCCGTGAAACGTAAAGTCAGGCTACAGTAAAATACATTGTATTATGAGTGGAACGTCACTCTGCTTGAACCTCTTGTATTCCCAATCATCAACAGTCTACCATGCGCAGAATGAAGGCCTCTACTTGTTGATATGTGGTGTTTTACTTCCCAAAACCACCTAATGATTATGAAAGACGCCGTAGTAGAGGGCTCCGGAAATTTCGACCACCTAGAATCTCTTAACGTGCTCCTCCATTTGAGCACACAGGCTGACAATATTTCCGCCTCCATTGGAAATGCAGCCGCCGCAGCCGGGATTCGATCCGTGACCTGCGAGTCAGCAGCCGAGTACCTTAGCCACTAGACCACCGCGGCGGGGCAGGCCTCTGCTTGTTATCCTCCTTGTCCTTCCGCTTGCTTATTCAAAAAGAAATTCTATACATACAAAGTTTATACTGTGTTTCACCACCACTACCGAGGTTTCTGCTACCATGGGCGCGACTTTCTTTCCCGTTGCGACCATTCTAGCCCTCTTGTGAAATATTGCTTTTTTTCCATACTCTCACGTGGTCGCGACGTGGACAAACGCAGGAGTCGTTATGTCCAAGATGAAACCGTTTATCTGGCCGATCTTGTGGCTGCTAAACGTAAAGTCAGATTACGGCAATGCACACTGGCCATGATAGCTGCGTATGGGGCATCGGCCATCGATAATGCAATCAGTGGTGAGGCTTCTCGGCACTTACACATGCGGCATATACCCTGGCGGCCGTGTTTGTTTGAGAATCAACTCCGCCGTTAGAGTTTGCGTGTTCAAGCCTACCAGATTATCTTGTATTAATCTTGAATGCTCTCACACATTTGCTCACGATTTACATTAGCCATTATCAACAAGTTTCAAAAGGCTGTCAACATAAAAAAACGTAGAAATAAAGGGGCGTGTGTGGCATTGCCTCCTCCCCCCATCCCTTGTAGAGACCGTCTCTGTACTATAACAGAACATGCAAGTAAACGAATCAAGCAAAAAAGTACAACAAGAACTGATACAATCATGAAAGTGTAATATTATAGTGAAAATTACAGGCCTCAGGCTCATGAACTCGCAGAAAACTGCTTGAGGTGCACGACATGAGGGACATCAAATCGCGCACGGGGCCGTCGAGAGTTCTTAACATGGTCCGGGATGACTTTGTAGCCCAGCGACCCGAGACGTTGAAGAACCTTGTATGGCCCAAAATACCAGCGAAGAGGTTTTCCACTTTCTCCACGTCGGCGTATTGGTGCCCACACCCAAACACAGCTGCCGGACTGCTGGTATTCAATGAAGTGTCGTCGAAGATTGTTACGGCGGCTGTAACGGCGGTCTAGTGGATATGGCACTCGGCTGCTGACCCGCTGGTCGAGGGATCAAATCCCGGCTGCGTTTTCGATGGAGGCGAAAATACTGTGGGCTTGTGTCCTAAGATTCGGTTCATGTTAAGGAACCCCAGGTAATCAAAATTTTCGGAGCCCTCCACTACGGCGTCTCTCATAATCATATGGTGGTTTTGGGACGTTAAATCCCACATATCATTCAATTAAACGCTAACAAATCATATTATAAACGCGCTTGATGATCAGAGTTTGGCAATCGTTTCTTTCGCCCTTTGAGGAGGAGGAGTTGAGGAAAAGAAAAGGCGCGCTCGGCACTGGTAGGGCAATGACGAGGAGATATTGAATACGTAGAGGAGATAGGATAGAAATAGCGTCCGTGAACGCGGCGGCGGTTTCTGCCTATTTCAGTGGCACCAAGGAAACGAATAACCGCCTTGAAGAACTTGGTGTGGTGTCTTGAAGGGAAGAGGAGGTCCCTCTGTGTAGCCGCGGCTTTCACCGTTTCCTTCACTCTCCTCCGCTGGTCTCATCTCCCAAAGCCGCTTTTGTTGGGTAACCGCTGTTGCCGTGCCGGGCCGAGCTCTTGCATGAACGCCTTCAAAGGATCGTCAAAATGATGGATTCGCACGGTGACACGCTGTGCCAGAGCACCCCCGAACGAGATGACGAGCGGCCGTCATCATAACACGACGGACAAGGAGGGCTGGCTAGCAGACTAATCGGAATCGTAGGTTGTTGCTCGACCAATCGCAGCATGGCCTGCGCTATGCGTCACAGATTCAACTTCGCGGTGTCACATGGAGGCCGCAAAGGACCGGAAAAGTGGATGGCTGTTTTCTGGGCAATTTTGGTGGGCCCCCGGCTCGCCGTGCTGCCACTTGCGGCATCGTTGATCGATATTGAACAAGATGGGCATGATTACTTGAAATGTTTGAAAAAAAATATCAGAGGTTCTTTAGGGGTGCTTCAGTGTTACCTGTAACGTTTTTTTTTTACACACAAGCGTCGTTATACATTAACTTCATTCTTCTCATGTTTGCTTCATCAGCTTGGATTAGTACTAAAGCGCAATGGTTTTCAGTCAGATATAATTTACTTGTCATGATTTTGTTTAACTTTGGCCCGAGTCCGACATTATTATGTCATCTGTAAGAAGTAAATTTACATTTTTCACTTGCGTTTTGAGACACCTTCTTTTTATCAAATTTAAAACTTGTCGATGGTTTCTCTGTACACCGTCAATCAATCGATCATGGCTAAGAAGGGTAGAACGAAGTTGAAATAGGATGCCCTTGTGCATCTTCTATTTTTGCTTTTTTCCGAAAACCACTCCTCGCTTGCTGTCTGTCGCCAACGAATAAACAGTAATCAGTACACTATTTCCACCGCAAAGGATATGCTGAGAAGTGAAAGGATACTGTGCTATATTGATCGGGACAAAGAAAAGTGCGCGAACCCTTCATCTGTGGCTCGCTATAATAAAGAGATATATTTTTTTTAACGTCGACAAGACGTAGGCAGTGTGCAACCAAATAATCATCAGTTGGTTTTCCCGGCATGCTCTGGTGGCACGCCACTCGAGCAACCTGTGTTTCCTGGAGGCTACATTCGCTGCCTCACCTGAAGGAGCAGATCGAAAGCTTGATTGATTGATATGTGGGGTTTAATGTCTCAAAACCACCATATGATTATGACAGACGCCTTAGTGGAGGGCTCCGAAAATTTCGACCACCGGGGGGTCTTTAACGTGCACCCAAATCTGAGCACACGGGCCTGCGTCACTTCCGCCTCCATTGGAAATACAGCCGCCGCAGTCGGGATTCAAACCCACGACTTGCGGGTCAGCAGCCGAGTACCTTATCCACTAGACCACCGCGGCGGGGCTGAAATCTAAAGCTCCGTGCAATGCTCGTTTTTTTTCTACTACTCGCAAGAGCGCATAATTCTGAGACAGAAGTGGTGCCATTACCGGCGCGGATCCAGCTTGCAAAATAAATAAGCGGCGTGTCGTGTCTACGCAAGAGCGGAGTCACACCGTTTCAATGGTTCCCTTGTGCCGTATATATCAGGCCACCGTTTGAGATATGATCAAATGGGCTCCAACTTCCTGCGGAGGGCTCAGCATTAATGCATGAGGTGAATTAGTTCGACAGCATGCTCTACTGCCCTAAGCTACTGAAGACCAAAGCACCAAGTGGTGCAGTAAGTCATACAATCGGGGAACAAACTCTCTGCAAGTCGTAACAAGCCGCATTGGTATCGTGCTAAAGTATTTTGACGTCTTCAGCCCCCATCCTCGTCGCGAATAATCGAACTCTGAATCCGAACAGCCGTTCTATATTAGATAAATCATATAAATCAACTTTAATGAAAAATCAGCAGTAATGAGAAAAAACTGAGAGCTGTAAGACTACATTGGCTGTTGGTCCCTGCATAAGAAGGACATAAAAACAGATTAGCATGTATATATATATATATATATATATATATATATATATATATATATATATATATAATATATATATATATATATATATATATATATATATATATATATATACCAGATTCTTTGAACGTCATTCACGCTAGACCCGACGTATTGTAGGCAAGAAAGAGACGACGAAACTTTCGTGGAAGCGTCTTTACTAAACGTTTTCAGCTGATAGACCAGCCTTCGTCAGAGCCGAGTACCTTAGCCTTATATATATATATATATATATATATATATATATATATATATATATATATATATATATATATATATATATATATATATACGGCGTTACGTGAAGCAAAGCTTTATAGTTCCCAATGTACTGCAGTGGCCGCTTGTTAGTTTATTGTTATTGACATTTATTTGTCTATTCATGATCTTATTTGTAACTAAAAGGTATGTGCTTAATAATCAAAAGTTCAGTGAGGCAGATGTGCGCTTGTTCAAATGACATCTGTCCGTGCTACCTTCAACAACATACTAATTGCGTGATTATTTTTTTTCTTTTAGTAAACAAAGCCGGCTAAATACGAAAAATAACCCGTGAATAGATCGCTGTGCCCAAGAAAAAAATGAGCCCTCAAAGAAGCTCATTTTAACACAGCCAGAACCAATGAATGAAATACAGCAAGAACAAAAAAAAAACGGACCGTGCTATCTGCCATTTCCCGTTCAAATAAATGAGCTGCCTTGATCTTACACAGTCAGGATGTAATTGCTTTAATGAAAATAGTGAGCCAGCTGCGTTATCACGGAGAACAGTTGACCATAAGACATAAATGGTGGTCGCGACGTACAGTGTCAATTTTTTTAAAGGAAACACGCTATCGTGTGGCGTGCGCGCTCCGGCAGCGGCCTGCAGCGCGTTCTCGCGAGAGTAAGAGCAACTTCCGACACTTTTCTTGTCATGTAGTTGCGAGCGAAAAAAAAAAACCAGTCATTGGGAATCATGACCAAACAAAAGGAGCCGCACTCGCATGCGTTGCTTTTTTGAGGGCGTGTTCACACTTGGCCTCGAAGAGAGCGAAAACGGCGAAACTCTCCGCAAATTGGTTCGTTTTGCCGCCCAATCCGCCGGAAAACCACGGCGCGCGGCCGTCGAGCAAGAATCTGTCCGATACTCATTTTGCAAGAATTTGTCCTCATTGGCATGAATCTGTTCGATACGCAAAACAAGATCAGGTTTCCGCTTCACGGCTTTTGCTGCACTAGATCAAACAGTGCAATCTAACCAGGCGACCGCAGATTCAACATGGCGACAAAAGGCGCCGGCGGTGGCTCACACCGCCTCATATCGCAAACTATCGGTGAAGCTAGACGAAGCTTGACGGCCTCAACGAGCTTGCGTTCAACGAGAACGTGGTTTGTGTTACGATCGCCGACAACTCTGGGATTAGACGGTGCAGCAGCAGCGAGTCGGCATACCCCAACGTGTCTCGCTTTTCTCTACAGCCAGTTGAATCTGCCACCGCCACAGCCGGTTGTTGCGACCGGGGTTCGCAGACACCAGAATGAAGGTGTCCGGAATGAAGGTGTCGAGGCAGGTAGAAGAGAGACTTGAAGAAGGTTTACATTATATACATGGTGAGCTCTTGTACGTGACGAGCTCTTTCTTACTTGGAGAGCTCTCGAATCTGGCGTTCCTCTACATGGCGCTCCTTCGAATTAGCCGGGTGGCTCATATAAAGGGTATGTGCTCCCCAGATCCCTAGATCAAGGAACACGTGCAGATGGTACTGTCCACTCACAGATCACGCACAACTGGCGAGGGGGACGAGCATGCACGGCCAACGTGAACGTCCAATATTAAGGCGTGATCACTGCACTCCAAGGTGGCGCCAGCGGGGCTCTTCCTCGTCGTGTGCGTGCCGCTGGTCGAGGGGTCCCAAGCTCATGACAGAATACATCAAAGGGTCCGCCGATATGTTCACTCAATTAGCGGGTCACCGCAGCATCTTTCATGGAAGCTGTCGCACTTGTCGTCTCCCGAACCGCTTACGGCGTCATGGCGACACGATGCCTCACCCTCCGTCTAGGAGGGACAATAACTGGCGGGCATAGGCAGCCGACCGTTCGGCTACTTGTTTGAGGATTAAAAGAGCGCAGCTCCTTTGTCAACTCTGGCACCAGTCAGAACACGGTGCGTTCGCTTGTATCATTTCTTCTGGAGTATCTCCCGAAACAACGTTTCAAAGGATGTGAGGTGTTCCTTTTTAGTACTTTACCTGAATTACTAAAATTCAGTGTGAACTTTAGTTCTCAGAAGCAGGCAAGATTGAATTAATGTCGAAGTAGCGATCGCAGCAATGGCGGGATGGGGCAGAACGAATGTGAACATCTCCGACGCGTGCAGTCGTGGTTTTTCGGCTGCTGTGGTGTTCTTGTTTTCACTTCTCAAAGGCAGACGCGCCCGAAGGCTCGTTCACACCAAAAGCAGCCAGTCAAAGCGGGCAAGTGGGCATTTCGAAGCGGCGAGGTGGCGAATGCGTTCCCATGTTCTGACCGCCCGCCTCCTATGGATTGCTGCGCGGTAGAGACGAGAATCTCGCGCTTTTTAAGTGCGAATGCACTTGATAAGCGACCCTGAATCCGCCATCCGCGGTGCGCCTTTTCTTCTCTCCTAGCAAGAGCGCGAGGAGCGGAGAGGAGCGTCTGTAGCAACGGCGTAGCGACGTCACACACCACATGATTGCGCGTGCTCTGCCCTCCTCTCCGTGGCTGCGCGCCCACGACTTGCTCGAGATCGGCAAGTCGTAGGTATGGATCCATCGCAGGCATCAAACTAGACTGCAATACCTCCAACAACGAGTACAACGCAATCGAATGCGAGCATTGCACGCGTCGTTGAAGACGTCGTACCGGTTGAAGACAAGGCAGCGCGGCGAAGGACCTGTGATGCCGAGCGCAAGCGGGCGAAGCGGGCCGCGGAGATAAACATTATTATAGTGCGAATTTAGTCTCACATATACGCGTAAACTCACCAAGATTTCCCTAGAGGGTCTACTGGTTCCTGTGAATCGCAATGTGATCACACGGGGCAGCTTACGTTAACTCACTGGCGATTGCCAACAAATTTTAACTTTACTCCCCTTCATAGCATCACCCCGTGCATTCGCACTTAACCATGTTCCCCCTCAGGGAAATGCTTGGGAGTTTTTTTTTTTTTTTCCACGTGTCGCTATGACCTGGCAATGCTTCTCCACTTGGTGTGCGTTGCCCTCTCATAAAAGTATGCCCGGGCCGCCACCGCGCCTTCACTGCGGGGCGTTGTGATTGGTTGCAGCAAAGTGGCGTCGCCGGGCAGGCAGCTAAAAATTGCTGCCAGAGCTATCGCCCTTACCGCCTGGTTTTCCTCCGGCATTCGCCGCCTGCAAAGGAGGTTTTCTCGCTTTAAGGACGTGTTCACACTTGAGAAGTGAAGCGAAAACGAAAACGTCAGAGCGACCGGAAAACCACGACCACGTGCGTCGATGTTGCTCACATTCATTCTGCCCCATCTCGCCACCGATGCCGTTGCTACCTCGACAATAGTTCGATTTTGCCTGCTTTCTGAGAACTAATGTTTCTGAGAACTAATGTAAGAAATAGCTCGCACCTTTTCAAACGTTGTTTCGGGAGATACGCGAGTTGAAACGATACAAGCGAACGCAGCAGCACAAAAACGATACAAGCGAACTTGTTGTACAGAAAAGAGAGACACGTTGGGGCATGCCGGCTCGCTGCAGTTGCACAGTAGACTTCAAGAGTTCTCGGCAATCTTAATTCACACCACGCTCTGAAGGAACGCGTCCGCTTACAGGCCGTCAAGCTTCGTCGTGCTTCACGGGTATTTTGAGATTTGAGTTGACGTGAGCCATCGCCAATGCTTCTGCTGCCATGTTGAATCTGCGGCCAGCTGGTTAGATCCCGCGGTTGGCTATAGCGCCGCCAAAGCCATGAAACGGAAACTGGATCAGCTTTCACGTAGCACAAAAGTCTATCTAGGAACAGTTCGTGGGCGCCGGCTGCGTGGCGTGGTTTTCCGGCTACTTGGGTGGCGAAACGAGCCAGTTTCTAGAGAGTTTCGCCACTTTCCCTCTCTTCGAGGCCAAGTGTGAACGCACCCTTCGTGTTGCCGCATCGCCACTTCGGCCGCCCCGCCTTCGGTGTGAACAAGATTTCAGTATGGCCATGTTATGATCAGGAACCGGCGTCAAGATTGTGACCCCCTCCTCCTTCAAGGCGATTTCACTAGAGACCGGCCTCTTGTGTAATAACCTTGAAGAGAGAGAGGGTTGCAGTTTTGTCGACGGTTCCATGTCACCGATGACAGGTTGTCTTGCTCGCCACTAGATTACGCGAGAAGAGGATGTGGTTGCTCTCGCTCCTGCTACATCGCGCTGCAGGCAGCCGCAGGAGCGTGCAGGCCATGCGTTCGCGTTTTTCTTTTCATAAAGATTGACAGCGTACAATCAAGCGAAAGGAATTATTGCAAATCTGCGAGACATGTTGTTGGTACCTGAATGTGGTACTGACACATGTTGTTGGTACCCTTGCCAATGCGCAAAACGCTGCCTCTGGCAACGGAAAAGAGGCAAAGTTTAAGTAAGAATATTTGGAGGCGCTGGTACTTTTGTGGCTGTGAGCGCAGTCAAGTGTTAATTTTCATATTTCGCGTGCTTTTTTTATCCACGGAAAAAAAATGAGCACGCAGTTAGTACGTTGTTTAAAGTATCACAGACAGATGTCGTTTTACCATGCGTACATCTGCCTTATTGACGTTTTGATAACTAGGTGAGTACTTTTGAGCTAAAATATGATTATTATTACTTATTTAATGGGCAATAACGAAATAGTTAGTAGTCGATACTACAGTACACTGGGAACAATATGCACAATACCTTTGCTTCACGTAAAGCCGTTGTCCCGCCGCGGGGGTGCAATGGCTAAGGTAGTCGGCTGCTGACCCGCAGGTCGCGAGATCAAGTACCGGCTGCGGCAGCTGCTTTTTCGGTGGAGGCGAAAATGCTGTAGGCCCGTGTGCTCAGATTCGGGTGCACGTTAAAGCATCCCAGGTATCAATGAATCAGGGAAGGCCTGACGACAGGTGGCCCACTAGCCGGAACGGTAACGAAACCACATTTTTGTTTGTGTGCCCTTCTTCTCTTCATATATATATATATATATATATATATATATATATATATATATATATATATATATATATATATATATATATATAGATAGATAGATAGATAGATAGATAGATAGATAGATAGATAGATAGATAGATAGATAGATAGATAGATAGATAGATAGATAGATGAAATAGATGATCAGAGTTTCTTCAGGCTACCGTAATAAAAGTTATAAACTTCGAGAAAAGTGCAGTATAGGAAACAAAACAATAAAATATTTATTTAATCCTAACAGTTTCGGCTGGTGGACCAGCCTTCTTCGGAGGATCTAAGTGAAATGGTACAAGTTCCCGTAGCAGAGGGTCACCCTAACAGTTTGAAGACCCTCAAAAACGATCAAAAAAAAAATGGGCGAACGAGGTAGCAACAGACAACAAGAAGCAGAAGAAGAAGAGGAACTAGAAAGGAGCGACGGAGAGCCGCCGGAAACGAGCGGGTAATTCTGGCATTGTTACTTGTACCATTTCACTTAGATCCCCCGAAGAAGGCCGGTCCACCAGCCGAAACTGCCAGGACCAAATAAATATTCCATTCTTCCGCCTCCCACACCGCACTATTCTCGAAGTCTATAACTTTTATTACGGTAGCCGGAAGAAGAAACTCTGATCATCTATTTCATCTATATATATATATATATATATATATATATATATATATATATATATATATATATATATATTTGGAAGTCTTCCTGGATTCGGGTCGAGTTATAAGTCACCAGAAGAAGCGAACGAGCAAACGAAAAACGATGCTTCACTGCCAACGCCACGGCCGGCGACCGGCCTTCGTCATATATATATATATATATATATATATATATCTGTGTGTGTGTGTGTGTAATTCAGAGAATTGTAAGAAATAAGTTTTGGACACGTCGAAAACAGTCTGGTTTGTTAACGTTTCGACCGTGGAACCGGCCTTCGTCTGAATAAGAAATGTAGAAATGTGACAGTTTTAGTATTCTGAAGAAGGCTGGTTTTGTGTTGCCTAGATGGCGCCTAGGTCTTTAGACATCCACGTAAAACTCTGTCGCGTATAATAAATATTCTATTAGCACAGGTTCGAGCGATTACTGCTGAACATGTCTACCTTAATCTCAAGGTGCTACTCTCCTAGGATTATGGTAGGACATTCATAATATTTTGATATTTCCTTTCTTTTGCCTTGGCGAAAAATCGCAGTATGCTTTATGTTTAATGTTGTTTTTTGTAAAAAGCACAAAATTTTCTTCAGTAATATATTTTTTCTGTTTTTCCTTTTCCAACAATAACATAGCAAAATACTTCGAGAGGCAACTAAGCGAAAGCTTTGCCACAAAATTGTGGCAAATTTGAGAAAAAGAGAGGGTGTTGACTCGTATTGTGGCATAATTTTCGCAATTCAGTATTTGATGTAAAAATATGGCTAATGTAGCGATGCATAGTACCCTTAGTAAAAATACATGAAGTTTCAAAAGAGCAGTTTTGGATTTAAGAAAAAAGTTATCTGGAAAACCACAAGGTAGCAGAAAGCCTGCCTTTGCCTCACCTTCATGGCATAGCACGTCAGTGCAGGGTGTCAGCGGGGCTTTTCGCAACGAATAATGCGTGTCACGCATGTTTGTCACTTGTTTTAGTGGTACTGCCAAATAAAACGTCAGGCGTGGTTGTGGTGCTAAATTTATATACTGGTATCTTCTCCCTTGGTTCACTAAAGGGCAGTTTATATTCAACCGCTTCAAATCCCATGGCGCAGAACAAAAATTCAATTGCTGGCCTGCAATACAGTGATTGCGCGTTACATTTAGCTACTTATAAATAATACGCATGTTCCTAATAATAAATAAGCTTGTTACTTCGCTGTGTCGTAAGCGCACGCCCTTTTCACAAACGGAAACTCTGCAGCGAGTGCAGAGACCTTTGTGCGCTTGGTAACTACCCCATAATCTTTTCGGGCGACAACCAAAGGTGTATGATTCTCCCCACCACGAGATAAGGGCCAACAAAGTCTATTCAAATAGGTCGCAAATTCCTGTCGAAAATTTCTTCAGAAGCCGTGTCCAGCGACACTGCAAGGCGAGTTTAGGGGAGTTGTGATTCAAGCGCGACTATGTGTAGAGGGAACTAACACTGGTAGTGAAAAACCCAGTTTCATTCAAAGTCGAAACAATAGCTATGTTTTGCAGATGGCATTTCTTTCCCCCAACACTGCTATGTAGCTGTAAATAGCAAATAGTTTATGACAGTTTTTATTACTACGAAAATTTGTGTCTTTAGCGCCCTCTGGCCATTCTATTATTACTCAGTGCAGCCCTTGCACTCCATGGGAAGGCACGCTCGTAAAATTCGTCTGCGATGACCCACTCCCTCACGTGTTTTAGTGTTCTGCACTTGCTAGCATTCTCTGCTGTGCGCGAAATTATAAGGTGCGTTTTATCGTTGGTGAGCGTCTTGAGTGAAGTGTCCATCGGGCAGCGGAACGGTGCGGAATACATTTGGCGCCGAGTGCTTTCGTCGGTTACGGCGGAAATGATGTGCTGTGCAAGCATGCTGTAGCAACAAGCGTATGCCTAGCGACCCATGTCTTCTTGAGAAGAAACCAGGGCAATGGTTTGTAATTTAGTACTTGCTGTACTTGCATCCACCAGTGTTCCTGCAGCCATTTTTCTTTTTTCGAGCATGCAGTGCCTACTATTGTTCGCGTTATTGGTGAGCAAAGTGCCATAATATCTCTCATGCTACAATTGGTATGTCCGCATTGGCATACGTAGCGGTAGTTTATCGGAGGATAATGCAAAAAAAAATTGCAACGCAAGAAGTGTCTGAAGATTTCCTTGTGCTTATTTCCATTTTCTTGCAGTGTAAAAAATTCGAGTTCTTGTGAAAATTGCACACGGCTGAAAGGTCATAATTTTGGCGTTCCTAGGCGTCATTTCTTTCTGTTAAAGCTGAAGAACACAAGCTTTGTGCATGCAAAAGAACCTGCGCATATGGGATGCAAATAAGCAACGCGGCAGAAGCGACAGGTAAACGCTGTTTGTTGCTTTATTCCATCTGCTTTATGCAAAATAAAAGTTGGGACAATAAGTTTCCTTGTAAAACTGAGGCAAACTTAACGGTAGTACACTAAATTATCATTATCTACTCATCATTCGGTGTTACGTTTGCCTGCGTTGACTTGAAGCACACTCGTGAAGGACTCGCCGGTGATTGCCTTAGCGCGACTCCGCAGCGATCAGAGTCTATGAAAATCAACCTGAGTTCAAATTTTGTGCTAGTGCACACAAAATGACGCCCATTTTTCACTCGCTATTGCGTCATATCCGTTTTATTTTTTGTTCTGCCGAAAGTGTTCCCTCCTCAGAGTGATGGTGCTAAATAAGCCCCATGAGCAGCTGACAAGCCGTCATTTTGTCAACTCAATGTATACTTCAGTTATGTCGTGAAATATTAAGACAATGTGTAATAAATATCAGAAGCGAAGCAAAACACCCCTAACTGCATTGCAGGTCACCTACTGCATTTTAAATGGGCCTCTTGGGGCTAAGAAGCGGTTGAATTAAACTTATTGTTTGATGGTCCAAACGAAGGTAGCGTTCTATAAAGCTTGAACTATAGCTGTTTCACACGTTTTATATAGTATTATTACTAAAGCAAGTGACAAGCAGTTGTATGACATGCAATATTTCCTGACGAAAAACATTGTTGGAAGCGCGCGCTGACGTGGGCTTGATATCCAGTGAACATATGGCAAAGGCAGGCTTTTCTTAACTTTGAAGTTGTGTGGATGATTTTTTTTTTCGCCCTTAAAACGAAGACTTCGCTTTTGAAACTCCCTGCATGTCTTACTAACAACCCGTATATTGAACAGAATATAGGTCATATTTTGCTTGGATAGCTATAAATATAAATCCAAATAATACCTTTCTGAATTTGTCACAATATTCTGGCAAACATTTTGCCTCATTTGATCACGAACTACTTTGATAATTTATTATAGGAACATATGAAAGAAAAAATGTGACTTTACTAATATACAAAAGTGGATCTTTTTAAAAAATGCTAAGCATGCTGCATATTCCAATTTTTCGCAAAGGTGAAGAATGAAGAAAGTGAAAAATAAGATGAGTAATGTATCATAGTTCTGAAAGAGAAGCGCCTTCAGATAAATAAAAAAGTTTTTTACGTAGTAGTTGCTCTTTTATAAGTTATTTAGCGCGATACAATTTCGCTTGGATACCCAAAATTGTAAGCACCGTCTAGGCAACACAAAAATGTTTTGCGAAATATTACTCCCCAGTAACTCCTTGTCACATTCACATATACCTGCACAATTTTCAGAGCACTATTTGAGATGGCTGCAAATTGACCAAATAAATTTTATACATATTGACCTATATATATATATATATATATATATATATATATATATATGTGTGGTGTGTGTGTGTGTGTGTGTGGTGTGTGTGTGTGTGTGTGTGTGTGTGTGTGTGTGTGTGTGTGTGTGGTGTGTGCTATTCATGTCGGATAGCATGTTGCTTAACCTGGTTGATTTTCTTGTGCTGGTCTTGCTGGGGTCGGAAATATTTGTCTTTCTGTGTATCTAACGAATTAAGCTGTTCTGACGCATGCATGTGCACAGAAGGGCCAGAGCCTGGTTGACTATCTTCCGAGTTCCTCACCTCTATATCAACCGTAGTAAGCATGCGAGATGCGAGGTGAGCGTTGTGAGCAACTTAAGAGCCAAGCGATGGAAACGCAGGAGGTGGTCCAAGTGCGCGAGACAGACAAAAAACAGGGTGGCTCCCTAACGTTAGTGATACGGTGAAGTGATGATGTAAAGGTTGGTTTTCGATCAAGCAGTTGCAAAATACGGTGCAGTATTTTGAAGGGTGCACTCTTCCTGCAAGTGAGTGAAGTGAGTGAAGGGTGCACTCTTCCTGCAAACAGATCTGGCTGCCTTTCAGTGAGAGCGTGCTTTGACTGGTCTTGTTTTAAAAGCCGATTCATTCTTGGTGTCCCAATGCGTGAGCAGTGCTTTTGATTGTGGTGACCGAGTGCGATAGTTTCCGCATTGTTAGAAATAATAAAGTATTCACCATAGTCGCAAAAACGGACGATCATCCTTTCTTTGTTATTTTGCCATGACTCATCGTCCTCGAATATGTGGGTAAGGTGAAATTTAAAGGCGTCACGCGGGATGTAGTCGCTGAAGTTCGTAACCCTCTCCCGTAAGCATCTCGTGTGTGTGTGTGTGTGTGTGTGTGTGTGTGTGTGTGTGTGTGTGTGTGTGTGTGTGTGTGTGTGTGTGTGTGTGTGTGTGTGTGGTGTGTGTGTGTGTGTGTGTGTGTGTTAGCACATTACCAAGTAAACATAAAACGTGTTATATTGTTGTCAACTGCAAATCATCAGCATCAAGTGATTTAGTTTTATTTGATTGCTTGAAGACTTCGCATACTTCACTTTTGTTTGTTGGGTCGCCAAAGATACTTTCCCTCGTGTCACTACATCTGGCGACAAAATCCTCTTTATTATAGTACAACGCAACTGCATTTATGACTTAGCTATTAAAATGATTCGTTAGTGCTGCGCCACTTCAATCTTTACCCCCAAAGGTTATAAACTCAGACAAAGCGGTTTTATTATCATGACAGAGTATGGTATTAATTAGTTCTAAGTAGCACTTGAACGTTGCCGATTGGTATATTGGAAAATACGCTTTTTTGGCTCATTGAAGTGCAGCGTTTAATATATTTCGAAGCTTTTTTGGATTCTACCCTGCCGCGGTGGCCTAGTGGCTAAGGTACTCGGCTGCTGACCTGCAGGTTGCGGGATCGAATTCTGGCTGCGGCGGCTGCATTTTTGATGGAGGCGGAAATGCTGTAGGCCTGTGGGCTCAGATTTGGGTGCACGTAAAGAACCCCAGGTGGTCGAAATTTCCGGAGCCCTCCAATACGGCGTCTCTCATATTCATATCCTGGTTTTGGGACGCTAAACCCCACAAATCGATCATCAGCTTTTTAGATTCTTTCAAAGTTTCAGCAGAGCGCGTACTTAAAGAAGTGTAATAGCAGATGTTTTTACGTGTTATCACTGTAAAATGTTCCCAAGTGACCCAGGGTTTTCTTGTCTTTCTTGAAAATTTTAACATTTTGAAAGGAAAATGTTTTGCGTAAATACGTTGTAAATTTTGTATGAACGCATCTTACGCGTTCTCCCCATTTGCTCCTCAAAGAGAGATGATCAGCACTGATAGGATTAATCGAGCGTAAATTCTCCAAGACATCGAGAATAAATATGGCGTATGGTATACAGTACTTGCCGCGTCCCTCTATCCAGAGGTTCGCAAAAATAGGTCATAAACACGAGGCAGGGGCCACTGATATCAGATGTTATTGTGCCGGCGCTCCTTCTAATTTCTGCATCGTGACTTACTAACGATTTCACCAATGAACTCTGTTTTAACTGCAAGAATTCTCCTTAAAGGTCGTAAGCTCCTATTTAATTTGCTTAAACATATAAATAATAAGTGCTGTACCAGTACATACTTAAATGAGCCTCTCTCAATTTTTTTCCAACCACTTGAGCACTATGATTTGGACTTCGAGTGAATTCTGCGCTCTATGTGTCTTATGCGGAATGTCTTTCCATTTATGTTATTTGCAGCAACCTGGAGTCTCCGGGGCGGTGCTGGAACCATTTTTATTACGTTTTTCATCCATATTGCAGTTTGGCTTGAATATTTTGTGAGAAGATTGAATAAAAGAAGCCATGCGAGATGAATTGCTTTGGCGTGTTGAGCTTGTAGGACAATTCAATATTCCACATATGTTCTGCTTGGGCCTGTCGAAAGGAATTTGCCTTGAGCGAAACGAGATCCATTCAATTGGCTTGGAAAACTTTGAAACCTATAGAGTGAACATATTGAGACAGGCGCTTTGCCCATTTTCGTTCGTTCTGCTTACTTTCTAAAATACACCTTTTATTTTGTTGTCTGAGTCAAAATTTATGGCCTAACTGCATGCGAAAAAATTGCTTTTTCCTCCTTGTTTTTGCTTTGACAGACCGTATAATAAATTTAATATTGCCACGGGGCTTTCATTTCAATGTCATAATGTCACGTGGATGAAAGGAGCAGACTTTATGTTGAGATGAAACTGTTTTTTCGGCCAAACTTGTGGTCAGAAAACCGAAGGTCAGGTTATAGCTACACACGGGCCTTAATAGCGGCAAAGAGAGCGTCACCGGTCGATCAACTGACAAGCAGTGAAGTACGTTGGCATTTATACAGGTGTCATAGAATATTCCAGTCTTATCACTGGGCGTCATGCAAGCTCTCGAATAATTTCGAGTGTTTGCGAACCTTTTGGAACAGTGAGGCGAAGTTGGCGCTGATCATTCTTGACAGGCTTTGTGGACGAAAACTGATTAAAACTAAAGTGAAGGTAACAAATAACCATGGCATTGCCCCCTTCTAAAAAAGCATCGTCGCGTTGCCTAAAACTAGATACGAGGAAAAGATGCATACAACAAAAAATAACAATAAAGTTTAATAAACACGTACAAACAAGCACAATGATTGATTGATACGTGGGGTTTAACGTCCTAAAAATACCATATGATTGTCAGGAATGCCGAAGTGGAGGGCCCCAGAAATTTAGACCACCTGGGGTGTTTTAACGCGCTACCAAATCTGAGCACACAGGCCTACAACATTATTACCTACATAAAAAATGCAGCCGCCGTCACCGGGATTCAATCCCGCGACCTGCAGGCCAGCAGCCGAGTACCTTAGCCCCTATAGACCACCGCGGCGAGGCATCGTAACAGTTGAGAAACGGCAAACAATACGGTCGTGCAATGAATAATGCGCATGATACGGCTTGAGGCGCACAACGTGGACGATTTCAGGTCATGCAGGGCACCGTTGAGGGTTTGTTATGCTATCGAACTACCTTTTACGTTCCGAAGTACCGCCGCAGAAATTTTAAAGACTATAGTCTTTCTTGGGCTACTTCGACGAAACAGTTTCGGTTTTTGTCTGTTCATCTGTCTGTTTGTCCGCCGCAACGATACTTCAAACGGCACCGAACGATACCTTAAACGGCCAACCCCTTCTGCAGCGCCCACCAATATTGCTCAAGTTTCAGAGTTTATACTTGTGCGATTGCCAATTAAAAAGCAATTATTGCGCATATCTGAGGCACCATAACAGTGCGTCAATATTCTGTATGTGTGTTTTTATACTAGGCATACGTAAGTAATTCTAAGTAACATAGCATTTATCACGCTGCGCTGACAATGCAACGCTATGCTCAAAGTGGCAATTGTTTCCAACGCTTTGCTAAGACGACATGGTGGTGGCACCTGCCTGTCGCTTTGGGTTTTACACCTTATCGCCCCGAGACAGGCGCGCACGCCTTCGTTTTTGAAGACTACTGCCAGATAGCACTCGTATATACGTGCCTCAATGTGCTCGTTCGCCTTCGCTGCACAGACCCAGACACTCTAACGCAGCACCTGCAGAATATAATTCACCAATTTTCTTGTGTAGGACATCAAATAAACGTTTTGATCACTCTCTCCAGACGCAAGACTATCGTCTTTCGACGACATTTGCAGTGAAACGTGCAGATACGGGGCTGTCAGGCTGGTATTCCACGAAGATTTGTTCATGAAGAACACCAACTCAGACACCAAACCAACTTAATACAACAAACGACCATCTGGGGTTCTTTAACTTGCACTGACTTCGCACAATACTCGGGCTTCTTCAATTCTGTCTTCGTTAAATTGCGGCCGCCGCGGCCGAGACAGGATTCATGACATTTGGGTCTGAAACCGAGCACTGCAACCACCGATACCTTGAGGTGGATAATACAACAAAAGCAACGCACAATATTAGTCACGCTCATGAGGATGGCTTCGTGGGCTTGTTTGAAATGAAATATAAAATGCTACAGCACACATTACGGCAGGGATGACAGAAGTGTACACAAGACAAGCGCTGAACTGCAACTCACACTTTATTTCCTAATGGTGGAATCTCATCTGGACCCAACAACCCAATGAAAGCAACGTGAGGCCAAGCAAAACAAAGGATGAAGTAGGCAATAGACCATCATTCATGATAATTTTGTTGCACACTGCCTACGTCATGTCGACGTTCACAAATTATATCTTCAAATTAGAGGGTTACTGAAGAAGTGCTCATGCACTTTTCCTTGTTGCGATCAATGTATTAAGATTATATTTCTTCAGGTGTCATCATATCCTTTGCTTTTCTGACTACTGAGCACTGCACTAAATGTGTGTCACAAGCACAACTCCTGCAGTACAATGACAAGTGGCCGGAGATGCCTGTTTTCCTAAATAAATTTTTGTGCTCCCTGAGCATGTCGTTCATACACATACCCGATTGTCCACTACAGCTTCTACTGCAGCTCAAGGGCAGCGCCTTCTTCACAATTAACAAACTGCCCCGCCATGGTGGTCTGGTGGCTAAGGTATTCGGCTGCTGACCCGCTGGTCGCGCGATTGAATCCTGGCTGTGGTGGCTGCATTTTCGATCGAGGAGGAAATGCTGTAGGCCCTTGTGCTCAGATTTTGGTGCACGTTAAAGAACCCCAGGTGGTCAAAAGTCCCAGACCCCTCCCCTATACGGCATCTCTCATATGGTGGTTTTCGGACGGAAAATCGCACACATCAATCAAATCAACAATTAAGAAACCGCTTTCTGTGAATGTTTTTGCGCATTTGTTTTTTCTTTGACATCAGCATTAACAAGCGAACAAAGTTTTCACAGTTACTTCGGCGTAGAAAGCTTACGTCTACACTATCGCGCATGCCTATATTTTTCATATTGTGCTGACCTTATGTATGTTTCACACTTGAACAAACATTTCCTTCTATTTCTTTATCAGCTGGCTCCACTGGTCAGCACGCTTCATCACTCTGAGCAGGCCACGTGCCACCGAGTGCAGCATATGAAGCGGGTAACCCGCCGTGACCAGGTGGGAAATTAAAGCAAGGAAACTACTGTCCCTTAATGCGAACAGGACTTCCGCAAAGAATTTCACGAAGAAGACGCGCAAATGCTCCTTTGAAAAAGCTTGGTGTAACTTGAGTAGTACAAGAGCAACGGTTTGTTGGACTCTGGCTCATACTACCAGAAAATATGCTCTACTGTAAAATTTATCTTACGGTCAAGAAACTTAAGAGATTGATCCCTTGGTATTTCGTGCACCAACTGCAGTAGCCTAATCCAGTCGCAAAATACGGCCAATACTTGTGAAGGAGACGTTCAAAAAGTGCTCAGAATCAGTTTTAAAATAACGAGGTAATCATCGACATACCTGAAAAGATGTTTTACATTCAAACATATCACACTTTCTGTAGTCCACAAAAAGGTTCCTTCTTTTTGCGACGGCATGCAGCTCGACCCACTTGCCTTGAAGTTTTCTTTTCTGCCAAAAGCTATACCTTAGAGTACCGTGTCGTGCCATCATTTCCAAGAATAGCGCATGGCAAGAGTCACTTTCCAAGTTCTTGCAGCGAAAGCTGAAGATTCCGACAGTTGACCCTTTCCTAGTTAAGCATTCTAACCGGGCCATTCAATGTTTAAGAATCGGCAAGAAAGGGAATTCGGCTTTTTATAGATATACGGACCCGTTTTACTCCATACTGCAAAAGTAGCTAATTATTTGTGTTCAAAACATTACCCAGCCGACATTTGTGATGCCGTATTGGGGACAGACACTTGGGGAGTGTCTGTCGAGTCTATGTTACAGCTGTACAAGGCGTTATTTATTGTATTCCCACGGTACAGCCTACCTGTATTATCTAACACGCACAAAACTAACCTGCGCACACTCTAAAACACTCAAGCCCGGGCTCTTAGTATATGCTTTGGTTTACCGCTCTGTGCATCGACGGCGGAAACCATTGTCTCCGCGCAGGATTACCTGATTATGACGCACATCATCATTGATATGCGTACGTACTCCAGACAACATACTGGGAACCTTTCCCACTACTTGGCGAGCCTCGCTGCTGAGAGACCTTGCAAAATATTTAGTGCTGTTATTTGTGCGTATCATGACTCTTTTATGATTTGTGGGGTTTAACGTCCCAACACCACAATATGATTAAGACAGACGCCGTAGTGGAGGGCTCCGGAAATTCCTACCACCTGGAGTTCTTTAACGTGCACTAAAACCTGAGCACATGGACCCACAGCATTTTCGCCTCCATTGAGAATGCAGCCGCTGCAGCTGGGATTTGATCCCGCGACCTGCGGGTGAGCAGCCGAGTACCTTAGCCACTAGGCCAACACGGCGGGGCATTGTGCATTGTTTACGTCAGGTTTTACGCCTGTGGAGAAATTGGTGTATCATCCGTGATGTCTGACCCTTGACAAGTACGTCTTACAATTCCAGGAATACAGAACAAATCAAATTTGCCTTCGTCAGCCCTAAAACAATTGAACCTGCACCTCTTGCACGAAATGTACAATAACCACGTGTACATATACAACGAAGGGTCAACCATAGCGTCCATTCTGGCGGCGCGGTGGTGATACCAGCTAGAGGAATCACCCTGCGAATCAAGCTGTCACGCATCACTACGTCTTCGGTGGCACAACTTGCGGCTTCGCGTGGTGCCCTAGAGTACATCATATTCGAAATACCGAGTAAATGGGCTGTATTTTCCGACTCGAAACCGGCTTTACAGACCATGCAGTCAGTCCTTCGGCGAGGTTGCCATTAACCCTTAACGCCTCGGCTGCTGACCCGCACGTCGTGGGATCAAATCCCGGCTGCGGCGGCTGCATTTCCGATGGAGGCGGAAATGTTGTAGGCTCGTGTGCTCAGATCAGATGCACGTTAAAGAACCCCAGGTGGCCGAAATTTCCGGAGCCCTCCACTACGCGTCTCTCATAATCATATGGTGGTTTTCGAACGTTAAACCCCACATATTAATCAATCAATCATGAACCCTTAACGCACGAGGTTGCCAAGGTTCTTCACAACGTCCCAGGTAAAGGCCACCGGGTCAAATTTCAGTAGCTACCTGGTCATTGTGGGATCAGTGGCAACGATTCTGCAGACAACGCGGCTCACGCATCCCACCAGGAAGAGCACACCCTTCCGATTCCTTGGTCAAGGACATATGCGGCAAGGCAACTTCGTCACCTGGCACGTAGTCTGTCTGCTGGTGTGGAGCACCCTAAGCATACGACATTCGAAACTCTACCGAATGAATTCTCGACTGGAAATGTTGAATATTTTATTCAAGAAACAGGACATCAAAGTGTTGCCATGAAAGAGAGCTCGTGTCTAGTGTGCGCCGAAAGAACGCTTGCCGGACACTCGACGCATTTTCAATTTCTCTGAGCCCTTAAACCTTTGTTTTCGCTCACTCCCCTGGCGAAGGCACCTTTATTCAGCATTTTATGATACCAAGAAACCTGGGACTCTGCCATCCAAGGGGACCCGATGCAAGTACTTTGCCCGCAACAAGGATTGAGCGCATCAACGGCAGACGGAGGGCTCAGCGAGCTCTCCACACGCATTTGCAAAACTAAGCACGGCAACTGATTCACTCAAACCAGTTAGGCTGATCAGATCTTCGTGTGGTGCACGACCAGCTGAAGGCATGTAACGAAGGCCAGCGAGCACTCAACTTAAAACTCGAAGCACACCTCACTGATGACCAAGTAGCAGAAGATTATGTCTCCATAGCAGAATATGAAGACAACGCTGCTGCTACTCTGACATTTCTGGGTCACCACACAAAGAAGCTGAAGGCATCGACGTCCAGAATCCCCAACAGTGCGGCAACCAACATCACGAACGAAGGTATCGTCACCGCAGCCGTGTCTTTGGCAATCACATGACACACGGGTTCGTCGGCTCTCGTCTACCTAAACTTCAGCTGCTTCACTTCAACGGAAACCCAGTGCAATGAAAGCATTTTGAGGATGGGTTCAGGCACGCGGTTCACGAAAACCGCAGCCTATCGAACATCAAACGGTCCACTATTTGAAGAGCCTAGTGACTGCACAGGCATTGAAGGCTATTGACGGCATTTAAGCCACGGAGCAGTCGTACTAAGACGCCATCACCCTTCTAAAAGACCACTTCCGAAACAAGAAGATTATCGAGCTGCAATACTTGGCAAGTCTGCGAACGCTAAAGTCAGTAAAGTCCCCCAGCTATGTGGCTTACTTGCGAAACCAACGGGACACCATGCAAATCAGTATCAGAAGACTTAAGGCACTCGGATGCCCGAAGCTCTTCTATGCTGCCATGCTCATCGAGGTCCTAACCAAAGCGCCCCCCCCCCCCCCGGCGATACCTTAGTACAATACTTCAAACAGAAATGACAGACGAGCGTCAAGGCGGCTGCAACGCCGAAAACGCAACTCCGGGATCTGTTTGAGTACGGGTGCACGGAGGTGGAAGCTCATGAAAGAAGTGCCTTTGTGGACACCGGTGGTCGTCGTGTTCGAGATCATCGACAAGGCACGTTTCACAACGCTTAACCTGCAGTATCGGCCCTGACGAGCCACGCTAAAAATTAGAAAGGTATCTGCTTTTTAACCTTCGTTCAGCGCACGTGACAGAGGCATGTCCTTCCGACAATATTATAGACGAGAAAAAGAGCTGTACAGCCAAGGCCAGCAGATAATTCAAGTGTTCCAGCAAGGAGCATCACTCTAACACATTTCTCCACTATCTGAGGTGTTCAAAGCGTAATTGAAGACACGCAACAGTTTTTTTGCCATCTTGATTACGAACATAATCAGCGCTCAAATGAATCAAGGACCCCTAGCTTGTATTTCAAATCAACCAAGTCGTCATCACAAAATACTAAGAACGTACTGCTGCCACAGAAATTCAAAGCGTGGCTGATAAACGAGTGTGAATCCAGCCTTATTAGAGGTGTCTCTGACAATGGAAGCCAACGGACATTCATTTGAGAAGATCTCTCCGAGGAGCTAAGACTACCTAATATGCGCACCATCTAAGTTGATGCCAAGGCATTTGGAGGAGCAAGCAGGGCACCTAAAGGACAACTGAACATTGTTATTGTCAAAGTGACGGTGATGAACCAATGTGATCATTTCAGATATGAAATAGAAGCGATAGAAGCCCCGTTCATCTGGGAACAGCTGATTGAAATGACAATGACAAACATGCTTTTGCAACAGATATTAGATGAAATGAACTTTATTGCTGACATGAGTGCGATTCCTGGATTAAAATGAGACAAACTGGCATGAGAGAAAATGAAAGAAACCGTCTTGTCCTGTTGCATAAGATCGCTCATGGGGAAACATCTATTGATGCACTCATTACCTTCACTAACCCTTTCTCTCGAATGACAAGGAGAAGTCACCACCTTAACATAGCTCCTTTGAAGTCATCCATTGATTGCTTCAAGTTTTCTTTTTTTCCTCACACTATTGATACTTGGAATGATCTCCCGGGCTCCCTGCGCGAGCTGTCTAACGATGAATTTGTTGAACAGTTGCGAAACTTTTTTATTGATCAGCTGTGTATATTTTCCTGATGTTCTGCCCATTCAGTGTGCATAATTCAGTGTGTATACTCAATGTGTATACTTTATTTGTGTTATATTTAATGCGACTAAATGTGATTTAGTGTGACTTAACGTATTGTATTTTATCTAGTGTTGTACTCACTCCTGCAATATCTTGCTGTGCAAGATGCAGTATTTGCAAACAAATAATAAATAAAATAAATAAATAAGCTTGCTTGTGGGACTGGACCAGCTGTGCAAATTTATGCTCAATGAAGTTAGTCCACGTGGGCAGGATTGAACCCTAAATGCGTTTGACACGACGCTTGGATAAACATTTCAAGGACCTATACAGTGCGAAGAACAGCATTTCAAGCGTGCTGCTACCGCTACCATCTGTGTGCTTTGCACGAGCTGCGTTGGCACAGACATCTTTCGCTCTCTACACAAGTCATGCACCTCATCAGCATTGGTATATTTGATCTGCGTACCAATGATGACTACGAAAACAAGGCAGTTCAGAAATTCAACGGGGAAGGTCATTATAACAATCAGCGATGTGAACTGAGGCTTCTTTCTAAGGCACTGAGCTCAACTCAAGCAAAGAACCAAGCAGCAGCCGAGCAAAATCTACACAGATGAGCACGACACATTGTCGCAAAGCGAGAGCACAAGAAACGACGTGACATGGCGATGAGGCAGCACCACTCCGATGGAGGTCCTGGAAGCCATTGTTTAGAAGACGAGGACACATCTATCAACAAGCCTACTGTCGGGTTAGTAACAATCATTAAGAAATCTCACCTCATGCGCGCCAAGAAAACACCAGTGCTACTGCCGAACCAGGAACTCAGCTCATCGTTATGCCTGCTCACCGAGAAGTACCTCATGGTGGTGTTTGTGCAATGTTAACCGAAGTCTTTGCCCCGCCGTGGTGGTATAGGGGCTAAGGTACTCGGCGTCTGACCCGCAGGTCGCAGGATCAAATCACGGATGCGGCGGCTGCATTTCCGATGGAGGCGGAAATGTTTTAGGCCCGTATGGTCAGATTTGGGTGCACGTTAAAGAACCCCAGGTGGTCGAAATTTCTGGAGCCCTCCACTACGGCGTCTCTCATAATCATATGGTGGTTTTAGGACGTTTAACTCCGCATCAAAAAATAACCGAAGTCTTGTTTTGTGTTGGGAGACCCGTGCATGCGGTTTAAACTGAAATTAGAAAGTGTTGCGCACGTGCTCGGTTTCGGGCAAACGTGACAAGTTCACTGGGAGCAACTCGTCATGCTATCTTGCCTAGCATGTCATCAGTAATTATGAAAGCGGATTTTGTCGGGTAAGGTATTGTGGCGCTAATTATGTGTGAATAGTGCTTTTAGTACGTGCACTTTAGTGCTTCTTAAATATACGCTTGTCAGCCGTTCTGGTAAAGTGCTTTTCACAATGGCATTCCATCCTCAGGCCACGGAGTGTGTTGAAGTTTTTATTCAAGAAAGAGGACATCGAAGCGTGGGCACTAGAGGAGAGCTCGTGTTTGGGGTGCGCCGAACGAACGTTTGCCGGTGATGGACGCGTTTGTTACCTCTCTGGTCCATTGAACCTTTGCTTTCGCTCCCATTCTACCGGCGAAGACACCTTTCTTCTACAAGAACTTCAACCTACATCCGGACTTCGTCAACGCGAAGCTTCGCTTCTTTGTTGACTTTGCTTGGGGGTTGCCTTCACAAAAGCATATACAACCCTAATTGCATTCACCGACAGTGCGCAAATGTGACGTCTGCAGCACCGAAGAAAAGATTGACTATCTTCTATTTTGTTGTCCTTGATTTTCCTCTGAGAGACAAAAGCTTTCTGACGTATTGCGACAATTGGATGATTGGCCATTCCCTGTGCAGATGCTGCTAGAGCACCGTCCTCGTCCTTCGTCGGCTGCAAAGGCAGTCAAAGCCCTCTTGCACTTTTTGAAGACTACAGGCGTGTGTGAACGCCTTTAACTTTTGTGCAGCGCCACCACTGCATACGCGTCAGCCCATTGATGACTTTTTTTTCTATTTTTTTTCTCTTTCCCTTCTCTCTAATTTTTATACTCCCCCATCCCATTCCTCGTGCGTAGAGTAGCAAACCTGGCATGTGCCTGGTTAAAATCCCTGTCCTCTCTCTTGTTATTCTTGTAGATTTAGGGCTTCTAAATTTTTATCTCGCGTCTACTTTCAGAACATAGCAGAGTAGCACCTCCATTCAGAAAAGCTGGATATGCATCGGGTTATATGTCGCGCCTCTTCTGAGTTATATTAATCTAACTTTTTACGATTGTAATATGAGTGAGCGTTTAAAAATGTTGAACGTGAAACATGTTTTAACACAAAAATGTTTAAGCTGTGGTCTAGCAAGACTTCGGTGACGTATTTCCGTCGCGGAAATGACGTGGACAAAATCCGCTCAATGAAAAGACAAAAAAGTTCTGTAAACGGGAGTTGAACACATGACTTTTAGGTGCGCGACAACAAATGCCGATTACGCTATCCACTGCGCCGCAGCCACGTACTAAGAAGATTTTGAAAATACGCCTTCTATTTCTTCTACTACGCTCTCACAGCGTTCTTGGTAAAGTGCAAAATCGCATCATAATCGTGGCATCCGCAATTGTTTTCTTCAACGCGTCGTTTCTAGGTGTCTATACCATTCGGCGCGTTTCTAATAGAAATTCAATTTTGTTAATATCGTAACACAAACAGAGGCGGTGACCTTACCTCAATCATCGGCGTCGTTTATAGCATCCATTCATACAAAAAACAGCTCTGCGACACCCGCCGGCTTATTCTGGCTTTCACTCTGCGTTCCTACGATGGCCAAAGTGAACACACGATGCGTGTTCTGTTTTCTTCTGGTCGGGCACTGGTGTTCAACAACTCAAGCATGCCACGAAAAGGTTACCTTAGCCATGCTTTAACCCAAGCTCGGTATCCAATCAGTCACGCTCGTCTGGCTGCCACATCACTTTGTCTGCTTTTGCTCTCACCATTAACTACTACAGCTACCACAAGAATCTATGACATCAAGGGTGTGTTGAATCGTTAATAATAGATGTTACTCGTTGGGATGTAGATGTATGACTAAGCGTCAATGTGGATGCATCTAAAGTTTGCTGTGGCTGTCAAACACCAAGAGACATTGCGCAACTTCTCCTAGGATAATGTACCGTAAAGTACAAACTACCTCCATAAGAACGCACTTGACTATCGTACTTTACCTGTTCCTATGACAAAGGGTTCAACCATTTTTGTTATAAGTATGATGACGAATACCTCGTTAGTTTGCAAACTGATGCCGAGAACTTCCAAACGTCTGCTTCACGTGTCCTGGCTCTATTTAACGACTACATCAAGGCACTGCAGTTGACGCATAAAAAATCGGGCGATACATCTCTTAAGTTTCTTTAGTCAAGGTAAATCTCACAGTATGACGAATTTGCTGGTTTTATGAGCCAGAGTCCAGCAAACAGTTGCTTCTGTAATCCTCCAGTCACACCAAGCTTGTTCAAAAGGGAATTTCCGCGTCTTCTTTGCGAAATTCTTTACGGAAGTGTTGTTTACAGTTAACGTACAGAAGTGGCCTTGCTTTGATTTCCCGTCTGGTCTCGGAGGGTTACCCGCTCCATATGCTGGACTCGGTGGCACGTGGC
This sequence comes from Rhipicephalus microplus, assembly GCF_013339725.1. Classification (NCBI taxonomy): domain Eukaryota; kingdom Metazoa; phylum Arthropoda; class Arachnida; order Ixodida; family Ixodidae; genus Rhipicephalus; species Rhipicephalus microplus. The sequence goes on along the minus strand of NC_051172.1, from coordinate 13,787,534 downwards.
CTGCTCACAGTGACGAAGCATGGTGACCAGCAAGGTCAGCTATTAAAGAAAAAGAAAGAAAATTTCTTCTAGTTCTATACATGAATAAAATAGGGCACAATAGGAGAAGATCATCATGCGCGCTGGTGTACACGTATTTCTGTGTACCCCTAACAAACTTTCAGAACTTGGTTCGCTTGTTGACACTTATTTAAAGAAGAAGATGGGTGCACAAAACAATTGGCAGCATATCCACGGAGTTAATGATGGAGAGTGGGGCGAAGCATTCGTCCGTCCATGCGTCCGTTTGTGTGACCATTCATGCGGCCATCCGCCCGTCCGTGCGTGCGTCTGTTCGTGCGTCCGTCCCTGCGTTCGTCTATGCATCCGCCCCTGCGTCCGTTCATGCGATCTGTCTGTGTGTCCGTTCGTCCATCTATTACACACTCCAAGTACCACCATCTCGCATTTTTATATCATATATTCCGCATATGCACCACCATCCAGCAAACATTCTAAGAACTAAACGAGAGGTGGCACACGCACACTTTCTTACGGCTTGCGCTTCGTATCTACTTCCCACCTTTAACCACCTCGATTTCATGGTATATATTAGTTCATTGTATTCATGGCACTGCGGCTCAACGCTCGCTAAACCTTTCTAAAACTAAGGAGGTTACACCCAGTGAGTATAACGTAGCATTCCTTTCTTCTCAAATAGTGCTCAATGTACATGCCAATGGCGGCTAATGCGAAATGAGAGACAGGAGCATTCGGCTTTTAGTTAACGCGCACGCCGCGAATTTTTTATTGTTCAACAAAGCACAGGAGACATCTCCCACAGGCACCACCTTTCAGGTCAAAATGTAACACTTGTTACACACTACGACTACGAGGGATGAACGGGTGCTGCTTTAAGGAGCTTCGCCCCTAAAATTAAATGGCGCGGTTTGTTGATTGCTAAAAATGGGAAGTTTACTCACTGCCCTTGAGCTGTGGGAAACAGTATATTGGACAATCCGGTAGGTGTCCGAGTGACAAGCTCAGGAAGCTCAAAAAGTTACATTGAAAGAAAGTTATATACGGCCTTTTGTCAATGCATGGCAAGAGTTGTGCCTGTGCAACACATTTTTGGGCAGTGGTCAGTAGTCACAAAAGCAAAAAATAAGCAGACAAGTGAAGGGATAAAACCACACTATATTGATCGGAACAAACAAAAGTGCTAAATGCTCCTTCTGTGACCCTTTGCAGTAAGGCGATATAAATTTTGAACATCGACGAAACGCAGGCATTGTGCAACAAAACTATCCTGAGTGTTAGTTTTTTTCTAACTTGATACATTGTTATTCTTGGCTTCACATTGCTGGAACCAAAACTTGGCTACGTTTAAAGCTCGAACCTTATTTAGTGAGGCAAGTCTAGCTGTGCTATTCGAGGAGCTAGAGGGTGTTAAATGGGATGTAATGAAGCTCAGTGAACTTAGAACAGATAAGGCCTATACAGTGCTAGAAAATGGGCTCATCCTGTGCTATCGTGGCTTGGCTGACAGAAGAGCACTGAGAGTGGGATTCTTTTTCCACAGAAACATAGCTGGCTCCACAGAGGAACACTATAGCAATAATGAAAGGGTGGTATGTATCATAATTAAACTCGATAAGAAATGCAAGATGAAAGTTGTACAGGCTTACGCGCCTACATCCAGACATGACGACGCGTCAGTTGAAAACTTCTATGAAGACGTGGAATCAGCAATGAGTAAGGTAAAAACACCGTTTACTATACTGATAACAGACTTCAATGCCAAGATAGGGAACAAGCAGACTGGAGACCAAGCAGTAGGAAATTATGGCATCGGTACTGTAGATACCAGAGGACAGCTATTAGTAGAATTCGCAGAATGCAGTAATTTACATATATTTAATATCTTCTACCGAAAACGAGGGAATCGTAAGTGGACATGGAGGAGCTCTAATGGCGAAAGTAAGAACGAAATAGTCTTTATACTGAGTGCACACCCAGGCATAGTGTTGGATGTGGAAGTGCTTGGTAAGGTACGATGCAGTGATCATAGAATGATACAGTCTTTATTTCGCCTAGACTTGAAGTAGGGACGAAAGAAACTGATACGTAAGACGCTAATCGATGAGCTAGCACTGAGAGGGAAAGTACAGGAATTCAGAGTCTTGCCTCAGAACAGGTACTCAGCTCTTATCGAGGACCCCAGGCTTAGCATGGATGCAATGCATGACGTCACCAAAAAATAGTACTTGAAGATGTTCAGGCAACGGGCCACAAACAACGAGACAATCAAAGGGCGAACAAATGCTAAAACAATACAAATTATCCAGAAATATTCTGACAAAGCTTTTTCGAAAATTCGTAGATCGGAACATTCGACTATGTTTTGAGGTAACCGATTCCAATCATCAATGCTCCGAATTAAAAAAATGCTTGAATAAATCTGTTCTGTGGTTGATTGGTGTAATATGTGTCGAATGTTTTGTTCTGGATTAGGTAGTTTTCTCTAGTATGATGCGTTCACCTATTTTAACCCTGCATTCTCTGTTCAGCCATGAAAAAAAAAAGAATATCAGTCGATTGAGTTGCATTTTTCGTTTCACCGGCATTATTCCGGTTTTTCTCTAAGCTCGCTGATGAATTGAGTTCTTGAATACGAGTTTGAAATGAACCGTAAGGCTTTATTTTGTATACGCTCGCATTGTAGTGTATTTTTTTTCGATCTAAGGTTTCCATATATGGCTTGCGTAAGTCAGTACTGAAAGAACTCATTTTGTATGCCATTGCTTCAGCCTCTGAAGTAGCATTGTGCAGTTTTCTTTGTAACCACCAAAGTTTGCGCATGGCTCTATTACAAACATCAGTAACATGTATTGACCGCTTCATGTCGTGTGCTGGGTATTTAGTATATTTTGCTTCAATTAGCAGCGCGTCTTTATTACTGTAAAAAAAGATAGCGAATCTTTTTCACGTGTCATGCGCATGAAAAGTGTTTTGAATGCATACAGTCCCATGTGACATTCATCGCACAAAGCACTCATTTTTGTAAGTGGTTAATAGGTACCAGTTGGTTGTTAAAGGAGCAAATTTTCGCATACATGTTTGTATCATCTGCATAATGTTTTATAACTACCCGCTGTGAAAAACCTTCACTCATATCACAAATGTAGATAGAAAAAAGCAAAGGGCATATAACGGACTTTTGCGACACACCTGATCGGACCGGTTGATTGGCACTGCGAACACTATTGATTTCAACGAATTCTTCTCTTTGACATATACGCCTCTATTTATTTTAGTGGCTGACAGTCACCAAGTAAACAAGACAATTTCATAAGCAACTTCCTATGCGATGTTTTGTCAAATGCTTTGCGAAACTTGATAAATATGATGTTAATTTGGCCCTTTTCAGCAATACACTGACCAATTTCGTGTGTAACCTCAGTAAGAATCGTAATGGTAAAGTAGGCTTGCCGAACATCGGGCTGATTTTTACCTAATATGCCATTTTCTCCCAAAAACTTAAACAGGTGAGTAGTCAAAATGTGCTCCAGAGTTTTAAAACAAGTACTTGTCATGCAGATTGGTCGGTAGTTTGTGACGTTATTTTCCGAACTTTGCTTGTGGAGTGGTATCACCTTGACAAACCTACAATCTGTGGGAACGTCATCGGAGTGAAACGACTTTGTAAATATGTCCGAAAGAAAAAATGAACACCAGTCGGCATATCACCTCAAAAAGGCGTTTGAAGTTCGATCAGGTCCTGGGCATTTTTTCACATCTATACTAAGGAGCAGATCCAGAATGGCTTTTTTTGCGTTATAGTTAGCTCAATTAGATGTTGTTAAAAAAATCGCACTTGTGGGGTTGAGTCCTCGTCCCAAGTGAAAACTTATTCAAAATATTCATGAAAGTGACAAGCCATTTCATTATTATCCGTGATAGTTACGTTAGCGTTCTTCAAAAGTTGAATCACAGATTCAGGTCCTGATAGGTACCTCCAAAATTTTCCTGGTGATGTTTTAATCAAATTGGTGAGTGTTTCATTCATGTACCTGTGTGTCGCCTGAATAGCGTCTACTATGAGTTCCCTAGAAAAAGAATTGACGTAACAGCGTGTTTTTAGAGACAAAGGTCTTTTAGCCCTCGTTCTTTTCAAGAGTCGTTTTTTTATGAATTATTGTTTTGGTTGTCGATGGGTTTTGTCTATGAACTCTCTTGGTGCGCTTCGGAACAGAAAGTTCCATTGATTGCCCCGCCGCGGTGGTCTAGTGGCTAAGGTACTCGGCTGCTGACCCGCAGGGCGCGGGTTCGAATCCCGACTGCGGCGGCTGCATTTCCGATAGAGGCGGAAATGTTGTAGGCCCGTGTGCTCAGATTTGGGTGCACGTTAAAGAACCCCAGGTGGTTTAAATTTCCGGAGCCCTCCACTACGGCGTCTCTCATAATCATATAGTGGTTTTGGGACGTTAAACCCCACATATCAATCAAAGTTCCATTGATTGCAAAACAACGCCTTTCAAAATATTTCTTGCACCATTTGCTTATGTACTATGCATTGAGATATACTGGCTAAAAGCATTGCATCTCTGCAATAAATAGTCTATTATTACAGTATCATCTGCACTTAAAAAATTGAGAACTGACGTAGTTTGATTTTGCTTTGTCCGACAATTACGTGTGGTAGCTACATGTGTGATCACCATTTTGGGGTCGGATATGCCTTCCAATACTTCGCGCCGATAATTAGATTGCAGGATAGGCCTGCTTAAAAAGACCAAATCAAGCAATGATTCTCCCGATTCGATATTAATAGATAAAAAAGGAGATCACAAGGACTTTAAGAGTTACAGGCCGATCAGCTTGCTCTCCGTCATACACAAACCATTTACAAAGGTAATTGCTAACAGAATCAAGGAAACATTGAAATTCAGTCAACCAAAAGAACAAGAAGGATTTCGAAGAGGCTACTCAACAATCGACCACAATCATGCTATCAATCAGGTAATGGAGAAACGCTCAAAATAAAGCCAACAACTATACATAGCCTTCATAGACTACGAGAAGGCATTTGATTCACTAGAAATATCAGCAGTCATGCAGACACTGCGGAATCAGGGCGTCGATGAAGTATATATGAACATCTTCGAAGAAATCTACAGGGGATCAACTGCTACCATAGTGCCTCATGAAGAAACCAACAAAGTACCAATCAAAAAGGGTGTAAGGCAGGGAGAAACAATCTCTCCAATGCTATTTACCGCGTGCTTACAGGAGGTTTTCAGAAGCCTAGAGTGGGAAGAGTTAGGGATAAGAGTTAAAGACGAGTGCCTTAGTAATCTGCCCTTCGCCGATTACGTCACATTACTGTGTGACTAACGAAACGAATTGCAACTCATGATTATGGAGTTCGACAAGGAGAGCAGAAAGGTAGGTCTTAAAATTAATCTGCTGAAAACGAAGGTAAAGTACAACAACCTCGGAAGAGAACTGCGCTTCGAGAGAGGCAATAGTGCACTAGAAGCTGTAAAAGACTGTCTACTTGGACAGGTAATAACCGCGGAGCCGAGCCACGAGATTGAAGTAACTGGAAGAGTAAGAATTTGATAAGAGCATATTTGGCAAGCATTCTGAAATCAAGACAGGTCGATTGCCGCCATCCCTCAAGAGGAAATTATAGAACAGCTGCCTGTTGCCGGTACGTAGCTACGGAGCAGACACTCGGAGACTTACAAAGAGGGTTCAGCGCAAATTGAGGACGACGAAGTGAGCAATAGAAAGGAAAATGGTAGGTATAACCTTAAGAGATAAGAAGAGAGCAGAGTGGATTAGGGAACAAACCGGGGATAAGGATATCATAGTTGAAATCTAAAACAGGAAATGGACAAGGGCCGGGCATGTAACGCGTAGACAGGATAACCGCTGGTCATTACGAATAACTAACTGGATTCCCAGAAAGGGCAAGTGGGTTCGAGGGAGACAGAAAGTTAGGTGGGGAGAGGAGATTAAGATGTTTGCGGGTATAAATTGGCAGCAGCAAGCACAGGACCTAGTTGAATGGCGGAACATGGAATAGGCCTTTGTCCTGCAGTAGACGTAGTCAGGCTGATGATGATGACATTGCTTTCATTGCGTTGTTGGGTCTACGTGAGGTTCCTTCATCACAGAATAATTTATCAGTTGGACAGCATTAAAAATGGAGCGACCCTCTATATTTAGAGATCAACGGCAATGTCCCCAATATTCGTCTTTAAATGGAGAACTCTTTCTTCTCTTTCGCCGCGCAAAAACCATTTCTCCCTATCAAAATCAACATGACTGACCGCGCGTAAGCGGATTATGGAAGCGAATAGGCCTAGCGAGTGCATTCCTTCTTTGCTGATAAGGAGTACACGGCACTGACAATATCAAAAAACGGTCCCGAAAAACAGTCCCGCTGAGCTTGATGTCGAACAAAATGACCATCAAATCAAGCAGACAAACTTGTAGCGATGAAAACATCGCGAAACAGAATGACGGAGCTCTTTTGCTTCGTTCGGCCAGCGAGAGGGCGTTCAGTTTGAAAGAGACGGATACGGCGGTATTCTCGCACGGAGACTGCATGCTAGGCTTGCTAAATTTATCTCTCGACAATTGACGCAGTGTGGCGATGTGCGTTTACGCGGCATTTATCCGCGAGTTTACGGGGCAACAGGCCACGAGATGTGCTTATGCTTATGCTTACCAAGTGTGTCGACACCGAAAAAATTCCCTTATTAGCGTATGGTCTAAGTTATTCGATAAAGCATGACTGTTAAGGGAAGCAGAGCTCCTCGTATTCGTGAAACATTGGTAGCATAAATAATAAAACAACACGAGACACACACGAAACTGTGGGGAGCATTGCGCGAGTGCCTAGCGATAAAAGAGAAAAGTATGTGCACTGATATTTCGGCATACCCAAAAAAAAGAATAAGTGTCACTGTTTCATTTCTTGCATGAAGCTTAGGTAAAAGTAATCGCACACGAATGGCCATGACCGGCTAGGCTCGGCGAGCGCATGTGCACGTGCAAGACCCCGTAGTTGAAGAGAAACTGAAATACTGTATGTAGAAGGAACTTTACTCCTCTTGCACTTGCCGCGAGAGGCCGCGACGGGTAAAGCGCCCGAAAAAGAGAAAGTCGCTGCGCCGAATGAGAAACGGAGCTCATTGCTCTATTTTGCTCTTTTTTTTAAGTGTGCCGTTCAGCGTTTCTCTTGTGTATACTGCTGTCATCCCCGTCTATAAGTGCGCTGTAGCGTTACGTTAGTTACGCCTCTTTTTGTTTGGTGGGAAGAGAAAACCTTGGCCCAACTAACAATGTACTGAGAAAGTTGTCTAAAGTAAAAAGTAAATTAAACTCGCATTTCATTGCAATATAAACCTTACCTAGGGATTGGTTACGCCACTACCCGTCATACGACAGAAATCACGAACCTCTGACTGGTAGGATAGTTGCTCTTGATAAAGAGGCTGTGGTAAAAAAACGCTGCCCTGGAGAGAGTGCGTCATGCTTTGACGTAGAAAATCGGTGTGCGGGACCGATTTAGTATTTCAAGGTGCGCGGGCGTATCGGCCATAAAGCAACTCGAATGGTGAGTATCCCGTACTCTTTTGTGGCATCTCCCGATACGCGAAAAGGAGGGGGCCGAGGTAGCGGTCCCAATTTTTCGGGCTTTCCCGACTCATTCGGCGGAGCATTTGCTTCAACGTGCCGTTGAATCGTTCCACTAACCCGTTTGTCATCGGATAGTAAGGGGTTGTCGGTAATTGCCTGATAGATAGTAGCTGGCTGAACTCCTTCATAACCGACGACATGAAGCTTGTCCCGCGGTCGCTTACAATTTCGCGTGGTAGACCAACTCGCGACAGCATTTCCATTAGTCCCTCTGCCACGACCTTGCTTTCACTCGAAGGAAGTGCGATGGCGTCTGGATATCTTGTTGCAAAATCCACCATGGTTAGAATGTACCTGTTGCCTTTGGAAGATGTCGGTGACACAGGACCGATGATGTCGATGCCCACACGTGAAAACGGGGTCTCAATGATTGGCATGGTACCTAGCGGAGCCCGACCAACCAAATGGCGCGGGACAGTTCGCTGACAGATATCGCAGGACTTAACAAACCTCTTGGTTTCTGATTGGACACCTGGCCAGAAGAATTCGGCAAGAATACGGTCAGTTGTTCGGGATATCCCTTGGTGTCCGGCGAGGATACCTTCATGGGCTAGTTTGAGCACAGTCTCTCGCAGTTGTCTCGGTACGACCAGTTGTTCGAGTTCCTTCTCCGAGAGTAGCTTGTGCTTCCGATACAAGATACCATCTACAAGAAAGAAGCAGGTTTCGCGATTCTTTACTATTAACTTTTTACCAAGACTCTCATAACAATGCCGTAACGATGGGCTATTTCTTTGGTATTCCTCAAGCGTCACTTTATGTATGATTGGGGTAGTGGCTTTCAGAACAGGTAGCCTGGCTGTGGCGCGTGTTTCTTTCACTGCTGCAGCACTATCACCTAGTCGTACTTGATCTGCGGGTCTATGAGGTGTGCAAGTTGTCTCTACTGTCATTGGTAAGTAGCCTGAATCGCTAACCTGCGCCCACAGTTGCCCACAGAGGCGCACTCAAAAATCACATTACAGGAGCTTTGGCAGCGCCATTTTCTTTACTTACTGTGCCATTGTTTGATGAATAAACGTCAATTAGATGCACATCACTGTCCCAGAAATTTTGGTAGTTATTCGCACCTATTCGAAGACAGCATAACGACTTTTATATTACAATAAATTTTCCACCCCGTGGTGCCCTGCCGGAAAAGTGCGTGCAATGGAATTTGGTGCTATTATCTTTTCTTTGGTCCATACATTTCTTTATTTCTTTTTTTCTTTTTGTGGAATTGATGCTTCCTAACTTTTCTCTTCCTCCGTGCCAAGGATCGAACCAGGCCTACTTGTGCAACAATTCAGTTGCATGAGGCCGCAACGATGATCATGCGTTCATATCCAAGCGGCTAATGAAATATTTGTTGGCATGAACGGACACGTGCTCTGAAAAAAGATCAGATGGCCATATCAGAAATGGTTCATAACAGACGCAGTCGACAAATAATTCATTATCGGAAAGCGGCACATGGAAATACGCATGTGACAGCGGCGCACCTTTGAAGACCTCCACTATTTCGCTCGCCCGTGGAGAGTGTTCCACGTGGAACGCCGTGCCGTCGCCGAAAGCTGTCAATCATAATTAACAAATTTCGCGTGAATTTGAAGTGGTCCTCACCATGAGAACTCTTTTTTCGTAAGCAGCTCATTAAGGTCTTTACCAACAAAGCCAACCCGTGCGTAGTTAAGATGTATACGAATGATGATAATACTCGGTGATTCACGGTTATCTTTTTCATTTCTGCTGAGCGAAAGTGCAGCTACACTGACACGACAATCTCCCCTTTTTTTTAGATTTCAAAGGTTTCACGTCGGCATTGCTTTGTGAAAGTGCATAAGATTTTATATTTCTAAAAACATGCCCGCAATTAAATTACTTGAAGAGGTGTACACGATATCTGTTAACAGACCCGTTAAGATTACACGCGTGTTCATCATTGCTTTTCTTTTATTCATCGGCCGGTTCGGCCGATGTACCACGACGTTCAAGTAGGAGCGATTTTATACACAAGATTCCATTGATATTGAATGAACTGCTGTGCATCATCCTCTTGCCATTGTTCTTGCTGGTTCACCATTATTCATACTGAAGAGGCTGGATACAGCTTTAAACATGCGCTGAAAACATGCTTTATTTTGTATTTTCGTGCTACTTTCTGTAGGTTGTGTGACACTTTGTGAATGTATCGAATGACGAAGGTACTTCTTTGCGGGTTCACTTCTTTTTGTTTTATTTTGGTGATTTTAAAGTTGTATCAATTTACGCAGCCACGTTACGAAGTAACAATAGGAAGTTTCTTCTGCTACAAATCTCTTACAGAACAGCCTTTTTCGTGCTCTGAAAATTTCTCCAAAAAATGGCTAGATATCACAAACGAGCACTCGACAAAGTGCGCGCTTCCGAATTCGAACCGCTACGCAAAATCGAGGCGCTGAGAAGACGTGACAGATTCCGGCGCAAAAAAGAAATGAGCATCAAAGCACACCACATGCGTGCCTTTTCTCCCCCTCGAAAGCGCTACCGCTACACCAACCAACCTCCTCGCATCTGTGACCGAGCAAACTCTATAAACATTTTGAAAGAAAAGGGCGTGGTGATGCAGGATTGCGTCGCGTTACGAGAGAGGTTCCGCCCTATCCACAGCTTTGGCTGTGCGGCGCGCTGACGAGACGCCCAGAAATGTCGGGAACACAGCGGCTAGTTCATATAAGCCAAGAGCGGAGGGAGCGGCATGAAGAGATGAAAAGGTTTTCAACCTGCGGATGAAGGCTCGTCTTAAAAGCAGGAGAAAAGTGTGTGTTTATCGGCCGTGGGCGAAGACGTGTTCTCCAGTCGCAGCGCGTGAGTGGCTGCGGTGTTAGAAGTTTTGTTCTTGAAGTGCGGACATTTGACGACGCTGGGACTGCCTGGAAGGGAAATCTCCGATGCAGTGTCGCGACAACTGGCCTTGGACTTTGAGTGTTTCCTTGAAAAGAAGCATTCAAGCTTTGTTCAAAAAAAATTTGGACTGAATACGCTTGACGAACATTTTAGTCTATAAGTGTTCGGTTATTTAATGCATGAGATTACAATATAGCACGTGTTGTTTATTGTATCCGTTCTATTGAGTGCCATCTTGATGTGTTGTATAGGCCGTTGTTTGGAATATCTTGTGATTGGTGACGTATTGTATTGGTTTATTCCCGAGTGTACGTGTTGTGTGTTGTTTGTGCTGCTATATCTGAGAATATATTTTTTTATGTTATCGAATCTTCGTTCTGCCTCGTTGTTTGGACCACAGTCCACGTCTGGTGGCGCACTCAAACGGCCGAATTCTAAATCTCCCGTATGTTCGTGGTGCGTTTTGGAGGGCCGACACTTCCGCCCTCGGAATCAGCCCGGCGACTGGCTCCATTATTAACGGTTGATTGATATGTGGGGTTTAACGTCCCGAAACCACCATATGATTATGAGAGACGCCGTAGTGGAGTGCTTCGGAAATTTCGACCACCTGGGGTTCTTTAACGTGCACCCAAATCTGAGCACATGGACCTATATACATTTCCGCCTCCAACGGAAATGCAGCCGCCGCAGCCGGTATTAAGGTCAAGAAACATTGTATGAACCAAGCCAGCTGTTTTAATGCATTTAATTTATGTCGACCTCAACGCTGTTCATTTAGTTGTTAAAAATGTAAAACACTAAGGTTAACGTCTCAGTCGACCGGCACTGCAACCCAACCGATAAAGAGCCTCATAAGCACTTTAGGAGGGTAAAGAAGACGGCTAAACCCAAGGTTGGCATACTTTTTTAATGAAATATTTTATTGATTTACAATTCTAATATCGGCTCTATATTGTGTGCTGCTGAGGACGTTTAATGCGCTACCACAAAAATCAGTAAAGTCTAGATAGAAAGTGTTGTCATCCTACTCTTGTTTGCACCACGGGTACAGCACAAAGATGTGGTTCAGATGTAAATGTATCCACTTTGTGTAAGCATGCGTGTGTAGGCTAGAGGTAAGGCCGCTCGCTTTCGGCGCGTAAAGTTACGGCTTCAAATCCCAGCATCGGAAAGAAAACGTATTGTTTTATTTATGTGAAATACATCTGAGCAGCCACTCGTGGCGCTGAAAGCAAAGTAGAAGCTCGGCCGCAGGGTCCTACGGGAGTGTCCGTTCTATACGTATATTTCTTATGAAGCTCAGGATGAAAGTTCGTGTTTAACTTGTGGCATTAACGTCATGTTTTACTGTTTACAAAACACATAGGCAATGCTATAGGCTTAGTAATACGCATTATTTCTGGCAGGAGTTCATGAATCACGTCACAAACGAGGGTGTTTTTCATCTACTTGCAGGATATGCCTTTCAACGAGTTCGTTCTGCAAGCAGCTTCTTCTGCGCATCTCCGGAAGCCTGAAAACGGTGAGCAAACCGAAGGTACATAGCAAAGAGTTACCTACCACTTTTTCTGTCCACATTACATTTTGTCGAATGCACTCAGCGGAAAAAAACTAGATAAGGAATTCTGAAGGAGCCTGTGGTTCTATAATCCTCATATATGCGCACACCCAAGAGTTAAAGAGACCTGAATCTCCATAAATTTATGCCAACTTGATGCGTGGACCCTGCTGCAGAAGCCGAAAATGTAAAATTCAGAAGCCATAAAATGTCAATTGAACAGGGGAGAAAACTGTGCGTAAAAAAGAGGGTGGGGGGAGGCATTGTCTGTTTTTCGTCTTTGGTAACCTGGCTAAGAATTTCTGAAACAGCGAAGGAGCACTGTTTAGGTCTGATGATCAAAATGAGAGCAGGAGGATGATAAGTACAAAGAAGCGGGAAGGAAAACGTTGGCTGATTATACCACACCACCTTATATAGCTCGCTTGTGTGGTTCGCTTATGTGGTCTATTTCTATCTAACAAGATACCTTTTATGCCTAGCGTAAAAGCACGAAAAAACTCATCAAGGAACGTTTCCGAAAATAGGATGTACAAACGATGGTTCTTTAGCAGTTATAATTCAGTGACTCGGCCTTTTGTGAGGCGAGAGAAGGATACAATAATAACGTACACAATACGAAAAAACTGGACTAGGACAGGCCACGTTATGCGTAGGACACATAACCTGTGATCAGTTAGAGGTACAAAACGGGACGAGAAGCACATGCCCATGACGGCTTTGAGTTAGTTTAGGTCCTAACATTCAGAAATTTGAAGGTACAAAATGGAATCAGCTCGTGCAAGACAGCTCATTTGCATATATGTGGAAAAAGACAGACAAATAGTATGAATATGTGACATGAAAGGAAAGTTACAGATTTTCACTTTAGCCAAAACAGTATTTTCCTTCTTGCTGTCGTACTTTTTCTTTGTCTTTTAGACCATGTTCATCAGAACGAAGCGAATGAGCGATGCGGCGGAGCTGAATAGCTATTTCCCAATATGCTTAGTTTCGTGTGCAGTATGGGTTATAGTATTACCCGGTTGGTAGAAACTATTTCCGCTGTTTGGTCAGTTTCTTATGAGTAGTAAGCTTCAAGTCTTTCAAAGGGTTTTCTGAGCTTCTCAAGGGCATCTGTTCATATCTGTTTTACATGTAAATCTTTCAAGAAAAGGCAGGTTTCTAATTTTGTGATTTCCAATTTTCAAAGTCAGTATCGTTTGGAAAATTACTCAAAATTATTTGAATTACTTTTAAGGCGTGGATAACTGCACTCGCACTGCATTTAGAATAACATGTCAAGTTTTACAGTATTGGTGTTTACTCTGCATAAACACCAGTACCCTCAGAAATCATCAAAAAAAACTGGAGCGGCAATGTTAGCGCTAGGTTAATAATACAGGCAAGTTGAAAGACACATGTCTTCGTGGCATAAACTGTTGAGCAGCCAATGAGGTCTCAGAAATTTCGGTTCCTACCCAGTCTAGTGCGGTCGTTCGTAACGCGGAAGCTCTCTTGACCAATTTCAATGTTTATCACTTTATCGCATTCCTTTCATTGCGATAGCAATTATATGGACACTTTCGGCTGGATTTTGCCGCCGACGTCGCCATCACTCATTATATATGTAGACGTATATATATATATATATATATATATATATATATTATATATATATATATATATATATATATATATATATATATTTATATATATATATATATATATATATATAGTATATAGTATATATATATATATATATATATATATATATATATATATATATATGTGTGTGTGTGTGTGTGTGTGTGTGTGTGTGTGTGTGTGTGTGTGTGTGTGTAAACGCAAGAATAAAAAGTAACCAAGTAAAAAACTCCAGTGCACTGTATCGAACGTGGGACCTCTGAAGCGTGAGTGCGAGGCGTTAACCACTGAGCCATGAACGAGCACCTCCTTCAACGTTAAAACGGCAAGCTATTTATATCTATCACTTACCGCTGGCGACGGGCATCTCGGGTGGAACTATCTCGTTTTCAGAATTGCCAGCAAGATGGTGCGTCGCCACATCTTCATGGTGCAGCGGTGCATGCTCTCATCTTCCACACGTACTTTGCTTCGCAGAGAGGAGGGGGGTGGACGTTCACTCGCGCGCCCTTATAACGCAGTGGGGTGGATCGTACGTCTTGGCTGGCCTTGAGCTTTCACTGGAATGATTGTGTTGTAGCTAGCGGCCACACAAACGTCACTAAATTGTTGCACAGTCTCCGTTAGCGAAAAGGGTGCGCTTTTCCCACACGGTGCAGTAACAACTAAGACGCTTATTCGCGTTCATCTATACCTGTGAGTACGTTTCGTGGGTTATTTGTGCGTGAAAAAAGCAGGGCACATTTTGATCTGTGCCTTTCTATGCATGACCTTCCAGTTTGTTGCTATCGCGTTCATTGCTTCGTCTTTGCGGCAAAGCTGTGACTTTTTTATTACAATGTAGTCATGTAGCATTGTGATAAAACGGTCTCTGAAACCTTGCATGTTAACGATCATTTTACGTGTACATCTTCTCGCTCATAACTTTCATGAAAACATTGTACTTTTTCGTATGACCAAGGATATGCATCAATTTCGTTGATATAACATGGGCATTATATGGCATGAATCTAGTGACATAGGCTCCGCAATTTTCTGTTGCGCGCAGTGAACACCATCGCAACAAGACTGATTGTTGGCCTAGTTGGTACATGCTTAATGACATACTTTGGCCACAAACATCACAAGCATGAAACAAAGGAACACACAACGACAAGCGCAAGCGGCACTTTCAACTAAAGTAGACCGAGCGCAAACCTATACTCAAGGGGAGATGCTACTCGAAGACACTTTTTTTTTAATATTCACCCTAGAGCGATGAAACTTGAGCTGTTTATAGAACTTTTTATGTTGGTTTCAAATATGTACTTAGTTTTTTTGCAAGTTACACACTTTCAGCTCTGCGACAAGACAAAGTGAAAACCTTAACCCGTTTGCCCCCCCCCTCCTTTTTTTTCATCCATAAACTTCTCTAATTTTTTACCTATCATGGTTCATAATGCTTCAAATAAAGTGCACAGTGCAAATAACTAATTGGAAAGCACATACACGATAGGTAATACGCGCGAAAATCACTAGACTTAAAAAGTCCATATTTCACCTACCCTAGTAAAGGTATACATACAATATTTTATTATACAATAAAGTATGGAAATTTAAGCATAATTGCATGGTTATAAGGGCTGCAGCGCAAGCACGAAGGTGCTAGAAGAAACGTGAAACAAGAGGCGAGGCAAGGAAAGCAAAGAGGACAACACGAGCGCTGACTACCAACTGAGTGTGCTGGTACGCCATATGGACAAATTAACCCGTGAAATAGCTGAGGCGTATTATGTTAGGAAACATAGAGACGGATGCGTGAGCCAGCCTTCGGTGGCTTTGCATGAGAAAGAGTTTGCGCTTTTAGATAAGGGTTAGCCATTTTATTATTGCACCTTTTTTTTATCAGACACTTCTCCAGAAAATGTCGCGTTGCTCGTGTTTGCTGTTAAAAGGTTGCCTGTTGTATATATTATAATGTCTGCTACGAAAAATAAAATTCAGTTGGTAGTCAGCGCTCTTGTTGTCCTCTTTGCTTTCCTTGCCTCGCCTTTTGTTTCACGTTTCTTCTAGCACCTTCGTGCTCGCGCTGCAGCCGTTATCACCATGTATTCTAACTGACTAGCCCAAATAGCCGTTCTTCTTCTATGTAATTGCATTTTTC
The DNA here is from genome assembly GCF_013339725.1 of Rhipicephalus microplus. Classification (NCBI taxonomy): domain Eukaryota; kingdom Metazoa; phylum Arthropoda; class Arachnida; order Ixodida; family Ixodidae; genus Rhipicephalus; species Rhipicephalus microplus. The sequence goes on along the minus strand of NC_051172.1, from coordinate 13,771,644 downwards.
ATACTTTGGAAAAAGTTTGGGCAAAATTTCTTGCAGATACGAGCACTAGAAGTGCCCGAAAAAGAAGGGGCACATAGAAAAAATGGCAAAATTTGTGCTTTGAGAAAAACAAGTTTTACCGTTAAAATTGAGTTTTTATTTATGAAGCATATCTATAAATTAGATGAAATTTGCACACCAAAAAGAACAATCCTTCTTGTAGTGGCCACTGCGACTAAAATACGCCAGCACCATGAGTTTGTCCCTCTCGGCTTTTTCTAGCCGACTCCTCACAGAAATTTAGCTCACAGACAGGGCCATGAAATGCTTGCCAAACTTCCGCTCCATCCGGCAGAGCCTTGTGCCAGCTGCAAGCTGGGAAGAAGTTCGACAGGACTGCGAAATCCAAACTAAGTCCAGTGTCATGCCATTTTGCAGCCATGTTTGTGCCACACACCATCGTACTTAATGGCAATGTCCTCCATGCTAAGTTCTCTCACAGCGAGCTCTTTCAACCTCTCAAGATTGGCGCTGACGTCATCCATTGCCGCATTACGAACTTTCAGGCTAACGGGTGTGAATGACTTTTGATACATTGGCTTTCGCAAGCCAACAACAGCCGCAAATCGGACCAGCTGCTCATAGCCTATTCCTACAGATCGCGCCCCACAATGGCTTTCACTTGCGAGCAATGCCTTTTTTCATTCATAACGGAGATAATTACACGAGAAAAACATTGTTCAGCTGTGCTGTTCGACGAGACAAGGACGCCGCACAGAGATTGGCGGTCCCTGATTCGTACCATGTGATAAGCCAGTCGCGGCGCTCGAAAAACGCGCAGAAGAATGCTTCGTTTTATTATTTCTTGCACTGCATCAGCGAGAGAAACTGTTGTTATATGAAGAGTGAGGCTCGAGTCTTCGACTCATGCGATCAACAATGGTGAGCGGTGGCGCATTATTTGCGGCAAGGTGCTCGAAGACTCCACACTTTCGACATTTTAACATGCACCTTGTGCTCTTTAGATGCAATTTTAAAGCGTTTCCAGTTAAGTCTCGACCTGCATTATTTTTTTCATAACAGTAAAGGTACTAATCTTATCAAAACAAGTGAAAAAAGGGTAATTTAAAAAAAATTCGTGTTTTTTGACCCGGATCTCTTCTTAAATAACGACATACAGAGATGCGCAGTCTTCCCACAGCCTTATGCTATCCGGCTATCGAACAATCTCTCCCACGATACGTGCTATACGTCACCGACGTGTCCCTGATACACCCTTCTCCTTTCTTTTTGATGTATTGGGCTTCCATCAACTCACGCGCATTTTATACCTATACTTCTACCTAGAATCTTAAACTCTTTCAAACGTGGTACACATCTGCAGGCTTTGTGGGTGTGTACGACATATTTGCGGCCAAAATGTGCCAAAAACCACCATCGCATTTAGTTACCTGGCATTTGTTGCCACTTCTGAACTCTTTTATTGCGACTTGTTGAGTGTGACCTCATGTAACGTACGTCGTAACAGCGGGCTGCGAATGCGCTATATATGGCAGGGCGGCGTTTACGAGCAGACCTCTCTGAGTGGCCCTAGTAATAACAAGCCGGTGTAGCAGTGATCGGAAAGCGTGAATGGAAAGTCGAAGCTAACCACCCACTTCGCAGTGCCCGCTACCCTTGAAGGGTTCTGTTGATGTTGCCATTGCAATTCAAAGCAGTCTTGAGGTCTCATTCTGCGTGCAGTGCCCTAGCAAGCTCTATTAAAACCTGTGTGTAAAACTCTGAATAAAAAAAACATCCACCGCATCCTCACTCAATGTTGGTATTATTATTATTATTATTATTATTATTATTATTATTATTATTATTATTATTGTTGTTGTTGTTGTTGTTGTTGTTGTTGTTGTTGTTGTTGTTGTTGTTGTTGTTGTTGTTGTTGTTGTTGATGATGTTAATATTGTTTAGGAGTATTTAAGGAAATCCATTCAGTTTATGACTCTCGCTTGCTGCAGTCAGATTTCTGATGTAGATCTCCCAAAACATCCATCGTGGCAATTTGGTACTCTGTCAATACTATGTTGTTATTTCTCCAATTGTTCACCAATTGAATACTATATTCAATTGGTGAACGTTTAGCAATTGAATAACTTTGTAGTCAATGCCCTGGTTTCCATATTTCATGCGTGTTTTCTTGATTTTCTGGGCAAAATTTCTGAAGCCATATTTAGTTGATATAGTGCATGGGTAAGAATCCTGTTGTATTAGTCGAGAAATGTATTAGCTAGTTGGATTAGCCTAAAATGTTCCTGACAGGCAGAATTTTGTGTTTGAGGGAAAGTGGTTGCGTTTCTAGGTCCTTGTAATGACCTTTATATTTTTTTATGATACGAAGCACGCGCTTCTGTAAAATTAATATTTTATACTAATTGGCTTTAGTCGTTGTCCCCCATACCAACATTTTGTATTAAAGTTTGAAGCAGAACAAGCTATAATGGAGTGATTTAAATACCTATGAGGCGAGAAGGAAAGCTATTTCACTCAAGTACCCTACTGAATGAGCTAGATCTGTTTAAAAAAATTTTGGTGAGGCGCCCATGACAGGTGCTCGTGAAACCAGACTCAGTGGAATTTTCGTTTACTGACTTTATTAAGTCTTCTAGTCACTGATAGCTGAACCAATTGACTATACTATTATTGATCTGCCTGGTAATAGGTCTTAATACAATAAGTTTTGTTCTTTCTGTGTTTATTTCTTGTGTTTTTTTTTTGTTAGCCAACTTTAAAGTTTCGAGAAGTAAAGATTTGTCGAAGCCTCTACTTCCTGAACGGTGGAGCCTATGGAAAATATACTTGTGTACACTTTAGTATACTTGCGAACATTTCAGTTTCAGGTGTGTACTGAACCTCTGCTATATCAAATGTAAAAGAAAAACACGGACCCTGAAAAGGAGCACCGTGGCACTCCTTTCTTTATGTTTATATATTTGGACTTTTCTCTGGCTATGCTTACAAATTGATATCTCGACTATAACTAGCCTCTAACCAAGTCGGAGACTACTCTGCGAATCCCGTAGTGGCTTAGTTTCAACAGTAGAATTTCATATCGAAAATAATCGAATTCTTTGCACAAATCAAGAATGACATTTAACGTGTTCATTTTACCTTCAATGTTTTTGATTATGTGACCTTTAGCGTTAATTAGTGCTTCTTCCTTGGTCTTCTTTGTGCAAACATCTTATTGATGCGTTGACAAAAATATTATATTTCTCGAAATATTTCATGAGGCGCGTATTTACACATATCTCATGAAGTTTTGAGAATATAGGTAACACGAATATTAGACAATAGTTAGTTGGGGCACTAATGTTGCCACCTATATAAAAAGGTGTAACCTTGGCCACCTTAAAGTTTTCTTTTTGGAAGCTTCCAGTCAGAAAGATATAAGATATGCTAATACAGGGCTAAGTGCAGAAGCCACCGCCTTAACTGAAACCGCCTTGACGACATCATAACCACTCGCAACATTTGTCTTTAGTTCTTTTATATACCGGTAAAATGCATCTAGTAATAGTTCATGTAGTACGAGAGACTTCACAAAAATAATTGCCTCGTTTCTAAATTGCGTTGCCTCTTCATCAGTCACAGTTGTATTACCAAAGTATTGTTTAAATGCGTTCGCCAGTTTTGTGCCCTCTAGAATGATATCACCAGCTTTTACTATAGCCTAAATGTACTTTATGTGGTTGTTCTTCCAGTTGAAGAATTTACTCTCCTGAATTCACGCAGTATTTTAATATCTCTAGTAGCAAGAAGTGTGTGAAAAAACGTGTTTTTCTGCTCGATTCGCTTTAAGTGGTCACCGTTGATCCATGGTTTCCTGTTCTGAGCCTTTCTTGTTCCAACTTGTTTTGTCGGAAAAGGCAGTATTGTAACACTCAAAAAAGATGGGCATAAAAGTATCATATGCGCTATCTGAAATGCATTGCACATACACAGGCGACAAGTTAGTCTGTTCAATAAATTTAAGTTTAAGTTTAAAGCATACATAAATAAGCTTAAGCATGGATTGTCTATTATACAACGAAACCCAGTGACATTTGGGCGTTTATTTTTACGCAAGAGATTTTCTGTAAAAGTGAAGATTGGTAGGCGGTGACTTAGGTCTGAGCATATTGCGCCTGCAGTGTAATCGCTTCTATTTCGGCATGTTATATATAGGCCGAGTGACGTGGAGCTAGTGGTAGTATTAAAGGGTACAATCTAAAATGGCATTTTGAGATTCATGCAATGCTAATTTTTTTTTTTCAAATAAAGTGCATACACATTCTCACTACTATTATACTTATGTCATTCATAATAAAAAAGTTTTTTTTTCATTAAAACAATTCAAAGCTTGTTGCAAATAGCTGAAAAATATCACTCATATCTAATTGGGATTTCTATACCACGGCAATCAAATATAATTTGTTTTTATTGCTACGCGCTCTATGTCATTGTTACTCATAGACAGATCATCAAGTGTTTGAAAAGAATAGCGCTGCTGGGGGCATATCGGCAACCACTCACCCCTTCATCTGTGATCCAGGTGTGCTATATTATAATCTCTAAACACAGGAGAAACATCTCTAGTAAACATCCAAGTCTCTGTAAACAATATTGCTTCTATGTTCGTAGAAAGAGTACTAATAAATACATCAAACACTTCATGTTTGTTTCTAATAGCTCTTATATTTTGATGCAACACGATAAAGGAGGTTTTATTTATCATAGGAATCGCTGTTGTAAAGTATACATTGCTATCTCATAAATATTCATATCGTGGAAAAAATTTCTTCGCTTTACCATGCTTTACCTAATGACGTGTAAACCAATAGCGCATCTCATCGGATTTCAAGAGACGTTTCATATTCGCGCGCAAGAGTTTTTCGTACACTAGACCACTCGAATTTCCAATTTGCAGATTTTTTTTTTTTTGCTATAGCTGCACCAAGCTGCTAGTTCTGTCGCGTCAGGTGCTCGTTAACATAGATGACACTTTCCGTGCTCTGTGAATCGAGGTGAGAGAAATGCATCCTTTGTTTATTTGATTTTGCGATCAGCGCATTGCGGTTGTTGCGTGACATGAGCCGCACAACAATATTCTGTTTATTACTTTTTTCAGTCTACATCATGCGACAGATACACTTGTCATTATGAGATATTGGCTCTCCAATGAGCTCGCCCATCTTTTTCACGACGACAGTTGAGTCAAGCTCCTCTGGTGCACCCTTTATCTAAAGATTGTTGTTTCTTTGGTATTGCTCAAGTTCTTCAACTTTCTTTTCAAGCCGATGGTTCTCGGCTTTAACTTTTTCGTTTGGAGACGCCAGCACTTTATAGTCTGCTCTTAGTGCATTAGTATCGGTGCATATTTTCTTTACTTCATCGCATGTATTACTGTAGAATATCAGGTTTTCTTTTAGTGACGTTATTTTGGCGTGTACTTCTCGTTTAAAATCAGATTAACTTTGCGATTTTTTTCGTCTCACCCTTACTCATAACGGCAACTTCCGCGCACAAACCTAAAGCAAAAACTCTTTGTGGCGCAGTAGTGCAAGAAAGCAAACAAAAAATACACAAGGATAGCTCTTGTTTACGTGCAAAGAGTTACATATGTGTTTTAGGCGTCTGGTCACTTCGTGCACTGCTGCCAGACTGTGCAGGACACGAGAATTCCAGCGCCTATAAAGCCAGCCGGGAATCAGCTGACAGCCTTCTGCGCCAAATCTGTGATACTCTGTTCCAGCAACCAGGTGAGGGGCGTCAAGATGCCGGTTCTCGATGCACTGCAGACCATGCATCGACGAAGGAGCGTCGTTGTGGCGAGCTGCCAAAGAGAACACGCGGATATTTCCTGCAAAGAGCTACAGATGTGTCTTAAATGCGAATGTATTTCTTAGGCGGGCTATGTCAGGCATCTGGCGTTTGTACGCGGCGGTGTCCGCACGCCGGCAGGTGATATCTCACCACTCTCACTCCCTCTCTTATAGCAAAAGCTGCGGGCGCGCACGCTTATCCTCGCCCCTAGCAACCGGAGCATGCATGTGCTGCGAGAGTTTGTAGGAGGGGGTGGGTGCAGTGCTTCGCCGCTCCTTCTCTCGCTGTTCACTCTCTCTCCTCCCCGCGCCTCACTCGACCGATCGCTATCTGGGCGCCTCTTAACAACACCCGGAAATGTGGGCTTGAGGCGCTGCTGTGAAACGCCAACGCCGAGTCGAGAACGCTGGCGCCCCACTCACCCATCCACTCGCTCCTCACTCTCAAACATTCGCTGGCTGGGCGCCTCTCAAAGTGATGGCAGAATTCGGTGAAAGCGAATGTCTGGCGGCAACGGTAGCCTCTCTCCGCGCAAAAATATGCATTCGCATTTCCTCACGATTTCCTTCGGATATGAGGGTGCCTTTTTTTATGGATGAAGCTCTTTAAGGCGTGGGCTGTGCATCCGCTGTATGTAGCCACCTCTCGTTTAGTTCTTGTATTGTTCACTAGATGGCGGTACTTGTAGCTGATGATGAAAAGATGCAAGATGTTATAAACTAGACGCTGGTGCCCGTAGGTGATAATGAAAGATGCGAGATGTTTAAAATAGGAATGATGTTCATATGGTGCGTGTCGTTGGTGGAAGGCAATCGTTCCATTTAGTGCGGCGACTTACGCTAGGGGGATCGTTGTAATAAAATCGAGTCCAAATCAGGGAGTACAAGGTGATATGGGATGGACATCATTTGAGGGCAGGGAAGCTAGCAGCAAGATAAAATTTCAGAAGCGATTGAGAGAAATGGGAGGAGAGGAGCGTTGGGCTAGGAAGGTATACAGCTACTTGTATATCAAGAATGTCGATACAAAATGGCGGAAGCGAACCAGAAAATTGTCTGGCAAATACTTGAAGAACAGTTGTTGGCCACACCAATAAGAATTATCGGTTAAGAAGAAGGTGAAGAAAGCTGAGACCGATATGTGGAGAATTGGCATGATTAAGAAATCCGCAATAGAGATCTATCGAACTTTTAAGCGGGAAATAGCCAAGGAAAGGATCTATGATAATACTCGGGGTAGTTCCCTACTGTTTGAGGCCAGGACGGGAGTATTGCGAACAAAGACATATCGGGCCAAATACGAAGGGGTAGACACGGTATGCAGTGCGTGTGGAGAAGAAGAAGAAACTGCCGAACACTTGATAATGTTCTGTAAAGGGCTTCACCATGTAGTCCAGGTTGATGGCGCAGTTTTTCAAAGCACTGGGGTTTAGGGAAAGTGAGGGCAAAATAGACTTTAAGCGGGTAGAATTAACAAGAAGGAGGTTATCTGATTGTTGGCTAAAGTCAAGGCACGAGTGAAAATTGAACCCTTCGCTGCAAAGTACGAATCCTCAACCTCACTATTTAAGGGGAAAAAAATAAATCATTCTTGGTTCATTAGGTATTACGGCTTGGTGGCACTAGCCACCGCCCGATCTAAAGGGTACAGCCGTATCCATTCATCCATCGAGTGGACAAAATGTATGGAGGATTCATGGTTTACCAGGTTTACCTCCGGATCTTCACCTACTCACCATCATTTACTTCGTGGATATGACAGCACTTTTTGGCGTGTGGTCGCATCGTGCACTGGCTGCCATGCTGTCAGCTTTCGCCTTTCTCTCTCACTCTCTCTCAAATAATTCATACGTATTTGAGCTGGGGTTATATGCGAAATCGTCTTCGGATGTTTGCACACAGAGCGCCTCTTCCTTTTAAGGTCAAGCCTTATATTTGTTTGAATTGTAACCAGTTGGTTTACGTTTGGCGTGACTGCGAGCAGTACATTGCTGCAGAAGGACCCACCATGACAGCTTAGCAAGTAATGTCTCTCTGCTAAGTTCGAGGACAATTGTTCGAATGCCGGCGACGATGAAAAGTGTAATAATACCCTTGCACAAATATATCAATTTTGTCCATGCTGAAGAACAACAGAGGATCATATTTAAACTGTAGTCCTCCACTACGGCGTGCCTGATGATCCTGTCGCGATTAAAATACTATTACATGCACAACTAGCCCGTCTGAAACAATCAGCTCAGGCTGATGCATTACCCACAAGATATCGTGTTATAAGGATGGCTCACGGCAATTTCGATTCCAATCAAGTCTGACTTGGATTCTTCACTGCTACACGGAAACTTTCGCTGGTGATTTTATTCACTGAAGGGCCTCTTCAGGGGCAAGTTTGTAGATCTTATTCTATTGAATACAGCGTGAAGGCAGGTCGGAGACTAAAGAACAGCGCTAGTGCTGTTTTTTCCTGAGCCGTCATCCCGCTTTGGCTCTGTTTTCAACGCAGTGATTTTATTCTAAGTCTCTCCCGTCACCTGAAATTGGAACCTGTCAGTCATGATCGTATATTAATATATAGCAAAGCATCCCACTCGCATTGATGCACCATCATGGACTTGCAGAGTGCATAATCTGCGCGTTCCGACGTAGTCAGATCGCGTGGCTACGATCATTCTTAATCGCCAGCGGACACCTGAGCCGGAGTGGATCCACAGTAATCACAAATGCCTATGCATGTAACGCTGATAATACACAAGTACACCAATAGTTCTTGCAAACGTTATGGTTCTAGCTTTTGCACTTAGCTCGCTTCTCTAACAAGATGAACTGTGCTCACCCTGTGCTGCAGAAATCAGCATAGGCCCGTATACGTTCGGATCGGTTGTTTCAATATTTCTTCCGTTCAGCTGTGCCTACTGAATTGTTGCACTACATGAGCAATTATGTACACTGTACACTCTAAAAAAGACGAGTATTTGGGGAGTGTTTCTGCTACACAACAATTCTTGTCATCTACTTCGAGTACTTTTTTCGCGTTATCACCACGGTTCCGGTAGAGCGCGGTCGCGAATGGCGCGCGCGTTATCAGTGTGACATAGCATTCTTGACAGCGAAGTGGCCAGTGCCAGGTTTTCAAGAAATAAAACGCGAAACGTCAGACAACTATTGTTGTTGTGTAGCAAAACCACTCTCTGAATACTCTATTTTTTCTTAGAGCGTAAACAAAACTAAGCCCAGGTGAGAGTAAATGACTTGTCCTTTAGCGCATGCCCTGATGGGGGTTTTATAAACACTGTAAAAAATTAAGTACAATATTTGCTCTCCAAACGACGGGGTTTTTTAATAGATTTCGGAGAGTGTTTATTGACATTTATATAGGGACACTTTCCCAGGAAAGTGTGGGTGTAACTTTTCACATCTATATAAAAAAACTGTCTACAGCCATACCATGCACAAGCGTATGTGTTCAGGTGAATTACCTTCGAAACACACAATGTTGATAACTCGTACATGAATGTGCAGGCACTGTTCGCATAAAATTAGCGCACTCACACAGCCCACTGCTCAACACTCGCACTGCACAACCACACTTCAGTCAACAGGTATACAGGGTGCCCCAGTTATCCTTACCCAAAGTTTAAAAATATGCCGACACGCGCAAATTACGACTCAATCAAATGCATGTTGGTAAACGTTGTCTGAAATGAATCAGATTATTTTTCGTGCTCTTATTATTTTTAATTTGACCTTTTCAACTGAAAGGTCTATTGTTCTCAATGAACAGAGATGAACTAAAAGGTCCCAAGAACAAAGATGGATCAAAACTTTCCATGAGAAAGTTGTATATTGGTTTGCAACTGATCTACAACTTTTTGAGAGCCGCCTAGCACACAACGCAGGATTAATCGCTTGGTCCGCTGCAATCACGCAAAAAGATGTGGATGTGAAAATGAATAGACGCACATGCGCACTCACTTCGTTAAATGACGCGGCGATGCAGCTTCATGGGATGGCGGTCGCCGCTCTCACACCCCGACTTATTTTGCAGACGGGTGTACATTGAGAAGGGAATGATAAAAAAAGAAATCGCGTACTAATAGCTATTATTTAGAGATATAAAGTTTAAAAAGAAAATTTTACGATGACACTTTGAACAAATTTGAGTTACAAGAACAAAGCCTAATATACGCGAAGTGAATAATACAGTAATAACAACATTTAATATTACCGTACGGATTGAAAAATTCTATAATTCAATGAACTGCCAAGATACATCTAATGAAAAAAGCATAATGCACAAGAATCAATCATTGACAAAACGAAATTGCGAAAAGCATAGCGAAAAAAACATGCAGAACAATCAAAGTTGTGAAACAAACAATTAGCGACGTTACCATTAAATGAAACTCTGTAGTGCGATTTTCAAATTATTGGTGTTAGCGCACTCACACAGCCCACTGCTCAACACTGTGAGTGATACAAGTAGATTGTTCAAGTCTCTGGTCGATGTGGGGAGAAGTGAACGGGAAAGGCTGGCGGTGTTGCTGCGTGGAATTTTAACCTTGTGGCGATGCGCCGTCTTTTCTTTCTGTTCTACTCCTTCCCTGTCCTGTATTTTTTCTGGTGTTGCGCTGTAAGAAAGTTCACTTCTGGCGATGGTCGATGCGAGATGAAATGTACGGCGGTGGCTGAATAAGTATACAAGTATAAAACATAAATATGAGTTGTGGTAGTAGATTTTATGGAAAAGGGCAGAGCCGAGATAGCTTTTGGCGGTGTGATTGCGGTTCAAGGTGTAGGATGTCTTTCATGTTACTAGCATTTGCACTTCTTTGGTATTTTCAGAATGAAACATACTGAACGTTGTATTTTTCTAGTAATTGTGTTCTTCAAATATACGGCGTCCTATATTTACGTGCGTACGAAAGCTTCGGGCGAATTAACGTTGTGTACCGTAGTGGTTTTAATGATCATGGGGCTTGAGTAAACTTTCTGCGAAAGTATCTTCTGCCCTTCTTGGCTGCGTGGTCAATATGATTTTTCTTTGAAAAGTTGCTAGTATAATGGACACCCAATTATTTGTATGACATTGCATATCTTTGTGGGATGTTCTTATGTGTATAAGTAGGAGAAGTCACTTCATCACAGGAAATCCTCATACATTTACATGATGATGTTGAATTCCAGGTGCCAAAATCAACACCATTTAATCATAATATTAAGATATGTCTTCATCATCAGGTACTTTTTTACACAAGACGCAGTCACCTGCAAACAGGCATATTTTTGAGGAGACATTATAGCTAGCATGTCATGAATATAGATTAGAAATAATAAGGAACCAAGCATGGACCCTTCCGAGAATCAACAGGAATCATTGATTAGTTAACGTCGTTAGCGGTTACAAATTGAACACGGGATGCCAGAAAGGTGCAAATCCAATTTATTACAACTAAGTCTACGTTTAGCACGCTTAGTTTATGAAGAACCAGTGTATGGTTCACTTTGTCGAATGCTTCAGAAATGTCAAGAAATATACAGTATTGTCACGTTCCTTTCCTCAAGTTCTGTTATCGCCCGTTACACTACGTTCAGAGCAAACTGTGCCTACGATGTTCAAGAAGCTTCGAGGCTTTAGTAGATCGCTTTGTTAAGGTTACGCCCACTTTGGGAATATCACAGATTATTCGAGAACCTACGTCGCCGCTAGCGATAACGCTAGAATATTCGATGACAATAGTACAAATGCCGACTTGCTTGGCCGCTTCTCAGTTGATCGACGGCCGATGCTCTGTTCGCCGCTATCAGTGTAAATGCCTAACTTTCCCTTTCAGTGGCCACAAGTTCGGCCCAAATAAACAGTTTCTTCTTTGACGTACAGTCTGCTTCCTTCGTTCACATCACGACCCAGTGACATCTGGTGGAGGTGCTGCTTCGTTCATGAACCGGACATCCCCGTCAAGCCGTGAACCCAGCCCACGACGTGAAGACACCGACGCTAGCCAAGAGCACCGAACCAGCCGCAGGCAGCCGAGTTTACCTCCAGAGTAGGGGCCTCTACAAGACAAGGCTCGGAATACCAAAGCCTTGACCTTGACCATGGCAACGATGACGACTGCTGCGCTACAGCCCACGATCGTGATGCAGCGGCCAAGGGAACCACTGATTGTTAATGGGTCATCGTTTGAAGTCCCGTAAACCTGGCTAGAAACCTATGACAGAGTGGCCACCCTTAACCACTGTGACGCGGAAGAGAAGCTCCTTCGCGTCTACTTTTATCTGGAAGACTCGGCAATGACGTGGGTCGAGAATAGGGAGTCTGCGCTTCAAACGTGGGATCTTTTCTGCGGCACATTTCTGCAAACATTCACGAGCGTCACTCACAAAAAAGGCCGCTGCGTTGCTGGAGACCCGCATGCAGCTATCCAGTAAAGATGTCATCATTTTCACGGAATAAATCAGCCACCTCTTCCGCCACGTCGACCCTGATAGGTTCGAGGAGAAGCTCCGTCTGCTCATGCCAAGAGTCAAGCGAGAACTCTTCACAGGACTGATCAGGAATCCCCCAAAAACGGTCACCGAATTCATTTCGGAAGCATCAACGATAAAAGAGACGCTCGAGATAAAGAGACGGCAATACAACCGTAGCTTCTCATGTACAAGCTACGCCGATATCCAAGCGCTAGGAACCACCGGCTTGCGTGAGACGATTCAAGCGATCGTGCAAGAAGAGCTGCGAAAATTGCTTCCTTCAGCGCAGCCTCACGTGAACTCCATCACGGACGTCGTACGCCAAGAGATCCAGCAATCGCTGGGCGTTTCTTAGCCTTCAGAACCGCAGCTGCAAGTAATGAGCTATGCTGCTGCAGCCCGCCGTCACGCCCCTCCTCCACGCCCATGCCAGACGCACTTCCGTCGCCAGACGCCACCGCCGCCGCCACCATCACCACTGACGTCCTACTGTTCGCCAGCGGGCCACCTCAGTGCGCCGAGAAAAACCGACGTTTAGGGTGCACCTGACCACTGCCCGCTCTGCTACCACTGAGCGAGGCCAGACACACGTACTGCCGTTGTTAGTACGGACAGATGGGTCTACGGTGCTTCGAAATCAACGCGCCGTGCCCACTACGCGGTGAACGACCGCATGACATAGCCGACTACTTCGCGAGAGTGCAGTCGACACGCCGACGACCTTATCGTTACCCGTCACCAGGCTGCTACGCCTCACCTTACCGTGGGCAGTACACCGGCCCTGTTCGGGGCTGATCTCCAAGCCCTTACTCGGAAAACTAAGGGCAGCAACCGATGGAGGTGTGGTTGCTGTACCGCGAACTACCCAATATCCTCCACCACCGACGGCGACGACGCGAAATTGGAACCACCTGCCGCAAGAGAAAAAGGGTTTTGACATCGAACCTTTGCAGCCTGCAGAAGACGTCATGACGCAACGTGGAAGCAGCGGATCAAATAGACGTAGCCTTGACCCGACGCAACCGCAACGCACGACGACGAACCATCGACCTCGACGGCCATTTCATCACTGCTATCGTCGATACTGGAGCTGACTAGTCCGTCGTCAGTGGATCTTTCGCGACGGCGTTGAATAAACTGAGCACTGCTAGGCAAGGCCTCCAAATCCGGACCGCTGGAGATCACTTAATAACGCCGACTGGGGTCTGCACAGCAAGAATTACCATCAATAACGAGACCTATCCTGCGAGCTTTGTAATTTTACAAAATCGCTCAAGAGATGTGATACTTAATTTGAAATTGACTTTTTAACTCAAAACGGCGCTGTCATGGACCTGAGGTCTGAGCAATCACACTAACCTGAAAAAACACGCTGCCGACCCCTACAACACCAAGTATTGACGCACTGCATGTGCTAGAAGAGCAGGTCACCGTGCCGCCTTTTTGCAGCGCCGTCGTTTCTATTGACACCGAAACAGCCGAAAACTTTGAAGGCGTCGTCGAGGGCAATAAGAACATCCTTCTAACCCGTCAGATTTACGTCGCAAGAGGCTTAGCTGAGCTGCGTGACTGCAAAGCAAAGGTGGTAGTGACAAACTTCAGTCGCGAATATAGGCACCTTAACCGTGGTATGGAGGTCGTCCACATTGACGAGTTCGTGGAGGACAACAATTCATTCGCCCTCTTCAATGCTGCCGAGGCTGCTTCGACAAATCCAGGTGCCGAAGCAGATTTTGATGTCAACCCGAGCCTTTCAAAGTGCGAGAAAAACCAGCGGAAGTCCCTGCTCTTGCAATTTAAGGACTGCTTCTCGTCATCATCACAAATTCGACAACCCCAGTCGCGAAACAACGCAGCATAACAGAACAAATGCCCGACCAGTTCGGCAAAGCCCGCATCGAGTCTTGACGCGCAAACGCGACGCCGTGAAGAAACAAGTCAACGAAATGCTGAGCGACGACATCAATCAGCCGTCCAAGAGTACTTGGGTGTTACCCGTGTTATTAGCAAAGAAGAAGGATTGGACCCAGCGTTTTTGCATCAATTATCGCCGCCTGAACAAAATCACAAAGAAAAACGTGTACCCTCACCCGCGTATAGATGACGCACTGGACCGTCTCCACACCACGAAGTACTTTTCTTCGATGGACCTCAAAGCGGGCTATTGGCAAATTTAGGTTAACAAAAGAGATCGAGAGAAGATAGCCTTTATGACACCAGACGGCCTCTTCGAGTTTAAGATCATGCCATTTGGTCTTTGCCCGGCGCCTGCGACGTTCTAGCGCGTTATGGACACCATGCTGGCTGGATTTGAATGGCCGACGTGCCCGGTGTACTTAGATAGCGTTGTTGTGTTTTCCTTAAACTTCAACGAGCACCTCCGTAGCCTTGAAGCAGTCCTTCAAGCTATCAGCACTTCTGGACTAACCCTGAAGCCAGACAAGTGCCGCTTCGCGTACGAAAAACTGTTGTTCCTGGGACATGTGACAAGCAAGTCTGCAGTCTGCCCCGACCCGCGGAAAACATCCGCCATCGCTGATTTCCCGCAACCCACTGACAAGAAGGCTGTACGCCGATTTCTTGGATTGTGCGCTTATTACAGTCTATTCGTCAAACGTTTTTTACAGATCACCGAACTGCAAACTCACCTCACGAAAAGCAACGTTCAATTCAGGTGGGAAGCGGCACAAGAAGAAGCATTTCAGGCACTTAAACGACGCCTGCAAACACCACCGATATTTGCGCATTTCGACAAATACGCCGAAACAGAAGTACGCACCGACGCAAGCAGTGTAGGACTCGGCGCCGTCCTTGTGCAAAGAACTGGCGGCGTGGAAAATGTCATCAGTTATGCTAGCCAGTCGCTATCCAAGGCCGAGGCCAACTATTCCACAACACAAAAGGAGCGCCTTGCCATCATCTGGGCCGCATCAAAATTTCGCCCCTACCTCTAGGGCAGGTATTTCAAAGTTGTGAGCGACCACCACGCCTTGTGTTGGCTAGCTAACTTGAAAGACCTTTCGGGTCGCCTCGCACACTGGAACCTCATACTTCAAGAAGTCGACGTGACCGTTGTTTACAAGTCTGGAAGAACACACTCTGACGCTGAATGCTTGTCTCGTGCCCTGTCGAACCACCGCTGCCTTACGGCCTGGATGAGGACAGCTTCTTAGGAACAATAACTGCCGACGACTTCACCGAGCAACAGCGATATGACTCGAAACTCAGAAATATTGCGAAATACCTCGAAGGTAGCAGCACAACTGTTCCGAATGTTTTCAAGCGAGGAATGAAGTTGTTCTTCTTGCAAAACCGAGTTCTCGGAGAAAAACTTCTCGCCCCTTCTAGCCGAGCACCTTCTCATGGTTTCTGCAGCAGTGATACCAAAAGTACTCGAGGCCCTACACGACCACTCCACTACTGGACACCTCAGTGTTTCCCGTACGCTTGCAAAAATACAAAAAGTACTACTGGCCACGACTTTTCGCCGACGTCACTCACTACGTCCGGACCTGCTGCGACTGTCAGCGACCAAAGACACCACCGAATAGGCCAGTCGGACTTCTCCAGCCCATCGAGTCGCCTCACCTGCTGTTCCAGCAAATTGGCATGAACTTACTGGAGTCGTTGCCGATGTCGAATTCAGGGAACAAATGGATCATCGCAGCTAGTCACTACCTCACGCACTACGCCGAAACAAAAGCCCTCCCCAAAAGCAGTGCTTCTGAAGTAGCAAGGTTCTTCGTCGAGAACATTGTTCTGCGTCACGGAGCTCCACAGGTCCTCAATACTGATAGAGGTGCAGCCTTTACGGCAAACCAAACTCAGGCGATCCTGAGGTACAGCAAGACAAATCGCCGCCGCACCACCACCTACCATCCACAACAGTTCACAACATAATTACCAGATGAAAAGAAAACACACACGATAAGCAGTACACAAGGGGGTGTTCACAATCACTGTAAGTCTACTCAAGGGAGTTTGACGAATATTCAGCGTTGGTAAAATGGTTTCATCCTCGAAACATGTACGACGTGTGGCTGTTGTGAATGGCGGGATTTACGAGCCATGTCCTTGTCAAGAACCTCGTAGTTCACTTCGCTGAGACGATGAAGAACTCTATAGGGACCAAAATAGCGGCGTAACAACTTTTCTGACCGGCTCCGTTGTCGAATGGGAGTCCACACCCATACTCGTTCTCCGGGTTGGTAAGAGACATCGCGACGACGAGCGTTGTACCGCAGCGAGTCGATGCATTGTTGCTTATGGATTCATTCAACTGCAAGCTTACGAGCTGCGTCTGTTAGTCCTATAAATTCGTTCGTCTTGACACTAATCTGGTGTCTGTCTGGTAGAAACATGGCATCCAGCAGTGTAGTGACCTCCCTGCTGTGAAGCAACCGGAATGGTGTGAATCCAGTTGTTTCTTGCACAACAGTGTTGTACAGCGGTGTCATCCCAGTTTTCGAGGTCTTGCTCAACGTACATGGATAGCATGTCGGCGATTGTCTTGTTTAGTCGCTCTGTAGGGCCGTTGCTTTGTGGGTGGTATGCAGTAGTTTTACGATGTACTGTGCCGCTAAGCTGCATGACGTCTTGTATCATCCGGGCGGTAAAAGCAGTGCCACGATCAGTTATGACAACTGCTGGTGCTCCATGTCGGAGGACGATGTTCTTCATAAAAAAGTGGGCAGTCTCAATGACGGTGCCACGTTGTAATGCCTTCGTTTCGCAGTAGCACGTCATGTAATCAGTAGCAACTACAATCCAGCGGTTGCCGTCACGAGACTTAGGTCCGAGTATATCCATGCCAATTTGTTGGAACGGTTGTGTCGGAGGAGCAATGCGCTTCAAAAAGCAGGCTGGGCGCTGATGTGGTGCTTTACGGCGCTGGCACTCGTGACACGTCTTCACGTAATGCTTGACGTCTCGATTGAGCTTAGGCAAGTAGTAGTGTTGGCGAATCCAGGCCAAGGTACGTGTGAATCCTAAGTGGCCTGAGGAAGGCTCATCTTGACAGGCGGACAACACATCGGCTCGTAACGCTGGTGGGACGACGAGCAGGTACTCAGTCGCGTAAGGGTCAAAGTTTCTTTTATACAGGATATTTCTGCGAACGCAAAACGATGATGGCGAGCGGGCGAATGCTGGTGCTGGATGTGGCGTACGGCCTTCGAGATATTCGATGAATTGTCGAAGCTCGGAATCGTTCTTCTGCTCCAAGTCGGATACACTAACGGCGGGGATAAGAACCGTCGAAATCGTGATCACCTGTCGCTGTGTAAGAGGGGCTCAGGAAAGGCAGTCCGCGTCAGTATGCTTCCGGCCAGACTTGTACACGACTGTTAAATTGAACTCCTGAAGGCGTAAGCTCCACCTGGCCAGACATCTGGAAGGGTCTTTAAGATTCGCCAACCAGCAGAGCACATGATGATCGGTAACAACTCTGAACGGGCGACCATACGGGTACAGTTTGAATTTAGCTATTGCCCAGACAACAGCTAGGCACTCCTTTGCAGTGGTTGTGTAATTCGCCTCCGCAGATGATAAAATCCGGCTCGCATAAGCAATACGGCGTTCGACGCCGCCTTGCCACTGGACGAGGACTGCACCAAGGCCGATGTTACTGGCGTTTGTGTGTAGTTCAGTGTCGGCATATTTGTCGTAGTGTCCGAGTAAGGGCTCAGACTGGAGACGCTGCTGGAGCTCGGAGAAAGCGCGTGTTTGCTCAGGGCCCCACACGAAGGGAACATCATCTTTTGTCAGACGAGTGAGGGGTTCGGCAATGTTTGCGAAATTTTGCACAAAGCGTCTGTAGTATGCGAAAAGGCCTAAAAATTGACGCACGTCACGTTTGTTGGCAAGTGGTGGAAAATCTGTGACAGCCAATGTTTTGTCAGGGTCCGGCCGAATACCTTCAGGGCAAACAAGGTGGCCGAGGAACTTTAATTTGTTGTAAGCAAAATGACATTTTTTTGGCTTCAGTGATAGGCCTGCCGTGCGAAGTCGCTGCAAGTGCTGCTCAATCGTTTCGGAGAAGACAACGACGTCGGCTAATTAAACAATATGCTTCCCACTTGAGACCGGAGAGCACTGTATCCATCACCCTCTGAAATGTCGCAGGGGCAGAACACAGACCGAAGGGCAGCACCTTGAATTCGTACAGACCATCAGGCGTTATGAATGCTGTTTTCTCTCGGTCGCGTTCATCAACTTCGATCTGCCAGTAGCCACTGCGTAAATCTATAGAGGAGAAGTATCGGGTGCGTCGGAGGTGGTCTAGTGAGTCGTCGATGCGCGGAAGCGCATAAAGATCTTTCTTTGTGACTTTGTTGAGTTTGCGGTAATCGACGCAAAATCGGAGAGTGCCGTCCTTCTTTTTTACCAGTACAAAGGGGGACGACTATGTACTGTTCGAGGGTTGGATTACGCCATCTTCGAGCATCTGCTTCACTTGGGAACGTATTGCCTCTTGTTCGTTTTGTGAAACTCGATAGGTGTGCTGACTTATGGGTCGCTCAGCAAGGTCAGTAACAATGTGGTGCTTTATGGTTGGCGTTTGTTTTATCTTGGATGTAGACGCGAAGCAGTCGCTAAACATGCGGAGGATACAGCGGATTTGCTCTTTCTGCGCACATGACAGCTTTCGGATACATCGATGCATCAGTTATCCGTGTGGTCACTTTCAACGGCGTAGAAATTGGGGATCTCCTTCTCACGCTCATCGCAAGGATTCGCAATGAACCGATAGTTGTTCGCGGCCCAAATCTTGGTCGTCTACTAAATTGGTGACCAACAACTTAGTCTTCCCACGTTAAAGTGAATTCTGCCGCGGGCACCGGCCGAATTTTGCTGAGACAAGCGCACCGAACGGTTGGCTCGCGATACCACCAATGTCATTTCTATTGCCCTGTTACAGTAACGAACATACGGTGCGGGCGGCAGTGTGCCGGTGTCGTCGACCATGCGAAGCGCATTCTTCTGCGGATCGGTATCTCTCGGCTTCGGGCCATAGTCGTCAGCAAACGTTTCGAGGCAGTTTCGAATATTTATAACAACGCCGTGCTCGCGAAGGAAATCCATGCCAAGGATAACTTTCCGGGAGCATTCGGGAAGCACAACGAAAGAAGCAATGAACGTCGACTCACAGATTTGCAACCTTGCGGTGCATCTCCCAATTGGTGTCAAGAGTTGACCACCTGCTGTCCGAAGGTTTGGTCCATGCCCCCAAGGAGCCGTGACTTTCCTGAGTTCAGCGACAAGTTCAGCGCTGATAACTGAATAGTCGGCGCCAGTGTCGACCAGAGCAGTCACTGGATGGTTGTCGACAAGAACGGCACTGTCAGCAGAAACGGATTCGTCAGCGATGTGAGGTGTAAGCTGAAAGGAATCATCGAAGGTCGGCGGATGGGTCGGAAAAGGCTGTTTTTACGATAGCTTAACAGCGATCCCACCCCCGGAGGCCACTGATTCTAGTTCCCCGGCGTGGACTTGGGGACCTAGCGGATCGTCCCGCAACAACATCGGCGAAAGTAGAGTATTGATTCGCGGACGTAGAGCGTCGAGGAAACGGAGAGCGCGACTGGCGTCACTGAAGATTCGGAGACGGTAGACTTGCCAAGTATTCTGCGATGGCGCGGGGCCGTTCCCCGTCCCTGGGCCGACGAGCATCTGGCCGAAATCCAGGTAGGCCCATCTGTCTGTACCAAAACTCCCGGTACAAGTGACCTGGCTCACCACAGTGGTAGCATAGTGGCCGTTTGTCGGAAGCGCGCCACACGCTAGATTTCCGCAAATGAGATCGCGGATTCTCATAGTGTGGCGGGCCCGAGAAGTACTGCGGCATCTGTAGGCAAGTCGGCCGTTCGTTTCCATTGTACGGCAGGCCCAAGAAGTGCTGCGGCGTCTGAAGGCTGGTTGGTCGTTAGTTTTCATAGTGTGGCAGGCCCGAGAAGTGCTGCGGCGTCTGCAGGCTACTCGGTCGGGGGAAATAGCTGGCTGCCGGTGCAGGAGTGCGCACAGCTTCCGCGTACGTTAGCAGAGGAGCTTCAGTTGGAGGTGGCACTAATGGTCGTACCAGCTGCCGCGCCTCTTCACGGACGACGCCTGTCAGAGCAGCCACTTGAGGTTGTGAAGGCACTGCGTGAAGCTTTTGCAGCTCGTCGCGTACAATGCTACGGACTAGCTCAGCAATGTCTCTCACGCTTGTGACATCGGGTGTTACCAAGGGTGCTGACAGAC
Source organism: Rhipicephalus microplus (assembly GCF_013339725.1). Lineage (NCBI taxonomy): Eukaryota > Metazoa > Arthropoda > Arachnida > Ixodida > Ixodidae > Rhipicephalus > Rhipicephalus microplus. The sequence continues at coordinate 13,751,101 of NC_051172.1, read as the reverse complement.
ATGCAAGGTTGTCGGACCGCTCATACTGCGAAGACCGCTGTCTTAGCACTCGCTCCATTGTCGTCGCTTCACGGAGGAATTCCGCCACGGTAGCTGGTGGGTTTCGTACAAGTCCTGCAAACAGCTGCTCCTTGACACCCCGCATCAGAATGCGTACCTTTTTGTCTTCCGTCATTGCAGAATCTGCTCGACGGAACATACGAGACGAACATGGCCACGCTTTCATTTGGTCTTTGAATGCGAGAATTGAGGAGACGTTCGGCTTGTTCGTTCCGGTCGGCGCTACCATACGTGTTCCGCAGCTGAGTGCAAAACACCGGCCAGGTTGTCAGGGCGGCCTCGTGGCTCTCAAACCAAATACGCGCCGAATCCTCCAGGTAGAAATAGACATACCGCAGTTTCCGGTGCTAGTCCCACTCGTTGGCGACGGCGACTCAACCGTATTGGTCCAGCCAGTCTTTAACGTCTTCGTAGGGCTCCCCATGGAAAGGCTTTGGGGTTCGAGGAGCTGATGGCCATGGAGCTGGCGGAGTCGCGGTCTGTTCATTCTGGCTTGCAGTTGTCGCACTTTCCATGGTTCTGGAGCGTTCCGGAAGAGGGCTGAATTGGGGTGGTAGGCCTAGTTGCCGCTGACTGCGTCGAAGATTGGCTGTTTCTACCAAGGCGTCGATGTTGGGGCCGAGATCTTCCTCGTGATAACAGTGCATAGACTATTACCCAGCACCTCCACCAGTGTCACGTTACACCGTAACTGTAACCTGTAGATAATGGCACACAAGGACGTCAAATTAATTCGAACAACGGCAATACGACTTCACCGTTTTTCTCTGCACGCGCGTCTTCGTCGTCTTCTGAATAGTGGCACATACAAGCCTGCCAGCATCTAAGGAAATAATACTTTCAGAACTTGTACTAGTGGCAATATGTTGAAAAGAAATACCGCGTTCTAAATTACCGTGGAGTGAAGGCGATGAGTTGACAATATTCCATCCTAAATACTTACAAAATTTCAAAAAACTCTTTCCGGGTATGTTTAAATAACTCAATGTGGCGGAAATCGTCCGGAAATCTCCACGGCGTTCCTCATGTTTTATTGTGATTTTACCACGAAAAGGCCAGAAATCATTGTGATGCAACCAAACAACGACAGCATGACGACAGCATGAGGAAAATTTACCAACAATTTCTATACGCTCTAATTCGAACTCTTAGCACAGTTTCGTTTTTGGGCAAGGCCGACTGTGCTTGACGTTTTGGACCTCCGAAAGGTATCTACTACGCCATGGATTGTAATTGTTGTGAATCAGAACCGCACCCACTACGCATTTATTTGCGTTACTGTGGATAACCGGGGTACTGCACTTTGTTGGTGGTTTTCACGTAGCTGATGACGATAATGACTTACGGGTGACTACTTTGTAGTAGTTGAGAAGCCGTAAGTCATATCTTCCTTGCAAAATAAGCATTTTTTTGATTGGACAGACGGACGGATGGATCCATTCATTGATCCATGAATGGATAGATTTCCTCAGCAGAATTCTGCTCCGCTTTGACTATCTGAACCGCTCATTCCCGTGATTCGATTCGTGCTTTTTAAAGCTTTTCTAGCGTGTCCGGTGTAAGTAGGTCATCCACTCTTTCCACGAGTTAATTGGTGACCACTAGCAGTTCCATCAGCTCCGGAGTTAGGATGGGCATGATGAAAGTAATCCCGATCATTCGGATGACCACGACGACGCGTTGAACGACTGGACAGGCCTGGTTGCTCAATTCGTGGCAAACTTCAGTTTATTTGCACACTGACACCTATTTAAAATCAGAAGCCGGGGCGGCCACTAAACCAGCCACACAGTAACCACTGGGCTGTATTAACGTAGTCGTTACTTGCCGAGCTCTTAGTATACTGCACACATGGGCACTAACTACTCGATGTATTATCAAACCCTGGATCAGAGTCGGTGCCAAGCACGACATCTGTCCGCGCTTCCCAATCTCGTCCTCGAGCACTAAGCTCCCCTCCTCTTCATTACTGTTCACCTCCCGGTTTATCTGAGGCCACCTCGTGGGACGAACCCTTCTTGATGCTCCATCAACGCAGCAAACAACTCTCCTTTCCTCGGAGCCATGTCTCCATCTCTGCGTTTCCACACTTTGCTGTCGTCATCCTCTAAGAAATCAGCTAACTCCATCATTTGGTCAACGTACAGCTTTAAAATACTTTTTCGCAACTAGTCTGGCTAGACAACCGTTCGGCTGTCTGGAGTTAGTACACAAGATCCTGCCCTCTGTTCACACTGACTGTGACAGCACGCCGCCACATTATTGTGTCGGGAGCGGTGTCCGACAGGCGCCACTTCTTTCTTAGACTAGCATGTTGTAGGCCCATGTGCTCAGATTGGGGTGCACGTTAAAGAACCCCAGGTGGTCAAAATTTCTGGAGCCCTCCACTACGGCGTATCTCATAATCATATGGTGGTTTTCGGATTTCAAACCTCACAAATCAGTCAATCAATCAATCAATCTTATACTAGCTCACCGTTAGAAAGCTTTCCCTGTGTGGTGACTCACCAGCGCAAGGTGCGGGGAGCAAAAGCTCAGGGGGTTTGGCAACAGAGGCGCGTGCAGAGGCGAACTGGCCATCTTTGGATGGATGGATGGATGGATGGATGGATGGATGGATGGATGGATGGATGGATGGATGGATGGATGGATGGATGGATGGATGGATGGATGGATGGATGGATGGATGGATGGATGGACGGACGGACGGACTGACAGACGGACGGACGGACGGACGGACGGACGAACGAATTTTATTAGGTCCTCCGGAAAGTGCTTAAGCACGTTGTGGGACGCTCCTACGTTGGAACTTAAACACCAAGTATCTAAGCGGCGTGGTGGGCCCGTTGGACTGTCAATAAGCGTTGTTGGAGTTGGGAGCTGATACTAGCATCCTTCTATTCGGACTGCGGCATGACTTCAACACGGCGTAACGTGGGACGCCATAAGAGCATGCGTTTCAAGTTAGCTATATCATCTCTGAATAAGCATGTATTGGTTGCCTGTATTTCAGGATATACATTGTGCAATAAAGCGGGGTTATGCTACGGCCCAACCTGAACAGCCTGGGTGTCAGAACCTGAGGCCTCTTCAGGTTTTTTTTTTTTTGCAGTGGAGGCTTTTGGTGTCATGTAAAAACGTTTTCTCAGTTTGTTGTACGAGCTGGGGGAGTCCTAGTCTTCCAAAATGCCCCCCCCCCCCTGATACTTACACGGTTTTCAAGTCTTTGCGCAGCTGTGTGGGCTGACTCGTTGAAATTGGGCGGGACTCCCTCAATGCGTCTCATGTGAGCTGAGAACCAAACGAATGTTGTGGCTCCATCTCCTTGATCCGGAGTATCCGCAAAGCCTGCTCCGATATAGCGCCCTTGGTAAATACTCCAATCGCCGATGTCGAGCCGCTGTAAATTGTGCATCTCCTGTTGTCTATCAAGGCCAATGCAATCACCCTTTGCTCTGTTATTTCAGCCACTGTTGCCCTGGCCGTTGTGGAGTTGGTGATACTGCTCTCGTGGTTGATGCCCATTGCTACATACGCCTTCCCCTCAAAATACCTGGCCACACTGACGAAGCAACAGTCCCAAGCGTATTAGTGAGCCTTTTTTAGTAGAGCCTTTGCCCTGCACCGTCTTGCCCCCTCCTTATCCTCGGAGTGAACATTTTGCGGGAGGGGGACAACGGTGATTTCTTTTCTCTGTCGACGGGGAATGATACAGAAGTGAGACTTCATTTCTATTGCTGTAATCTCCAGCTTCTGCAGGATGTCTCTACCGGAACACTTGGTCGGCAGTCTGGCGAATGGCGCCCTCTCTTATGCCTCAGCAATTTCTTCTAGGGTGTTTTGCATGCCGAGACGAAACATTCTCTCGGAGCTTCTGTACGTGGGGTTTCCTATGTTACTGTTTAGCAACGCTGTATTATATAGGTTAACGCGATTCTTTGATTAACACGATGTCTGTACAAGGTCTTCTTGCAAATAAGTTGTCAGCGCCAACATGGCACCATGGTAGAATACTTGGCTGTGATGTATAGGGTCCGGCTTCAAATTCCAATCGATACCTAGTATATTTTTCATATTAGCTTTTTCACGGTTATCAACTACGCCCCCCGACGACAACAGCATTAGCACTACCACTCAACGCAGAAACGGGTGCCTGAGAGCTGCATGCGCTCTGAACGTGCGGACATTAGAAACATAGTTTCGACGTGGCGTCGTCGCTCGTTCATCGCATTCTGAGTGTTGGTTCTTAGATTTGATTGATTGATTGATTGATTGATTGATTGATTGATTGATTGATTGATTGATTGATTGATTGATTGATTGATTGATATGTGGTGTTTAACGTTCCAAAACCACCATATGATTATGAGAGATGCCATAGTGGACGGCTCCGGAAATTTTGACCCCTTGAGGTTGTTTAAGGTGCACCCAAATCTGAGCACATGTGCCTACAGCATTTTCGCCTCCTTTGAAAATGCACCGCCACCACCGGGATTCGATCCCGCGACCTCCGGGCCAGCAGCCGAGTACCTCAGCCACTAGGCCCTCGCGGCGGGGCGTTTGGAGATTTTGCTGATTACGTTAACTTTAGGGTATTTGTGCCCGCGTATGAGAGAGGTGAACGAAATCGAGAATATCACCACGTCTATACGTGTAAGCGCCTCTTCGAAAATGAATTTAAAATTTGTCATGATTAACAGAGACAAGGAGCTGAAAGAATTCGTATTGCAGCGTGGCGCCTGCATTTATGGCCGCGGAAAAGGTGCATCCCAAGGAAGTAATTTTGATTCGGCAGTTTACGTGGTCTTATTTTCTTGCAGCATTGCAGATTCTTCCTGTACGCAATTATGACGCGTGTAGAGAATATCAGATGAAACTTCGGGTTCTCAAATAATGATATTAGGCGCTTTGCGCGCGAAAGAGAAAGGAACGTGCAGTCTAGGCAACTTTGCATAACGAATGTTCCTGTGGTATGGAAACGATAAATTTGCATAAGACAAAACGCTCGAAAGAAAGGGCAGGATATGAAGAATAGCTGCACGCCTTCTGACTTGGTTTGAAACATGATTTTCTTTGTAATTTCTACTATGGTCTGGCAGCTCTTCAAACATTTTGGAAGTCGAGATGTTTAGCAAAAGAAAAAGCTTCAACGTGTCAGCAAGTATGGCAGCAAATCCCCATATAAAGAAAGCGAAAGCACTCTGTGTGCTTACTTGAAGCAAAAAGGGGAATACGTAGGTGCGTCAATAAAATCTGCTCTTGCGGAATGCGATTACCTTGAAATGTTTGCAAAGAGTCCGCGCTTGTATTTAATCTTGGTGCAGTTTTTTTTTAGAATTGTTCTTGACCCTTAAATATTCAATTCTCTTTTCACTTTCCGGCAGCGTCTTCTTATTACCCAAGGAGTTATTCGTTGCATGCCCCATCAAGCACTATCAAATAACGAGCAAGACCAAAGATATTGTGCATTGTGCGCCTCTAAATTAGAATTTCAACACGGAAGTGTGTTATGCTGGGGTTCACCACACCTCCGCTGACGTATTTCCCTCACGGATTTGATATTGTAAAGTATATACTCATATTGTAAAGAAAATAAACTAGAATAAAAGTTTCATAGTCGGGCATCGAATCTACAACTCGCTGCGCAGCACGCGGCGCGAAACCACTGTATGCGTTCGATGTCTGGTTTGATAATGGTGAGCTATTGAGCACCATATAGCGTTGGCGGTTCTCAGAGCTCAGCAACGTCAGCGCATTTTCGTCATCAGTAGAGAGATGGCGCGCAGGACGTGCGTTGGGCGCGTTCTTTGCACCATCGGTCGTCGCCCCATGTTGCGATGAATGCATGCACGTGCCTCCACAGGGCCCGCTCGCTTTGCGCTTATCTCGTGGTTCAGCCGCTTTCTACTTCTTGTTCTTCTGTTTCAAGTTTGCTTTGAAGTTACACTTGTTAACGAGGGAACAAACGTCACTTTCTCGCTGCCGCGGCCGACACTACAAAAATTTGGGGCTCTTAAGCTTCAGCTTTAGGAGCTGAACGTGATAGCGAAACCCGGCTCCTAGTGCACCCTTCAACCGCTAAGTGCACACTTATTAATATGTTTTCACACACACACACACACACACACACACACACACACACACACACACACACACACACCACACACACACCACACACGCACACGCAAAAAAACGCGCGCGTGCACAAGCGTGACGTATTTATAGTAATGGTACAGGTTTTTCACCTATTGAACAGCAGTTCTATGCCAACTTCATGAAAATATCTTACAGTGATATAGTCACATGGTCCTGTTTTTTGAACTGCGCGTAGGCGCGACACTTGTATTCGTGAATGGTCGCAATCTGTCCTCCGTCTTGCGTTAGTTATCTGGCCAATGTTCGACTCGTTCTTCTGGAGACCTCTTCCGGCCGCAGGCCGTATCTTGCCTGGAAAAATATGACCGAAAATTCTGGCTAATTTTGGCCCGGCTATTTTGAAGGCCACTTCAAATCGGGCCGGTTTCCCTGAGACACGGCTACGGAGCCGCGTAGAAGCGGCGATAATTTGACTTGATTTCTTGCCTGCGGGCGTGTGGTCTAGCCAGGATTTGACTAATAGTATAGAGCGTAATTGTGTTAGGTTCACACGTGCAAATGTTCCCGTCGCAAATAGCAGCCATTAAAACAAAATCTTATCATCTTCGCAAGAAAACGTTCTGCATGTTCACGGTCACTGGCGCATTGAGAAATATTTGCATGACATGGGATGAAAGCGCACTCAATTTCCGTCGCGGCATGTGAAATGCAGGTTTGAAAGAGGTACAGTTTTGGCGCCAGCAAGGTTCTGGGCCACTGCGTGCGAGGTCACTAATAATATTCTATCTCACCTCTGCGCAAAATGCTGAATGGTAATAAGTTTTAAAGAACAACAAAATAACAACTAAACATTTCTTTGCTGTGCGTTAGGCTGAGGTTAACAAATCCCTCTTAAAATAAAAGCGACGTTATAGCTAGCGGTGATCATCACAAGCTACTGAAAGTTTATGCTAATTTAAAACTATATTATACGACATCTCTTGCGCAGTCACCTCGATGCATCTGATGCCTACAACGTATTTGCATACTTGATTAGCTTTTTTACACCTGATACACAAACTTGTAATGCGCAGTCACTTCATGAAGATTGAAATTGAAGTTTTATAACGCACCAAGATCACGTTACAAGCTGTGTAAACAGATTGAGTAGCTCAGACCCCCCCACAGGGTAACACAAATGAGTTGCGGCTAAGTAGAACAAAATAAAAGAAGAGTATGTTTCAAACTGTGCAACTGTGCATTAAAAATAAAAAAATGAAAGAATACAATGCAGGCATAAAAAAATAGTCGCCAGATGGAGTGCTTGGGCGGTGAATATATATTTGCACTGTACTTACTATTTTTCTTATTTGAACATACTGCAGGCTCAACCTGCCTTTGCAGGAGTGGTAACAGATATGAGGAATGATAGTGTCATTCATATCGCATGTGAACTATATTATTTGTTGACACCCGCCGTCTTAGTTTGAAGAAAAAAAGAAAACAATCTAGTGCGTGGATAAAGCTTGAAGCAACGCGAAGAGACGAAGAAAGTAGCAGGGGAAAATGGCACAATGAACGCACAATGAATTCTGTTTGCAAAAGCACTCCTATTTTGCCGCTGACCCACAGGTCGTGGGTTCAAATCCCGGCTGCGGCGGCTGCATTTTCGATGAAGGCGGAAATGTTGTAGGCCCGAGTGCTCAGATTTGGGTGCAGGTTTAAGAACCCCAGGTGGTCGAAATTTTTGGAGCCCTCCACTACGGCGTCTCTCATAATCATATGGTAGTTTTGGGACTTTACACCCCACAAATTAATCAATCAATCACTCCTATTTTGCCAAATAAAACATCAAGAACCAGCGCTTGACCGACGTTCGCACTGCTTATCCAGCTACAGTGCGTACGCTTATTCAAAAACACCTCTTGCTATGATCTGCTAAGTGTCGCTGCAGTGACACACCTGCCTTCTGCCTTCCTGTGCTTGCACGTGCTTTATCTGTTATTGTCTTTTTGCCCGTTCAGTGTTTCAGAAACCTGCGAACATTCAGGTGCGCACACGTATTTGTTTAAATATGTGTTAAAATGGCCAGCGCACTTGCGCTACTTCTCTGATGCCTTGCTCTACATTGAAACATTTCCCCTTCCTTACAATATATACCTTTCCACAGCCTAATAGTATTTTGTTGAAGACGTCCGTCCTTCACGTAAAGAATTTTGCCTCACTGTGAATTTTCTCCTGTATGCCTACTGCAATTCGCAATCTTGAAATTTCGCAAGAAGTGGAAAGCCCAAAACTATAACTTGGTGTCTGTTGGCTAGTTACTCTAAATTTTGGTAACATACGGCATGGCGTGCATTGGTCCTGAATGGTCTGGTATTTTTATAAAAACGTTTCAAACATAGGTTTTACGACGAAAGGCAGATCCCCGACGATTTTCACTCGTCATATATATTTAATTATGTATTTTATAAATCGGTGCTCCCAGCCGTTCATTATTGCAGCATCAATGGAAGTGGTATAACTGCCTCTCTTCACTAATTTAAAATAAAACTTGTGCAAGGAAAGATGCCCTCCTTGGACCTTGCTTGATAAGCCAAAGAACCTTTTGATAACTCCAAAAGAGAAAGTGACATTCAAAAATACAATTCTTTTGATTTGTCTCTTCTCTTCATTCTTCTTCAACTGTGGCTCTCAAAAACAATCATGGAAGTGCACTAAAAAGTGATTTTACTAACGTCGAAAATACCAACCACCTCTTGAATAATTTGTTGCAGGGCAGTATATATTTATTCTGCATCGTGCTCCACCGTTCTCCGTAGCAAAATATTCATGAGGACCATGGAGATACTTAACTCAGCTTTCTGCTCAAACGTAAACTTTCGTTCTAAGTTTGTGACAGTCAATGCAAGAGAGCAAACCTCCTCAAAGTTGCATGCAATGTGCAGGTCATTTCAGCTAACCCGGGCCAAACATTTAGAAAGGCACAAAGGAGCTCCACGTTCTAAATTAGCATCGTATTGTTGGGACTTCCAGTCAGATCGAGAGGAGGGTGGATTGCAAACGATTCGTACTTTGAAAATCAGCGTGAACCCGATGGAGACACAAGACGCGAAGGACACAGTACGAGCGCTTTCTAACAACTGAAATTTATTGAAACAAAAATAAATGCACGAAAAACAAACGCCAAGCGTGCGCAGGAACTTTTGGGGGGCGTACACAAAATTGCAAAGTGTGCGTACCTCGAAAGCTAGCAAACAAACACAAGGTCTAGATACACAATCGTCACCCATCATTTCTATGAAGAACGCTTTCGCAACCTCACGAGTCCTTTGATCTGTGTACTTCAACATAATGACAGCTTTATTGAAGAAAAAAAAAGGTTACATCACCATGACTTGCATTGAGCCAAAGTATGAGACGTCGGCCGTTCGCTTTGAGGTATTTTTTGTGCTCGTGAAATCGTTCATTATTGCAACTACGCGACTAATGTACGCCTTCAAGCAGGCGAGGGTGGTCCCGTGAACAATCCCAACGATGCAGGAAACGACAGGATTGCGCTGACTAACCGTGCAAACGCTGTACTTATTCTCAATTTTGTGCAAGCTTTTCCAACTTTTTTCCAAGCTTTTTTTTTTTTTTTGCTGCTCGTGATGATTAAATATGGTTGAGCTCTTTGTAATGGGTGGGCCTTTAAAACAGCCACTCGTGGCTTTATTCACACCATTGGACGCATGGCACGATTAAATACGCTTCTACCACGCGATATTGCCACATTCCTTCTTCAAGTTTTGTTACTGCCCCGTTATAACGTTCCGCGCAAGCCGTGCCTGCAGTTTTCCAGAATCTAGACAGTAGTAGATGATTTTGGGATGATCACGCATGCAACGCGAACATTACAAATAATTCTGGAATTTGCGTGGCCGCCAGCCATAACGCTGGAATATTTGACGGCACATGTATATATGTCAACGCGCTTCGCCGCATGTCAGTTAATCGACAGACGACGCTCAGTTCACCGCTCTTAGTGCCAGAGTGTATCGCTGTAATGCTGACTATTCGCTGACTGGCAACAGGTTCGACCGAATAAACAGTTTGATTTTCGAACTATAGTCTGCTGCTTTCGTCGACATCACGACCCCATGACAATATGATGCGCTAATAAGGAGATTCCTTTCACTACACATAACATTCTTGTTGTTTTTTTTCAAAGCACTTTTATTAAACTCCGTGGCCTAGTGACAGAACACCAGATTGCCCCGCACATAGCTTAGGTTTGATCCTCACTCGAACCCGGAAATTTTTAGTATTATTGCGATAGTATTTATATGAAAACTCTCTGCTGAATTTCGTTCTCGTCGTTGCCATAATGTCCTCGATATGTATACGTACTTATATAGGTAAAAAAGGCATAAAAGAAAATAAATCAGTAGACGAGAAATTTCGAAGGAACTTACCGTGGATTTGAACCAGCGACACCTCGCTCCACAGCCCGCGGCGCGAGCCAACACACACATGTTTTTTTTTCTTTTTTTCTCTGTGCGGGTATTATTGTAAATCCCGTAGATCTCCTCATCGGCCTTTCCACGCTCCTTTCGGCTCACACTCTGAAAAATTGACGGGAGAAGCTCTAGACGTGATGCGGCAATACCGACCCGATGCTTAAATCCTCTACGGATCCTGCCCATACATCACAACATAGTCAATGTTGTCGTGAATGGTATACCAACTATGGCCCTCATTGACACTGGCGCACACGTGTATATCATGAACGCTGACCTTAGAACACGGCTGAAGAAAGTCCTCACTCCTGGCCCAACTCTTGAGGTCCGAACTGCCGATGGTGGAACAGCTGCCGTGATTGGTGTGTGCTCAGCTCGCCTCAGCATCGCCAGACATCATACACCATTTCTCTTTTATATTTTAGAACATTGCCTTCACGATACGAATTTGGGCCATTACTTTTTGTCGAACATTCGGCCTTGATAGACTGTTCTGCTGGCATAGTGTGACTCGCACTACCTACGGTTGTTGATCCTCCCCGTTGCGCCCGAAGTCGGCTCTGTTCCACAGAACACCTGCGTCTCCCTCAACGAACAGCTGCTTACACAGACCTCTCACCTGTCCCTCCTGTGCCAGTGTTTATATAGTGTCCCCCAATGTTGACGTCCTGCTTTCGGACAAAATGTTCTGTTTCCTCACAATGTCGTCACTGTAACGTACCACGCATCCTACCTACCTCTAGTGAATGTTGGCCTATGTACACAACTCTTCTTTCGTGGTATATCTCTCGATGAAATTGTGCGGGTGGCGGAGTGTCATATTTGCACTCAAAGTTATGGCAGCATCTCGTGTGCCGAGAAAACTTCGCCTACTCCTCCATCGCACCAGTGTGTTAACCTTCATGGTTGCACCCGACTTTCTGACTGACCATACTAACAACCTTCGTTTCCTCCTTGCATCTTTTCGGGGCATCTCTGACCTTTTCGACCACCCCCTCGGCCAGACGTCGTTTTTAAGCATTGGATTGACACGGGCTATGCGAGTCCCATTCATCGCAACCCTACCGCGTTTCTCTTGCTGAGCAGCGCATCATTCAACAGGAGGTCGACAAAATGCTTTTTCGGAATATTATCCAGCCTTCCTGCAGTCCATGGACGTCCCTTGTTACACTCGTTAAGAAGAAAGACAGGAGCTGGAGATTTTGCATCGATTATCATTATTTAAACAATATCACGAAGAAGGGCGTCTACTGTTTGCTCCGCATAGATGATGGCCTGAATTTCCTTCACGGCGCAAAATATTTTTTCTCCATCAACCTTCACTCCGGGTAATGGCAAAAAGCTGTTGATGACATGGACCATAAGAAGACAGCGTTTATCACTCCCGACGGCCTTTGCTAGTTTAAAGTGATGCAATTCCGTTTATGCAATGCGCCCAACCACGTTCGAATGTTTGATGGACGTCCTCCTGCACGGCTTCAAGTGGTCCATCTGCTTGTGCTACCGGGACGACCGTCAACGTTTTTTCTCCATCTTTTCCGTCGCACCTTGGAAAGCTATCGAAATTCTTATTTGTATTTCGTGCGGTGGCACTGCAACTCAATTGGGTGAATTTTCAGTTCAGCCATCGCGAAATTTCTTTGCTGGGACATCTTGTTGATTCTGTAGGTGTTCGCCCTTTTCAAGATAAAATGCGCGCAGGTAAAGATTTCCCTGTACCAACCTGTTCCAAAGACTTTTGCAGTTTTTTTGGCCTCTGTTTTTACTTCTTTTGCCTTGGTAAAAACTTTGCCGACGCAGCACGCTTTCTCGCTCAGCTCCTCAAGAAGGACGCTGGCTTTTTCTGGAGGCTTGAGCAAGCAGATTCGTTCCGAAATCTGGTGCGGTTGCTTACTTCTTCACCTATCCTCGCCCACTTTGACGCATCAGCACCAACAGAAGTGCGTACCGACGCAAGTGGCTATGGCATCAGCACAGTCCTGGTCCAAAAACAACAAGGGCACGACCGTGTTGTTCCCTAGATGCCAGTCGCGTTCTTCGCCTACTGAGAGAAAATATTTAATTACTGAACGCGCATACTTGGCACTTGTTTGGGCAGTCAGAATTTTTGTCCCTATTTGTACGGTCAACCATTCAGTCAGCACTGATCACCACACTATGTTCTGGCTTTCGTCCCTGAAATACCCTTCAGGCCGCCTTGCCGGTTGGGCGCTGCGCCTCCAAGAATTTAACTACTCAGTTCTTTACAAAACCGGCCGCTTGCATCAAGGCGCCTACTGCTTGTCCCGATATCTGGTCGACCCACCAGGAGGTGACTCTCCTACAACTACCCTTGCCGCCAACGTTCTGCCTCTATCCTATTTTCACGACATTGGAATCGAGCAGCGAAATGAAACCTTCTTGCATTATCCGAAGGCTAACGTCGGTGATGCCCGACCCTTCCTTTCAATTGTTTGAGTTAGGTGATAATGTATTGAACCGTTGCAATATGCGTGCTGACAGCCCAGAAAGACTACTCATCGTTGCTCTTCAATTGCGTCAGACTGGTATCTCCCAGCTTCATGATACACTGCTAGCCAGTCACCTCGGCGTGTCGGGGACCTGCGACAGAGTTCGCCAGCACTTCTTCTGGCCTGGTATGCATCGCGACGTCTGCCGGTATGTTACAGCCCGTGGCCCTTGTCAACGACGAAAAAAAAAACCCAAATACCTCTTTTGTCGGACGCCTTCAGGTCCTAGACATCTCAAGAAATCCTTTCCACCATGTAGGCATGAACCTGCTTGGTTATTTTCCCCCGTCAGTCACGGGTATTCGGTGGAATGCAGTAGCAACCGATTATTTTACTCGGTACGCGATCACATGGCACCTTCAAACCAGTTGTGCAAATTATGTGGCCGACTTACTTATGGATAACGTCATCCTACACTACGGCAGCCCTCGGGAACTCCTTACCGACCGAGGCAGCTACGTCCTTTCCAAAGTGGTTGATGACCTCCTCTGTTTCTGCGCAAACACACAAAAGCTTTGGTCTGCTTTAGATCCACCAAAAAATGGTCTAATGGAATGCCTCAATAGCACCCTTAAGGCGCGTTCGCACTTGCTTCGAAGAGAACGAGAGTGGCAAAACTATCGAGAAACTGCCTTTTTTTGCCACCCAAACAGCCCAAAAACCACGCTGCGTGGCTGGCTCGCAAGAATCAATTTCAGACCAACTTTCCCATCACGTGAAAGCGGATTCGGCTTTCCCTTCACGGCTTTCGCTGCACTATAATAAACCACGTGATCTAACCAGCTGGCCGCAAATTCAACATGGCGACAAAAGCATCAGCAGTGGCTCGAATGCCATCAGCTCAAATCGCTAACTACTCGTGCAGTATGATTTGATTGATATGTGGGGTTTAACGTCCCAAAACCACTATATGATTATGAGAGACGCCGTAGTGGAGGGCTCCGGAAATTTAGACCACCTGGGGTTCTTTAACGTGCACCCAAATCTGAGCACACGGGCCTACAACATTTCCGCCTCCATCGGAAATGCAGCCGCCGCAGCCGGGATTCGAACCCGCGCCCTGCGGGTCAGCAGCCGAGTACCTTAGCCACTATACCACCGCGGCGGGGCTCTTGCAGTATGACGAAGCTTGGTGGCCTCAACGAGGACGCGTTCATCGAGAGTCTGGTTTCGATTACGATCGCCGAAAAGTCTTGGATTATACGATGCAGCAGCAGCTAGTCCGCATGCCCCAACATGCCTCGCTTTTGTGTGGAGCCAGTGGAATCCTCCACTTCGTTCGGTCGTGCCAATTCTGCTGGCGTATCTCCCGAAACAGCGTTTGAAAAGGTGCGACCTGTTTGTGTTCAGTACATTACTAGAATTTGGTACGAACTTTAGTTCTCAGGAAAAATGCAAAATCGGATTACTAGTTGAGGTAGTGACGGCAGTGGGAAGGGGCAGAACAAATGTGAACATCTTCGACGCGTGCGGTCGTGGTTTTCCGGCCACTCTGGCGTTTCCGTTTTTACTTCTCTTCTCAAGTGTGTGCGCGCCCTTACCGACACGCCCTCCATGTACGTCTCCGCCGACCACCGCGACTGAGACACTACGTTGCCGTTTGTCACATTCGCGTAGAATTCCTCTCAACACGACACCGCTGAGTTCGCTAAATTTTGTGGACAGTGCCGATGGGTGCTTTGCCGCTGCCACCATTCACGAATATATATATATATATATATATATATATATATATATATATATATATATATATATATATATATATTACTGTCGGTTATATCTCATTAATATTGTGTTAAAACACGGAAATACAAGCCCTTAGGTATACACTTCTCTCCCTTATTTCATTGAACGAGGGTCTCGTACTGGCAGACTTGGTGTGTTTAGGTTGTATAAAAGGGACAATTAATCAGCTGCCCGCTCATAATAAGTTCACGTGCTACGTGACGCCAAACATGCGAATAAGAGTGTTTTCACACTCGTTGTTTGGCTTATAGACGGCGCTGACTGTCACTCCTACTTCTAAATTCACGTATAAACCCTAAAAAGTGGATGGAGGGACGGCCGCTGTGATAGCTCAGTGGTTAGAGCATCGAACGCGTTATTCGAAGGTCGTGGGTTCGATTCCTGCTCACAGCTGGTAATTTTTTCATCCACTTTTCTTTCTTCTTTTTTCTAATTTACATTCCATTGGTTCTAAGTGAGTAACAACTTTATTAGTCGAAGGGGTGAGGGGTAAGGGAGGCTAAGCCACGAAGGCTGCCAGGCTGTGCTTCTCGATGACTTCTTCCGCTCGTTTCAGGACCCGTGTCTGGATGTCTATGTCGTTGCTGGAGAGAAGGGCCTCCCATTGTCCCTCGGTGGGGGGTGAGCAAAGGAGGTCGGCGGGCGGGGGATCCTCCGGGCAGCCCCAGAGGATGTGGTTTAACGAGGCAACGTTGCCGCACAGGCAGCAGCGTGGATCGATGGCACCTGGGTGCATGTATGAAAACACGAGGGGGCACGGGAAGGTGCGGGTCTGTAGGCGACGCCAGGCGATCTCGGACCGCTTGGGAAGGCTGCTGTGAGGATGTGAATAGAAATATCGCTCGAGGCGATAGTGCTGAGTGATGTCGTGGTAGGTGACCAGGGGCTCCGGCACCAGGGCGTCCGACTCTGAGTGGCCCACCGCTCGGTCGACGAATCCTCGAGCGCGTTGGTGAGCTGTCTCGTTGCCGGGGTGACCCGAGTGGGCGGGGACCCAGATCAGTTCTATGCGGCACTGCTCATCTTGCTGCAGTAGGGGCCGAAGTAGCCGTAAGGTGGTAGGCGAGACGAGACCTCGCGCGAAATTCGAGATGGCTTGTTTCGAGTCGCTGATTATGACGCTTGCGTCAGCCGAGGTCGCGGCCAAAGCAATGGCCACTTCCTCCGCCTCGACGGCGTAAGGCGTTCTGACGGTGCCAGCCGTAATGGTCGGCCCCAAAGGAGCTGAGGAGGGCGACACGGAAACGACTACGAAGGCGTCCCTGCGTGCATTGTATCGGGCCGCATCTACGTAGGCGACGGCCGGGTGGTCGGCGTACTTTGCGTGAAGCATGGCGGCACGGGCTTGGCGGCGAGCGTCGTGGTGGCCCGCCAGCATATTCTTAGGTAGCGGCTTGATGTAGAACGCCGCTCGAATAGCATGGGGTAATGAGACCAGATCCGGAGGGTGGGAGGAGGTGTCGTGGCCGATGGAGGAAAGGATGTGGCGACCGGTCGGCGAACGGTAAAGGCGTTGCACTTGAGCGGAGCGGTGAGCCTCAATCAACTCGTCGAGCGTGTTGTGTACACCCAAACGGAGAAGACGATCGGTGGACGTGTTGGGGGGAAGGCCGAGGGCAGTCTTGTATGCCCGGCGGATGAGGACGTCAATTTTATCGCGTTCCGATTTTAGGAGACGTGTATAAGGAAGGCCGTACGTGAGGCGGGAAACGACGAAAGCGTCGACAAGGCGAAGTAGATCGTGTTCTCGCATGCCCTCACGCCGCGCACGGACACGGGCGAGCATACGTGCGGTCTGCTGCACCGAGAGCGAGAGCTTGTCTATGGTGTGTGTATTATGGCGGTTGGACTGTAGGATCAGCCCGAGCACGCGGAGATGCGAAACGACGGGGACAGGAGTAGAGTTGGCATGAACCGTGATGGTGGGGTGGGGAGTTTTGTAGCGACGCCGGTCGGGAGGCCGCATGAGAAGAAGGGCCGATTTGGCCGCTGAGCAAGTAAGACCGGCCGCGTGCACGTGGGACGTGACGACGTCGGTTGCGCGTTGCAACGTCTGCTCGATATGGCCGTCAGAGCCCGACGTGACCCAGAGAGCAATATCGTCCGCGTACAGGGTGTGTTTAAGACCGGGGATACGGTCCAGCTTGCCAGGAAGCGAGCGGAGGACAAGATTGAATAGAAAAGGCGACAAGACGGCGCCCTGAGGGGTGCCACGAGGGCCAAGCTCGTACGTGGGAGACGGGAGGTCCCCTATGATGATTTCGGCCGTGCGGGCGGTGAGGAACGCGCGAATGTAGTTGTAGGTGCGGGTGCCGGGATTGAGGGCTGCGAGTTCGGCAAGGATAGCCGAATGGGAGACGTGGTCGAACGCCTTGTGAAGGTCCAGGCTAAGGAGAGCCTTTGTGTCTGAAAATGTGGGTGGGTCGAGGAGATCATGGTGGAGTTGTAAGAGGACATCTTGCGTGGATAGGTGGGGGCGGAAACCAAGCATGGTGTGGGGAAGGAGATGGTGTGCGTCCGTGTACGTTTGCAGGCGAGCGAGAACGACATGTTCTAGAAGCTTGCCGACGCACGAGGTGAGTGAAATGGGCCTGAGATTCTCGATTGTGAGTTTCTTGCCCGGCTTGGGGATGAAAGCCACGCGAGCGTGTTTCCATGATTGGGGGAGGTTGCCGGAGCGCCAGCACTCGTTGAGGAACGAAGTGAGGGTAGCAGCCGAAGGGGCGTCGAGGTTTCGGAGGAGCTTGTTGGGGATGCGATCTGGGCCGGGGGCGGAAGTGGTGCGGAGCTTCTGTAATGCCGCGTAGACCTCCGCTTCCGTGATATCGGCGTCCAGTACTGGGTTGGGGGCCCCAGAGTAGGACGCGAGAGGGGGAGGAGGTGTGCCAGGAGGCAGAAGCTGAAGGTATTTGGCGGACAGGTCTGCCATCAGCGACGGGGTGTCGCCGGGGTAAGCCCGGACCACTCGTTGTAACTGCTGCCGAGCGACCAACTTGGCAGAAGCAGGGTCGAGGAGGTGGCGGAGGAGATGCCAGGACTGTTTGCAGCCCAACTGACCAGAGAGACCCGAGCAGAGCTGCTCCCACTGTTGGCGGGCGAGCGCGGTGGTGTGTTGCTCGATCGTACGATCGAGGTGCGCAATGCGGCGGCGTAAGCGACGGTTGTGACGTTGCTTCTGCCAACGGTTGCAAAGGCCGGTGCGGGCGGCCCACAGGTGGGCAAGACGGGCGTCAGTTGCCGGATAGTCCTTCGTGGTGGGGATCGAGGCGGTGACTGCGTCGAGGTCCTCTAGCAGCTGGTCGGTCCACGTCGAGAGGTCCTCGATGTTGGAAGTGGCGGAGTGCAACCGGCGTTCTCGGAAAGCGTCCCAGTCTGTATAGCGGGCCGTGTGTGGGCGCGGCTTGCTGGGGGAGGTGAGAACTTGAATGGTGAGGACATAGTGGTCACTGCCGAGGGACTGATGCGTGTTATACCAGCGCGCGTCGGGCACGCTGCGGCAGAAGCTGAGGTCCGGGGTGGTATCGCGGCACACACTGTTGCCGATGCGCGTTGGTTGCGTGGGGTCGGTGAGCAGGGAAAGGTTGAGATCGTGAGCGAGCTGCCACAGCCTCCTTCCGGGGCCATCTGCCTTCGAGTAACCCCAGTCCGGATGCTTGACGTTGAAGTCGCCGAGAATAAGAAGGGGTGATTTGGCTGCTTTCGCTGCAGCGGCACGGAGCAAGGCTAGGAGAGACGCGTCTTCAGTGGAGCGAGGGGGGTTGTACACGTTGAGAATAAACAGAGAGGGCTGTTCACGTTGCTGAGGTAGTGTCTCGAGAAAGACGTGATGGACTGCAGGGAAGGGTAGATCGTGTCGATTGACAGCGAGCGTCCGCCGGGTGAGGACGGCCGTCACGGGATGGGGCAGAGGATGGTGAGTTACTTGGTTGTAGGCGACGTAACCCGAGAGGGAGACGTCGGCGTGAGTTTCCTGTAGTACGATGATATCAGGCGCGTCCGAGGGGTCTAGTTGTTGTAGGTGGAGAAGGAGGTGGTTACGCTTGGGACGAAAACCACGGCAGTTCCACTGCCAAATGGTGATGATGGATCGGTCAGCCATTTTTAACAGCGGAAGATGTTGCCTCGACCGGTGTTTGCGAGGTTCGGGCGGCGCCGGAGGAGGTGGTGGTGCGGGCATGGAGGGGTAGCTTTGCTCGGATGCTTCCAAGCATGGCAGTTTGTAGGCTATCAACTGTTGACTGTAGAGATTGGAAGGACGTGGCGGGGGGGTAGGCGGCGAAGTCTGTGCGCAGGGAATTTAGAGCTTCGTGCTGTGCAGTGAGAAGCTGGTGGACGGAGTTGAAGCGGCTATCCAACCGCTCTTCAAGATCCACCAAGGCCGTCTTGATGGATACCTGGACCTCTTCAGAAAAGTGAAGAGATTCAAGGGGAGTGTTGGGTCGACGGCGCTTGCCAGTGCATCCTTCGGGAGTCTGAACGTCCATGTCGGAGGAGGAGCAAATGGTAGAGGGCAGAGAGGATTTCACTGTGATGGCTGATTCCAGCTTCTCTTCAAGAGCTTGCAGTTTCGCTTGGAGGGAATCAATTTGGGTCTTCTGAGCTGCAATTTGAGCGCTTTGTGCAGTGACCTGCTGTCGGAGGGAGGCGTTTTCTTGCTGCAGTGCAACAACCTGCGGCTCCGAGGGCAAGCCGGGGGCGCCGCGGGGCCATGTCGAATTCATGGGCTGTGATGTGGGTTTAGGCACCGCTGGTACGGGGGGCGGAGAGGCAGTAACCGACTTGGGCGGTGGAGCTGGTGAGGGACCACTTGCTGCTTGCTGGGAAGAGCGCACTACCGCTGCGGGCGGAACAGGCTGTTGTGGCGGGGGGTGTGTGTCAGGTGCCGGGGCCTTCTGGCGTTGAGGGCGCTGCACGTAGCGGTGTTTACAGTTGGAACTGTACGTGGAGTGATTCCCATTGCAGACGATGCAGCGGGGGTTGCAAGTGGGTGGCGATCCTTCGGGCGGTGTGGGGTGAGCAGCGCCGCACCGATGGCACCGCTCCTGCCGCGGCTTGGGGCACACGTCGGTCCGGTGGCCGGTCGAGCGGCAATTGTAGCAGGCTTCCACCTTGTTGCGGAACGGAAGGAGGCGAAGCTGGACACCGTGGTAGAAGATCCACCGCGGTAGTTTCGGCTCCATGAGGGTGACCAAGATGTGAGGGGCCTTGCCCATGCGGCGGCCGCCCACAACAGAGAGGGTAGGATTGCTTGCCTGAAGGTCTTCAAGGATGGCTTGGTCCGTGAAGTCGTCGAAGGCGTGGTACAGTATGCCCCTGAGGGCATCGTCTGGCGGTGGGGCGTAAAGGTGGACGGTGAAAGTGTTGCCGGAAACCGTGAGGGAGGTGATGCGGAGGTATGCTTGTGCACGAGCCGAGTCCGCGACGCTGAGCGTAAAAGTGTTGTTGACGGGGTGGATCCGCACCGTGTCGCGAGATGCGGGCGGGAGGTCTTGCAGGAACGCTGCTTGCAGCAAGGCGGTGTACAAGTGCCAAGGCTGTAGCTTGGTGAGTTCTACGGGGCTTTTTGGGCGGCCGACGATGTGAATCGTGTCCGCCGGGAGACGAGGGAGCGGAGCGCGGCGGCGGTGCTGCGGAGGCGATGTATTTACCCGCTTCGACGAGGGCAGAGAAGCCGGCGTGGTGGTGGGCTTAGTTGCGGCGGTGGCAAGGCGCAAGGCTGCGCGGCGTTGCTCTTGGGCGCGGAGGCCTGGCGACTGCCAGGATTCGTCCGAGAGTTCCTCGGGGGACACGTCCTGTCCTTCGACAATATACTCCATAGCGGTGGACAGCTAGGAGATGGGCGACGAGGCAGCGGCGGGCGGCCGGGCGGTCGCTCCGTCTGTCAGCTGATGTGCAGGCGGCCGCACTCGAGCTAGGCCTAAGAGGCCTAGGTCGGTGCACGGCGTGGTCGAAGGCTTTCGAAAGCTCTCCCGGGCCACCCCGGGCGAGTTTCGCAATAAAGTGGGTGTCGAAGAAATCCAGACAATGTGCTCCAGCCACCCGTGAAGAAATTATCCGGATAGGGTCGAAAGGACCGACGCGAGGGCCGAAAATTGGCGGAGCCGAAGTGAGGTGCGACTGCTCTCGACGGTGATCCGCCCACCATCCCCTTGGTTCTAATAACTTCCCCTGTACATTCCTTGGCATTACTGTCTGTTATATCTCATTAATATTGTGTTAAAACACGTAAATACGAGCCCTTAGGTATACACTTCTCTCCCTTATTATATATATATATATATATATATATATATATATATATATATATATATATATATATATATATATATATATATATATATATATATATATAAGGGAAAGAAGTGTCTATAAAGGGGCTCATTTTTCCGTGTTATGACACAATAATAATGAGATCTAACTGTAAATAATGCGAAAGATTGTATAGGGGAGGTTATTAGACTGAGTCGTAAGGTAAATGGGAAGAAAGAAAGTGGATGAAAAGTTAACTTGCCATGAACAGGAACCGAACCTGCGTTATTCGAAGGTCATGCTCACGGAAGTTATCTTATCACTCACTTTTTTTCTTCACATTTACCTTTGATATTCAGTCTAATAACCTCCCCTATACCCCTATACTTGGAAATATTGTCTGTTATATATATATATATTATAAAGATTCTGGCTTCGGTTGCCGTAGAATTAAAGAAAAATAAGTATGCACCTCTAAAAAACTGTTTATTGGTGACGTTTTAATCGGAGACCGATCTTCATCAGACCTGATGTGTGATGTGATGGGTCTGATAAAGACCGGTGTCCTATCGAAACGTCACCAATAAGCAGTTTTTTAGAATCGCATACTTAATTTTCCTATATATATATATATATATATATATATATATATATATATATATATATATATATATATATATATATATATATATATATATATATATATATATATATATATATATATTTATATGGAAAATCGCCCTATATATGAAAAATTGCGCGGAAAGATAGTGCTAGCCTCTTCTTTCTGCGGAGCGAACATCGTTTATTAGGCCAGGGGGGCCAGGGTCGTCTGTGCGCGTGCTTATCTCGTGAACGAGAAAGGGGGGGGGGGGGGCTCTAATGGTTGCTATCGCGGCCAATGCGGGAGCTTCTACGGGCTGCGCTCTCCACGAAAAAACGGTACCTAGAGTGTCCCTGGAGCAGCCGTGTTTTCTTACACCCCAGCATTTTCTAGAGCTACGTGAGATCGGATGTAAATGAGTTGGCTGCCAGCCTCACTTGGCATATTAACGCCGTCACTACGCACGAGCCTTGTTGGGGTCATCTGACACTTAGTTACTTAGCAAGTGCACGTATACCACAATTATCATTGGTCCTTAAAGTGCTAGAATTGCTTCGTAAAACATTCGAATATGTTGCTATCGCATTCATCGTTTCACCATTTCGGTGAAACTGTCACTTTTTTTCTTTCGTTCGGCCGTGACCTTGCGCTACCTTTTGACACGCTTGTGTCGACCGGACTAAATGACTCGTTTGAGTACGCTCGGGACGCAATAACGAAGGGCCCAGTGGCGCGCCAAGTTGCTCGACGATGACTACTGCATTCACAGGACAATCAGAAGAGCGCGTATGGCGCCCGCCATCTTGACGTTCACTTCACACCCGGTAATCTCGTTCTCCTTTGGTCCCGCTCGCGCCGCGTAGGACTTTCGGAGAAGTTACTTCCACACTACTCGGGTCCCTACCGCATTTTGCGCCAAGTGACGTTACCTACAAAATCATTGAACCCCACCATCATTCACCTTCACACTGACGTGGTAGATTTTACGCAGTTACAGCCACATGACTCGGGTGTCTCCTGATTTTCACCGCGTCGCGGTGCTCTAGCCGCCGGGAAATCATGTAACGAGAACGACGAAAAGAACAGGGAGGAAGACCAGGTTGACAGACTCTGCGAGCTGTGCACCATCTTATCCGCCACCGAGTTTATTCTGTGTGTCTACCCATTAAAGTTTTCTCTCTGTAGCAAATCATCATCATCAACATCAGCCTGACTACGTCCACTGCAGGACAAAGGCCTCTCCCATGTTCCGCCAGTTAACCCGGTCCTGTGCTTGCTGCTGCCAATTTATACCCGCAAACTTCTTAATCTTATCGGCCCACCTAACCTTCTGCCTCCCCCTAACCCGCTTGTCTTTTCTTGGAATCCAGTTAGTTACCCTTAATGACCAGCGGTTATCCTGTCTACGCGCTACATGCCCAGCCCCCATGTCCATTTCTTCTTCTTGATATCAGCAATGATATCCTTAACCCCCATTTGTTCCCTAATCCACTCTGCTCTCTTCTTGTCTCTTAAGGTTACACCTACCATTTTTCTTTCCATTGCTCGCTGCATCGTCCTCAATTTAAGCTGAACCCTCTTTGTAAGTTTCCAGGTAGCTAAGTGCCGGCAAGATACAGCTGTTATATACCTTCCTCTTGAGGGATAGTGGCAATCTACCTGTAATAATTTGAGAGTGCTTGCCAAATGTGCTCCACCTTATTCTTATTCTTCCAGTTACTTCAATCTCGTGGTTCGGCTCCGCGGTTATTACCTGCCCTAAACGTTTCGAGATAGGTAATAGGGCACTTCAAGTTGTAAAATACTATGTCTACTGTAGCAAATAATGGTGAGCGATTCCTGTGCACCACTTACCACTCGCGGTACGCAGATCTCAGAACAGCTTGGGCCTACTTTCTATCACGAATTCTATCACATTTCTTTGGCAAATGGAAAGAAAATCTAGCCCTCATGCATCACTCATAGGGATGAATACAAAAACAAAAGGAACAAGCGGCATACTAGGAGTCAGACGTCACCAATTTTCGAGCGCAGAAGATCAAATAAACGTTTTGTTCACTCTCTCCAGACGCAAGACTATCGTCTTTCGTCGACATTTGTGGTATAACATGCAGATTTGGAACAAAATTTTTCCAAGCGTCTTGTGTGCTGTATCTGGAGGCTGAAAATATTGAGCTGCTCGTCGTTCCTCGTGTGATGCTTTAATTTCTTTCTATTGCGTTCATTGCTTCGCCATAGTTCCGAAATCGTGGCTTTTTATTTTATTTGTGTCTTTCTCATTTTTTTGGTCATGCACACAATGATGCTTTTTCACTCACAACTAACGACGCCGACGCCGTAATTTCTGCGAAACGAGCTCGCAGAGGAATAGTAAACTAGGACGCAAAAACGTTCTTCGTAGAAGTGATAGATGATGGGTACATACCTAAAAATTATTTTTGCTAGATTGCGAGGTACGCATGCCTAGCTATTTATTTAACCTGACCAAAAGTTTCCGTGTGGCTTTTCATGCCTTCAAGTTTGAATAAGCTTCGATTGGGAGACAGCGCACTCACAGCCACAAAGGAAAGCTGGCAGCTCTCTTTGCAGTGGTAAATGCTTGTTCCATATTCAACTCTCTTTTCAGGAGTGCTGGGAACTCTCTGCTGTGTAGAGTAGGCACACTCTTTCGACCTAGTGCTGGTACTCTGGCTGAACGAAAGCAAAGAAGCTCCCTCGTCAGGGTAGTGCCACGCTTCTGAAATAAAGTGCATACACTTTCTCCGGAAAGGTCCACTACTTCCTCACAAAATTTTACAAATCTGGCTGGTCTAGAGTGCATCAACACTTTCCAAGTGTAGAGTCACTCTTGCTGCTGAGACTAACGTTAAGAAAAAAAGACACACCTTTGCCGCAGAGGCTAAGCAATGAACGCGATAGCAACAAATTCGAAGGTCACACACAGAGTGGCAAGCAGATCGAAACGTGACCCGCGTTTCTCACGCACAGATGATGAACTAAACGTAATCAGAGGTATAGATGAACGCGAATAAGCGTATCAGAAGTTACTTCACTGTGTGGGAAAAGCGCGCTCTTTTCGCAAACGGAGACCGTGCAATGCTTGCAGTGATCTTTGTGCGCCCGGTAACTACAGCAGAATTGTTCCGGTGAAAACCCAAGACTAGCCAAGACGTACGACCCTCACCACTGCGAGGTAATGGCATGTGAGCGAGCGTCTATCCTTTCCTCTCGGCCGGGCAAAGTACACGTGAGACATGAAAGTGCACGTCGCTGCGTCGTGGTGATGTGGCGACGCGCGCTCATTGCGTCATCTTGTTAGTAATGCTGAAAACACGATAGTCCTCCCCCTCCTTCGAGATGCCAGTCAGCAGCGGTAAGTGGTAGATATAAATAGCTTACAGGAGGTTTTCAGAGGCCTAGAATAAGAACACTTAGAAATATGAGTTATAGAAGAGTACCTTAGTAACCTCCACTTCACCGACGACATTACATTGCTGAGTTACTCAGGGGACGAATTGCAACTCTTGATTAGGGAGTTAGACAAGAAAAACGAAAAGGTAGGTCCTAAAATTATTCTGCAGAAAACTAAAGTAATGTACAACAACTTCGAAAGTTAGCAGTGTTTCCCAATAACTAATATTGCACTTGAAGTTGTAAAATATTGATTGATTGATTGATTGATTGATATGTAGAGTATAAGGTCCTAAAAACACCATGTGATTATGAGAGGCACCGTAGTGCAGGGCTGCGGAAATTTTGACCACTGGGGTTCTTTAACGCAGTTGTAAAAGACTACGTCTAATTAGGGCAGGTAATCACCGTGGAGCCGAACTACGAGATTGATGTAATTGGAAGAATAAGTGCTGAGTGGAGCACACTTGGTAAGCGCTTTCAAATCATGGCTAGTAGATTGTCTTTATCTCTCAAGAGGAAGGCATATAACTGCTGCATCTTGCCGGCACATACCTACAGAGCAGAAACTTGGAGACTTACAAAGAGGGCTTAGATTAAATTGAGGACGACGCAGCGAGCAATGGGAAGGAAAATGGTAGGTGTAACCTTAAGAGACAAGAAGAGAGCCGAGTCGATCAGGGAACAAACTTTGGTTAAAGATATCGAAGTTGCACTCAAGACAAATAAATGGACATGGGCCAGGCATGTACCGCGTAGGCAGGATAACCGCTGATCATTAAAGGTAAAGGTCTGCGTTCCCAGAGAAGGCAAGCGGGTCCATCGTGCTACGGACGACGATGCTAGATCACCCAGGAGTGAGACAGATCTTTTGAGGTGCTGTTTGATGAGTGATCCGCGGCTCAGTAAAAGTGAGTGGTGATATTTCAGGAAACGGCTTACGGTGGAGCCAACTGACCCGCTCTCCAAATGATCCGTCTGGGCGGCTCTTTGAGCCGACGTCTCACTGTAAGCCGATGAGCGCACTGAGCGACGGTTCTCTCTCGCTCACTTAAAGCGGTGGTTTTCTCAGTTATTTTTTTTTCTCAGTCGGATTCGTACCATATAGACCCCACCCGCTCTGCTTGATTCGCGTTCCGTGACAGAGGTACGCTAGGCGATGGCTAGGTCACTGAGTGCAACTTTCCCGCCATATGCTGGCGATGAAACAAAACAACTGTTAGCAGGTGTTGTTGGTTGAACTCGTTGGTCGCTGCAGGCACTTCACCCCTTTTCTGCCGGGACTAACCCCCTTGCTGCCTGGATGCACTTTCCACCACCTGGCTGGCTTCGAAGGCCGTTAAAAAGTTTCGTGTGTGGCATTTGCGTAGCGTGCGTTGGCGATCTCCGCTCGTCCGTTTCATGGTACTCGCTTGCTATGTACCTTTGCGCCACGATGTTTTACGACTAGCGCTGTTCGTGCCTCATCTTCGTGCTCAAATATTTCTAAAACAGGTTCTGCGAAATCGTGCCGACCCCCCAAAAGAACGGCAGGTAAGCGTGGCATTGGCGTCGTAGTTTTCATTGTGCCAATTTGAATTTATGACCATACTGATTAGCATTTCATCGCCATGGAGACACAGATAAGGTTTTCAATATTACTGACATAAAAAGCACAGGATGTTGCGTTATACTTCGTTGTACGAACAAACAGTGGGCAAGCACAGGCAACGTAATTATATTTACAGATTTAAAGCTGTCATATAGTCGCATGCTTGAAGGGGTGGTTTCCATTTCTGTCGAGCCTATCATTTATAACAGCATTTTTGAGGCTCTAGGTAGATGCATGAAGAGTTGTACTACTCCGTGACAAAGAAACAAGTTCACTTTTGCACAAGTCGACAGTGCTCTTTATCTCTTCGAATCTTGTCACTTTTCTTCGGTATGAAAGTGTTTTTAAACTATTCCCAAGGCCACAGATGATCGGTGCGTGCACAGAAGACAGCTGAAAACTTGCAGAACCTGCACATCTCAAGGACAAATGGCATACATTCTTCGATGCGATGTGTTCATTTTCTCCTCGTCTTTCATATCACTAGTTAAATGAAAAGTCTATTGTTTGGGAATGTAGCCAATACAGTGCGGCCAATACTGGTTGAGTGATATGTGTAGTTGTTTCAGCATACCTAAATTTTTACATTCTTATTCTATCTTTAGGCACTTCAGCTGTTTTATTTTTTTACTGTGCAGTAAAGGTTCACGTTTGTTTGTTCTGATAATAATTTCACACAATTATATTCTTGGGCCTTATCGTCTGCATATAGGAGAAGCTCTTCTGCACTGTTGTCAGTACACAAACTTTGTTTGCAATCTGTACTGAAGGTTGTGTCCTATTTTTATACCACTGTTCTGTGAATTTGCGGGAAACTTTCCTCTTCAGTGAGACCAAACATGCGTATGTTCTTTAGAACAGTATACGTTTGAGCTAGTGTTTGATCACACTTGCAGAAATAAAGCGCATGTAACTAAACAATCAAAGAATAGGCACACAGCACAAAGCGTTTCGTCCTGTCTGCCTCCTTTTTTTTTTAGGGGTGAAGCTTGTTAAAGCGGCACCCGTTCGTCCCTCGTCGTAGTACGTAACATGTCTTACGCTTCGACTCGCAAGGCGGTGCCGGTGGGAGATTTCTCCTGTGCGTTGTTGAACAATAAAAACTTCGCAGCGTGCGCGTTAACTAAAAGCCGAATTCTCCTGTCTCTCATTTCCCCTAAACAGCCATTGGCATATACATTGAGCACTATCTGACAAGAAACGGTTGCTACGTTATACTCGCTGGGTGTAACCTCCTTGGTTTTAGAAAGGTTTAGCGAGCGTTGGGCCGCAGTGCGGTGAATACTGTGAACTAGTATATACCATGAACTCAAGGTGGTTAAAGGTGGGAAGTAGAAACGAAGCGCAAGCCATAAGAAAGTGTGCGTGCGCCACCTCTCGTTTAGCCCTTCGAATGTCCGCTGGATGGCGGTGCTTATATATGCGGAATATATGATAAAAAGATGCGAGATGCTGGTGCTTTGAGTGTTGAATATATGGACGAACAGACACACAGACAGATGCATCAACGGACGCATGGATGGCTGCACGGACGGATTGACGCCTGGACGCACGCAGGGGCTGATGCATGGTCGAGCAGAGGGACGGACGCACGGATGGACGTGCTGACGCATGAACGGACGGGCAGTTGGATGCATGGACGGTCACACAGACGGACGCATGGATGGACGGAAGCAAGAACGAATGGACGGACGGATGCTTCGCCCCACTCTCCATCATTCACCCCGTGCATATGCTGCCATTTTTTTCTCCCGTTCTTTGCGCTTCATTTTTTCAAGTATGTGTATGTTCATCTCCTGTTTATCTGTTAGTTCCCTGAGCCTGTCTCGCGCCATATTTGATGAAGCTGATGATTTTCGGAAACAAAAACAATGAAACGAGGCCAATGACAACTTGTGTTGTGGGTGCAATTCATTCTTTTGTTTTCTGGGACGTGCTGCGTGGCTGCAGTATTTACAAAATGCAACATCGCAAAATGCGTGCATTGAGACGTGTGAGCGATGGCACAGCGCGAGTGAGCGAAAGCATTCTAAAAAAAAAAAAGAACAAGTGTGGCACACACCACATGGCGCCATAGTGGGAGTTGGCTCTAAAAAAAGAAAAACTGCTCCGCACACTGCGACCAGAAACAAAAAAAAAGTAAACGGTGAGCGAGGGAGAGATAAAGGTTGAGGCGCGGCTGGTAGAAACCTTTCTAGGCACTATAGTTTAGCGGTGACGACGCACACTGTGCGTGCCACCATTGATGCGATTTGCATCTTTCAATCCTCCTCACCAAGGTCGTAAATGAAGGGACTTATGGCTCTGCCAGTGCTGACGTCATCAACTAAGGCGTCCTATGGCAGGTACACGAAATAGGAACCCAAAGCTGTTAGCTGTTAGTGGTGCGACTATAAGGGAGAAATTTGGGATGTGCGCGGTTGGGGGGTGCAGGCGATTCACTGTGTTTCGGTGCAGCAGAAGCACGTGTGGTGCGCGTTCTAGAGTCGGTGCGGGGAACATGGCGGCGCCGTGCCATCAGCTTGGCTTGGGGCGCTGGAACAAGACTCTCACTACTCGACGTTGCTTTCCGCGATGGCAGACGCTACAACACGGAAGCGTCAGCAAGGTCCTAAGTATTGATCTGTTACACGAGAGTGCAGACAGTACGAAGACACGTGATACACCTGTAAAACTATCAGTTGCCGAAAAAGACGTACTAGAGAGAAACAAAACAGGCGTGAATCACCGCATGCAGTTATAAAAATAAAGTGAGTTCTAGCTCCGTCTCGTCTTCCATTGTGATTGTCTCAATTCGTTTGAAACCGTTTGTTTCGACGACCTGAACCAGTACGTAATACGGATTGAAACAACTTTGCTTTTTCATTCGTTTGTGAGACGTAGCTGTCGTTGTTGGATGTTCATACTCACTTAAGTCATACCGTGGTTAGCGTTGCGTTGTTAGTTGCTTTCAACTGAATTGCACACGTTGTCAAAGGTTTGCCGCCTGCAATTCAGCCATCAGGAAGGTTGAATCATCACGTCAGAACGGCGTCCAACTAAAGCACTGCTACTTTACCTAAAGTCAACAAACTTGAGCGACCGCCTGTAGACTGTGTGTGCTCCCCGAGTGTGCTCGTGATTGTGTGTACCTTCTCATCTCTCTGCAACTTCTTTTCTCTCCTTTATCCCTTCCCCAGTGCAGGGTAGCAAACCGGATGCGCGTCTGGTTAACCTCCCTGCCTTTCTTTGCATCTTTATCTCTCTCTCTCGACGTCTGTCTCTCTCTCGACGTCTCTCACGACGTCTGTGCACTTTAAGTAAACTTTGACATCGTCTTGTTGGTTTTTTCTACTTATGTAACTTTGTTGCACTGGTATTTATTCGAGGCGCTGAATTCAACTTACACCTAATACGCTGAGCGATGCGCTATTTTCTTTCAAGCACGCTGCATGTATGCGTGTTACGCTCCGTAGAGGGCGTCTATAGTGTGCGTTTACATATGTGCCAATTGTACAAACTCGTTGCGCACACGATATCACATCCTGTCTAAAATTCAGCACCTATAACGCTGAGCCGTGTTCGCGCTACAGCCTTTATACACCTCTACAGTCGATATTCTTACGAACTGGGAGTGGAAGCACGACACGGGAATAAAAAAAGAAAAAAATTATGGTAGCAGTTCAACATGCTTCGCAGCGGTTCAAGCTAAGCTAGCTGCCCCGCCATGGTGGTCTAGTGGCTAAGGTACTCGGCTGCTGACCCGCAGGTTGCGGGATCGAAGCCCAGCTGTGGCGGCTGCATTTCCGAAGGAGGCGGATATATAGTGGACCTGTGTACTCAGATTCGGGTGCACCTTAAAGAACCCCAGGTGGTGTAAATTTCCGGAACCCTTCACTACGGCGTCTCTCATAATCATATGGTAGTTTTGGGACGTTAAATCCCACATATCAATCAATCAAGCTAAGCTAGCTTCCTCGCGGCTAATTCAGCTGATAATGCTCCAGTGGTACGGAGGACGTGACTCGAACCTTACGAGGCTCTTTAGTGTGGTGATAGAGTTATCATTGTTGTTTTGTTTTTTTTGTTTTTTGCACGCCGCGAAAGTTCGTTCACAGCAGTACGCGTCTGCTACAGCAAACACGCACATCGAAACAAGCCCCGCCGCGGTGGTCTAGTGGCTAAGGTACTCGGCTTCTGACCCGCAGGTCGCTGGTTCGAATCCCAGCTGCGGCGGCTGCATTTCGGATAGAGGCGGAAATGTTGTAGGCCCGTGTGCTCAGATTTGGGGGCACGTTAAAGAACCGCAGGTGGTCGAAATTTCCGGAGCCCTCGACTAAAGCGTCTCTCATAATCAAAAGGTGGTTTTGGGACGTTAAACCCCACATATCAATCAATCAATCAATCAATTAGCACATCGAAACAATCATGTTTTTTATTGCCGACAACGTAGAACATTGATCGCGTGCGTGGCTAGGTTTCGCACTGCATATACACTCTTAAGCACATTTAACGTATGACAGATAAAAGCTATCGTACACTGTAATGTCGTGGACTTCGGAGATGCATTTCGCGCTAAGTTGGGCATTGTTGTCAGCTGCTCTAAACGTAAACGTGATTCGCAAACTTTTCTGATTTGATTACGTTCGCTTTTCGAAGCTCCTGTCTACCTGGGAAATATTTTTCAAGCAGTGCGCGGCGCTATAAGTGCAGCGCGAGAGCCCTACACGTGCACAAAAACAAGCGGCAGCGCGGTGGAAAGATAAAACGCGAGACCTACATCACCACTTTCTATTTTTCTACAATCAATGACGCTGCCTCTCCAGAGTCGCAGCGCCACCAATCGTTGCGACTCTAGAGAAGCAGCGCCATCTCTGGTAGGCAGGAAAACCAATGGTCATTAAGGGCAACTGACTGGATTCCCAGAGAACGGAAAGACACGAGGAGGGGGGAAGGCAGAAAGGTAGGTGGGCCGAGGAGATTAAAGGTGCCCTGAAACACTTTCTAAGTAACCATGGAATGAGTTCACTAGAAGTGCTTACAGCCTGACGAATTTTAGGCATCTATTCAGGGCGATTGCCGTTACAGATATTGGTCGCATGCTGTAATTGCATCCTCTCTTCGCTCGTCCCGGCGAAAGCACTGGAAGCTAAGCAGAGAGGGATGACAGGGGCACAGAAAAAAGTCACGCGCGTCTTGTGACAAACTTGAGCACTTTTTCTCTTTTTTTCTTCGAATGCGTCGATTGTACAGTGTGGTCGAGTGCGCACGTGTGGACAAGTCCCGGGTTCTCACGGCGACTGCTCCAACAGCCAATGAAAGCCGCTGAGTGATGCGCGGGAGCAATTGCGGAGCAACCACAGGAGCATACGCGATGCACCGGAGCAGTTGTGGAGCAAGCACCGGGGCAGATTCAGGGAATTGGCTCCATTTTCTTCCAGTTTCCTTCGTCCGTCACCCGCCGGAGGAGAAAAACGGTGGAAACCGAATGTATATGCCACAGTACATTCCGCTTTGAGCGACGTCACCGGATCAGAATGGGAGCATTATCCTCCAAATTCCC
This sequence comes from Rhipicephalus microplus, assembly GCF_013339725.1. Lineage (NCBI taxonomy): Eukaryota > Metazoa > Arthropoda > Arachnida > Ixodida > Ixodidae > Rhipicephalus > Rhipicephalus microplus. Next base: position 13,718,811 of record NC_051172.1, on the reverse strand, counting down.
CAGCTGGGTATATTTTTGTTTACAGTGTACGTCATCTACGTTCTCAAATGGCGGTTCGTTCGAATATGTTGGCGCGAGCCTAACTGCTTGCACGTGTGTCTTAAACGATGCATGAAAGTATTTGGTCTTGTTCGGCAGATAATGCACTGTAATAAGATGAGCGAGTGTAACTTTCCCGAGTGCCCTGTATTGTCGTGGTACGCTCCATTCGCCAGAATAATTTCACTGTGGGGGCCACTTTCTGCTTCAAGCACATCCTAAAATGCACTTGACATCGTCCTAAACTTCAGGACAAATAAGTAGTTGGTGAATGTAACGTTTTATTCACTCTGTTGTAAACAAAAACGAGTCTCTAGGCCACGCACTTGCACCTTGTTGTTAGGTGTATAACTACAGCACAGTATATAGTTTATTGACTATGCGACGAGCTTTAGTTATGTTTATCTGAGCGTTGAACTACTACAGGAAAGTAATTCTATCAAGTGGAGCGTGACATTTCGGCACTTAAAGTCTTCTTAAAACGTAGTTGCCGTAAGCTATTTTTTTTCAACCTTGGGCGAAATTCACGCAAACACTTCAATTTAGGAACGTTTAAAGAACCGAGATGGACAAAATTTATTTGGACAGCGTGTTTTATAATAATGTATAATTTCACAGAAATATCATTTTGTTTACATTGTGTTGATCATTTGTGTGAACCGACAAAAGTCAGAAACCATTTTTCGTTTGAAAAAAGAAAAAAAAAACCTGTTCGTCCCATGAAATAGCCAGACCTTTGTTGTAGCCCCACCGCGGTGATCTAGTGGCTACGGTACTCGGCTGCTGACCCGCAGGTCACGGGATCGAATCCCGGCTGCAGCGGCTGCATTTCCGATGAAGGCGGATATGTTGTAGGCCCGTGTGCTCAGATTTGGGTGCATGTTAAAGAACCCCAGGTGGTCGAAATTTCCGGAGCCCTCCATTACGGCGTCTCTCATATTCATATAGTGGTTTTGGGACGTTAAGCCTCAAATATCAATCAATCAAGATTTTTAAAAACGAGCGAGTGGCCTGAGAGTCGGGCAACTCTGGCGCGAACGTTAGTCGTGATGTCGTGAACCACTTGCTGAGCGAGCTGCTGCACGGTCTGCATTGCGGAGGACGATCATGTTCCATGGTCAGCTGCGCTTGCAATCGAACTTATCCAAGTTGTTCAACTTGCCGCCAGAACTAAATGACTTCCAGGGGTTGAAAGAATGCCACCGCGTCCTGCATATGTAGCACTAGTGCTTGAAGCAAGCAGTTTCGGAGGTCAGAAAGAGTCCAGTGAATCCGCAATGCAAATGCCATTTGCCACTAACGATAAATATTCGTTGAAACTAATCGCAGGCAGTGCCATGGTTAAGCGTCACACTTGCTCCTTTTTTTTACCGGAATTGGATGCAATTGACCGATTTCAAGCAAATATTCGGCCAAAATGTATATCGCGAGTAACCCTGGCACCGCACTCACGTGGCGTTCGCTTCTGCTTATGTTTACATGCGCCGCACGCAAAAACTGATGCAAAAACAATGGGCCCAACGCAAAGCATTGCCAGGACCATTTGCTTATTATGTTCAGCACTGAAAGTCATGCATGCGCGTATACGCTAGCCAACAAAAATCTGCACGCTTTTCCAATTCCACGGCGCTAAGTAAGGTTTGCTCGCGAATGCAGCGTCCACTAACTCTCGTATCCCAAGCTCGCTTTTCAACCGGACACGCTTGAAATAAAGCTAATTATCATTGCGAAAAGCCGTTCACAACGTCTGCCGCAAGGGCGAGGTCGTCGGCATCTTGTTCACACCGTATTCGACGCTTTCTCCGTCGCTTGAGCTGGTGGCGATGCAGCCGAAGTCAAAATGCGCTAAGTACACGACATCGTCACTGCACATGGTGATGGTGCCGGTGACACACCGCAATACTGGCAACCCACTGATACGTGCGGACCACGCAGCAAGCAACACTCACTGCGTGCGAAAGGTGCTATTTGATAGGAGACGACGACACTGCTCCTTCACCTCGTGGACGTCACGCACGCCATGACAAAATGGTGGTCACCGACGGTGGGCGGAGTTTACAGTCGAAAACTTATACGGCTTATTTTTTGACTAAAATAATCTTTCACACTCCGGTTTCACACCTGTACAAGCATTTTTGGACCGCCTACCTTCATATTTCACCGAAAACCATCAATTCTTGCATGACCATGTCATGACCCCTTTAAGGGGACCCCTTGGGAGAACAGGATGAACCCTTGCAGGGAAAGTAAATGGAAAAGGGTGTCCATAAAGTACATGGCATGCAGCGGAAAATAAACTCCTTTTACTTCTTTGCCTGGCACAGAATGGTCAAACTATTGTGCTACACTAATTCTATCCTAACAGCTTGTCAAAAAATTGTGCAGTCTGCAGCCACATCAACGTGTCTACATTTATGTTTTCTCTTAAAATGTGCAAGCCTAAAGAAAGTATGTACCCGTTCGTATGTCGCAGAAATATAAAGACTAACAAGAGCTATCGCTGGGAGAAGTGGAAACATAAATTAGCTCCGCCTCAGTGCAAAACTGTTCTGCGGTGGTGTGAATACCAAAAAGTACGAAGGGGCTGCTGTCACGGGACATAGTCACTCAAAATAAAACGCATTTTAGTTAGTTTATTTTATTGCGATAACAATTATATAGACACTCTTGGCTAAATTTTTCCGCCGGCTTCGGTGCCATTGACGGTATATGTAAACGTATATATATATATATATATATATATATATATATATATATATATATATATATATATATATATATATATATATATATATATATATATATATATACTCAAGACAAAAATACTACAGAAAAAGACTCTGGCGCGGAATCGAACGTCCTACTTCTTGATTGTGAGGCGTCAGCCACTGAGCCACGAAGGACCACCTCATTGAACGTGAAAACGGCAAGCTATCTATATCTACTACTTACCGCTGCCGATGACCACCTCGGGGAAATATCGTGTTTGTAGCATTACTCGCGAGATAACGCAATGAGCGCGCGTCGCCAGACCAGCACGACGCGGGGGCGGCGCGCTCACGCGTACTTTGCTCCATGGAGAGCCGGAGGGTGGACGCTCACGCTTGCCCGTGATTATCTCGGGTGGGGAGAATTGTACCTCTTGTACTTTCACCAGAACGATCAATTTTGCTGCAGTTACCGGTCGCACAATATTCGCTGCATGGTCTTCGTTTGCGAAAATACCGCGATTTTGAGACACACCGAAGTAACAAATGAGACGCTTATTCGCGTGCATGTGTACCTGTAAGCACGCTTCGTGCATCCTTCGGGCGTGCGAAACGCGGAGCAAGTTTCGATCTGCTTGCCATTCTTCGCGCGACCTTCCCATTTGTTGCTATCGCGTTGATTGCTTCGCCCTCGCGGCAAAGCTGTGACTTTTTTCTTAAGGAGGAGATTTGTGGACCCCCCAAAATTGTTTTGATTGCCACCTACTAGAAGGAAGGAAGAAAGTGCCTGGAAACTGTGGCGCACACCCACGCTGGGGGATGGCCAAGAACAGAATAGTTCTGATGAAATACTGATAATTTGTTAGCTCACAGTTTTTTACTATTGAAGAAACACTGCAATAAACACTGCACTTCATTCTTCACAGCCCTAGATTTTTTTATATTGGTGTGTGTGTGTGTGTGTGTGTGTGTGTGTGTGTGTGTGTGTGTGTGTGTGTGTGTGTGTGTGTGTGTGTGTGTGTGTGTGTGTGTGTGTGTGTGTGTGTGTGTGTGTGTGTGTTCTTAATAGGATGTTAGGATGTCGGATGACCATAAGTGAGAAATTGAGCAAGTTGGGCAAGCATTTACGAATTAGTGCACACGGCGTCAAATTAGGTCATCAGGGCTCATAGGTAGTGAAAGGAGAAAAAGGGCTTCCTTATTTCTGCTACTCACTAGTGTACACAAAATGTGAATAAACGTTTTATTTGTCATTGTGTTACTCATTGGAAACTAGGTCGTTCCGAAAATGGCGCTTGCCGTCCTCAGCTTACGCGACTCGGCTTCACCCAACTCTTCGCTCAAGCTTCTTCTTTGTGGCCCTCGGATCCGCAAACATGCCATAATTTCGATGGCAATCGTAGTAAGAATTTTAAGAAGTATCCACCCCCACTTAAAAGAGCTGTTTTGGTTTCATTTCGAAAGTGCTGGAAGACAGGTTAAATGGTGGCGCCAAGTGACACCGGCCTGAAAGGTTACTTAGGATTGAAGAATTTATTATTCATTGAAAGTCCTCGCGGTTGTACAAGTAACATAAGATTCAAAGTGAACACACACGCCACGTGCATGCACGCACATGCATTCACATGCACGAGCACATGCCTCACCCAGTGTATATTGAGGAAAGGGGATTAGACCTCCTTGCCTCGAACGAAACATAATGAATAACATTTGGCTGCGGCCTTGGTGCGGATGCTACCTTACAGGTTCAAGTGTACTGTTTTTCACACCGAGGCTCCAGCTGTACAGCTGATCGTTATTGGCCCTTTTTTGTTGCTTCCATGCACGTCTACGCTCGTGCTGTCATATAGTTGGCCCTCGCTTCAACCTCGTTCACTGTGGTTGCAATCGAGCCGGGAAGCCGGATGCAGGCGGCCACTGGCATGCGATTCACGTAGCGATGCGGCGAGATTGCGCGTCGCCTCCACTCGGAAGTCCCGGTCGATAAGCGCTGCCGCTTGACACAGCCAGATAATGGCACCCATGTTGCCGCGGTTCACGTCGGTTCACCAATTCTGCCCACTTGTTGAGCGTTCTGCATTCTCGCCGCGTGCGACTAAAGCTCCCGTACCGAACATAGGACTTAAAGTGGGGACAATTCACAAACGGGGAAGCTCTGCGGATGCGTCTAAATCTGTTCAGAGGAATTATAGAGAGGAATGGAAGAGAAAAACGATTTTTTTTCATATAGATCAATTACTCTTTTATTATACCAGCAACAGCATGGTTTTTGCTAGAAGACACTTCGTAAGTGAGCTAACGCGCGAAATATAAATTTTGGTGGTGACGCCACTTTAAAGATACTGCACACACCGCTATGACGTCATAAATATTAGCGGCGTTTACTAGGGTCTACGGGGCTCCTAATCAGTAAAAATGGTACACATTGCCCTCTGAGGGTCCAATGTCTTTAAGTACCGTGTTTCAAGAAATTTCGTTCCACCAGTGTCGCAAGACTATAGGAAATGCGTCTTAAAATAGGTGTGATTTAGCCGCGAAATTTAACTAAACTAAATTATGGCCTTCACTTTACGATCTGTTACTAAACATATGGTGGTGAAATGAAACGCGATGCAGTTCTAACATTACAAGTTAGCATTCCACACCGATTGATTGTTTTATTTTGTGCCCCTCTAACACTGCAAGTACTTGTTCATCTTGCGTCTGAGCAGCAGTTAATGACTATCGCTAACTGACGATCGTGGTGGGTTCATATGCTCTTCAATACTACCACTCTCTCTCTCTTGTCGAGTTTTTACGCATTGGCCATTATCAGCACGTCATAATAAATTCAAGTTCGTGTAGTCTGCTTCAAATCGATATGGGCGGAGCCTTCTTTGGAACCCGAGGGTTTTGTCACCGCGAGTAAATTGGAATCGCTGGGCTTCCCGAGCACTCACTTGTGTTTGTTAGATGAATCATCCCGTCACGTTAAATGGCTTCAACTTGATGATGATTCACAGTTTTGAAATATTGCACTGTGCAAATACCGCGCTTAAGCTATGTAGGCACAACGTTATATCACCAAAACGTGTCCTCTTGTCCCATCAACGCCAGCTTATGAGTACATTTCAGGGCAGCGCACTGTAGCTCCGATGCAGACCTCGAATGTTACTGTGGGTAAAAATATTTGAAGCCTTCTTATTGAAACATCATTGTACCTTGTTTGCCAGTTTCATTCAATATTACCAATGTTCTGATTTGCGAATTTGTTGTATAACTGACACCCCCTATGTTATTCCCAAATGTCCTTTAGGGTATATAAATAAAAAGATAAAAACACAAAAAACCGGCAAAAGACCCACATGAATTGAGGCAGCAATGGAAGGCTATTTTCGTTTGAAAGCTTAGCGACATCAAAGCTGCCGCTGACCTCAAGAAACACATTGAACCTGAGGATCTGCCTCCCCGTTTCTGACGGCAACATACAGCAAAATACCTGTCGTATATTCTACTTTCTATATCGCAGTTAACACAAACCACGAAGTGCCTGAGTGGCCCGTTAATGCGGCCACACGATTGCATTTCCAAGCCATTCCGTGGAATTCTGCTCGAGGAACTGGTGGGTTCGTCTTGAGTTAGTACCCGAAATTGACAGCACTGTGTAATTCATATAACTTTTACCAAAACCCTCATTAACCTCGCACTATGACACTTGCCTTTTTCACGAATGATATTTTATCTTCCTCTTCTATTGTTAGTAGCAAAACTCGGCTATGCTGTGAAATTCCCTCTTCGGACAACCTTACCCCGATCTACACCCTGAGCAGCGACCGGGGCTTCAGGTGAACTAAGCAAAAAGGAGGCGGGATACTGATGGCTCATGACGGTTCAATTAGATCCGTTAGACGAAAGGGCATTATGCCACCTTTGAATTAATCGTTCTTCAAATTAGTCTACAACATTGTTAAGACCAAAGTCATGAGCTTCACTCTCAAAAAGTGTCAATTCTGTCTCGTTATGAGTGCTTTGTTAGTTCTATGATTTCTGTGTTCTCTTTGAAACCACCTTAGCTTTTCCTGTTCAGCATGTTGCTTTGCCGGGTTTTCGTTTTTTCGTCCCTGTTTGCAGAATATCTACAGGAAATTCAATTATCATTTACCATCACGCAAATTGTGTCCTGCATTGCGTTTTCTTTATCTTGAAGTACGTCTTTGATCTGGAATAGCCTTCCCACTGAGCCTTGCCAGAAAAAAAGTATCCGCCCAAGCGCTCCGTACAAATGGTTAATCAGGAAATGCTGAAGCGTGCTGCTTCAGTGTTTAGCAGTGGGTTTAACCCGACGTGGAACTGAAACCTTTCACAATTATTGGTTATGTTCGTGCATTTAAGGAGGTTAGACACACGTCTTGCTTGCGCTTACCACAGTGTTTATTTCACATGCCGCACATTGTGCCTCGCATGATAATGGTCTTGGAGGAATGTAATGAGCGGGTAAATGCGTTTTGCGATGCGTTAATTCCAGTGGTTGTCCTTGAACCACAGGCGTCCACAGATGTCGCACCCGAAGCCAAAGTGCTGCTGGAGAAACTCCCACCGAAAGCGGGTGGTCGCCCCGGCAAACACACTCCCGCAATCATACACGTTGACGCTGCCACGCCATTTGTTCGGCGTAGGCACTGCATCGTGTCGCCTATAGAAAGACAGAAATTAGGTGCATTTTTCTCTCCTTCAAGAACCATGCATTTATCGTATGGCATGACGTCGTTGCAAGTGTTTACTATCGTGATATAATTCCGTAGCATGGTTTGCAGGATTCGCCCGCCACCGGCACTTGCATTCCCGTTCTCGATTTAGCGTGGCTAGGAAGACTGCCGAATCATTGGTACGAAGTTCCTGCCGCCACTCGAACTCCCGGGCCTGTTTTTGTGCAAGGACTGCACCATCCGCCCAGCGAATGCAAGCTGTTTTACGTTTCCAACTTAGGCACTATTCTGGATTTGTCCGTGGCATGTGGAAGGTTTCAGAAGGAACTGATGCGCCCGCGCTCGCCGCCACGGCTGCGACGAGATGGACGACGTCACCCACAACGCTGCCAATGGCGCACCTGCTTAGGTACGACGCTTATAATGGCGTAACTGATAAGCCAACCAATGGAGACTGCCCGTGCGAGCACTGCCGGACAGTTTTTTTTTTTTCATTCTCTGAGCCATATGCAGCTTTCGCTGTAAAAAGACAATGCTTAGTGTGTAGAACCATCGCTTCGATCGAAATGATCCTGGATCTCATTCTATAGTATACAGTTGAACTGTCATCGTTGGCATCACTTCACTGCTGACGAGGTTGCGCTGATCTGCTTTTTGCTTGTTCAAGGTTTTATATCATGCCCCGAACAGGTCAGTTGTAATAATCTTCAAATTATGCGTAAAATAACCAGAGATCATAGGCCGTTTCACGTATGTGCCTGTCTCTAACGACAATCAACCATCCACCGGATAAGAAAGTCAATATTTTGTTCACCTCGATGTTTGACAGCGGAGATGTTAGTCTTTTCGCCAGGCTGGTTCGCGTCACCAAAAAACCTGTGCTGCTTTTCGTAAAAATTGAAAAAAAAATCTTAGTTGAAGAGAAATCCATGCCAGGCCATCGGATGATTGGCATGTCTACCACAGAGCTACGCCAGTGCTTGGCACTACTTCGAAAACAAAAAATGACTCTCTGCATGCGTGATGTAGCGCGATGTGCCAAAGGGAAGTGAGGTTGAGGTAGAAGAAAAGGACGAAGTGAGAGAAACAGGTACGTGCAGCATAAAGTGGGTATAAAGGAAGGAAGTGAAAATTCTAAGGGCTAGTTTTTCTTCTTGAGGCACAATAATAATGAGGAATTACGTACAACACTTACAAGAAATGTATAGTGGAGGTCTTTTGCAGTTCGAAAATGTAATGTATATGACAAGGAAGGAAAGTTGACGAAAAGGTAGGTTGCCGCGGGCAGGCACCGAACCTACGACCTTCGAATAACCCGTACGATGCTCTACCAACTGAATTACGGGGGCGGTCATCCCGCCTTCCACTCCATCTTGGTATTGTATATGTGCAATGAGAGAGCATCAGTCATTGCCGCCACTAGGCATCACAGCGAGTATGTTGGCGTTGCGTAGCACGTAATCTTATTAGGAGCTGGTAGCAGACCAATATTCTCTTGCATACTACCTGAAAGTATCCCGTCTGCCAGAACGGGAACCTTGCTATGAATCAAAGGAACAAGAGGAAACGTTTAGGGCTCGTGTTTTTGGTCTTGTTAGACACAATATCATAAACAACTAACAGACAACAATGCCAAAAAAAGTTTTCGCCCCAAGATCGAGCAGAGTCACCGCCTGGTGGCCACTGGCGGAAGCGCGCCAAGTGTGGATTGCTCCCTGCGTAGTCTGCTGGCCACATAAGCCTAGCATGTGCTCGCATATCATGCTCATCCTAAAAGGGTCGTTTGTCCCAATCTGTTGGCGTAAGTTGAACTGCTTGTACACTTGTCTAGCACGATGTGCAGACACATATAACCTTGCTCGGCTGTATATGCACTAGAATGAGATCAGTTCGTGCACTTGGGGAGAGTGCTGTGTATCGTCGTCTTAACCTGCGTTCGCCAGGATCATTTCGGTGTAGTTGCCGCTGTGTAGTTGAACACATCGTAAAGTGCACTTGGCGTCTGCCCAAACATGAGGAGTATTAAGTATTTTGTGAATGCGGCGTTTTCGCGACTCGGTGACAAACGAAGCTTTGCATTGTTGTCTGATGTCTAGCCGCATCACTGTTGCTTATTGGTTATGCGATCAGCTCTCGTTGTGATTGAGATAATATTTCATAGTACGTTTTTGTCCCACTGTAGCACAATATTTCTTTCTAGTAAATTCTACATATGCAGTACTTGTCCCTTCGTAGTAACACAAAATGAAATAACATGAAGGTGATTTACTTGAGTCGCCATGCGCAATTTTACCACTGGGCGATATTTATACAGACTCACCCATGTGGTCAGATTTGGGTCTGCTTTATGGAGTCCAGATGACCAACATTATTCTAGACGCATTGTGTCTTATAATTTTGCGCGAAACCCCATCTTTTATAATATATATATTACTTTGCGTGGCTTTGTGGCATTGTGATATACCGAAAAAAGAGTGGACATTTCTCGCTTGACAATATTATATTTTTATCCCAACGAATAACCGAACCGTTGATGTGTCACTGCCATGCAGATAATCAATCGAAGAAAGCTTTGTGCCGAATGACCTTTTTATACTGTTATTGGAGTAAGAAAAATCACGCCAAAGTGCTGTCAACCACGTAGCCTTCCTGAATAAAATTATCGGCTGCCCTGCATTCATTTCACGAACTGAATTAGCAACATGCGGATGCGTATTCGTGGTTATTTTAGCCCATCACCCAAGAATATGGGATCTCTTTTCCTCCTTTGTGACATTGAAGACCTGCATGTATGAAGCAAATACTGAATTCAGTCGCATTACAACAGTGCGTGTAGTCGGGCCAAGAGCTCAACCCTTACAAATAAACAGTCGCCAAGTGCGAATCTCTTTAAATGGCTGATTGCGTTTTTATCACAACTTACAGTAATGTTCTTCGAGCTTCGTGCATTCATTTGGCAATGGAAAACATACATATTATGAGTAGGCTGCAGTCAACGTTTTTTTTTATTATTATTTGCCGAAAATCGGTTCACACCGCTTACAAAAAAGCGCCGCTGCGTACATCTGCATGCGCACCGCCGTCCGCCTATCCAAACTTCCGTGGCAGCGGTGCTCGGCGAGAATAGGGGACGTTATTATTGATAAATGTAACGTAAGTGTGAAGAAAGGAAACTGAATTTAAAAGTAACTTGCTGCCGGAAGGGATCTATGCTTGCGACCTTCTAATAACTTCGAAGTGTGGCAGCTTGGGCTAGTTGGTATGGCATGACGATAGTTATAGCGCGAGAACAAAACGACGACACAGAGACAAGACAAGTCTTTCGTGTCCTTGTTGTCTCTGTGTCGTCGTTTTGTTCTCGCGCTATAACTATCATCAACTTCTAATAACGCGTCCTTTGCACCAAGCTATATTTGCGATCGCTATATACAAAATTTTGACATACATATTTGTACTAAATTGTTATTTTGAAAGCTGATTTCCCCAGTCTCTGTTTCACTACTGAAAGACATCGACTGATGTGTTATTAGTGATTTGATTTGTGGGGTTTAACGTCCCAAAACCACCATATGATTATGAGAGACGACGTAGTGGAGGACTCCGGAAATTTCGACCACCTGGGGTTGTTTAACGTGCGCCCAAATCTGAGCACACGGGCCTACAACATTTCGGCCTCCATTGGAAATGCAGCCGCCGCAGCCGGGATTTGAACCCGCGACCTGCGGGTCAGCAGCCGAGTACCTTAGCCACTAGACCACCGAGGCGGGGCGCTGCGCTATTAGTGAACTACACATTGACGAACATGACGAGCACTAAAAAATAACTATATATGCTGGGAAAATGCAAATTAACACAAAAAAGGGACTAGCAAATTGAAAACTCTACAAGCAATGCGGCAAAAGTCTCCCAGATACGCTTATCAAAAAGTAACTGTAAACATTGGTCACTGGTCACGATGTCTAGAGTACTAAAATTGGGTCATAGGAGATACGGTTTCCTCTAGCGGCATGATCCACGTGGTCAGTTGTGTCCGTCAGGTGTGTCTTTGCTTCGAAAAGGGTCATTCCGAACGGTTACTGTTGAGAGATGTGCACCTGCTGTGGATTCTTTTCACCCGTGTAGTGAATGAGCAACGTCAACCAATAAAAGAGAATACAGTGATGCGAAGGGGTGGCTGCAGTAGAAGCACCGCATCCAATTGTGGCGGATAGCGAGTTTCTCTAGTGCGGCACCTCTTCAATTACGCCGCCCAAGCACGCAACGCGCAGTTCCGGACCTCGTCGGAATGCCGAACCACGCGCGTCTGATGATGTTGGAAGCGCGAGAAACCATTAGGTCTGGAATGCTTCGCAATAGACACTCGTATCACACACTCCACTGCAACAGCGGCCGCCTCTGTCGTGGCACATTGCATGTCATGTCACGAGAGACCGGAAGATGACTGCGACCTCTAGGAATTCATGCTCTTCGAATATTAAAAGTGCACCATTCAGTGCTAGAACGTGCGCATTGTGGCAGAAGCGGGCACAGCGGCTGGTCAAAGTCGGCGTCAATATATGAACTGACACACCGGGCATAAAATATGATACGCGTCTTTTTTCCAACTGATGGCACTTTCGAGTTTTTATACATAAAGTGCTCCGATGCTCGAAAATCTTGCAGCTTTAACTTTTCTTCGCGGCGCGCAGAGATCATTTTAAATTATTTTATCATAAACAGCATTCTTTCAGCCTATGACCACCTCTCCAATTTCGAAACTCATTGTCTTTATACAAACACTCCCGAGGACGAAGCCTGTGAGCACCTGCTGGGCGCTGCAAGGTTCCGAACGAGTCCAACCCGTAAGTTAAAGATTTCGGCTGAGAGATACGAGCCTCTCAACCGCACGAGAAACAATGTCCTCCTGCCCGACACTGCAGGCTCTCTTTCTAATCTGGCAAGCATGGCATCGTGATGTGTAAATCATGTAATTTTGTGTAGCCTCACAAAGGAAAGACATACAGCTTTTATAGTGGCAATTTTTCGTAGAATGGCATCCCAGATTTTGATCGTGATGATTGCTCTCAATTTTGGCGGCGACATACAGCCACCAACATGGCGTGTTTGGTCCAATTTGCTTTTATTGCGAGCTAGCGTTTTGATTATTTTTACGGCAAAGCTATATATTACTTCGATAGGCCAGTCATATTAGAATCAAGTTTTTTGTAATATCACGAAGGTTCCACAGTGGCAATATAAAGAAAGAGGTCCCGACAGCATAAACTGGCATGGGACGTCATTATCCAAATAAATACCAGTTGTATATATATATATTTAAAGTGTGGCGGGGGGAGATTTAGATGAAAGTTAAAGATAAAATTTTAATGAAAAGTATACTGAAATACTGAAAGGCATATAAAGGTCATAAAGGTCTGTCATAGATATATATATATATATATATATAAATATATATATATATATATATATATATATATATATATATATATATATATATATATATATATATATATATATATATATATATATAATGTGCGTGTGTTACAAAATACAAAGCATACACGTTACAAAATGTGTAACTAACACGATTGAAGTTGAACAGAGATAAATTAGACTACAGAAAAGAACACGCAAAATAACGAGAAAGAGGTCATCTAATAACAATATATAATGACCAAGATTACCAATTGATTGATTGATATGTGATGCTTAACATCCCAAAACTACAATACATCATGAGAGACGCTGTAGTGGAGGGCTCCGAAAATTTCGACCACCTGGGGTTCTTTCACGTGCACCCACGTCTGAGCACATGGGCCTACAGCATTTTCGCCTCCGTCGAAAAAGCAGCCGCCGCTGCCAGGATTTGATCCCCGAGTACCTTAGGCACTAGACCACCACGGCGAGGAACAAGATTACCAAGATTTTTCCAAAGCTGATACTAGGAGACAATGATCTTTTAATTGTTTTTAAATGCATGAATTTTAGTGTTTTGATGGGTATGGAATTCGAAACAGTGACGGATGAGAAAAGGACGCTCTGTTTGCCATAATTAGTATTTATTGTGTTTAAGAAAAAGTTGTCAAGGCGTGCAAATGCTGTGTCATTATTATTTGTTAGATAACATCGGCGTAAAACACCGTCACATCGTCTGAAGTTAATTTTTTTGAGCTAGAATTTGGTGAGGTTCTACACAACGAGTCTCGACATTGAAAAATAATATGCTTATACTGCAGAAGATACGCGGCTTTGTGATTTAATGCGCTAAAAGTAATTATTCTAACAGCTTGGTTTTGCAGTTTTTGTAATGAATGTAGATGTGTGATACAAGTTTTCCCGAACTCATAATAGAGCAGTTAATGTGTGAATGAACAAAGGAAAAATACAACAAAATAAATGTCATGCTTCAAGAAGCATCGCGATTTTAGAAGTGCTCGGATCCCGTAGGCAAATTCTCTTTTTACTTTCGATATCCGATTCATAAATTTTAAATGGTTCAACTAGCTGGAATGCAAGTGGTTCCAAGAACAGGAAGAATTGGGGAAATGTCTGATGGCTAGACATCAACACAACAAATTTTCTTTTTGATGCGCTTATGTGTAGGTCTCCTCGAAAAGTAAACCCCTAGCGCCCGCATCTGGCACAGAAATTGGGCCGGCCCCGCTACTAGTCACTGGTGCTTGAAATATGAGAAAGCAAAACAATGAAGCTCATGCACCAAACTTCAAAAACGTGCGTCATGCCACACATGACGATGCATGCCGCGGCAAAAAGTTGCGTGCTGCTCAAACGGGAAACTTCAAAAGAACGTGCGCTGAACCCACCAAGAACTTTATATGCCTTTCAGTACTTTTCATGAAAATTCTGTCTTTTTTTCTAACTTTCATCAAATTTCTTTGCTACCTCTGTCCCATATGTGCACAGTTTCGCTGATCATACACCTTACAGAATGAAAAGGCTCAGAGAATTCTTTATTTGTTACATCAAGTAAAAATGAGAACTACCATTGAGTTTATTATTGTATGCTCTAAATATGAAAAAACGAAAGGCGATGAAAAGATAACTTGCCGCTGTAAGTTGCTAAACCGGCGACCTTCTAATAACGCGTTCGATGCTCTACCAACTGCATGATACAGCAACGGTCACACCGCCACACCTCCCCTCGTCCACAATTCGGGGTATATTTATGCTTTGAAATCTGGGAGTGTTGGTCAGTGCGACCAGTAACGACGATGGCAAGTGTGAAAGTGCAGAAACGCCTTTTTTTCTGACTGTTGGCGTTCTGTAGCACGTGACAGTGTGAGTTGGCCGCTGAACAGTAATCTGTCGCATAGTATACCTGAAGACATCGAGTCTGCCAAAATAATAATTGTAATATCTCAGGTTTAACGTCCGAAAACCACGATATAGTTATGAGAGACGCCGTACTGGAGAGCTCTGGAAATTTCGACGGCCTGGGGTTCTTTAACGTGTACTTAAATCCAAGTACATGAGGCATCAAACATTTTCCCCTCTATCGTAAATGCAGCTGCTGTAGCCGGGATTCCATCCGGTGACTTTCGGATTTTCAGTCGAGCGTCATAGCCCTTTGACAACCATGCTGAGGCAAGTCTGCCAGAATGAAGCTCTCGCTCTGAATGAAGGAAAGTACGTTATTCTTATTGTCTCAAATAAAAAAGCAGCCCTTAACTCTTTACTTTCCATTATTTGTTCAAGTATCTCTCTTTATACAGTGTTGTTGTCTGTAGGCGTGTAACCTCTCTAGTTCTATAGAACCGGAGATATTACATGCCACAGATCATTGTAAGGAAAAGTTGGCCAGTATTGGGGTTGTCGCATATCATGACCTCTGCGAACTTCGTCAATTCTAAAGTTACTACGTCATGTGAGAGAAAACAGCGGTACACATGATGTAGTTTAACAACAAAATATGAAAAACGTAACAGAAGGATGTCACAATCAAATTTTACTATACGTTTAGAGCTGTGTCTCACGTGATTTTAACAGTCGTTGTAGAGTTTATATTGTAACTGCTTAGCACATTGCAACTTAGTAATCTCTCGAGACACTCACACATTCACACACTTCTACTCAAGTAACACACCACACACGGCGCTTACTGCCTATCATGTCTGCCTGATATTTGCTGATTTCTAGTGAACTACTACCACCTTCCAAACGACGTTGTTGTTTGACGAATTTGCGCAATTACGAAGTGGCGAAAAATATACGTGCGTGTTCTTTCCGATATTGATATTTCGATCGTGCTGATCCAACCTACAACATTCAATGCAGTGAATGGTGCACGGCTACAGTCTGAGAAAGGCTGTGACCCAAGCGTTACTTGATGAGATATTTAAATACATGTGTTTCGTTGAAGAAGCAGCTTATGCTCTTGACTGCGCAAGTAATTACAATGGCGTAATAGGTTTGCAAGCCATCCACAGTAAGTCTCGTACAGCAGCCATGACCTCTACTCACTAGAGGCCTACTACTGCGGCAAATCCGTCCCAGGATCGGTACATACAACTTCGGAGTTCCGTTCAGTTCATATGTCAATTCTAGTTAGTGCAGTTTTTTTTTTGTAGCACGCAAAATATTTGGAAAAGCAGAGGCGATGCGCTGTAACGGAGCTCAAATATAACACTGCAACAGGATAGAAAACGGGGCCTGTTGATAGTTCATATTTGTTCAGTGAACTTGTAGAGTGAGAACACACGGAATACAGAGAAGAGCCACACAGCACGAGCGCTCATTAAGAACCGGTTGTTAATCAGTGCTCGTGCTATGTGGCTATTCTCTGCCTGTTGTGTGTTTCCACACTCCCTGCTCCCTGGACGAATCTGAAATATAACCTTTCACACCAGTTTAAATCAGGTGGTGAGCTTCCTTGGTTTCGGAGGGTATCTTGGTGTCATATACATTTCATTGCAACTCATGACTTTATTCGGTGAAAGCGACATCAGCCATACGTTCGCACGTCCTATCTGTTTCTATGCTGACAAACGGGTTCACCCTCCTCCGTCTTGGAGCCATCTTGACTAGTACAGCAGGCCAACTATAGTTCGTGGGTTGTGCGAATATATATTTTTTTTCCCTGGCATAATTTACACCGGATTAAAGTACGGTTAAAATTTGGCTTCTCGCTCCATTCGACATCCGCTGTTAAACACATGTTAAGAAAGCGAGCAGCAATATGAGGAATTAGTGTAGTGCACTGTGAGTATACGCAAACGCGGTAAAAACCAGATGAGCCATTTCGTCTGTTGTGCGCACTCCGTAATACGCCGCGGACAGTGTACGGCGAAGTTGTAATTTGTGTCTAAAACTAACGGCGACGAAACTCGCACAGGAGATGCATATTGATATCCTCAATAGGCATTAACCGCATAGCCATGCTCCTCGAAAACAACGCAAAACCGTCAACAAGAACCCGGCGGCGGCGCGACGCCCCTCTTTGCTGACGCTCCTGAATATGTGCCTCTACTGCATTTGCGTGTGTCGCTTTAGAGTTGTGTATCAGCACTGCTAATGCCGGTGTGACCAACACGACCAGTTTCAATTGGAATTCGCTAATTAAAAAGGGGCTCTAAACCTGGGTTTTTACCAACATATCGGATATTCAAGGCTGTATATTGTCCAAATGTTTATTACAACGACGTTGTACATGACCGGCATCCAAGACATTGCATGACTGCAAAGATTGCGTGACGATAAAGTTTTCCCATGCCGTGCCCACAGGGCAAAAGGAGGCAGCTTTAGAAGAGGGTACGCAAGGGGGATGCTCGTTGCGTACGCACACTATTTCCGTGTGTTAATAGGGGTACGCAAGAAGATAGCGTGCGACGCATTCGCAGTGATTACAAACGCTAATTGTGTTTTAAAAACGCATTTGAGCAGTACACTTTTTTAAACTCCTTCGAAAAAAGACTCCAGGTTTCATGTCGGAAACAAAAAACGTTACCATGTGTAATATAGCGTGATGGAAGAGATTTCATTGATTTGATTGACATGTGGGGCTTAACGTCCCGAAACTACTATATGATTATGAGAGACGCCGTCGTGGGTGACTTTAGAAATTTCGACCACCTGGTGTTTTTTAACGTGCACGTAAATCTGAGCACTCGGGCCTACAGCATTTTCACATGCATCGAAAATGCAGCCGCCGCAGCCGGGATTCGATGCCGCGACCTGCGAGTCCGCAGCGTGGTGGAAGAGTAAAATGCCAACTGCGTCAGCTAGTAAACGAACTGTGTAACCAGCCGTCACACAAAGCGAATTGCGTAACGAGTGCGCTGTCTAAAGCTTCCGTCTTACTACAAACGGCTTAGTCACAATTCATCATGATTAGCCACACCATCAAAACAGTACATATAATGTTTTACAGCAGTTTTGCCAACTAGTTTTTGTAAAATACCCTATACCAATATCCAAATTACCCTCATTTACCCTGCACCATATTTAATAATTTTTAATAATTTTTTCACTGAAACGCTTCTCGAGATTTTTTTATTTATTGCCATACACTTTATCATACACATAAAAATAGCGCTATTTATCAGCGATAGCGTACAGATGACGTACACTCTACGACGACGTGCAGACGTACCTTTGGAATCAGCCCTCCTAGGGCTGTGCGACGATAAGAACTGATGACGCCATAATTTGACGTCATATTGTGACGCCACAGGGACGTTACAATGACTTCATGATGACCTTATAATGAAGTGATGAGGCGGCATCGTTGTATCACGATGATTTGTTGCAACACTCGCGTTGACGCCAACCAGCACTTTTCGCGTGTGATGAAGAATAGAAAGCTTTCGCCTCAATATCTGTATGCAGTAAGCCATGTACCACCGGCTAGGCGTTCGGGACGCGTAGAGTCCCACTCAAGCATCCACCCCAGAGGAATATGCGCAGATTACCCCACCTCATGCATGGTACAACCCCGTGCACAACCGCGTGCCGGGTCGGGGAACGCCTTTCCCATTTAACCAGTGGGTCTCCGGCACCAGGATTCGAACCAGCTACCTCCCGTGCCCGAGACAGGCACCCCATCCACTAGGCCACGGCCACGTATTTGAAGCTGACACCCGTTGCCCCTCCACCAAACGAACAGATGCACTCTTAGAAAAAAGGTGGTAGTACTTGCTAACTTTGGGATAGTAATGGTTTGTCACATATGTTACAACCCTGGTAGTAAGTGCAGTTAGTAACGGCGAGGGTGGTAACAGTTACTACCTTTGCTCTTACTACCAGTATGTAGTAACTGTTACTACCCTAGCTGTTACTACCCTTGGGTAGTAACTTTTGAAGGTTTTAAGAAAAAAGTAGCAACTGAAACTACCTTGTTCATTCATTCTGGCATATTATTTCTCCACTGCTAATGTTGGTCAGTTAATGTCTCATTTCTAGACAACTTCGGGTAATGAAGCGTGGTTTCCCATGAACGTGAAGAATACACAGATTTAACAAGTTCACTATTTTTACGCATACATGGAGTATGAAGCGTGGGGTATACATTGCTCCTAAATTGCAGGGACGTGTCCGGCACAGGGAAGCCTTTGTGTTTCAGGATGAATTATAATAAATTTAAACCTATAGCACTACATTATACTACTTGGTTACCTGTGTTTGGGAATGAAGCTCAAGCCTTTAATGAGCCTTACCTTTAAAAAATTATATGACATATTTCTTCATTATAAAATGGCCACAAACAGGCATTATAAACAGTGGCCGAAAGAAGGTACTGAACTCATTCTCGGTGCATTTTAATGCTTCACACGGCTAGTATATGAGCGCTTAAAAGGTAACGATCGTTTTTTGGGGTTTGACGCGCCAAAACAATGATAATATATGGAGACGCGCCAGAGTAGATTATTGTGGCCGTCTGGTTATTTTCATCCACCGATCTCGTTAACATGGCCCCGCCGCGGTAGTCTAGTGGCTAAGGTACTCGGCTGCTGATCCGCAGGTCGCGGGTTCGATTCCCGGCTGCGGCGGCTGCAATTCCGATGGAGGCGGAAATGTTGTAGGCCCGTGTACTCAGATTTGGGTGCACGTTAAAGAACCCCAGGTGGTCAAAATTTCCGGAGCCCTCCACTACGGCGTCTCTCATAATCAAATGGTGGTTTTGGGACGTTAAACCCCACAAATCGATCGATCTCGTTAACATGTGCTCTTTTTACTAATTTTGTTGCAAATATGTATTACAAAGCATGTAGCACGTGCTTATGGTTCGTTAACTTGTACTTCTCCGTTTCGACAATATCAGAATGGCGTTTACATATCTTTGCGTAATTTAAAGCAAAATGTATTTTCTTGAATGTATGGATATCTTCTGCGTCATATTTTTTCGTTTAATAATGATACGCCGAGACGATTTCTCTCATAAATTATCAGAATCGGAATCACATGCTATTTCGGGTTAGATAGCCAACAGCCGGGTAGTAAAAATGTAGTAACAGCTCAATAAATGTAGTAACGGCTGAAGTTACTACCTCTTTCATTTCAGTTACTATCTGTTTACTAACGTGGGTAGTGAACAGGTCACAAAAAGGTAGCAATGGTTTAAGCTAGCAACTGATTACTAACGTTGGTAGCAAACAGGTAGCAAAAGGGTAGATACGGTCCAAGAAAAGTAGTAACCGCTGCAGTTACTACCTATTTGATTGCAGTTGCTACCTTTTAACTAGCTGTTTTTAAGAGTGTGGGAGATAAAGAGGGACAAAGACATCTGAAGAAAAAAAATAACAAATCATACCCAAGAATGTTTGATGTACTGTATTTTTGTTTTGTTTTTTTGTGTGTGATGGTGACATTGAAGTTGAGACATTTACAGTTCGGATCTCTCCAAGAATGTAACGTTCAGGTATGACGCGCGCATGTTATACACCTTGCGCAGATCAATAACGAGAGAAATGTTGAAATTATTCTGCTTCAGCGCCCTAAATACTAACTACGCTGGCGAAAAACTTCCCAAAATACCCTACAACTAGAGTAATTACCCAACGATAGGCAACCCTTCCTTGTACAGGTGTGTCGCAGCTACCACTTTTCTCTACAGAATGAGGGATAATGGGATATATCGGGTGCTTCCCTTCACAATGATTACAAAAAATATGATGATATATAGCTTCTTTCTCAAGTTAATGCACGACGAATCGCGTGTGAAGAAAACAAAACAATGACCGAGTGTCACACAATAGCAATTGCGAAATTAGTAGGGTGTTGTAAGCATCCAACCCACTACAATAGACTCAGCCATAAATCTTCATTGTCATCAGCCACCGCATCAAAGTGATACTACGTGGCAGATGTGTGGCGGGTACCTCGCTTCTCCGCAGATTCACGAATAATGGCGCTGTGAGTGCTTCTCTACATGACAAAATTTATAATTTATAGTGTATTGGGTACCTTGCAAGTGTTCCTGTACTAGCAGTCTGAGAAAGTTTACAGCCGGCTCTCCAAGTGGCTCTATTGTATCTTTAGTTGAGACTGTGCTGCGTGTTTCCAGCTGGACTAGTGTCTTCATTTCTTTTTTTCTTATTTTCCCGATACTGCACATGCCTCTCTTACAATTTGCGGTTGCCTGTGCTCGACTGCTAACCCTAACCCTAATCAACTCCCGATCATGGCAGCCGCATTTTGACGGAGGTAATGTGCCCGTCTACTTAGAAGCACGTGAAGGAACACCAGCTGGTCGAAATACCGGAGCTCTCCACTAGGGCATCCCTCATCAGAGTATCCTGGTTTTAGAGCGTAAAACTCCAACAATTATGTACACAGGATGTTTCAGCTAAAAAGCACCAAGCAATTAAAAATTGAAAATGAGTGCTATGTGTCTACAGCTAGTGCAGTATTGTTCTTAGCTGTATGTAGCACGTCAGAATATATTTTTCAATCTGCCAAGCACAGCAATTAACAAAGATTGCTTAATGAACTTCCTAAATACTGACGCGAGAAAAAAATCAATACAAGACTTGCAGCTCTTATCCAGAAATAACACAATTTAAAGTTAAGGTAAGATAACAACGCTCGTTTTTTTTTTCAGGGTTTGTTTAATGTGCGCGAATTTTTAAAGAAATATCATGAGATGGCCGCTTATTCATATCCAGCTTTCAGAGATGGATAAATGGATGTATGAATGTATGGATGTATCCAGCAGTGTCCTTTACATCAGGTGGTGGCTCATGCCACCTAGCCATATCTGTCAGATGGATGGAATGGATGGATGCTATGAGCGTCCCCTTTATAACGGGGTGGTGACAAGTATGCCACCAGGCTCGACAAAAAAAAAAAAAAAACTTTTTTCTTTTTATGTTGGCCTAATGCCTCTACTTCGATAAATTCTATCTTAATGGAAAAAAAGGTAAATTTTCAGCTTAAGTTCTCTGCCATTTACGGCACACTGTCCATATTTTATTTTTCCAATATTTATTTTTGTCCTTTCTCTCTAATTTTCTGCCACCAATACTCTAACCGTCTCTTACTTATTTCAATCGCGGGTGTGTTCAGCTTTCCATTGTTGTCCCTAAAACCCAAGGCTTCCTGTAGGCTCGTGCCCAAACGTACACCTGGGTGGATATCTCCACATTCAATCAGAACATGCTCCGCCGTTTCCTTATCTTTCCCGCAGCATGTGCATTGTTCTTCTTCTTTACTGAATCTTGCTTTATAACTACGCGTTCTAAGGCAACCCGATCTCGCTTCAAACAGTAAGCGCTTCCCCTTGAATTATCGTAAAATGCCTCCCTCCTTATTTCATTTTTGCCCTTTCGGTAGTTACTCAAAGCCGGTTTTTTCTCCATAGCTGCCATCCAGTAAATCCTCTCCGCCTCCCTGACTTTTCCCTTAACGCTCTTTGTTGACATACGGCTTACAATACCAGCCGTATACTTACTAGTGAGTCTTCTAGTTCTTTTTCTCCACTGTGTGTCCACGCTCTTCCTATACAAATAACGGAACACCTTCTCTGCCCATCTACTCTCCTTCATATTTCTTAGCCTTTCTTCGAACCTTATTTTGCTCTGCGCTTCCCTCGCCTCAAAACCTGCCCACCCAATATCGCCCTTTACAGCCTCGTTTGTCGTCTTCCCGTGAGCACCCAACGCGAGGCGTCCCACAGTCCTTTGATTTACATCCATTCTCGCTTGCACCTCTGCCCTCATGCACACCACTGAGTTCCCAAAAGTAAGCCCTGGAACCATTACACCCTTCCACAGACCTCGAAGCACCTCATACCTATTGTATCCCCACAACGCTCTGTGCTTCATTATTGCCGCATTCCTCTTTCCTTTTGCTGCCGAGGCTTTTTCCTGTACCTCCATGTATCTATCACTCTCATTTACCCATACTCCAAGGTACTTGTATTCACTTACCCTCGGTATTTCTTGGCCTTGTATGGACACCGTCTGATCACAGGGATCATTGAATACCATCAATCCACACTTCGTTACACTGAATCCTAGTCCAAGAGCTTCACCTTCCCTTCCGCATATATTCGCCAGCTGCTGTATATCATCTCGACTGTCCGCAAATAAGACGATATCGTCCGCATAAAATAAACCTGGAAGCTTCTGCTCAATCATCATGCCGCCCTGTTTGTGTGACAGATTAAAACCAATGTTGCTACCTTCTAGCGCTTTTTCCATACTCACCATGTACAGCATGAATAACAGCGGGGACAAAGGACATCCCTGTCTCAGACCCCTGCTAACCTCAACGTTCTCTTTGCTACGCATTCCTTCCCACTCTATGCAAACTGTATTTTCTCGGTATATCTCCCTCAAAAGCTGTATACAGTCGTCGCCCATGCCCATTCCTTTCAATATATCCCACAAAATTTCCTGATTAACGTTGTCGTATGCCCCAGTGATGTCTACAAAAGCCACGTACAAGGGCCTATTCTCTATTTTGGATATTTCTATACACTGAGTGAGAACAAACAGGTTATCGTCTAACCGCCTGTCGACTCGAAATCCGTTCTGAAGTTCTCCCAAAATATCGTTATGCTCGGCCCATGTTTCTATTTTCATTTTTACTGCTTGCATCGCCATCCTGTATAGTACCGATGTAATGGTTAGTGGTCTATACGAGCGAATCTTGTCCTTTTCTCCCTTGCCTTTATAGATTAAGTTCATTCTACTTTGTCGCCAACTGTCCGGTATTTGTCCGTCCTTTAAGCTTTTTTTTACTGCTTTTAACAATGCTTCTTTAGTGTTATGTCCTAGTTCGTTAATGAGGCTAACGGGAATCCCATCTAAACCCGCGGCAGTGCGCTTTCGAATTTTTCCTTCGGCCTTTTTCCAGTTGAAATTATCAAGTACTAGCTCTTCCTCTGTTGCTTTCTCCGCCACACTTTTACTCACCGGGGAGATCCCCTGGACGCTCTTTCACTGACCGATCAGCGCTCCTAGCGGCCACGGCTGGAAGCTCGCACGTTTTCAATAGGATGGCCTCATTTTTCGGTGATACAAAATCTTAGAGGGAGAAATTTCAAAAGTTCTTAAATGGACAAGTTCTAGGAACTATACTGTACTTCACAAATGCAGAATTGTTATCGTCGGGGCTTCAAAATTTGTTTCCACGAGGAATAAAGTTTACACAATGAGGCCCTAAGGAGGCCACTGAAATCCCAGCTTGTTTTTCAGGACAAAAAAAAAAGGCCGTATAAAAAAAACTTGGCGGAAACCTGCACATTTCTCGGAGAAAGAGGTAGTACAAAAGCTGAGCTTTGATTACAGCTTGCAGTTATGTTTATGCGTGACAAAAAATACGGTCCAAAATGCAGTTTTCCACAACACAGTCACATCGCCGACTAGAGTTTAGGACCGTAGTATCTTGATAAGACAAACCTTGTAGCTACTTATCCGACTGGATAAGTTGCTACAAGACGACAAGTGGCCGACAAGTTTGATGGTTCGACGTGGACCATCAAACTGATGGTTGACGTCGAAGATAATGTGAACCAAGATGCCAACGACCTCGCCGTTGTGGCATACGTTGTGAATGGCTTTTCGCAATGATAATTAGCTTTATTTCAAGCGTGTCCGGTTGAAAAGCGAGCTTGGGATACCAGAGTTAGTTGACGCTGCATTCGCGAGCAAACGTTACTTAGCGCCGTGGAATTGGAAAAGCGTGCAGATTTTTGTCGGCTAGCGTATACGTGCATGCATGACTTTCAGTGCTGAACATAATAAATAAGTGGTCCTAGCAATGCTTCGCGTTGGGACCATTGTTTTTGCATCAGTTTTTGCGTGCGGCGCATGTAAACATAAGCAGAAATGAACGACATGTGAGTGCGGTGCTAGGGTTACTCGCGATATACATTTTGGCCGGATCTCTGCTTGAGGCGACAAGCTATAAGACAAGTGGCCGACTAGGTCCCTCTCTTGAGTCACAATTTTTTAACCCTGTAGAGTTTTGGTGAGTTGCATGATGCGCGCGCACGTTCAAGGCGGCTTTAGTCCACTGTATACAGTGAACCATCAATCAATCAATCAAGAGATCGCTCATTATTTAGCCCAAAACAGCGAGATGGGTTTTTTAACCTAGAACAATATTATATACAATAAAAACAATCAATGTGATTACAAGCATGAGTGACACGGTAATATATTTGCCACAGGTGCCGGCCTATCTAGTTACGCCACTGCATGTACGTCGGCGTAAATTCAAGTGAAATAAGCCGAGATGATCGAAAGTTTAGGCACCATCCTCTGCCGCAACAGTGAGAAAAATTATATGCCCCACAGACTTCAGCACGCGCGTGCTGTAACCTGTGGGGCATATAGTTTTTTTCAGTCAAGTCCTTCTCTACGGCGCACCTCATTGACGTATGGTAGTTTCGGTTCGTAAATCCCCGGAAATGATTCTTACTTCTGCATCACGTCCTGCACAACTGTAACTGAGCACATATTTGCACGCATATAAAAAAGAACTCTTTTTCAATAAAGTCAGTTGCAAGCTGAAGCTCTATCCTATCTCCATTCTTCTTTTTTTTTTCGTCTATGTGGCTACGTAAATTGCGTCCCTAATATTTATTCGTTGCTGAAGATTTAGTAGCTTGTTCTTTGACTAAAGTGGCGCACCCAGAACCTATGCGGTAGCGTGAGTTTCTCTTTTGGAAATGGTGCAGGTAATGTTCAGATGTTTTATTCCTTATTACAGAACCCATTATTTAACAACAGAATGGGAACCAGGGTTCTATTTCAGGTAAATGTGGCACCATAAAGGCACTTTGTCTTGAATTCAAGGAAATCATCAGGGAATCTATTTCTAGTTGAATTTCGCGTATTAAATACGCACTATATTATTACAGTCTGACGAGCAATGACAGAACCAGCACAAAGTTTGTGTTGCCAACTCGAGGTTTTCTTTTGTTTTGTTTTTTCTACAGGAGCAATGTTCTCTGCTTCGGAAAGCAGTGGCGCTTTTGGTCGTTAGATTAAGCAGTTTTAGGATAACGTGCGCACAGCTTTGAGTTAGCGCTGCGCGCCACTGCGCATGCGTCGTACGATAACCTCTAGTGGGTCCTCGTTGAGTGACCAAAATAGCGGGCGATCGCAAGGACCACAAAGAGAACACTATTATAAAACTTCCGACTTACTTCCTTTCGGAAATAGAGGCATCCTGGAGAATTGCGTGCAGAACACCACGGTACACTGATAGTAAGAGTTTAGCAGTTCCGTATGCGCAATCTTATGCCTCGACATTGTTCAATAATACATTACAAGAAAGCTCAAGTGGCTTGACGATCGGGCCTATAGCTCAAGCAGCCACAAAACTCAGCTGAAATCAAATCAAATCAAACTTTATTTCCACCTTGTACAATATACAGATGGAGGACAATGAAAAAAAAAAGCTGCCGAGAAGTGGCTTGACTAGTCCGTAGCCCAAAGTAATCTATAGCATGTGGGCAATAGCGAAGGAAAACAGTTCACACACAAAAACATGAAAACGTATGAAAACTCAGTCAAGGCCATACAACGCTAAAAAGCTTCGAGACACCTACAGATGGTGCGTTTGAAGCTTATAGCAGCTATGGTGTGATAACATGCTCTCTGGCGACCTTCTTGAAGGCTTAGCAGCTTGGGAAACGGCCATAGACTCACTCACATAAGCGTGGAAAGGATGTATTGAGCGTTACGTACTGGAGGCCTCGAGTCCTTGTAGGTAGTAGACAGGGGAGAGCCTAGTCCTGGCCTGCGTAGTGGTGCTTTGAGCGCATACGTCACGAATGGAATCACATGGTCCCAGTCTTAGTAATTGGGAGTGAC
Organism: Rhipicephalus microplus; assembly: GCF_013339725.1. NCBI lineage: Eukaryota > Metazoa > Arthropoda > Arachnida > Ixodida > Ixodidae > Rhipicephalus > Rhipicephalus microplus. The sequence goes on along the minus strand of NC_051172.1, from coordinate 13,692,099 downwards.
GTACATTGCAGCAAATCGACTGATGTCCGAATAAACATTTCTGTGAATTCAATCATTTCATGATGTTAAGATGTGCTGGCCCGGTGAAATACTTTGCGTTTCACTTGATTTCCTTGGCGACATTCGACAGAATTACACCGCCTTCAGTGGATGAGCACCTCACGAAGTGCGCCGAACAGTATACTGACGTCATGAGAAATTAGAAGGAACATATAATAATAATAATAATAATAATAATAATAATAATAATAATAATAATAATATAATAATAAGATTAATTTTAACGTCCCGAAACAACCTTATGATTATGCCAGACACCGTAATGGAGTGCTTTCATTATTTAGACCACCTGAGGTTCCTTAGCGTGCGCCTAAAACTAACCACATGGGCCTCAAGCATTTTCGCCTTCATCGAAAATGCCACCACCGCAGCCGTACTTTCTAAATTGAGCCATGTGTTATGTTAGTTCGCGAAACCGATTCTCAGAAGCAGCGGCCACCTTTAGATTGATGCAATCTGCTAGAATCCTGTGTGCTCAGATTAAGAAGCACGTTAACCACACATCGTCGAACCATCAAGCCCTCCTGTGCAGTATCTCTCATATTCATATGTCTTTTTTTGGACGCCAAACCACCAACGATTAATAAAAGAAGTCTAACCGCTTTCTGTGCAGCCAGAAAAGGCCAAGTAGTAGAAAAACCTCGAAAATTACGGGGATGACAAGTTAGTCTATGCTACAAGTTAAAAGTAACCTAGATCTCAAAATTGCGAAAATGCTGCTATTGAACTGTTCAGCCATGAAATGTATGCCAACCACTCCACGATCTGCCATCGGCCGAGCCTTTCGACTTGGTAAAGAATTTCCTCAGGTTTCACCGAGTCGTCAAATTGGCTGGGGTGGAGCAAAGGTAGTCGGCACTGGCTTGTCTGAAAGCTTGACTAGGCACACGTTAATTCACCCTCTCATCCACAAACTTTTCACATGATCACATAGCGATTCATAAGGATTGGCTAGGTATCAATCGTGTTCCACTGAGAATCGCTTCGCAATCGCAGCACCAAGTACACTTTTTTTTCGTAAATAAGCAATTGGCGTAATTTTCATATAGGCTTCGTCTTGATTACACTGCATTGTAGGTTAACCTAAGCAATTAGCTAGTTAAGCAAGTTAGTGTTAGACTGACTCTTGATTAGTGTTAGACTAAGCTAAACACATCTTACTTTCTTTGCTCAGCATGACTATTGGCATACAAGAATCTTAGCTCGGCCTAATTAGGATTGATTACAGTATGGTTTCATTAGCTCAGTTATGTGTAGCTAATCAGGTTTAACAAGAACAATGCTTTATAAGGCCTATTTATGGTTACATTGTTTTAGAGAGGCACAGTGGTTCTGAATGTTGCTTGACGCCGTCACCGCGCTAGCATAATCATCGTTTCTTCTCTACGTTGCCAGCCGAACAAACGGCCGGCAATCACACGAAGGGAACAAAAAAAAAAGATTGTTTGGCTGCCTTTTCAAAATGTTTGGTGCAGTCGGACAGAGTTTTTTTTTTTTTTTTTTGATGCATCGAATGATTTGTTGCCATAGGATAGGGGAACTACTAGCCTCTTTAACGTTATATCTCGCTGGTCTTATGTCTGTCACCGTCGACGACGAAAGACGGCAAGCCAAGCTAAGTCTTGAACTTTTTCTCTTTTTTTTTTTTTTGCCGCGAAGCAACTATTCACTTCGCGCGAGATTAAAAAAGGGTTAGGGTGACGTGGCAAGTGGTGGAAGACATGCGAAATAAACGTCCATGGCAGTGGAAGCTGTGTGTATGATTATGTTGAAATACTTAAATATCGAACATCTATCTTTGTCCGTATAGCAATCTAAAAGCTTGTGGTAAGATACTCACGTGTACACTTCTAATCAATGCAAGAATATTTTACGAGGTTGTTGTCACTGACGGAAGCGCAGTCTTTTCGAGTGGTGATTCACGGTGTATCAACATGCCAAGTGATACTTCGGTGTACTGCTGAGCCACTTGTTAGTATATCATGGTAGTCCTACGCCTAAGAAGCTCCTCGTTAAAGATGATCGTAAAAACTGTCACTGACTGTCATCCGCGAATTTGCGGTGACTCGTCGATGGTGATGACAATGAGGCAGTTCTTTCATTAAAGACTGTCAGCCCAATGTCTTTCGCATCGTCTTCATATAGTTATTTCTGTATTGAGGAGAAGGTACGAAGCGTAGACACGCTAGCACTAAAGGAACCAATTCTGTTCTGGCCTTGAGGAAGACACGTCTCCACACAGCCCCTGTTCGCGGATTGTGCATAGCAAGCTTCCGTCTTCCCCATTCTATCGTTTTTTATGCATTTCTGATATAGTTTTTTTTAGTACTTAGCATCGTGCATGCCACCAGACACTTGATTCAAAGGAGTTCAAGAGATCCATCAGCCAAATGCCGTAAAATTGCAGCGAAACAAAGGTGAGGTTTATATTAGCAAACTGGGTGCATCGATGACGTAGCCATGTCGCGGCACTAGACCAGGTCGGTGCCCCCCCCCCCTTTCTTCCCGAACCCGAATTTTTTCGGGCAATGACACACTCCTCGAAAATGGCCCACATCAAACAAAGAGGTGCCTCCCCCCTCCCATCCTTTAAAGCATATGCCTACGCCCTAGCGGCTGACGTGTCAATGACAGCTTAGATCATGCTCATTTGATAAAATTGGAGCAATGTCATATGGTCGTTAAAGAAGTTGGAGAGCCTAAAGCTTCGCCTTTAAGAGTTCAACGCGATAGCAATCTTCTGTTCCTAGCACGTACTTCAAACACTTACAGCGTGAAACCTTTTGGAACCTGCCATGCACCTTTTACATCGCCTTAAGGAAACAGGTGCAGTAGCGTGTGTGCATTTCGTAGTGGGTTACGGGCTTCAAACAACGAATTCAATAGTATAATCACATGTTCTGACGCCCAATCGCCATGGGCGCTTGTACAGACGGGTCCACTGTTAAAGGAAACACCTTCGGGAGCAGCATGTTTAGATTTCACTATCTTACGGAATCATAGCGGCTTAGATATGCATAATAATACTAGTGTTTAAAAGTTCCGACTCCTCTTCACAGACTATTGGCTTGCATGAAGATTGTTTCTTAATTCACTTGCTCGTATAGGTCCAGGAATATTGATGGTGTGCATTCGAGTGTTTCCTTTAACAGTGGACCATACTTTACCGCGCATTATTACTGCAATACTTCATGTTGCATTGTGAAGCATGTGCGCAGGACGTGTGTGTTTCTAAAGCATGTCACTTTCACTGGATTTCCAAGCAGAGGAAGTTATTCTCAGCTATTCCTAAGCTGACGCTTGGCCGTGCGGTAGAACATCCGCTTGCTTGAAACAAGGTGGGTTCGATCTCCACTCTAATTTAGGTTCCCTTTTGTTACTTTTTATTTGCGCCTTTCCCAATTTATTGGTGCCACATAAGGTGATGATTTTACGCTCAGAACCAACGACGGCGGAGCCGAGACCTACGCCAGAATTTCTGCGAAAGGAGTGCTTTAACGCGGTTGCCTTAAAATGGGAGTTGATGAATAACATAGCATGATGAAACATTTACAGGCAAGAGTTTATCAATGTTTTTTTCTTATTTATCTGAATGCACAGAGCCTTATTATACCATAGGGCACATTGAGGACGAACCCTGCTGTTGTCAGTATTCCAGCCCAAGTGCGCACCACAAAAAAAAAATCAATTTTCATACAGATCTATTCCGCACTTCTCCGTTGTGCGATTGGATATGGGGCTGCGACAGTGTCAACATCACGCCGTGGCAGAAGCGGGACGAAAATAGGCTGCCACTGAAGCATTGTCGAAATTCATTACCCCTCCGATGCTCTAGAGGAAGTTACACTTGTACTTTTATTTCCCCGTAAACACGCCTATGGCGAAATAAAAAAAAAGATTACCGGCAGGTATAAAACCATCATTTCTGCAAAGTATAGTCTAGATATAAACCATTCGCTACAATATGGGATGTGAAGCGGGGGTACTTCATAGGTTCACTGTGATACCAGCTGCCTCGGCGAACAGGCTCACTTCACTTCTACCTTTCCTGTACACAGCGAAAGTACCAAGAACGGCAATTGCATATGCGATTGTACGAAAGAGAACACATGACAACTTTAATGGCAAAACGAACGACCTACGGTGACTTCGACTGCTAGAAAACACCATTAGTAAATGTGTACACAAACATAGATTTGCCGCTTTGAAGCGTCAGAGGTGGTACGCTGCTTGGATGTACCCCTCGCTAGCCAGCAACCATGTAGACAGAGGAGGGGGTGTTTGAACTCCTGACGAAATTTTAAAGTTTTGTATGTATATACACACACGTATAAAAATGAACACACGAGCATACATAGTATATGTATGAATATCCTCGCCCTTTCGCTCAGTGACTGCGGTGAAGGTCCACCAAGACGGCGTCACAGACCAATGTGCGCGGAACAGACAGCGAGACGGTATAGCCAAGCAGACGTGGAAACGCGACAAGGCACGGCTGCACGTAGTTGCCATAGCAACAACAGAAATCGTCATCGGCTGCTTTGTTGCTGTCTTGCATTTCGTTCCTTTATTCTCAGCGCTCGCCACTTTCCTATGAAACAAACAAAAAGACTACGCAGGCTGATAAGACGCTTGCCATTCTTGAGTGGAAGGGGAGGGAACGTGTCGATAAAACAATCGAGAGGCATGCAAGATTTCAGGACTACGTTTGTGATGCGAAACTACACTGTCTGAACATGTTCTTTCTTTAGTATACTCTGCTTTTCTGATCACCATAAGATCTGGGTTTTTACGGTCCAAAACCTCGGGACGATTATGAAAGGCGTCATGGTGGAAGGCGCCGGAATTTCTGACCATCTGGTGTTCATTAACATGAACTGACACCGGCCTGTTTAGGGCCCGCTACCATTTCGCTTCCATCTAAACACGACTGCCCCAGCCGGGATTGAACCCGCAACCTTTGGGTCAGCAGCCGAGCGCCATAACCACTGCTTTACTGCGGCAATCTCCTGATTAGCATACTTTCATCGGAAATACTAACCGATGTCACACTAGTTTTGTTACCGCAATGCCACTTTACGCCGTTCAAAGAGCAATCTCTAAGAGGCTAAGTTCAGGCATGGACACATGCATGTCGTTTTTACTGCTAACTTACCTGGAGCAAGTACCTATATGTCAGCACTAATATACAACAGAGTGAATGAAAAAAGACAAGAAAAAATACAACACTAACAAGCGCTTTTCGTAATAAATTTCTCTCTATAGATTCAATAAGCCAACTGTTTGAAGCTCACTATATACTGTCCTTTAAACAGAGGCTGGCAAAAATTGGGCAGTGCAGTTGTCTTACCGCAGAATGGAATTTTTATTATTTCTGTTTAAGCGCAACAAACTTTGAATTGCGGATTTTTCACTAGAGACAATATTACAATGTTCATTAGGAAATTTATGTGAATTGCGCAGCGTGGCGAACTGGAAAAATGTTCTGAGATGCTCTATATAACCCAGAAGCATACTGCGCTAATTGGAGACGTGTAGCGCTCATGTATAATTTTTTTTCATGACTTGGTGATTTTACTTAAAGCACCCTGTAGATGTGAGAATATGTACTCTATAGGGCGCAATGCACCGCAGTGAAACTCTATGTGCATCGAAAATAAGCTATAGGCACGTGTTGGACACACAGAAACCATGCTGCTGTGGAATTAGCTACTTTGAGACATAGCACTCATCAGATTTAGCGGCGCTGTGCCAAACGTACATAGCAAAGGACTGCACTCTGCGAACAAAATCAGACAAAAAGCGACAACAAAAAAGAACACCTTTGTGACAGAATTTAGGAATGATTGCTATATTATGCAAGCAGGCTGGACAATTTACCATCGTTTTTGTTTAGGCTCCTAGAAGCCGCTTTCAACTTGTGAAATAAAAATTACTCGCGCCGTTCGTGCTTATATTGTGAAGTGAATCCCTCTTTCAATATCGTCGCCTTAAATTATTCGAAGGTATGCCCGATGGTGGGAACGTGTCTAGATATTAGCTAATGAAGCATAGAGTGCATGTGCGTGTTGTCATCATTGAACCAGTACCAAAACGCATTGTTAGGTTGACCGATATACAGCAACTTGCAAATGAAGCACTCATTAACTACGTGATCTGTCTCACAAGAAAACTCACCACGAATTTTCAAGCTAAAATTATTGGCGGTGCTTTTAGCCTCAGTGGTATTCATCTGATCGCATGTCTTGTGTTAAAGACGCAACATTAATCGCAACCAGTGGATAAAATATACCTATTATTAGTTACGTTAGAAGAAGTCAGACAGTCCTTCAAAGTCCTAGAACGCCCATACATGGCACGGAGTGGCTCTGAAAAAATTTTTTGGGTGCTCGCTATTCGTCCACATGTTGTAATGTTTCTCCAGAATTGCTGATATTTGGCGCGGACGCATTATGCGTGAGTACAAGCTTTCTTGTCTAATGCTGTATACTTATTATTGCTGTTGAGTATTGTGTGCACCATGCACAGCTCAGTTGTTCTTGATGCGCATATATTCCGATTGTGGCGCAATGCACTTAGTGTACTTACCCCTATATAGAGGCGGTAACATGTAGTACATCTATGCTGACGAAGGCTTCCTTCCCAGCCGAAACGTTATTGAAACGTTGATTTCACTCTCGCGTGTCGATTGACACTGTCACGTGCTGTGGTTGTCCTTACAGTAATATTAACACTTGGGGTGTAACGCCTCGAAATAACAGCATGGTTATTACAGATTCTGTATACACAGGTCTTCGGGAACTTCCAACCACCGGGGTTTCTTAAACGTGTACATAAATGTGGCGTTGACAGGGGTATCTAGTAATTGTGTGGAAAGCTGAGCGAGTTGGTTTGACAGATTGGTAACATTTCGGCGCACACACAGTTAACTGTGTGCACGCCAAAATGTTATTATGAAAGGAGTGCCTAGCCTCGCTCGACCCGTACCAGCCTTGAATACCAAATCAATCCGTGCCGACCTTGACCACGAGCGAAAGTATCCGTACGACACTGAGATCATGATGTGGTGTGGAAGCAGGCCTGACGGCGTGCGCAAGTTTCAGCCACAGCCGCTTCGATGGCGTCAAACTGAAGGTGGCCGCCACATTCGCCAACTAAATAAAAACAAAAAATACGTATCCTTCGATTTCTTTTCATGCTCTCATTTTTAGCGTTCTCGAAGTTATACACTTTTACTTTAACGTAACGCAAGGAGCAAGCGAGCTTCACTTAAGTTGCGTACACACACACGAACATTGGTTATTGTACAACCACGATGTCCTCTTCGTACCTAATCATAATGCTTGACGCTCGGTGAACACGAAAACTTGAAAGCAGCATGCTTCGCTAATATCCACACCGATACATACGGCAGCGTAAAAACCAAAAACAAACAAACAAAAAAGAAAACACACTTCTTTTGATACACTATAGGTGTGTCTACGACCACCACATCTTTCATCTGAAATGCGGCGAGCTGTCTGGCACGGGTATGTCTAGAAAAACTGTCAATCCGTTGCCGTTCCTTCATGTCGAGATAACAACTCAACGCGCTCTTATCTCCGCACTCAGGTGAAGCCAACGATTCAGAGTGTGTGCACCATTTCTTTTGATTATAGTTTACTTAGTGCCACGTCTCTGCATACGTCACGGCGGGACTTTCGAATTCGTTAAGGTTGATACGCCACGTGGTGTCTTTCAGGTGAACTAAACCGCTTGTGTCCCTTGAAGCTGGATCAGCGCGCGGCGCTTTCAGTGCCCTGAAATGTAAGTTGAACGAATTAGCGAAGGTTTCTTATGCACGAAGGTCGCTTGAACACGCGATCGGTGACTACAATGGACATTAAGCGATGGTTTCATGATACTATGCAAAAAAGAAGGGGAGTAAAGGAAAGAAACTAACGCAATAAACTTCGACGAAAAAACGGCTGCCACGTGCATTGCGATACGAGACAGGAGGCACCATTTGGCGCAGCGCAGACGTTTTTTTTTCTTTCTTTTACAACAATGAATATGATGGTATGGAAGAAGGAGACATTTTGACAAAGGAAAGGTATCAATAGCACAATTGGAATATGTGGTGCGAAGTTTTTTTTTTTTTGACACGCTTCGACAACGGAAAGTCTTAGTCTGAAACAATGCGTTTCACTAATGAAGAACGTATTAGTATGGTTCTCGGCCAAGCGAACGGAAACAGGATAAAAGCGGCAATATCACTTCCCAGATGGCACCCAGGGATACGGGTAAATAGTTCGACACTGGTGCGAAACAACGAAACGCTCAAGGAGACAGGCACGTTCGAAAACCAGCGTCAGTGCACAAAAGGTGTGATTGAGTCTCTTACAACAGACATTCTTGCTTACATGACAGCCCATCCAAACGCAAGCGTGCGCGACGTGAGTGCTGAGACCTCCGTTTCCAGCAGCCTAGTGTTTGGCGCGTACTCAAGAGTGTAGGACGTCACCCATATCATGTTAGCCTGCACCAACAGCTGGACGACAAAGATTTGCAAAGCCTTCTTGACTTCTGCAACTGAACACTCATGCAGTAAGAAAGTAATCCCGGCTTCTTGAAAAACGTAATATGATTCGATGAAGCTCACTTCTCGCGCAATGCCCAAGTCAATGTTCACAATGGTGAATACTGGAGCGCTTCAAATCCTCCCTGCCTGTTGCAGTCACAAGACCAGGTGCAGTGGTCTTTCAGCGTTTAGTGCGGTATTTACGACGGCAACAATATAAGCCCGGTCTTTTTTCATGGAACACTCACTGGAGAATGCTACATCAGCGAAATACTAAGTGGCCCACTGAGTGACTTCACCTGCAACCTTCCTCAAGCTCAGCTTGGGAATATCTGGTTCTAGCTAGATGGAGCCCCTCCGCACAGCTGCGGGTGGACTCGAACGTGGCTTGATCGAGATTTCCCCGAAAGATGGATCGGCCGTCTTGGACCTGTAGATGTCCCACAAGATTTCCATATTTGACTCAACTAGATTTCTTTCTATGAGGATACTATAAAGATCATGCCGACATCGAAGCGACGACTATACGCCCGCAAAACAGAAGTCTAAAATAGCAGATCTGTACCGCTCTAATACTCCTCCACAAATACTACGAAACGTGACAGAAAATGTGCTGACTCGATGTATATTGTGTACATAGGGTCAAATGGAGAGCTGCTTGAGCAAGCTATGTCACTGCCCATGACGTCTCAAAAAAAGCGCTTTCGACTTTGCAATTACGCTGGTCTTTTTCTAACACCAAGTTTTCCTATTATATAAGAGTTAGCTATTAGAGCACAGAAAACTTTTTATGCGTTCTGTTTATTATTACGCACTACGCTCTAACATATGTGTACTAAACAGGAATTTCTAAAGGGAGACAAAGTACGAGCAATAAACTTTTGAACCCACAGTCAATCGTACCGTATTCCTTGCAAGTATCCAGAGCAATCGCGCTTAATCGATCCAGATATCACAAAAAAAAACTTCTGGAGTAATTACCTTTGAAGGTTTTTATCCTTGCTTTATCAAAATGTCCCCCTGTTCTTCAGCATCATGTTTATTGTTGGCTAGAAAAGAAAAATAAGCGTCTGCGTTGCAACGAATGCTGCCTCTGGTCTCGTATCGCAAAGCACGTGACAGTGGCTTTTTTCGTCGAAGCCTATTGTCTTCGTTTTTTTTTCGCACTCCCCCCCCCCCACTTTTTAATGCTACCATCCAACCATCACTTAATGTTCATTGTAGTCACCTATAGCCTGTTCAAGCTACCTTCGTGCGTGAGAATCCTTCGCTAATTCGTTCAACTTACATTTGAGGGCACTCAAAGCACCGTGTGTTAGGCGGCAATCACGTGGTGTGTTTTCAAATTTCGCGCCCTTTAAACGAACCCTGGAAAAAATTAACCAGCATTGTTATCTTACCATAACTTGAAAATTTTGTTATTTTTCAATAAGAGCTACAAGTCTTGTATTGAAACTGTTTTCTCTGGTCAGTATTTAAAAAGTTCATTGAGCAGTCTTTGTTGATTAGCGTGCTTGGCTGATCAAAAAATACATTTTGACGTGCTACATACAGCTAAGAAAAATACTGTGCTTGCTCGTAGCACTCGTAGACTCGTAGCACTTGTTTTTGTTTTGTTTTTTTATCGCTTGGTGCTTTCATCTGAAACACCCTGTATGTATTTTGATTATCCTAACTGTTCGACCCGTTGTGAAGTTAAGGCTTCCTTACGCTTGGAGTCACAGGGCCACAGGAAGATTTCATAGGTCCATATTTGCAAATCTCTACGGGATCACATTTAAAATGCAGCTCTTAGGCACCGTCGCCGTCGGTGGCGCAGACGAGTGAAGGAGTACTTGCCACAGTAATTGGGCTCCCGACACACTATGTAAAACAGCTACGAGTGTCAAACAAATACAAACGAGCGAAGATGAGAAAGAGAAAGAGAGAATATATTATGATGGTTTTACGTTCCAGAACCACGATGCAATTATGGTAGACGCTGTTGTGGAGGGCTCTGGAAATTTCTACTATTTGGTGTTCATTAACGTACAGTGACAATCAACATCACACGGGCCTCTACTATTTTGCCTCCATCGAAATGTGACCACCTCGACCGGGATCGAACCCGCGACCTTCGGATTAGTAGCCGATTGCCACATCCACTGCTCTTCCATTGAGGCGGAAGGAAAGAAGACACATAGAGATAAATAAGGGGAATGAAGACATGAAAATATATACGCGTATACAGCCAAACCCACTTATCACGACACTGGTTTTAACAATATTTTTACAATAAGAAAAGCATATTAGCACATATTTACAGCTGGAGGTGATGGCTAGCTCACTGGAGGGCTCGAGCCAGTCTCTACACAATTTGTCGTTGTCTTCTTCAAGCCACGACATTCTACCGCTTTATGCGACAAACCCACTACTGCTTTGTGACAACTCAGCGGAGTAAAAGCGCCGACCCTGTGCTTGTCGCGCAAGTGAAGTGTTGGGTGGCAGATGCAGCTTCAGTCTTACGACGCGAAAAGCAGAGAGTGGTGGCGTCGAGTGCGCTTAATTGACGACTCGCTGTATCCCGTGTGTGAGGTCAGTCACCTGGCGCCAGTCTTTGTATGGTTCATCATAGCGAAGATCTTTCTGCAACCTCTTTTCTCCCCTTTATCCCTTCCCCAGTGCAGGGTAGCAAACCGGATGTGCGTCTGGTTAACCTCCCTGCCTTTCCTTGTATCTTTATCTCTCTCTCTCTATCATAGCGAAAAAAATTCACAGCATATCTACGGAGTGAATGATGATCAGTAGGGCGACGCGTCTGTCTGTCTGTCTGTCTGTCTGTCTGTCTGTCTGTCTGTCTGTCTGTCTGTCTGTCTGTCTGTCTGTCTGTCTGTCTGTCTGTCTGTCTGTCTGTGGATATTCTGTGCTGGCCACCCACGGCAGAGAGATGGACTGCCCTAGACTATAAGGAGCTTGACCCCAAATAACTTTTCAGAAATAGGGTCCAGAAGAGTCCTAGTGAACCAGTTGTATACTAAACATCCTAGTGATGGAAATCGTATAGGTCTTTCTGAGAGGCTTGAGAAGCTATGACCTTTTCTCGGCCACTCTGTCACGCTGCGTCGGCTTGTTCTATGGCATTGCGGAAGTATGTGACAGTTGAGCTTGAATTGGCGGAAAGGATTTTGTCAAGAGGCAGATAGAGTTCACGTCCATAAATAAGAAGGAATGGGCAATAGCCTGTGTTGTCATGTCTGGGGGAGTTGTAAGCGAAGGCGACGTAGGGTAACGTTGCGTCCTAGTTGCGATGATCTGGATAAGCATACATCGACTACATGTTGGTGATAATATGATTCAGGCGCTCTGTAAGTTTATTATTTTGTGGATAGTGTGCCATTATGAAGTTGTCGTTCGTAGAACAGGAACAAACGATATCCTGGATGACGCGGCAGAACCCCGTCGTGAAAGTAGTACTAGTTCAGAATAGTGTTTGGAGTAGCGGGATATAGACTTTTTAGGATGGGAAGTGAGTCTGAGTTGCAGCTTTGCTCAAAAGCTACATCAAGAAATCCTAATATTTATAAGACGCAAGCGTCAGTAGCTCTCTCTGTGGCATCTGGTGGATCCACTGGATACTGTGAGAGGCAGTCGGTGCGCTGATGGTTGTGACCAGATTTATAAACGACCGAGAAGGTGTATTCTTCGGGGTGGAGAGGCCCGTAAGATCCTTGAGCGAACAAAGACCGCAGAGTGCATGATGGCCAGATACAACAATAAAACAGCGACCGAGCAGGTATCGTCGCAATTTAGTGGCGGCTCAAACAAGAACAAGACACTCTCTTTCGGTGATATAATAGTTCCCTGCAGGGTACCAAAGGCAGCTGGCGTATAGGTGATGACACAGTCACGTTCAGGTTGGCGCTCAGCTAAAACAGCACCAGTTCCGTCTCGCCACTCGCGTCACCGTGAACTTGTATCGGTGTGGCCTCATCGAAGTGGGATACTATACGAAGTCGTCAGGGCAGCAATGAGCTCCGGAAACGCAGCACTTTGAGGTGAATTCCAAGCAAAGGTGGCGTCAATATTGAGTGTCTCGGCGAGAGGCCACGTAGTATACGCAAAATTGCGCATCAAGCAGCAGAAAAAGGAGCACAAACCAAAAATCTCATGACAACTTTATCACAAGAGGGTACGGAAAATTGTTTCACTGCGCTAATTTCTTTTTCGGATCGGGCACCGTACCCCGTACCCCTGCGGCGTTAATGAGGGGACCAAGTACAGTTATTTCGCAACGGCCGAAATGGCTTTTGGAGGAGTTGAGCTGTAGACCAGCGTTGCAGAATACATCAAGAATACTGGACAGTCACTCAAGATTGCTTGCAAATGTCAGCGAAAAAACGATGACATCATCCAGGTAGCACGATCAAGTACACCACTTGAAGCCGCGTAGAAGTGAATCCATCATCATGCGCCCAAAGGAATTAAAATTACCTTGATATATAAATCAAAAGCATATAACCAGCTCTTATATGGCAAATCTCATCACTACAATTTTTGTTTTAAGGAAGAAAATCATTTTTGAAGTTTCCCATTGGCGCCTACCTTCCCATTTGGTCACATGACAGCTGGCGCCTTGAAATTCCCCATTGCTGTCTAAGGGAAAGTTTAAAGACAATTCTCTTCCTTAAAATAAAAAATATGTAATGATAAGATTCGACATATGGAAATAAATGTTTATTTCCTTTTGATTTAGGTATAAATGTGATTCTTTATTAGACCACTTTGTGCACATTGCGTCTCAGTATGGACAAAAATGACAATTTTGTGAAATTTGCGAATTTTTTTCGTAAAGTTTAACAGCTTTAGAGGTCTGAAAATAATTTTTCTTCAAAACATAATTTCTGTCAAATGAATATTCACACTCAGATATTCAAACAAAGTGCAGTATTGCAATAAAAAAACTACAACATAACACGTTTTGCCTAACGTATTGGAGACGTATGGACCAGAAAAATTACGCCAATACCACTGACCTTCAAACAGCCGTCACATGAACCTTTACTTAACATGTATATCAAATTTGGTATAGAAAGAATGAGCGGTACTTTTAAAGCAACGTTTTCCACGGACAACTCCCAAACGACATTCCGGAAAGTTCCGAAGGCAGCCACGTGACTAAAATTTTTTTCCCTCTGAAATATTCTACCGGTACACTGTTTTGAATGCAGTAAATCAGCACAATTTTTTTTATATACATATGGCATGAAATGACCCAATTCAATCAGGTCTGGTGCAGACTTTTGCAACCATAACATAGCCCGATCTGATTCGAAACTTGTGGGAATTGAGAGCGCCCTCCTACCTGGCGCCTCGTTCCCAAGCTGCCGCGTGCCCGCCGACGGCGTAGCCCGGGCGCGCATAAGCGCCGGCATCCGCCAAGATGGCTGCCAGGGCGCCTCTTGGCCTGGGCAAGTCAACTGTCGGCTCCTTCCCGCACTGGCATGTCCGGGCACGCTACGCTGTGCAGGCTTACGTCACAACACAGCGCCATTTCCCTCTGGGCGCGCGTGACACCCTCCTCTCCTACGAGCTGTGTTGTGCGCGACGATTCGCTCGTCGCCGCAGATGCTCTCAGGCATTCGCGAGGGGTTGACGGTTGCTAAGCAGGGGGCTTCTCGTTCGTGCCGACTTCGGATCTGTGCGGGAGTCGTCGCGCCCTAGGCAAGCGTACTTGCTCGGTCTTGCGGAGTTCCCTATACGGCCTGCAAGGCCGTGAGTGTCGCACCGTGCTGCATGTTGGGTTAATAAACCCGTTGTTGTTGTTATCCTGCCTCGTGCGTGGTTTCTGCGCCGTGCCGGAGAAAACGACGAACCCGGCCGCAACGTCTTCGCACGCAGCGGCAGTGCAGGACGTCGCATCCCTACACGGTTGCGCATAGTAGGTAAGCCTAGTGCAAACCTATCTCCACATAACTGGCGCCCAACTTGGTTTCGGCATAGCTTCAGAGCAGACCCCTTCGAGGCGCTCGTTCCTGTTCGATCCTGTGGCGAAGGACTTGATCTCGTTCGAGGCGGACGACTGCAACAGCACGAGGTACGGCCCTCTCGGCGACCCTCTGCTTTCGTTCACCGGGATAGATCCCTTTTTCAGGGCCCCCTACGATGATGTGAGTCGCTTGAACGAGGACCACAGTCCTAGCCAAGCCAGTAACGGGCTGTATCAGCTGTTCGAGACACGCGCTTACGGGCCCGCCCCCGGCGCAGTCTCCGCTCGATGGCCTTTCCCCGTCAGCAGCACCTTCTTACTGGGGCCACTCAGGTGTTGGCGGGAACGCGCCTACTGACCTGTCGTGGTCGCGAACGCAAAGGGTTGACGATGTCGTTCGCGAGCCTGCTCGCTTAACCGATAACGTCGCCGCGTTCACCGACGCTCGCTGGCCTGAGGCTCACCTGGGCGACGCTTTCGACGGACGTGGGCCACCGTGCTCCGCTGTCGACCCGTTTGCCAGTCGTGTGAGACCTCAAGCACCAGTCGGAGCACAAACCCTACCCTCCTCCATGCCGTGTACTGGCCCTTTTTGGTCGGACGCGCATGTTGGGGAACAGGCGCGCGCACCTGTTACGGCCGCGCCCGCGTCGGAGCAGTCACCGCTGCACGCAACTGCGGCGCAGCTCCTAAACGTTCTGTTGGATGCGGTGCACTCGCAGCTTTGTGCTTTAAAGGGAGACCCCGAGTCCTAACAGCCAAGCGTTCCGAGTAGCTTAAGGGTACCTCTGCCTGAATGCAGCGGTTATTCGGACCGCATAGTGCCACAGAGTACCTCGATGCGCTGCACCGCTATCAGCAGGCTACGCGGCTGAGCGACAGCGTTATGCTAGGCTCTGTTTTGCCCGTGTCACTGACAGCCCAAGCGGCGAGGTGGTACCGGCTCGTCGACCACCAAGCTCGCTTGATGGAGGAGTTTAGGGGGCTCTTCCGTAGCGAATTCCTTCCTCCTGAATACGAGCGCCGCATGCGTCGCGAGTTAGAGCTTCACACTCAGCATCCCGACGAATCTCTTCTCGAGTACGTTCGGGCTTTGCCGGAGCTCTACCTCCTTGCCGATCCTACGGCATCAGACGCCGAGAAGGTGGAGCGAACCATACGTCAGGCTCATCCAACCTTCGCCGCTTACCTTCGGAGCGCCCGTTATCGTGACCTAAACGAGCTGGCATCCGATGCGAAGCGTATTCAGAGCGACATTCTGGTGGCGCGAGCCTGTCGCCCGCCGCCACTGTCGTCCGCGTCTCTCGAGCCCCGTTGCGCGTGGGCTGGTCGTGACTCATCACACTGATTTGGGTGCAGGTTAAAGAACCCCAGGTTGTCAAAATTTCCGGAGCCGTCCACTACGGCGTGTCTCATAATCATATGGGGGTTTTGGGACGTCAAACCCCACATATAAATCAACCAACTCGTCACACTGGCGATCCCCGAACCATGAGGCGGCCTCTGCTGTGAGAGACCGAGACGCGCTCAACGTGTCGGACCGCGCTCTGGACCCGTACTCGTACGCCCGGGCGGCCACCGTTGCCCGGCAGCGTGAACAAGAACGGAAATCCCGTGCTCCAGTGCACGAGGGGATATCCGATCGCGGAGCCCCCACTGCGGCTAGCGAACGGACATTTCGTAGCTCTGAAGCATCGCCAAAATCCCCCCTGTTAAAGGAAAAGGCCTGGTCTCCTTTCGTTGCCGTGAGCGCGGTCACACCGCACGTGAGTGCAACGCGCCCCAACCGACGCAATGGCCTCCTCGCCCGTCGGGAAACGGGGTGAGCCGTCGGTGAGCTCCCCCTTGCCGGCGGCTGCAGCAATAAGAGAGCACGGGCGTGTAACACAACCTCTGGCACCGATGGCGTGTCGCGCTAGACATGAGATTCCAGCCACGCCGGCGCCGTTCATCGCCCTTACGATCGCTGGTCGAGAGTTTGCGGCGTTGCTGGATAGCGGGGCTTCGATCTCGCTGTTCGGCGAAGAGGTGAGGGCTCATTTGCGCGACCGCTCTGCCCGCATTCGAGCTTGCGACACTGCCTTCCACCTCACCAGCGGTACCGCCACCTCCTGCAGCGCTGGGCGGTTGGTTGTGCGTTGGGAGAATCACGCACGCCGACAGCGCTTTGGGCATCTCCCTGGTCTTTCCGTGCCTGTGATTTTTGGTCGCGACTTTCTCGCGCGCACAGGTATCGTGATTGACGTCGCAAGCGGAGGCTACAGGGACGGCCCTTCCGGCGCCTTACGGCCTTTCGCTGCACCTCCCGTGGTCTCGGCTGCCAGTAAGTCGCCGGACACCACGCGGAAGAAGGAGGAAAGGAGACCACGCGTTGCCCCCGCGGCCCGCGTCTCCCCCTCCGACGCCAAGACTGGTCATTTGGCCGGCGCGGCGGAAAACGGTCCGTGCGTACAGCTTTCCATCAAGCATAATGCTGCCGCCGCGGTGAACGAGGTCTCGGCTATGCCGGTGACCCCCCCCCCCCCCCCCCCGCTAAGCAGCAACTCGAATGGCTCGCTGCCGCCTTTACCGGACAGCTTGTCGAAACGCGAGAAAGCACGCCTGTCGTCGCTGTTGACACGTTTCAGCGATACGTTCACGGAACGCCCGGGTCGTACCTCTCTGGTGAGGCACCGGATTGACACAGGCGACGCACAACCGTGGAAATGCTATCCTCGCCCCGTAAGTGCGGCAAAGAGGAAAGCAATTGACCAGGCACTGGATGAGTTGATTGAGACCGGAGTTGTCCAATGCTCAAACAGTCCTTGGGGTTCACCGGTGGTAATAGTCCACAAAAGAGACGGCTCTCATCGGCTCTGTGTGGACTACCGCCGGCTGAACGAGGTCACGAGGAAGGATGCTTATCCTATGCCTAACGTTGACTCGATCGTGGCTGCTCCAGGCGGTGCTTGCTACTTCAGCACTTTGGATGCTAGCCGCGGTTACCTACAGGTTATGATGGAGCCGGCTGACGCGGAGAAAACTGCGTTCACCTCTCACAGATGTTTGTACAAGTTTACCCGCATGCCGTTTGGCTGTTCTGGAGCTGCAGCTACGTTCCAGAGATTCATAGACCGCGTTTTACGGGACGCTAAATGGCAACACGCCATGGCGTACCTCGACGACATCGTTATGCTCTCTCGAACGTTCGAGCAGCACCTTCACCACTTGGAGGATGTCCACGAGAGGTTGCGTGCCACCGGGTTGACTTTGAACCCGAAGAAAGCCCAAATAGCTGAGACTCGCATCTCACTATTAGGCTCTACCATTCAGAGCGGTCGTGATCTGCCGTGCGAGGAGAAGGTACGTGCCATTGTGGAGTACCCGACGCCGGCAAACATTCAGCGCCTGAGGCGCTTTTTGGGCATGGTGAACTACTATTGACAGTTCATCCCAAACTGTGCAGCCCTCGAAGCGCCCTTGACTGCACTCTTGAAAAAGTCGGCACGATGGAGCTGAGGGCCAGAACAATAGCGAGCCTTCAAGGTACTTTGCAAAGCTCTAGTGGCCACAGCCGATTTAAAGCTGCCCGACCTGAACAGAGAGTTCGTTGTCCAAGCAGACGCGAGTGACCTGGGTCTCGGCGCGGTACTCCTTCAGGAGCACGACGGCGTCCTCCGGCCAGTCGCCTTTGCGAGCTGGTCACCTAACGCCATCGAGCGTAACTATAGCGTCACAGAAAGGGAATGTGTCGCTATAGTTTTTGCTCTCCGGAAGTTTGACTGCTATATCGACGGCTTGCCATTCGTGGTGGAAACGGACCACATGGCACTCACCTGGCTTAAGCGCTTGCGCGAGCCCTCGGGCGGCCTCGCGCGCTGGGCGCTGACCTTGCAGCGGTACAACTTTGTTGTGCGCTACCGAAAAGGGAGTTCGAACGTCGTGGCTGACGCCTTGTCGTGTGCCCCCGTTTCGGCGCCTGACACTTGTGTCCGCCACTCCCGAGAGCAATCGCATCAAGTAGACCCCGGGCCCTCTGGCTCCAAAGGGTCGAAAGGCGGGAATCCCGATGCCGAAGTGACTTTCGAGTCTACAGCATCGGTTGAGGACGCATACCTGGTAGACCCTGTCACGTCTACCGGTATCGTCTTTAGCAGAGAGGAGCTGCTCAAGGCACAGCAGGGCGATCCGTTTTGTCAACACATCGTTGATGAGCTCGAAGAGCTGAGCTCCCAAGTGAAGCGTGGCGGTCAAGCCGCCAGGCGCGAACAGACAGCTGGTATTGCTGTCGGCGACGAGTACCGTACGCCGGCTGGTATTGCTGCGGGCACGTTGGACTCGTACCTGCTTGATGCCGACGGCGTTCTCCTGCGCTACGTCCCATCTGAAGAAGCTCCCCAGGAGTCGTTCAAGGTGGTGATACCCCGAAGTCTAAGGAACGCCACCCTAGGTTATTTTCACGACTCGCGGTTGGCCGGACACGCGAGTGGCCTTAAGACTTTTCAAAAGTTGTGCCACTCCGCAACCTGGCCTGGCATGAAGTGCGACGCCCTTCACTACGCCTGCTCATGCCGCGTGTGCCAATGCGTGAAGCTTCGCGGGGGCAAGCCTCCAGGGCTAAGGCATCTGATCTACAGCCAACAACCTTGGCAGGTCGCGGCCTGTGACATTATAGGACCTTTCCGAAGAAGCCGGAGAGGCCATGTTTTTCTCCTAGCTGTCACAGATCACTTCACGAAGTGGGTCGAACTGTTTCCCCTTCAGAAAGTAACCGCACGCGTAATCTGAGACAAGTTGACCGAAGTCTTTACCCGCTTTGGCTTTCCGGCGGAGTTGATCACGGACAATGCATCCTATTTCACGGCCAAGGTGTTTGTGGATGCGTGTGCTGCCTTTGGCATTAAGCACCATAAAACAACCACGTATCACCCACAGGCCAACCCGACCGAGCGGTTCAACCGGAACCTCAAGCCCTTGCTGACAGCCTTTGAGCAGCAACACAGGGATTGGGATGCTTGTCTTAACGAGATCGGCTTCTCCTTGCGGTCTACGGTCAATCGCTCGACAGGGTACACGCCCGCTTTCCTCAACTTTGGGAATGAGCTGCCTAACCCCATGGACCGCGTCCTACGGGGCGGAGGCGGGGCAAGCGCCGCGAAGGTCAGCCCGTCTGGCTACGCGGCGGAACTGCGCTCACGGATGGACGCGGCCCTCGACCTGGCGCGTTCCAACCTGGCAAAAGCGAGAGCTGGTCAGAAGGCTCAATACGACGGGTCGCATCGGGATATCCGTTACGATGTCGGTAATCTCGTCCTCAGGCGCAATCACGTCTTGAGTGACGCCGCCAAACGCATCTCGGCCTCCCTTTCGGCCAAGTGCTTGGGCCCATACCGAGTGCACACCAAAGTGTCGCTCCTAGTATACAAGCTGGCTGACTCCCAAGGGAGACCACTCGGCGGTCCAGTTAACGTCTCCGACCTCAAACCTTTCGTTGCCCGCAGCAACGACTTCGGGGAGGGGGAGGCGGTCACCGAACCGCAGGGAAACCGGGATAAGGCAGGTTCCAAACCACGCCACCGGTACAACCTGCGAACACGCACTTAGGCTCATTCTCTCCCCCGGCTTGTAGCGGGACGTTATCCCCTCCATGTAAGGGAGCGGAGATTATAGCTGCTGTGCGAGAGCCCATCCAGCAGCAACAGTAACAGCTACCTGGCGAGCTTTCTCCCTGATAACACCATTACACGCGCTGCGCGCGGAATATCCACTCAGTTCCCAGCGCTCCCGGCTGCTCGAGAGAGAAAAGCCCTTTTCCCGGTGGCTCACTCTCTCACTGGGTATTTCCCGCGTAGTCGGCGGGAGAAGGGAAGCGTGCGCCCTATTGGCTGACGCAACCTTCAATCCGACGGAGTTGGCTCTCTTTATTGGGCCAGCCTGTCGCGCCTCCGAGGCCACACTTTCAGTTGCGTTTCGGCTTTTCACAGTCACCCCAGCTTTCGTTATGTCCTCCTCGGTGACCCGTTCTTCCAAGAAAAAGCCCGGGAGACCAGCCGCGCGCTCGGTCGTACCGCAGGCACCGGCCGCGTCCATGCCGCCTCCGTCAAATGCTCCCCCGGCCCCGGCTAACAAGACACCGCCTCGTCGTGAAGTCGCTACGTGGACGTTCCAACATGGCACTGAGGCACCAGTCGCCTTCGTGTCGACTCGTCGCTGGTTCAAGCTACGCAAAGTCTGGGTGGGGTTAGACCCCGAGTCCGTCCCACGTCCTTTCCGCGGGCGCACCCTTTCAGACCTGCTCGACGCTTCCGGAGGTGCCTCGATACCGCCTGTTCCCGAGGCCTCCTACTGCGACGCTTGCGGTGTCCTGCTGGTACACGAGGCTACCCACCTCCGTTCGCGGGTTCACCGAACGAAGTCCGGCGGTGCCCCTGCGGTCCTGTCCACTCCGGCGGTGCCGCCTGGCCCGGGCCTTCAACCTGCCCTGTCGACCGACTCCGTTCAGGCAGTCGTGGCGGGGCTCGTCACGGACTCTTCATTCAAGTCGACCATCGCTGCTGCGGTGTCTGCCGCCTTCCCGCGGCCTCAGGCTCCTGCTGAGACGCCGCCGAACGAAGACACCGGGGCCCCCGTCGATCTCGTGGACGGCACTGAGCTGGACCATAGTTTTTCGGTGTCGGTGGATGCTGTTATTACGGTGTCTTTAGGGCGTTCCGGTCTTAGGAAGGGGGGGGGGGGAATCGAGAGCGCGCTCCTACCTGGTGCCTCGTTCCCAAGCTGCCGCGTGCGTGCCGACGGCGTAGCCCGGGCGCGCATAAGCGCCGGCATCCGCCAAGATGGCTGCCAGGGCGCCTCTTGGCCTGGGCAAGTCAACTGTCGGCTCCTTCCCGCACTGGCATGTCCGGGCACGCTACGCTGTGCAGGCTTACGTCACAACGCAGCGCCATTTCCCTCTGGGCGCGCGTGACACCCTCGCCTCCTGCGAGCTGTGTTGTGCCCGACGATTCGCTCGTCGTGGCAGATGCTCTCAGGCCTTCACGAGGGGTTGACGCGTTGCTAAGCAGGCGGCTTCTCGTTCGTGCGTTTGACTTCGGCCCTTCGGCTGGAGTCGTCGCGCCCTAGGCAAGCGTACTTGCTCGGTCTTGCGGAGTTCCCTATACGGCCTGCAAGCCCGTGAGTGTCGCACTGTGCTGCATCTTGGGTTAATGAACTCGTTGTTGTTGTTATCCTGCCTCGTGCTTGGTTTCTGTGCCATGCCGGCGAAAACAACGAACCCGGCCGCAACGTCTTCGCATGCAGCGGCAGTGGAGGACGTCGCATCCCTACACGGTTGCGCTTGGTAGGTAAGCCTAGTGCAAACCTAACTCCGCAAACTCAATACTGCTGTATACTCTAAAATCTCTGGTGTATAAACAGTCGTAGAAAGGCACGTTGAGAGTCTATTATTTACCCTTGAGCTAATTGATACAAGACTTCTTGTCATTCTTGTGAGGTTTAAACTAGTGAGTCCACATTTCCTGGCACTTGAATTTTCTTTGTACAACGTAGGAAATTGAATAATGCTCGATCTTTTTTTGTTGTTTAGATAAGTAGTCGAAGTGATTCTTATATTCCTCTTTCGCACCCGATACTCTACGTTTAAATGTTGTCACAATTAATTGATAGTTATTTTTTTTCAATTTTGTGGGCTCTGACTTTGTATAAGACTTTTCCATGCAGATTTTCTCCTTCTGTAGTCCCGCGTATACACTGTGTTTTACCATCGGTTGGGTAGAGAACTCTTAGTTGACGCTATTGCATTTCGCCGCTGGTGTGCAGGAATCGGGCGAGAATGACGTGGATGTAAGGAGAAAAGCTTTTGTTTATTTACATAAGATAATCAGAGTAAAATATTTAGATGAATTGGCCGTTGAGACACATCACTTTGGTCGGCAGCAACTCGTATGCTGCGGACCTCGGCCAGATGAAGACGACCCCTCCTTCGATGGCAGCTGGACCTATATAGCTTTAAATCACATCACTTCCAGCAAATCACGAACTGGGTCGAGTGATGTCAGGTTCGTTCAATCGGCAGTCCCGAACAGATGGCGTCACTTTTAACGAATGGGAGACCCAGGGCTGAGTTGCCGGTGGGCAGTTGTAAGGAAAGGACAAGACGCTGAGGAACGTCAAACCAGAACTGAAGAAGACGAATGGCAAGTGGCACGAAGGCGACAACAAGAAAAGAAGAAGAAGAGACGAAGCGGTGCGCCGAACTAGAGGACGAGTTCCTGGCAGCGTTCCTGAGCAGGACGTGAGACCCGTACGTGTCGGCCAGGTCGAGCTCCGGTGTGTCTGTTCAAGGTCCAAGGCCGAGACCTGCCGAACGGCTCCTGCCTGAGTGCAGTGGCCGGGAGCAGGTTCGTGGACGAGGCCTACAGGGTGTGGTCGTCGTGAGTCGTGGCCTGATCCTGGACCTCCGGAGTTGCGACCCTGACTGCTGGGTTGGCCGCGACGTCCGACTCAACGGCGCTGCACACGGTAGCGTATCCGTGCGTCGTCAGCCGTTCCACCCATGCCATGAAATAAAAAGTTCATGTTAATTCTTTCTCGTCCGCTATCAACAAACATAGTGACGAACGTTCTTTAATCCTCACAGCAGTACTCTTTGTGGCACTGGCCTACTGTTGCGCAAGCTCGCACCTGTAGAAGGCAATGGAATCTTGCATCATCTTTCACTCTTGCGAGGCCATCGCGCCGGGTCATTGAACGTGGAACATGAAGCACCTCGTCTATGGCGTGAAGGCGTCGCTCAGAGGATGACTCACAGTGTCAGGCCTCTGGGGAAAATATCGCCCTTATGCGCTGAAAAGTCAAACACTGAAATGGTGTGCAGTCCTTATCCAACAACGCCGACGTAATAATAAATTCTGAAGTGTTTTGATAATTCTCAAAAGATTTTTATTTATATAACCGGATGCTGCCCTAATATTAGAGCGCAAGCGGTCTTTAAACTTTTTATAATTAGCCAATGTATTCGCTTTTTTAAACGATTTATTGGGACAGGCTATTTCAAAGTATACCGGAAGTTAATCAGCTTGAAGCGAAATCAACTGTTCTCCGGGACTTCAGCGAAACACTTGCGCTGCAGAACGTCAGATCTTTTGCTCAACCGCGAACAAACGTAGGCTGACTCATATTTAGGGAGGTAAAAGTTTTAGGGAAGTAACTCCAGTCTCACAGAAAATTAGCAGAAGAGTCTGTTGTAAAACCCCCTAACACGTGATGGGAGTTAAAATGACCGGTAAACATTATTTCTTTTTTGCAGCTAGTTAGGACACAGTCCAACTGTTGTGCTTTGTGTACACCCGAAGAGAAATATGCATTTATAATAATAAAAGGGCGGAATCTTGGCATGTTGAGGTCAATTGCCATAATTTCGCAGTCCGAGGACATTAACTAAAAGCCAGACTTCTTGTGTGGCAAAATTTGATAATTGTATAATTACACCACCCCCTAGTGAAGAGCGATCTAACCGAAATACCTGAAGCTTTTTAAATTATAATTTTTATTAGGCGTGAGCCAGGCTTCTTGCAATGTTATTATGCTGCGATTTAAGTGATTAACTAAGCAAAATAAATCCGTTGAAGCAGAAAACAAAAAACGACGATTCCGCTGCAGAATTTTCATATTATTCATGTTGATGCACGAATTACTTTGGCGACAACTGTTTCCAAAATACTTTCTTTAATAATTCAAGCGGAATTAGAATAACCTTTTTTTGTTTTAGAACTGGGATTCTGAGATTTTACTGTGGACCCAGTTCCCTTCTAACGCCTGCTATCAGGGCTAATTTCCATCTCATCAGGAAATACTGCTTGGTTCAAGGTGGAAGGTTCTGATACAGTAGGCGTTGGATCTGCCTTATGTTCCTGATGCGGCGCTAAACTAGAAACCTCTGCGCCACTGCTGTTGCATAAGATGTCAGCTCGGTCACTGGTGCTGCAGCTTTTGAAAGTAGCTCTGTCACTTGAGAGCAAGACACTTGCGAGACACACTCAGTTACAGTAGTGATTATATAATCTATCACCTTCGACATTGTTTTTTCAACTGCTGACTCAACAAGTCGCAAATGTTTGACCTCATTTATTGACTTTTGCCTCGCAGCAACATCCACATATCCGAAGGGTCGATCTTTTACAACAGCAATGGCTTCTCGTCGTGAACATTTTCGCCTATCAGTTATTTCTAGCAGCTGGATTTCGTTTGACCTTGCCTGACAATTTAAGTAATCAGCCGTATGGTCTCCTCGAAATAGACCACACTTTTCTATCTAAGCAGTGCAGCAATTATAGGAATGGTCTGCACCACAGGCATGGCATCCAGAACTTTATTTGCTACCCCCTACGCTGTGGCCAAAACGCCAACAGTTACGGCACTGAAAAGGACGAGAACCTAGGCGTTTTACTCGAAACAATAGTGACCGTATTTTCGATTCAGATGGGCAAGAAGTGCCGGAAAAGGTGGCAATAACCGATTCTGTGGGAACTTTCTCGCCATTCACTACGCGGTTACTCCGGTATACGGCTATAAAGTCAGCATCCAACAGCTTATCCAGAGTCTCGTTTGGTGACAATCGAGAGTCAACTCTTCGAATGATTCACTTTGTACATGCCAAATGAGTCATAATGAACGCACTCACCGAAACCAACGCAAATGTCTTGCACTTGAAGAAGTCCACGACACATGAGGGATCTGGCAGTCTACATAGGACACCACCTTTTTCAAACTGTCGACTGATAAGTTCCCAACCCGAAGAAAGCACCAGTGCAACAGGCATGCTGTTAAGACCACTGCGAAAAAAGGATGCCAACGTCACTTCATCATTAGGCAAGGAGGCTGACCGAGGCTGTGCTCTTGGCCAGGAAACGAGTCGGTCATTGGTACAGTTGCAATAGTCTAAACGATAGTAATAAATATCGCTCAGAAATTTACACCGGCCAAATTGACCCAAAACTCGGAGAAACCACCGAACGAAGTCCCTGCTCAGCAGCAAAGTGAACGACCTTGGTTGCCCAAGATTCTTCTTCGAGTGGCGAGCTGAAACCAGATGATGATGATGATGATGATGATGATGATGGTGATGATGATCATTTCACAGCTATAGCTCGTACTCCCTCAGGGGGGTCGGCCAAGAATCGGTGATTTAATTCAGTGAGACTTTTTTTTTATACTCAGTATCAATATCCCCCACTAGAGAAAAAAAGAAGAAGAAAATACACCCTTCGTAGAATGAAAGAAGTGCAATAATTGTTTGTCACTCGTTCAGATCACACAATGCATGCATTACCTTGAATAGGAATTAGTGTGGTTAAACAAAGCACCTCTTTGTGTTGGAATATTTCTGCAGGAATAATTATCATGCAATTAAAAGCTTAACTCTTTTAGTTTTATTAGGGTACTTGAAAACTGCATCAAAAACGTTCTCGTGGCAGGAGCCCAGATCCGAAGCACTGAAGAAAAATATATTTTCTATTGTGAAGTTTAGCTCCGGTCTAGCGAATGTGATGGTTAAAAGTCTTTCTCTGAGCAATTTGTACCGGCGACATGATAAAAAATAGTGCTCTATTGTTTCTGATTCTGAATAAAAATTGCATAACGGTGATATCGCCAGACCAGTCCTATGTAAATAGAAATTTAACGGGGGGACACGACATTCAAATCTGGTTATTATGACTTCCAACTGTCTTGTAGGCCACCAATAAGTTTTCCACGCAAATCTTAAGTGAGTAAAATCTGGTGTTGACATTATTGCTTCCATAGCGTCTATACGAAGCGAAAGTTTTCTGCATCTTGTCGCAGTTATAGTGGCCACATTGGGAAGGACTCATAGTACTGGAACTTCCAATGCTGCTCGTGCTAAAGAGTCGGCGATTTCATTTACTTCTAAGCCGCATTGACCAAGTACCCATACTAATTTCAGTAGCTGCAGCTGAGGAGGGACTAGCACAAGGAACGTCTTTAAGGCCATCGATTTTGTTGACGCCGTATTCGACGTACATACTGACAGCGAATCCGTGATTATGATCGCGCTATAAGTATTAAAAGGTAGCTTTCGCAGCGCTAGAACTATTGTCAACAGTCCAGCTTCAAAAACTGTGATGAAATCTGGTAGTCTTAATGAAAAAGACGAGTGAAGTGAATGGGAGTATATACCTACATCTACCTTTTCATCCTATACTGAAGCATCTGTGGCTATAATATTATTCGTTTCTGCGTGTGCAAGATAATCCGGCAGTCGGCTATTTATTGAGACCTTATCGGATTGTATTTAGGGCTTAGAGGGGAAATTCTCATTTAATTCTATCAGAAGATTCTGATTTGTAACCTGCTCCGCAATCACATCTCGGATTTTTACATTTATCCTATCTTGTTGTTTCTGGACAAAAGTAATCTGGGGTGTTCAAAATCTTGGCCAATGGGCAAAAAAAGGGTGTCTGGTTCATTTATAAAAGCATATTCACATCGTCTTGGCGCAAAGCTATAAAATTTCAGAAACGTCTAAACCGTTCAGATACAAAAATGACAATGCAATGTAGGTCATCGTGCTTCCTGATACAAAACATTGTTTGTTACAATCCTGGGAAGCCCTAAACACAATCTCAAGGCTCCTCGTTCCAGCATAACCAGATGCTTTATTTTGTAAGCAGGGCCACCTGAGAACAATACGCACCCAAATTCTAGCATTGGTCGTATATACACTTTGCATATCATCACCATTGTGCTTCTGCGTAGACCATATCGACGGCTGCTCAGTCTACGAAGAATTCCTAACGTGCGTTGTGCTTCAGATGCCATGCTTTCTATGTGGGGAGTCCAGGTCAGGTTGGCTTTATATATTACTCCCAAATATTTAAGAGATTCCACCCGCGGAATGGGCTCTTGTTTATAACATATTGAAATTGAGACGTGATTTGCTAAAACAAATATCAGTACTGCACTCTTATTTACATTTAAGGTCATGCAGATTGCATCTATCTATCTCTCTAGCATATTCACATATCTCTGTATATTTTGATATAAAGAATACATGTCACTATGTGCCGTAAAAAATGCAATATCATCAGCCTATACGAACACCTTAACGTCCTAGCAATGCGGGATTGTGCTCATTAATATGTTAAATAGAACTGGCGATAATACAGCGCCCTGGGGGACACCGCGAGTTTGTTTGCACTTTGACTGTGCGCAACCATCTTTACAACAATAAAACTCTCTTCCGCTCTAAAATTCCCTCACCAACGTCCTTATATATTTTGGGAGATTATGGCTCTCTAATATGTCTAATAAAACTGAATGTTTCACACTCTTATATGCCTTAGCTTTATCCAATATCACTAGTGCTGCATGTTGTCTTCTTTTGCGAGCAATCTGTACGCGGCTTTTGAAATGTGCACTGTGCACACCAGATCAAACAATCTGTTCTGAAGCCAATTTGATTTGGGTTTACTATCAAAATTTCCTCCATTCAGATTATAATTCTTTTATGAAGCACCCTGTCAATGAGCTTCACCATATTAGTTATAAGAGAAATGGGTCGAATGTTTTCTATGACATATCCGAATCCTTGTCTTTTTTATATCGGCACTATTTTAGCTAACTTCCACTCATACGAAATCCAGGCATATTTTAACTAACAATTTATAGTGTTAAGTACGTACATGGTGGTAATTTGCATATTATTTTATCATAGCAGCTGTGATTCTATCCGGACCAGGAGCTGACGAGGGCAAATCTTGTATCACATGCATGCGCTAACTCTTTCTCTGTAACTTTAGTAACTTCCATCGTTAACGCTAGTTTTTTGTAGATCGTAAGGCTTAGTTTATGTATATCTACACTCGAGGCCTAAAGCTATGATTTCTAGCGATTTCCTTGTTTCTTCCGAGGACATAATCTCAAATCCTATATTATTTGGAGATGGCAACATTTAACGTGATCTCATGAACCTAACCAGCGCTTTTTTGTTGCTAGGTTTTGAAAGGTAATCAACGTTTTCTTTTATATTGTTCTATGACGAAAGAGACTGTGAGTTTAAAATTTGCAGCGTAATACTTGTAATCAGACCAGTTTTGGGGCGCTGGTTATACATAAGTTCTTTCCAAGCTGCCTTTCTTTGTCGCAAATCTCGGGCACAGTCCAAGTTCTACCACGGAATATGGGTTCTGCTCTTTGCGAATTCAACAACAGATTCTGCTTTTTTATATGTTCTTTTGATCAGTGCCTTTACCCCCGTATTCACAAACGCTCCTCGACTGGGCTTTCACCCTTCACTTGACAGTGTTGAACACTGCACCACTGCTCGGCTGAAAATGACGCTGTGTTACTCAAGAATTGCAGCAGATTATCGCAGATATGCAGTGACTTGTCGTGCCTATAGAAGGCGCTCCCATCGGCTTTCTCAAGTGAAGGTGAAGCGTTGAGGGAAGGGACGTTCTAGAATATGGGGGTAAGTCTCATGGCTTTCGTATCTTCTTGCTCTTTAGAATGAGTTGCAAAGCATATTTCATTTTTTTTTAATTTGGTATAATAAGTACTAGAGTCTGAGAGCCTGACGTTACAATTTCGCAAGCGATCACAAATAATACAGGCAAATGATCGCTGTTAGTTGCACAATCACACGCACTCCACAACCAAACGAATGAGTGATGAACTCACAAAACTTAAATGTAAGGCTGAACGAGACCTATCACTAATGCAAGTACGTGTTCTTGAATTCAGGCAACACAAGTTGTTATCCGCTGTCCATTTACACAATCTCTTACCACATAGATCAGTTCAGAAACCTCAGCACGTATGATGAGAATCGAAATCGCCGACCAGAATTCTATTTTGATAACGAGATGTCACTCCAGCGTCTAAACATCAAGTATCCGTTACACCTTTGGGAAAGTATGCATTTATAACCAAAAAAGGCATGCAGCCTAATAAGGTTATTTCTAAGGCGAGAATTTCACTGTCAGGTTACATGAGCTTATAAGCAATTTTCGCCTTCAGACTTATTCTATTATTGATAAAGAATGCTAAACCTCCACCTTTCGATGGACGGTCTAGACGGGAAGATCTGAATCTATTTAATTGAAAAGACTGATGCATTGAAAGCCAAGTTTCTTGTAGTGCAATATTATCTGGGGAAACTTTCGTTGCCAAGTATATCAGATCAGTTGCTGCAGAGTGAATCGATTGGAAATTCCAATGAAGGATTTTAAGTGTCGCTATCGTTGCTCTGAAATAGCCTCAGTGACAGCCTTGCTTAGAATATTTTTTTAAGAAAATCAGCTTTAGACAGGATGTTCTTCTGGTACTTTTTGGTTTTGAATTGACAGGTGCGATGCCTTTCTTGTACAAAGGGGATTTCGAGCGCTTTAGCGATGGCGCATCCATCTCCATTTCGTCTGAGTCCTGCACTTCATTCATGGCAATCTCGCATTGAGACACACTACCTTCATCTGCTGCATCTACAGCTTCTGTAGCTTGCTGTGGCGTATCAGAGCCATACTCCTTTGAAATCTCAGCGGAGTCACATGTGAAGGGCTTCTGTAGCCTGCTGTGGCGTATCAGAGCCATACTCCTTTGAAAACTCAGAGGAGTCACTAATGTGAGGTGGTGCACTGAGATTGTTTTCCACTGTACCAAACGTTTGAGCCATCTGGTTCGAGAGAATCTGTGCCAAAGACTCGCAAAAATTCCCAGCGATGCGCTTCATTGCCTTCTATTTCTTCCGCAACAGCGACAGAGAGAGCTTCTATTGTTGGCATATTACGAGCTGTAACACCGGTGTAGCCTTGTGTTCGTGCTTGTATTTCAAGTGTTGCTTCCTTCCGTGAACACCGTCTTCGTCCTACTATCTCTATTATTTGCAGTTCACGTACCTCTGCCGAACAACTAGAGCTATCGCCAGCATGAGCTTCGTTACATAGGCAACACTTTTCTTTATTACTCAGAGACTCGCTAGAATTGTGACCTTCCCCGCATACCTTACACCTGACCGCTGACCTACAACCTTTCATTGTGTGACCATAACGCCAAAACTTTTTGCATTGTAGCGGATGAGGAGAGAGAGGTTCTACTCTGTAAATTAAAGGCCAAGCCTTAACTTTGGATGGTTGGACTGATCCTGTAAAGGTCACAATTACAGACTCAGTTGGTATTTTGTTCTTATCAACCACCCGTCCACACCAATAGACTGAAATAGCACCTGCTGGCGAAAACAGCACTAGTACTTCAGAGGGTGGCATGTTGGTGTCGACGCCAAGCACTAGGCCTCGAGTACATGCTAAATGTGAAGGTATGAACGCGCTCACCGGCTGGGATGCAAACGTTGAGCACTTCAGTAGTTCTAGGACACAGGACTGCTCTGGCGCAAAGCACAGTATACCTCCTCTGCTGAACTGGTGGACCTCCATTATGGACTGAATATGGGCCGTCACTGACCGTAGTTCTGCCTGAATGATTTTCGGGTTCTTCATTCGATTGATGCCGTCATTGGTCGGGACTAGAGCCACTGAAAGAGATGATATTCCGTTGCGCAAGAATAGATCCACTGGCGCCTCCTTCGCATCCGTGGAAGCAGACCAAAGAAAAGTCCCTGGTTTTGGCTAAGGAAAGGGCATTGTCTGCTCTGAACTGTACAAAAACACTTAAACAACTATTACAGTATAAGAAACGATCATAGATCAATTGAACCAACAACAGCTACTTAATTATTGGCCCCACCCTGTGGGAGCAAGCGAACGAGCAACCTATGACGCAACCCTCAGCAGAACTTCGTTCTTCCGAGAGATCTCATTCCAACCAGTCTCCAAACACTTTGTAGTTCTCTCCCCAAGACCGGCACCCTCCGCAGGTTTATCACAAAGACCCACTACTGCGTTATGACAATATATCGGTTATAACAGTGAGAAGCTGCTGCACCGTCAACTTTTGTATGTTTTGTGTTGGAAAATAACCCACTCACACGAATGCCCGCATGTCAAATTATCGCTAATAACCATGAATTCCGCCTGTTGGGTGTCTATACAGGAGGAAGGTGATGGAACGTGAAATGTTTGAAAATAAAAAAGGAGAAATTCAAGCTACTGAAAACCGCCCATAACCATACGTCTACCAGCGATTCATTGTATATGCAGCATCCCTCACCGCACAGCACTACATCAATACAACCAAGCTGGCTTTTAAAATTCGCTATGGTGCGGGAGTGCTGTGGCCCTTTGTTTATGCACTTTCAAAGATGTCATTTGAATAAAAAGTTCTAACTTAGAAGAGCTTTAGTGTACAAAACATCAGATGTTGTGATACATTGTGAGGGTCCCATAAAAGCGTGCGAATTTTCAAGCATGTTCGAAAAATTATATCCGTTGGAATATGCCGTCCGATACTGTACATGACTCACAACAGCCTGCACTCTTCCTATTTTGCTTTTTTGTGCAGCATGTTTATAGCAATTATTCGTAATAACAATTAACTTACGTGGCTCTTGACTCGGCTGTTTTTATTGGTGGGTTCGACTGTATAGAGAAAAAACGCAGAAAAGGAGAGAAAGAGGTATAAAAAACAATCACAACGAAGATATAGCGTAACAAAGAAGACAACAGAAAGACAGAAATATTCACAACTTTCCGGTAAAGAAAACCATTTCTAGATGCAATGCAGCGGGCGCTACCTGGCGGTGGGGTTCACGCTGGGGCTCATCTAGAAGACGAGAGAAAGAGTAATAGAAAGCAACAGAGCAAATAATAGAGAGAGAAAGAGAGATAGAGAGAAACATGCTTTAAAAGAAAGAAAAAACACCCACAGCAAGGCATTGATAGAAATACAATCAAATAAAAGAAACAAAGAAAGAAGCACAGAGAGACATACAAAGAAAGGGAATAAATGAGCAGGGCTGGCACGCACAGTGCGGCTGGCTTCGCTTTCCGTAAAGGGGCGGTCGGCGTTTCGCTTAGTTCGTGACACCAGCAATGCACATAGTGGTGTGCGTAACAGTCGAGCGCAGGTAGTTTCTGCGGCAATATGGAAGGTAATGTTACACAACTGCGAATAGCCAAAGCACATACATAGTTAACGTTGCCCCAACAAGAATATGCGTTTAGAACTCCCATTTGGGGCATCGTAAACGTCGGTGATTTTTTTTCTTAAATGCGGAGCATCTTGAACTCAACCCTGCTCGCAAATCCCACGTTAGTGATGGTGTCCACACCTCCACTGTGCAGGCTTGCGTCTCGCGTCTCGTGCCAACTGTCACTAAATTCAGCTTTTTACAGCGAAATCTGTTATAAGATCACAACATTGGTCACGTGCTGCACTGTAGTTGTCCATAACAACTATCGGTGTCCATAACAACTATCGGTGTCCATAACAACTCGGTGTCCATAACCATATCGGTGTCCATAACCGGTGTCCGTAACAACTATCGCGAGACATGGGGAAAACAAAACTCTGTAAATAAAAAACAACGCCAAGAACGCAGCGGGCTTCGATTGGTCCCCTGCGTGCCAGCCCAGTATTCTACCACTGAGCCACGCCGGTGCTATTAAACTCGTTTGCAAATTTGCCTTAGGCAGACTTCATGTCGGGAAAAGAAATGCGTTAATATGAGTAATAAAGCGTTTTAGAACAGCACAAAAAACAACTAGTCGTCACAGAATGCGAATTGCGTAACGAGTGGGTCGTCAAATGTTTCAATGCATTACAGAAGCTCATTCTTTATAGCCAACTAACTGTGGCGCATAGCCACTTCAGGCCTAAGCATTCATCGTTGTCAGCCACTGCACAAAAAAGTAGCACAGAATTTTTCGCAAGTGCGTAACGGACACCACGCTTCTTCGAAGAATGACAAAGGATAGCACAGTGAATGCCGGCCTACCACACAGAAATGATGAATACTTATGGCGTAGTGGCTACCCAGCAAGTATGTCTGTGGGAGTTTCCCATAGAGTGTTTAGAAAAGGCTTTGAAACGCCGTTCTTTCAGCTTTCCCGGTGACTGTGCTGCGCGTTTCGCACAGGCCTGGCAGTTTTCGCTATCCAGACTCCTTAGTGTTTCTACAAATATAATTTCAAACTGCGCTTCTTCTCGCTTCAATGGAAGCCGACCACCTAATACGCCAGGATGTCCGGTCTTGTGGAATATATAGCACGTACTTTGAACATCCTTGTCATTGCCGAGTAATTGCAGCGAGCATGCCAGTGTTTCGACTAAAGCTAATAATTGAGGGTTCCTTTTTCTTTTAACTGATGCTGTATGAAGATGAACTAGACTTAGCTGTTGAATCCGTAGACCATGAGCTGGAACGGCGACACGGTCTTATGAAACAATTGTTCGGGTTTTTTGAAAACGTGCAAGTACGCATATACTCGCCAAGTACACAAGACATGGATCAGTGGCACAGGCCATTCTTGGAACAAACGCTAAACACAAATGATAGAATGTACACTGACGGCAACCGATCTCGGCTTGTGTTCGCAGGAACAGTAAGATCGAGTTACGCTCATGTTTTTTTCTTCGGTTTTCCCGACATCGTGGTTCATATGTGCAAGGGAAGAGCAACAAATAAAAGGGGACTTTTTTTTGTTTCTGTGGGTTGTTGCTTCGCCCGAACGGTCGATGCGCGAGATGGCGTATCGACTGGCGTGTCGAGTGGCTGATTACCCTACCGCTGTCGCATCGCCGCTTCGACGTGCAGCCAGGGTTCGTGAAGGATGCCGCCCGGACCAGCCTCGTTATATTTTCTTCCTCCTCTTGACCGAAAGCAGTGAGGCTGGTCCTGCGACACAATGCATGCAATTGTGTTATTTCCTGCTGCAGTGGCGCAAAACCCAGCTACAACAAAAAAAGCGATCACCGACGTTGGGGTCCACGTTTTCTTTGTGTGTGTGTGTGTGTGTGTGTGTGTGTGTGTGTGTGTGTGTGTGTGTGTGTGTGTGTGTGTGTGTGTGTGTGTGTGTGTGTGTGTGTGTGTGTGTGTGTGTGTGTGTGTGTGTGTGTGTGTGTGTGTGTGTGTGTGTGTGTGTGTGTGTGTGTGTGTGTGTGTGTGTGTGTGTGTGTGTGTGTGTGTGTGTGTGTGTGTGTGTGTGTAAAAGGAAGGTTGTTTCACTTGAGCTGGACACCCTGATGTCTGGTATATTTATAAATGATGGATAATTCAAGAGTTGTATATGCGCAGGTTACCAGAATATCCTTAGAAAGACCAGGGAAGCTCGCCTTCTTCGTAGGATCGGGGAGGAACTGTGTACGCCTTGCACATGCAACCAACGCAGCGGAACATTTTCACAGTGAGACCGCAAATTGGTGATAGTCCGAGAAAGAGAGAGAGAGAGCAATAAATAAAAGTGAAGAGAGAGAAAGAGAGGAAATCTGGCGGAAACAATTTCCTCGTGAGGTGGTCATTCGAACCCGCGTACAGATTATCCGAGGGCGATCGGATTGCAGAACACAAGTAGCAAGATGGCGAAAAGTGGAAGTGCGCGAGAGTAGGAGAGATCAGAAGATGGAAAGGTGGAGAGTAAAACGCAGTGTTAAGTGAGGAAGATATGCCGGGTCGACGAGGCTGTGGATAAAATATATCACTAATCAGCAGTTGCAGCGTGGCAGACCAACCACCGACCGAGCGGATGCAGCCCTTCGTCCTGTTTGCCGGGTAGTCGGAGAATTCCATTAATGCGTGTAGCAAAACACCCGGTGGCAGAATCACTGTTTCGGCACATCCAAACGTCAACGTCACCAGCCAATTGGTAGGACTTCGAGACAACCACATGTACGATGTTGGTAGGCTGTGGGGCAAATGAAGGCGATGGGGCGACCGGGGTAATTTCATGTCACTGGAGTAACCACACGAATGAAGGACTCGGTATGGACCAGCGTAGCGAAAAAGAACTTTTTCTGACAATAGCTATGCGTCAAGATGATCTGAATGTGCTTTAATAAATGACCCAGACATCTTTCTTTTGCCCATTGGCCATAGTTTCAAACACCTCAGATTACTTTTGTCCATTAACAACTAGATAGGATAAATGTACAAATTCGAGATGTGATTGCAGCGCACGTTACAAATCATAGCCTTAAGAAAGAATTCGGTGAGATTTTCCCCTCTAAGCTCAATTTACAATCCTATACGGTCTTAAATGGCCGACTGCAGGATTATCTTGCACACACAGAAACGAATAATATTATAGCCACACATCCTTCAGTGATGAATGAAAAGACAAGTGTAGGTACGTACTCCCATTCGCTTGACTGGTCTTTTCCAATAAGACTACCTGTTGGCAAAAGCTGAACTGTTGGCAATAGTTCTAGCGCTGCGAAAGCTACCTTTAAAGGCCCATAACGCGATAGTAATCATAGATTCACTGTCAGTATGTATGTCGATTACGTCGTCAACATAACCTATGGCCTTAAAAACGCTCTTTATGCTAGTCCCTCCTCAGCGGCAGCTACTGAAATTAGTATGGGTATATGGTCATTGCGGCTTAGAAGCAAATGAAATCGCTGACTCTCTAGCACGAGTAGAATTGGAAGGTCCAGCACTAACAGTCCTTCCCGAAGTGGCGACAATAACTGCGACAACGTACAGAAGAATTTTGCTTTGTCCAGATGCTATGGAAGCAATAACGTCAACACCAGAATTTACTCACTTAAGATTTTCGTGAAGATTCATTGCTGTCCTACAGAACAGTCGGAATCCATAATAACCAGACCTTCATGTCGTGTCCTCCAGTTAAATTTCTATTCACATGGGACTGGTCTGGCGATATCACTGCTATGCAACTTTTGTTCAGAATCAGAAAAAATTATTTTGTTGATATGTGGGGTTTAACATCTCAAAAGCACCATATGATTATGAGAGACACTGTAGTAGAAGGCTAGGGAAATTTGGACCACCTGGAATTCTTTAACGTGCACCCAAATATGAGCACACGGGCCTACAGCATTTCCGCCTCCATCAGAAATGCAGCCGCTGCCACCGGGATTTGATCCCGCGACCTGCGGGTCAGCAACCGAGTTCCTTAGCCTTTACACCGCCTCGGCGGGGTGTCATAAACAAAAGATCACTATTTTTTATCAGGTCGCTGGTACAGATTGCTCAAAAAAAGACTTCTAGTCGTCCCATTTTCTAGCCTGAGGCAGAACTTCACAATAGAAAATATACTTTCCTTTTGTGGTTCGGATCCGGGCTTCAGCCGTGAGAACGTTTTTCATGCAGTTTATAATTACCTTAATGAAACTAAATGAATTCAGCTTTTCATTGCGTGAACATTATCCCTGCAGAAATATTATGACATAAACAGGAGCTTTGTTTAACCACGCTAATTTCTATTCAAGATAATGAATTCATTGTCGGATCTGGACGAGGAATGAACAATTATTGCACTCCTTTCCTTCTACCTATGGCGTATTTTTCTTCTTTTTTTTGGGGGGGGGGGGGAGGGGTGGTATAGATATTGAATAAGAAAAAAGTCTCACTGAATTAAGTCATCGATTTTGGGCCGATCCTCCTGAGTGGGTACGAGCCATCACTGTAGATTCATCATCATCATTAACATCAAGCCAACTTGACGGCCCATCTCCCAGCGTGGGTGTGTGCCACAGATTTCAGGCTCTTTATTCCTTCCTGCCTTGACTGGTCCGAGACCACAGTAGGACCAAAGAACCGGACGAGCAGTCTACGTCGCGGTGTCATTGATCGTACGAACGCCATACGTTGTTCTCTTGTGAGGTCAGAAGGCGAGAAAAGGTGATTTCACGTGCGTGGGCAGCTCTAGTGATAGCGTCAGTCGCGTATTCGTTGGTCCGTACTGCGGGAGACGCGATGACTGTACTTAGAGACGATGATTGTTCTCGGCCTAACGACAGAAAAAAAATGAAGAGTAACTGGCAACGTCATGGCGCGAATAATTGTATGCAAACGTCACGTACGATACCAGTCAGAGTGGTTTGAAAAAACATGCTTCGCAAGCATGTCGGTGAGTGTTTGATTCAGACGTTCCGTGAGTCCATTTGTCTGCAACTGGTATGACGTAGTGAGTTTGTGCCTTGTTTAAAACGTCTGCAAGATGTCGGCTATAACCTTCGATAGAAAGACGCTGCCACGGGCTGTAAGCAGCTGCTGTGGGGCTCCATCTTTTAAAATTACAACGTGCAAAAGAAAGTCAGCGACATCTGTGACGCAGCCTGTCGGAAAAGCTCGTGTGATGGCGTAGCGCGTGGAGTATACAGTCTGTGGTGGCAGTGATCCGCTTGCCGCCAGTGGAAGACAAGGGGAAAGGGACAAGTACGCCTAAGCCAACGCGGAAGAAACGTTCTGGTGGAATGTCAAGTGGTTGAAAGCGTCCGGAGGGATGCGTTAATGGTGTTTTGCGTTTTTGACGTTTCTCACAAGCCACAACATAACTTCTTAATGAGCTTACAAGCCCTGGCCAAAAGAAGCCTCGGCGGATGCGGTCGTAAGTGCGTGACACACCAATGTTACCGGCAGTTGGAAAGACATTAATTTAATGTAGAACTGCCGAGCGAAGGTGTTGCGGAATGACAAGCAGCAGGGCTGGTTCATCAGGGTGAAAACATTTGGCGGTATAGTAAAACATTGTGGTGGCCGAATGAGTGATTGGGCTGGTCGGAAGATGGTGATTCGTGGCACTCTATGGCAGCACGAAAAGACGCATCACAACGTTGCTCCTCATCAATACGGGTCAGTTGCAAAACGGAAAAGACGGAAGTGTCGGTGTCGATGCCAAGGATGATGCTCGAATCATTGACCGGGTAGCGGGACAGGCTGTCTGCGTCCTGTTGTAGGTGTCCCGGCTTTTACGTCACTTTGTAGGTATACTCTTGAAGTCGCAGAGCCCAGTGGTCAAGCCGACCAGCAGGATCCTTCAGTGACGAAAGCCAATTTCGAAGAGAAATTTGGGCCATATAAATATGGGCGCAATTTTGAGACTGCCTAAACAAGAGCAAGACTTTACGCTCTCTAATAAAATAGGTGCGCTCAGAATCTCTGAGGAGACGGTTAGCGTAGGCGATTACTCGGTCGCGTCCCCATTGACATTGCGCTTAAACGCCTCCTATCCCGTGACCGTTAGCATTGTTCTAGCTTCTGTCGGAGCGGATAGGTCAAAGTGGGCTAATATATATGTGAAGTCGTCAGGAGCGTGATGAGGGGAGAAAAGGCGGCAGCTTGAGCGGAACCCTACATACACGTCACGTCTTTCTTCAGTAGGTCAGTGAGTGGTCGAGCAATGGTTCCGAAATCGTTCACAAACCTTCTAAAACTGAAACCAAGTGTTGCAAAATTCTGGACGTCTTTAACTGATGGGGGTGCAGAAGAACTCGTGACTGCACTAGTTTTCTGATCCGGCTGCACACCTGATGCGTCGGAAAGGTGACCCAACACTGTTCTCTTTCGGTTGCTGAAGTGAAACTTCAAGGAGTTTATTTGAAGGTCAGAAGCGCGGCAGATATCGAGAATAGCAGATAAACGCTGAAGGTGGGCCTCAAACGTAGGCGAATATACAAGGGCATCGTGCGGGTAACAAAGGCATGTTGATCATTTGAACCCTTGTAGGAGAGAATCTATCATATGCTCGAGCGTGGCTGGGGCGTTGCATAGCCCAAACGGCATAAAGGTTGAACTATGTGCGGCGTTTTTGCCAGCGTTTTTTTTGCGTTTTCTGCGTTGCGTCTCTCGGCGTCATGATATAAACGCCGCCAGAGAGGGCTGCCAGCCACATGGAAAGCACCGAGGCCAGCGCCAGCACAGCGTCACACATTGTGTCGAAGGGAATGAACGTGACACCTCGCAAGGCAGTGCGCAGTGTCCGTCAATGCAGCGACAAGAAATATTATTGAATATAGGTTTTATGTTTCATTTACAGTTCTGAGCTGAGGGAAACAACTGACAGTGTCACCAAAAATCTTTCTTTTTTTACTTGTAGCGCCAGCTGTTGAGAATAAGAAAAACCATGACCTCGCAATGTATGGCCTCTACTCTCGTCGTTGTGCAATTGTTGTGCATCTTTGAGGCGACGTATTTAGCTGATACACTCAAGACTGTTCACCCTACCGATGGACTTAAAAAGGGCGCTCGCAAATGGTTCGAAGAAACTTAGACCACTTGCTGCCGAAGCTTCTGAAAAACAAGCTAAGTCAAATAAAAGCATCACTTGAGAACTTTCGGGTCGCACAAAGCATGGCAACAACTTAATAGATCCGTGCCCCGCCGCGGTGGTCTAGTGGCTAAGGTACTCGGCTGCTGACC
Organism: Rhipicephalus microplus; assembly: GCF_013339725.1. Classification (NCBI taxonomy): domain Eukaryota; kingdom Metazoa; phylum Arthropoda; class Arachnida; order Ixodida; family Ixodidae; genus Rhipicephalus; species Rhipicephalus microplus. Next base: position 13,652,247 of record NC_051172.1, on the reverse strand, counting down.
CGCAGGGCGTGGGTTTGAATCCCGGCTGCGGCGGCTGCATTTCCGATGGAGGCGGAAATGTTGTAGGCCCGTGTGCTCAAATTTGGGTGCAGGTTAAAGAAACCCAGGTGGTCTAAATTTCCGGAGCCCTCCACTACGGCGTCTCTCATAATCATATAGTGGTTTTGGGACGTTAAACGCCACATATCAATCAATCAACTTAATAGATCCGAAGCGAGTGGAAGTCATTCTGGAAGCAGCGACGATGCTGTTACGTAGCGGAAGTCGCTGGCAGCAGTGCGATGACTGATTCTCCATCAATCTACTCGTTGCCGTCATTGACGCTGACGGTGCAGATATCTGGATCGTCCAGAAGTGGACGCTTCGGCCACCGCCACTGCTGGCATCGATGCTGAGTCACGTCGGCGTACGAAACGCCGGGAAAGCGTCGGCGAAAACGCTGCGTGCAGTTCAGCCTTAATCTTCAACTGGTAGAGGTCATGGGGAGCTACTATCGCAGTCTTCTCTTGGTCTTTCTCGCCGACAGCAATCTGCCCATAGCCGGAACGCAGGCCTATTGAAGAAAAGTATCACGCACTGTGGAGACAATCGAAAGAGTCATCAATTCAGGGCAAAGGGTGAGCGCACTTCTTCGCGATCTGATTCAGATGGCGTTAATCAACGCAGAAACGCCACGTGTCATCGTTCTTTTTAACGAACGCCACGGGAGACGCTCAAGGGCTCTAGGATGGTTCAATAATCCTTTTAGCTAGCATCTTCTTGAATACTTTATGAAGTACTTTACGCTCAACGGCAAACACCCGGTATGGTTGGCAGTAAATGGGAAGAGAATCACCAGTGTTAATGTGGTGCTTTACGAGTGAATTCTGGCCAAGTGTACGGCTGTCGATATCGAATACGTCGCGGTATGAAGCCAGAAGGCGGCATAGTGCAGCTGATTGCTTAGGTTTGAGGTCCTGGGCGATCATAGAGCATAAGGCTGCATCGAGGCATGTGGCATCTTTCGGGTGACATGAAATATCAGAGCATGCGCATGCTCTGGGAGTGTAGAACAACTCCTCCCGACTCTACCTCAAGCAAGTGGGAGAGGTCCCTCAGGAGCTCACTTCTCGCCGACCAGCAATGGGCCGTCCAGCAGGCCCACGAAGCGGCCGCCAGGTACTCCCTGTCGGTCCCTACGTGGGAGACGCCCGCTACGCGCTAAGCGCGTCCTGCAGGACTGAAATAAAGTTTTTTTTCATTTCGTTTCGTACGTCTGCCGCAAAACCGGTGACATGGTCGTCTATTAGGAGTCACAGCTTGGTGACCGAGATTCTTTAAGGTGGCACTTGCTTCGTAAAACCAAAGTTGACAAGAAGTAGATATGTCCAGTTAGAGGCCTTGATTACGACGGAGTGTGGCACAGTGATGTCGTGCGCCAGAGGAACATCAGGAATGGGCGTCACGATATAATCACCGTCAATCAGGGGAGAGTTTGTTGCCAATTCGTCGAATGCGAGATCTTTATGTAGTATTCGGATGAAGTCGGTGGTACAGAGGTTGTTCTGGAGTTCGGGGCTAGAATGAGGAAGAAGAGGAAGTTCTAGGCAGAGAGTACGAGCCAAACAGTTGATTAGAGCAGAATGCGTCGATAGGAAGTCCATCCCGAAGACGAAGTCGTGAGGGCAATTTTCAGGCACCGTAAATAAAACGGGAACATGGCGACTGGCAATGTTAACACGAGTGGTACACTTTCCATCCAGTGATGGCCACAGTTACACCATCGGCGACACGGAGGGCTTGAGTCTCAGCAGGCGTAAGAAACTGTTCGAGCAGGCGACACGTATGAGAACTCATGGCCACTTTAGCTCCAGTATCAACTAACGCCGTCAAAGAAAGACCGTTCACATACACTTTAATCAAGTTCTTATTAGTAGAAATTGTCAAAACAGGATTTGGGCCATTCGCGATTGATGCAGCACTACCTCCAGGAGCTGCATGATCTTTCTTTCCATCCGAGAGGATGCATTGTTGGTCGGCGATGGGCAACGGCTTGAGTGGGACGATAGGGCACAGCGGCGTTGAGGTCATGGCGAACGAACGGTAGAGCGTCTGCTACCGTTCGTTAAGAAGGCTACCCATGACTGGGCGAATACCGATGGGAGCGCTGGTATGAACGAGGAGAAGAGAAGGGAAATCGGCTCCAGGGTTCGGGCGTCCAAGTGCTGTGGCAGTTGCGAGAGACGTTGCCAACTGGGTGGCAGCAGAAGCAGATTGGTCTGTCGCCTGCTGTTTTCTATTCCGTTGAATGGCGGGATCTGGGAAGAAAAAATAGGTCATGCTGTGGTGCATTCATTTGCGTCGGTGTGGAATAGGGTCGGTAGACGGAGCAGGCGCCAGGAAAACCGAGGTTGGCAATTTCTTGCCGCACGACTGCTTGAATAGCTGAGACTGCCGGAGGTGTTTGAACAGTGGCATGGTCGACTGGAAGAGGATGAACACCTCGGGAACCAGCCCCTACGTACCTCACGACGTCCTACCCTCATGATCCTGGTACGTTCTCCTCCTAACCTGGCCTTGACGTCAGCTACTGGCTCCGAAAGTACGAGCGTGTTATCCAGATCCAGTGATGGGACCCTACCATGATGCTTGCCAATGTACTCTTTTACTTAGAAGGCACTTGGACGGCTCCCCGCGTGCATGGTTCGAGGCTCATAAGACCAAGCTCACAAACTAGGACATCTTCAAGGAGCTACTATTCTACATTTCTTGGACCCATCCGGTTGCCAAATGGCTGCACGAAAACAACTTGCCACTCATGTGCAGTCATCAACCGAGTCGTGTCTCGTACATAGAGGACATACTCGTGTTGTGCCGGTGAGTGTACGAGAAAATGACAGAGAGTGGCAAGGTGGGCCACATACTCATGGGCATCGCTGCCAATGCTTTCAACTTGCTTGTGTACACCAACGTCACAACCGTCGATTCAGTCATTAAGAAATGCCCCTGCTTCAAAATGGCCAAAAGCTGCCGAGTTCTGTCTCACTTTTCTAACCAACAGTTGCAGCGTGGCAAGCTACTTCTTCTTGTCTTCCTCTTGTGATTCATACCCAATGTTGGTGATTATGCGAGTATTGGGGAATTTTTTTCAGTATTTTCTTTAGTATACTACTCTTTAATAAGCAAGAAATAACTAAAGTACGAAATATTGGTATTGAAATATTCGAAGGTTGAGAAACTTACCTAAAGATTCTTTTAATAGACTGATGCATTCTTCTTTGGCATATAAAACGTCCCTGAGCTCAGAGTAGAGGTGACAGAAGCATAAAAACTGATTTGGATATTTCCAGACCCAATTTTTTAAAAGTTGTTGCTATGAATCTTCTCCTCGATGGCTTAACCGGCTACAGGATAGAAAGTAACCACTAATCGTTTCCCTCTTATTACAAAACAGAGACAGAGGAGAAACTGCTCGACTTGCTCTATACAGTTAAAAGTTGAGGGAGGTAACCCGGAAGCCGAGTTTGGTTATAGCCACTTCCAATATACTCGACCGTGATAATTCACTGTTCCAGGGAAATAGGAGGTGCTCATATTCTGGAGAAGCTGTCAAGACAAGATCTGATAAGCATTTTTTGCGTGTTAGCGGGCGGAATATTGCAAGGATAACCAGTCACCGAGCTCTTCGTCGGGCACACACGTGCATAGTCAGGGAATGTCAGTATGCATGCATGTAGCAATAGCATAGAAAGAGAGACAACGAAAGCCAGATAGAGAGAGAGTCAAAGACAGAGAGTTCGAGAGCGAAAGAAAAAATGGGGAGGAGGTGAGAGTGAAACGGAAGGGAACACCACCACCAGCTCCGCTGCTGCCTCAGTATGACTTCAGTCAACGTTTTTTTTTTTTTTCTGCTGAGCTTCCCTGCTTTCTGAAAGTAGAAACATGCGAAAGCCTCTGTAAAACCTCCTTTCCGAAACCCACTACTCACGAAAGAAGAGAAAGCAAAAGAGTGTGAACTAGACATCGAAAGCTTAAAATACACACGAACACAAGTCAAGCACAGCCTACATAGAAAAATGCAAAGTGTAATAAAACAGAGGCAAACATGAAAAATTGTCTGTAGCTTTTTATTCAATATAGAATTTATGAGATTCACTTCATTCAAATAAAAAAAACTATTTCCAGTTGGTGGAATCAAGCACACGCCAAAATAAAGTGTGTGTTCAGTGATAACTTCTGCTTAGCATAAAGTGCTTAGCCACAATGCTATGCGCATGTTGTGGTAAAGGGCACACATGAGTGTTACAACGTGCCGTTGCCCTGCTTCTTTAAGCCGATTCCTCTGAATCTCGAGAGAAAACATTACATCTAAATTGGGCACAGGTGCTCTTACCCTTCGCCACGATGACATTGCGTGCAATACAGAGTGTTTTGAAATGGCACCTCTCAAAAGTAAGTCCATTCTTCCCCACAGTGATCAGCGGTCAATATCAAAAAACAACCTAATTCAGCCTGCAGACAACGTTGTGTGCACAGTACCAAGAGCTTCGATCCTGGAGGAACACTTTTTTTCTAGCCTTGCTATAACTTTCTCTTCGGTTTTACGCACTCACCAGTGATTTTCTTTTTCTCTTCCTGGAAGCTCACACATTGTGCGAGGACCTACGTCGAACAAGATGATTGAATCCGTCAGTCGGTCGATGCATGCACCCTTTTCTTCCTAGCCGCATATGCAGCACACAGCTGATGTTGGCCTGCTTTCGGTGGTCCGAACGCTGCATATTGGCCCATGAATGCATTCATGTTTGTTTGGCTATATGTATATTTGCATTCCTGCGTCTTTATGCACGTTGGTGAAGCTGTGCGAGGCATGCAGATTCCCTCTAGTGAGATACGGAGGACTCGTGGTTGTGGAAGTCATCTGTATACGCAAGTAACCCACACAAATGTGATAGAAGACAAAAACTAATAACGTGAAGCAAACTCCACAAAGAAGTAGGCCAACTTGAGTTCCTGCGCAGCGTTTGCTGTACGGATTGAGCGGCCCTCAACAACGTAGGGGACGCACGTGAAAAGAAAACGAGTGATCTGTTCCTGAAATGCCTTGTATGGATGAATATAAACTGAAAACTAAATCCAGATACGTGCGCCAGACAGTAAACACTGTACAAGCGCAGAAACTCGCAGAAAGCGCAATACCTAAACAAAACGATCTATCAAAATTATACGGAAGTCGTATAACTATCTAGAGCCCCATGATATTTTGACGCAAGTTAACAGTACAACACATATCCAGCATTCTGGATGGAATGACAGATCACTACAAGGAATACTGTGTTTTTTGTAATTGACAGGATACAGTGCTGAACAAACGCGAACAGGGGTAAATGACAGATCACCGCATGGGCATAAGTTTACCTAAAATATAACGTGATTAGTGTATACAACAGCCAACCTGGCTTCGGCGAAGCGATTTTACATGCCCAGCGGAAGTCGTTTGGCTCTCAAGTGAGAACACTTGGTGCAATCACTACAGTCTAAAAAGCTACAAAAAATCGTACACCCTGTTGCCCATGTAGGCCCCCAATAAGCGGCCTTCTTTACAACACAATAGCGCTATCACCGGAGATGTTGGAGTCTGTATTCGTTTAATATTACGCCCAATATTCTCTTTTTCATCGCACGCGACGTTGTTCTCAACTTCCCGAGTTTGTGTTATTCTCTAAGCTCTCCTTGGTTGATACAGCGCACCTGAGACGACTACGAAGAATGAGAAACATAGGACAGGCACTCACTCGCAACTAAAATTTATTTGCAAAAAGAATGTTATATATAGGTGATGAATGCCCCGCCGCGGTGGTCTAGTGGCTAAACTACTCGGCTGCTGACCCGCAGGCCGCGGGATCGAATCCCGGCTGCGGCGGCTGCATTTTTGATGAAAGCAAAAATGCTGTAGGCCCGTGTGCTCAAATTTGAGTGACGTTAAATAACCCCAGGTGGTCGAAATTTCGTGAGCCCTCCACTACGGCGTCTCTCATAATCATATGGTGGCTTTGGGACGTTAAACCCCACATATCAATCAATGAATCTATTAGGTGATGAACCACTTCACAAAAAGACAAAAACAAACCCCAAACAGGCATAAGTACACACAGAATATACATCAGTATTATATTCTTCAATTGTTGCAACGATACTTAAGTTCTGTGTCACTCAGCAAAATTGATGGCACGTTAACACACTTATCACCTTTCCTTCTTATGTGGAAGGCTTCAATCACTTCCCTTGCTAATTCATTTTTTTAGGATGGTGTATCATTTTGTCACGGAAGAATGGTGTGCAGCCGCATTCGTAGCAGTGAGCGGCCAGAGAGAACGGCTTTGTCTCTGACAGTGAGCATTCGTGTTCCCAAAGACGAACGTTGATGCATTTTCCACTTCTGCGAATATAAGTTTTCCCCATCATAATGGTATATTATACACAATGGCCTCTTAGCATTCTATATAGCGGAAAGTGTGATTAACTCCAAAGTTGTCCGGAACACTTTTATTGCTTTCCCTCTGCTTAGCAATGTGTTTTTTTGGACTTTTGCGGAAATGGGCACAAGCTTACGAGACGAAAGAACTGCGTCAACGTTATATCGTCTGGTCTTGATTTTAAACCATGAACCATAAGCGGAATTCGGGCGTGGGGTGCGCCTACATATATTAGTATATTATCCAGCAAAAAGAAGTACACCAAATAGCACGTAGCTACAGCTGAAGTGCTTCAAGCGGCGGTAACTATAAAGAAACCATGTATTTGTCTGGAGGATATCGCGATAGAGAAAACGAATTTTGCCGGTGTACGCAGCTCCTCCCCCCTCCACACCTTCCCCCTCCCCCTTCTCCACTTCCTTCATTCAAGATTTCGTATAAGCCTACTCGGAGCTCATTCGCTTCAGCGTGTTTTTGTCATCACTGGTGAGATGGCGCGTCGGGCTCGAAGGGCGCGCTTTACAAACCATCGCCCTTGCGCTCTCACCGCAAGTTACAAAGAGCCCTACGAAGGTCACTGCGCTCACTGCAGCGGCCACTTTTGCGAAAAGAGCGCGCTGCGCACACATAAAGAAGTTACAACTGTGACAGTTTTTAGTTCGCGCTCGTCCTGTGCGTACTTGTTCGTTCGTTTCGTGCGTCCTCCTTTTTGTTTGGACAACGTGCTTTAAGGTCCAGCTGTGACCGTTGTTAGTTCGTGCTTAATTTCTGCGCTTTCTTTCAGACTAAGCAGAGCGCTGCATGTTCGGAGTTGCTTGGCTTTCTTTACAATTTGTTGCTGTTGCCTTCATTCTTTCACCCTTGTAGTTAATCAATGCACAATTAATTAACGCTCAGCTACCTTTGTGAAGGCACGTTTTAGTTTCCTATTTTACCGATTCCTATGACAGAGAGATTAGCTATGTTTGTTGTTTTTTTCTGTTATTCGGGCCTCTCCCTTTGTCCTGTTTGAATGAATCGCAACGGTCAGTGCATCTGTTCATTTATCGCGAGAATCTCTGCTTAATTCTGAACACAATGCAAAACTTTCATCAGTATCAATCAGTGGAAGTTGTTCCATTAACAGAATAATGAAAATACAAGAATTTATTGGACCGATAGCCTCAAGTTGCTAGTGACCAGTCCAATACAATATGCAACAAGTAATATACCGGACAGCTTTTAGGAAAGAAACAAAAATAATCTTATATATGCAGACAATTTATGTATGTATTTTTTTGTAAACATGCATGCTTATTAGCTCGTAACAAGCTAGCTATACATAGGCACTTATATAAAAAATACTATAAAACTATGAAAATAAATTAAGCAAGCCCACAGGCTTGATTTGTTTATTTATCTGTTTATCTATTTATTTAATTATTCAGATTACCTCCAGTGTCCGAAGGCCTCATTGCAGGAGGGAATACACAGGGTACCATATTTCTACATAAAAAAGGATAACTAAAAACAAGAATAACACAAAGACGCAAAAATGTAGCTACCAGTGCAATAATATGTGTCTTAAAGCTGTTTCAGTGTGACAGTCAACAATCTTTCATGGAAGCTTATTCCCTTAAGAGATTGTGCGCGGAACAGTCTTGATAGACGTTTGTTCGAGAATAATTTTTTCTTACTTTTAGATAGTGGTCACATGCCAGACATGAGGCGGTAAAATGTAAGAATCTTTATGTTAACCAAGCCGTACGCCACTCAACACACCAGTGCGTTATACTGTCTAAATTGCGTTGCACGTACATATGGTGAGACACAGATCTATTGCAATGTTAAATCACACAATCATCCGCATTTGGATGAAACATCCCGAGCAGTGTTAGAAATGAGGTGTCGAAACATCCCACCACGTCCATGAATGTGGCGACCTTGGGTAGCGTGGTCCTAACTGGAGCCATACGAGTCTCAAGAGAAGATTAGTAGAAGAGCCGGCGTTGGTAAAAAGAAGCGTTTGTGCACAGTATTTACATGTTTAGAGTAACTTGAAACAGCATGAAAAAAAGCACCCCCGAGCGTCTCTGCGCTCGCGTTTTATATCCTCCGTATTCTCAAGATTCCTTGCAAGGGAAAAAATGAGTCCGGGATCTTCCAATAAGATCGTCGTCCTTCACTCCACCCTCGAAGAGGCAAAGTGCCTCCTTCTAGTAAAAGGCAAAGGCACGCACACCTCGCTGCACAGGGAGGGGCAATACGGCACCACTAAGCACAACCTAGAACTGCAGCCGTAGCATCGACTCATCTGGTCGGCAAGATTTATGGTTGAATTATCCACAGCTGATAGCTCCTGGCAGGCCGCGAAGACAAGAATGCACCAAGGAACGACCACTGACCAAGGAATGTGGAAAACGTTCTCGTGGATCAAACCCGATGCTCACCCTGGGGTCCATGGTGGGACTCGACGATCCGAGCAGAGGAGGCTACAGCTCAGACTGTAATCGTTCCAACAGTGCAGTCCATCGGTCAGGTGTGTCTAAAGGGTTTTTGCGAGTGAGGCGACGGCCCAGCAGAATTCTCCGCACCACTACTATTTCGAAGCCATTTCGGAATGTCGCTTTACACGGGACGACGATTAATGGTAGCGACCGGCTAGGCTGAGACAAAACAGCAGTATCATTGATGTAAACTATAAACGACAGAGACTCCAAAACGAATCCCCAAGTGACTCCCGAAGTAACATTAACATATTGAGATTGGGAGCCAATAATTAGAACACGTTGCGTGCAATCTTGTAGGGAACATTTATTCCAAGCAACCAATGCAGGAGTAATACAATACCGGGTGATAAAAGTGTATGTATGAGCTAAACATGGGGGACAGAATCAAATGCTTTTTTTAAAGTAAAGAATTATGCAGTCAGTCTGTACAGCAAAGCCAAGGGAACAAAGAAGGTCATGGATGATTTCTAGAAGCTGTGTTAAGCAAAAAAATTCAGACCTAAAGCCATGCTGAAACTCGGTAAAAAAGTGGCGCTGTGGGCTCGGTGCTTCATTGTTTTACTACACACACTCGTTAGACAAAATGGCCTCTAGTTGAAGAGAATATTTTTGGGCCATTTTTATGGAAACAAACCACGTTCGCAAATTTCCATTCCGTAGGTTAGCAAGAAGGGCGTAATATTTGCTAAAAGATTATAACAAGGCAGTGGGCAAATTTTTCAGAACAATCTAGTCTCTAACACTGGGTATCAGGCTTGCTGCACCCATCCGTAGTTAAAGCAGAATGTACAGAGGCGTCATGTCAAAACAACAGTTTAACCAAACACGGCATACGGCAGCTTCGGTCCATCGGCCCAGGGACTACGATATCCGAGCAGCAGCAATCGGCTAGTGCGGGTGGCAGCATCTATTGAGTGCAGGTGGGCCACTGCACAACACATGGCGCTATTTCTGGATAGCTGGTGCGCCTGGTTCCCACCCCACTTAAAAGGGTATACCATCAGGGCAATTTGCAGAAGAAGCATTTGTGTTGTCAAGTAGGTAATAAATGATGTATAAAAACATCCCCTGAAGATACGTCCCCCGAATATACGTCCCCGGAAGAAACGTCGTCCCCTGTGACAATGCTGCATAGGCAAAAAAGTCCACAGGGAAAAATAAACCCAGAAACGAATCAAGTGCGAACTCACTCGACAAAGCATTGTAATCTTCATTCGGCACGTGGTGAATTTTCGACCAAAGTGTTCTCGCAAACGAAAACAAAATGCCCAAGACCACTGAGTTGCTTCCCTTTTTGGGGGTGCACCAACTCGAAAGTGGACCATATTCATCGTCACAGTGGCTTCTTCCGGGCACAAGGCGTCAATGCCCCTTCACACTGTTGATGGTTGTGGCTCAGGATGCTTACCAGCCTGCCGTTCCAGGTCTCCGCATGATCGGTCATCCTGTGGCCTCCACCAAGAGTGGCCGAGCAGACGTTCCACATAGGAGGGGGATAAGTGGGAGGGCGACACCAGAGGGTGGTCGAGGCAGTATCTTTTCGCCTTGTCTATATATAACCGCCCAGGCACAGCTTCGTGCCTCCTTTTTTTGACATCATTGCCTCCATTCCGCAAATAAATACCATGAAGCAAACCACATGGCAACTATCGAGTAAGTTCCCGAAAGCGTACATTATTTACATTGAGAGTGCTAGTGCGACCAAACTGCTGCTGCCTACGGTTGAACTGCATGTGCTCTGAACTACCACCCCCTTTGTCTTTTCAGGCGTAGATAACATGTATCTAATATGTGCTTTGTATGTGATATTGCATCTGACATTACACGTATAGAAATAATTTGGGACAGTTATGTCATTATGGTGCTTCGTCGGTAATCTTAAACTGCAATCTTCGTGCACACTTTTTTTTGAGAAATAAAGAATTGGCAACTGAAAGGCGCTACTCAATGATCGATGGTGTCCGTGGGGGGACGTCTTTTTCTACAAAGCAAAGGGGGAAATTTTTTTCTGGGAACGTTTATTCAGGGGACATACCTTTCGGGAACATTTCTTCCGCGGGCGTCTTTTCCGGAACCCGTAACGAAGAGCTTCGGCATAGGTTCAAACACGTTGTCAGTAATACGCGGTAATTCACTGTTACATGGAGGTGCGGGATAAGACTGCAAATAGCGACTGACGGAATATGCTTTATCGACATCATCAGTTCGAAGTACGCCGCCGTTGTTGAAGCTGCTAAGGTACTCGGCTGCTGACCTGCAGGTCGCCGGATAAAATTCCGGCTGTGGCGACTGCATTTCTGATGGAGGCGGAAATGTTGTAGGCCAGTGTGCTCAGACTTGGGTGCACGTTAAAGAACCCCAAGTGGGCTAATTTTCCGGAGCCCTCCACTATCATATGGTGGTTTTGGGACGTTAGCACAGGGTAGCCAACGTGAACCACGCCTAGATCGCACACATTCAGCGATCTGGTTTTTTTAGTCTCGTGCCTGCGTCGCCATGTTTTGTCGATGACAGATACTTTTAAAGGGCTGACTTAAAGTGCCGTCATTCATACTGTTGAGGGCAACGTGAACGGAGATCGCAATTGGATTTTTTAGCTATTTAAACGAGCTTGTATGATAGAACGAGTCGATGGATTCGATGAATGGTCACAATTCTGAATGCACACGTAGTTGGAAATTTTCCGACAACGCTTCACGACCTCTTTATGCAAAACGTTGTTGAGGCGGAAAAGATTATTTGGATATCAGAGAAAGAAAAGAAACCGGCTCCTGAGTAACTACGAAAAACGAAAGTAAGACGAAATACGCAAGTATACATGTGACGACAACTTAATAAGAAGCGTTTTATCCTTCAAAACTGAAGTTGGGTAAGCTTAGAATGCGTGATTACAAATCAAGATTATGGAAGATGGCACATGTGTTAAGTCGGTAAGAAAACTGAGGAGCGTGGTTTATTCGAGTGTAGTAGCATACACTCTGTTGCATGACAAGGAAATAGCATGCAAGACGTCTTGGCTTTTACGGACAACACGGAAAAGCTAAACGTGTCGGCGATATAACGATATAACTCGGCAAAAGACGAGTGTTAGATTCGTGGTGATTGATCAACATAGCTTGCCGGTGTTGCATATCGCCGAAAGCAAGGACTGACTTATTGACACGTGTATAAGCAGTGCCACTGTCAGAAAAACTAGCCACCCTGTTTACGAGGTGTCTCCTGACGGGACGAGTACCAGAGTCTTTGATGAATGCTAACATTATCTTAATACATTCTTAAGAAAGAAGATGACAAGGACTTAAAGAATTACAAGCCGATCAGCTTGCTGTTCGTAGTATACAAGCTATTTACAAAGGTAATTGCTAACGGAGTTAACAAACATTAGAATTCAATCAACCAAAGAAACATGCAGGATTTCGAACAGGCTACTCAGAAATCGAACACATTCATACTATCAATCAGGTAATAGAGAAATGCTAAGAATATAACCAACAACTGTACATAGCCTTCATAGATTGCGAGAAGGCGTTTGATTCAGTGGAAATATAAGCAGTCTTGCAGACACTGCGTAATCAGGGGGTCGATGAAGCATATAGAAACATCCTGGAAAAAATCTACAGGAGATCAACTGCTACCATATTGCTTCATAAAGAAAGCAACAGAATACCAATCAAGAAGGGTGTAAGGCAGGGGGATACAATCTCCCCAATGCTGTTTACCGTGGGCTTACAGGAGCTTTTAAGAGGCTTAGAATGAGAACAGTTAGGGATGAGAGTTAATGGAGAATGCCGTAGTAACCAGCGCTTTGCGGATGACATTACATTGCTGAGTAACTCAGGGGACGAATGGCAACTCATGATTACGAAGTTAGACAAGGAGAGCAGAAAGGTGGGTCTTGAAATATCTGCAGAAAACTAAAGTAGTGTACAATAACCTCAGAAGAGAGCAGCACTTCGAGATAGGGAATAGTGCACTTTAAGTTGTAAAAGACTATGTCTGCTTAGGGCATGTAATAACCGTGGAGCCAAACCACGATGTTGAAGCAACTAGAAGAATAAAAATGGGGTGGAGCACATTTGGCAAGCACTCTCAAATCATGACAGGTAGATCGCCCATAACCCTCAAGAGGAAGGTATATAACAGCTGTATCTTGCCGGTGCTTAGCTACAGAGCAGAAACCTGGAGACTCACAAAGAGAGCTCAGCTTAAATTGAGGACGACGCAGCGAGCAATGGAAAGTAAAATGATAGGTGTAACCTTAAGAGACAAGAATAGAGCAGAGTGGATTAGTGAACAAACAGGGGTTAAGGATATAATAGTTGAATGCAAGAAGAGGAAATGGACATGGGCCTGGCATGTAGCGCGTAGACAGGATAACCGGTGGTCATTAAGGGTAACTAACTGGATTCCCAGAGAAGACAAGTAAGTTAGGTGGGCCGATGAGATTAAGAAGTTTTGGAGTATAAATTGGCAGCAGCGAGCACAGGGCAGAGTTAACTGGCGGAACATGGGAGACGCCTTTGTCTTGCAGTGGACGTAGTCAGACTGCTGCTGCTGCTGCTGCTACTGCTGCTGCTGCTGCTGCTGCTGCTGCTGCTGCTGCTGCTGCTGATGATGATGATGATGATGATGATGATGAAGCAGTGCCGCAGACGCTGTTCGCGCGTTCGCTGTAAATCAGTGCCACCACACGAGACCTGGTCTCAACGTGCACACAGCCACCGCTTGGCAAGTATCGCAAGACAGTGTTCGCCCCGCCGTGGTGCAGTAGTAGTTACGACACTCGACACGAACGTCACGGGATAGAATTCCGGCTTCGGCGGCTGCATTTTCAGTGGAGGCGAAAATGTTTAAGGCCCATGTACATGGATTTATGTGCACGTTACACAACCCCAAGTGGCCAAAATTACCGGTGCCCTCCACTACACGGCGTCTCTCATAATGAGATTGTTTATTTGGGATGTTCAACCTAGACATTATTACGAGACCGTGTGCACCCCCTTTGTGTGCACCGAAGTCCGCACGCCTAGCACGCCGCTTGTGCCTTTCGCTTCACACCCTCCGCTGGTGTTTTCTTCTGCTTCCTTCGGTCAGCATGCGCAGCGAATACGGAACGCTCAGCTGCAAAGCCGTACATGTTATCTGGCCGTACTATAGATGGAGCTATTTGTTCGGCAGATCTAGTAGATTGTCGTACACAGCCGCTGTTTGCAATAACGCACGGCGAACGACATTACACGTCTCCGTGCCATGCGAAAGCACAATGCACCATATTTTAAAAACATAAGCCGATAAGCTCACGAGCATAGCGTTCAAGAAAACGAGAATGGCAACCCTCAATCTACGCGATACAATACGATTACAAAGCACTATAAAAACCCAGTGTGCATTCGAGCCTAAACAACAGCGTTACTTGGGAATCCTTCTCCGTATACAGTCAAAACGCGCGATCGGTATTGAGTGCGAAGCATTTTTTGCCGAACTTGGGCTGCTCTGACCGTATCTACCTGTCTATCTATCTATCTATCTATCTATCTATCTATCTATCTATCTATCTATCTATCTATCTATCTATCTATCTATCTATCTAGCCGCCTACAACTTTTTGCTTTCCTGGCCGTTTCAATACTGGTATCGATACCAAAATTGGCATGCAATAGCATGACTGCGTAACGAGCATAAGTGACTAGTCATAACATGAAAATCATGACATGTATTTCATGAATGTCATAATTTTCATTTGATGGCCTTGCTGCGCTTGCAGTAGTTTCGCTCACATGACAAGTTGCAAAGCTGGTGTGGTATGACATGACTGCCTGTCCAAAACAAGTGACAAACCCTGACGTGAGAACCATGACATGCGTGTCATGTAAGAACTTGACTGCATGCCACGCTCATGATACGCTCGTGGTCGTTTCGCTAGCTTCAACATACACCAAATTTGGTTCATAGCGCGCTCGCAGCCGTTTTGCTAGCTTCACATATACCAAATTTGTTATCACGTGACGTGAATGAATGACGAAGGTATATGACTGGTGCAAACATGATAATCATAGCATGCGTGTCGTGTAAAACATGTCTACATGCCACGAGCGTGCTCGCCGCCATGTCGCTATCTTCACAGGTATCATATTTTGTATTACGTGACGTGAATAGACGACGAAGGTAGATGACACGTCCAAACATGATAATCATGACATGCGTGTCATGTAAACAAGATTACGTTCTACGCTCATAGCACGCTCGTGGCCGTTTCAACAGTTCCATATATACAAAATTTGGTGTAACGTAACTGAATAGACGATGACGGTAATTGACACGTCCAAACATGATCATCATGACATGCGTGTCGTGTACACATGATTACGTTCTACGCTCATAGCACGCTCGTGGCCGTTTCAACAGTTTCATATACACCAAATTTGGTGTATAACGTAACGTGAATAGACGACGAAGGTAAATGACACGTCAAAAAAAGATAATAAACATGCGTGTCATGTAAAATATGACTACATGCTACGCTCATAGTGCGCTCGAGGTCGTTTTACTAGCTTCACATGTGCGAAAAATCGTGTTACGTGACTTCAATGTACGACGAAGGTATATGACTGGTGCAAACAAGATAATGATGATATGCGTGTCATGTAAGGAATTGACAACATACCACGCAAACAATGGCTCGCCGCTGTTTCGCTAGCTTCCCATATACTAAATTTGGGTATTACGTAACGTGAATGAACTAGAAAGATAAATACCATGGCCAAACATGACCATAATAACATGCGTGTTTATGTAAAACATGACAACATGCTAGGTTCATAGCGCGCTCGCAGCCATTTCGCTAGTTTCACATATACCAAATTTGGTATCACGTGACGTGAATGGATGACAAAGATATATGACTGGTGCAAACATGATAATCATGGCATGCTTGTCATGTAAAACGTGTCTACATGCCACGCTCATAGCACACTCGTGGCCATTTCGCTAGCTTCAGATATACCAAATTTTGTATCCCGTGACAAGAACAGACTACGAAGATGAATGACACGTTCAAACACGATCATCATAACAAGTAAATCATGTTAGGCATAATAAATCATGTCCGCCTCGTAACGTTTTGCCGATTTCAAAGTGACATATCAATCTTCCTCACTCTTCCTTCGCATATCATCGATTTCTACCATACGAATGATCTGATTTTTTTTTATCGTACCGAAGCGGGAATTTTCGAGGCACGCATACTACGCGCACATGCAAGATATGTTGCGATCGGTGTAACGCGGGCGACATGCCTAATCTGTTCATATCTTCAAACACTCGTTGCGTTTTCGACCCGCTTGTCTCCGATCGTCATCTGATAATGCGAGTGCCGAAAGAAAGGCACTTCTGGGAAATATGAAAATCATCATGAACCTTTGAAAGCTTACGTCGAAGCGCCCGATTCTTATAGCTAGCAAATGTTGTACGTGACACCGTTCTGTGGAACGACGTTCCAGGAACTAGTTCCTTTTGGGAGGAATGCCACCGTTCCATTCAGAATCCGTGGAACTGTCAGGGTAACGCGTTACATCTCCGACGGAACGGCAGGTGGAACAGCGTTCCTTTTCTAAACTTTCCACGTACACTAATCAGTGGGCACGTGCACGCACGCAGCACGTAATGAAAAACAGGATGGATGGACGATCCCGTCCAGCACGCTACTGTTCTGCATCGTGATTTTCACTTCAAGGCGCCCGCTGTAGCCGCAGTAAAGTACGCGACGCAAAGATGGACCGCGTGTGGAAGGGACAGCTGATTTTGAACAGTAGCGATGTTATGCTGGAGGTTCGACACTTTTTTTCACACACAAAAAACTACCATCATCATGAACCAGCATGCACGGTGTCTTCATCATCTTCGCCTTCTGCTTCGCTCTTGGAATACGTGCACCGATTGGTCCGGTGTGAGCTCCAATAACTCCAATGGGCAAAAGAACGTGTAAAGATAAAGCAAAAGAAATGGATATTTATTTACTCAGAATACTGTCAATCCCGTGATGGGATTATTACAGGAGTGGTGACACATTGTACATAGTTAAAACAAGCAATACACAAACTAAAAATACAATTTGCAAGCACTTGAAATTTAAAGCGAATATCTCAAACAGTGTGAAATTCGCCGTAGTGATAGGCAAAGAGTCTTTATGAATAAAAACATCTGATGAAATGGTGGGCAAGCAAAAAACAAATACAAAACAAAATTGTACAGACAGAGTTAAAACTTGCGACGTAATCGATTCAGGAAATCGCGGCTAAATAAAAGACAGCACACATTCACTCGCTCGATTAACCAATTCGTCAACTGTCGGCTGTGTCAACACGGTGGGGTGCAGGGCATTCCAAGCGCGTATGGCCCCGGAAAAGAAGAGTGGCCAAAAACATTGTTCTTGAAGGGATACTCATCAAGTGTGTGACAATGCTTATTTCGTGTTTGGCGCTTACTGTTAACCTTGACATAATTAGCCGGATTTATTTTCAAAGAGTTGTGTAGCACCAGATACAAAAATCTCAGGCTATGAAGCTTGAAAAGAAAAGAAAAAAATTCTTACGGAAGAAATTTCCAGTGAAGCAAGATTGGAAACCGCCTATCGACGATCCGAAGATGAGCGTAGTGTTCTTTCTTTCATGGTATTTATTCGTCACATACATGACACTTTGAAGAAAATCAATAAAGAAAGAAAGTGAATTTGCATGTTCACTCTGCTCTTATCGTGGGCCAACGATGAACACACAGCACTAAAAAATTTGCAATCATCTCTTGAGCAAATATACGCAAGACATTTTAAATATACACACTGCAACCGCGGTAAGGATGTATAAGCACCTTACCACTGCAAATACGATTATGTCTGCATTTCCATTTGCTCTTATATATGTCTTAGCTGAGTGCCTATTCCAATTTAGTAAGAAGCGGAGAAATTATTGGCTATGTGTTTTCCTGCAACATGCGCGCACGCAAGCAGAGCATAGCAGTAGAGCGAAGTATCGGGAAAGCTTAATGAGGGTTGGGAAGAGAAAAAGGTGGGGAGAACTAGTGTAAAATGGGACACAGAGAGAGTGAAAAATTGATAGAAAAATAGGAAGAAAGAGATACAAAGAAAGAAGGCTAGAGAGCGAGTACAGAGAGAGAGAGAGAAATAGGTTTAAAGAAAATGAGAAAAAGAAGGCAAAAAAAAACAGAAAAATAATCAGAAATATGTTGGCCTACTGCCAACAGGAGACTTCGCTAAGGTGCATATGTGTATCCTGAACATTACTTTCTAGTCACACTTGAACATTGAATCGCCACTCTATAAACTTCCTAGTGTTGTTTATTTCGATGCAGTTTCCTGTCGAAGAAATTTCCTTATATGTACGTGCACAGGTGGAGATTTTTATTTGAATATCTGAAGGGCAGTATCTCGACTGCACCTTTGAAGACGGTTCTAAAAAGTGTCCCTCCCCGCCGCGGTTGTCTAGTGGCTAAGGTACTCCGCTGCTGACCCGCAAGTCAGAGGATCATATCGTGGCTGTGGCGGCTGCATTATCGATGGAGGCGAAAATGCTGTATGCCCGCGTGCTCACATTTGGGTGCACGTTAAAGAACTTCAGGTGGTCGAAATTTCCGGAGCCTTCCGATACGGCGTCTCTCATAATCATATGGTTGTTTTGGGACGTCCAAACCGAACATACCAATCAGTGAACTTAGTAGCACTGTTTATGCCACTAGTGATATTGTTTCGCTTTTTTTTTTTTGCGTTACGTCAACCGTAGCTAGTAAAACGTGAGTAAAATTGCTTTATCAATCGCCAACTGAAAGGATTACGTGTTACCGCAGCAGGCCTGCGGCAGAAAGCGCCGAGCCCGGCGAGTGCGATCGAGCACTACATATGCGCTCATTCGTCAGTCCAGTTTAACGGGATAGGGAACTACATAAAAAAAATTAGTGTTCAATATTCAAACGAAGCAATGACGTTTCGTGTGATGCCGATGTGTTTAGGTTTCATTTCTTTATCGCGTTTACACAGAACTGCGATGCGACGCCTCACTCGACAGACACTACTGCTCGCGGTTGCTGCTGTTCACGTGCACTGAGATTCACTCGGAGGATTTCAAGCTGGACGGCCATGCCCTCGCGATCTCCGACGCCAGCGTAGCTTCCGCCGACTGGTTCGCCCTCCGCGGTCTCCTGACGCCGTGCAGCTCTCGCATTGTGGCGCCCCGCCCTTGGACTGCTTCGACCGGATCCCCACTTTCCTATATCCTTGTATTTTCCGTCGCTTGCCTCTCGATTTCTTTATCTATTTCCTTTATTCTTTTTATCCCTCTTCCCCCACCCGTATAAGGCACTGCGCCGTGTCTCCGCTCAGGCAGACAGAAATTAGGTGCCTTTTTCCTCTCCCTTAGAACCACAACCACCACCACGTGCACTGTGTCGAGGCGCTATAGATGACGTTATGCAGCAATACACGGGCGCTGCTATGTTTGATCACGTGAATGCTACTGGACTTCTCTCAGCCAGTTGCACCCGCAACCACTGAGCCAGCGAAGCGGCCGGGGCCGTAAGCGCTGGTGACTGGGCCAGACAATAGTTGGGGTTAGAAGCCAAAATGCCAGCACCGGTGCAGGCGCGACCACCCGCTTCGATCCAAACTCACGCTTGCTACTCAACCACTCTCGTCACAATATAAAATAAATGGCGAAATCGGCTACCGCTTTGTGTCATCTCGTGCTGGGGACGAAGCATCAGGATGTTCTGTTTTTATTAAGGAGATTAGCTATGTTTATTTAGCCATACCTGTTAAGTCTTGTCTCCTAGAGTTTGAGAAATAATATTCAAAACAGTACAAAATGCCGATGAAAGCGTCCGTATGTTCCCTACCATGACCGTCTTTCTGCCGTAGCCTTCTGCAACTGCTCACCACCCGCGTCGCGTAGCCTGCTCGATGTCCTCATGGCGTGTGCTTCGCTTTTCCTCGCGTGCGTGCAGACGCTACGGGGATGCCGAGCAGACGATGCGACGCGGATGTTGAACAGTGCTGCTGCACCGGCAGAAAGACGGCCATGGCAGGGAGGTGACCATGTTTTTCTGGTGCCATCTAGTTTTAAACGCAATAGCGTTAGAGAGCTCGTGTTGCAGAAATTCTGCCGTCAGCACTGTTGGTTGTAAGCGAAAAATCGAAAAACAAGCAAATGAAATGAAGAATAAAATTTTCGGACACATTGAGGATCGAACCCGGGCCGTCCGCGTGCTAAGCTGGTGTACTGCCGCAATGTCACTCGCGGAAAAAAAACTCTACATAAATGCCATGTAGTGGAAGGAGTTTCCTGAACGCATTTTGTTCTACAGGTGTCACGACGAAAACGAGCCCATTCAGATATTAGTAGGCGCAATTGAGAGGCCATCAAACTACGTCATTAAAAGGCCCAGAAAGTGCAGCCGTCGCCGCTAAAAACACACAGGAACTTTCAAAGAGCTCTAAAAATGGACAACTATGTCCATCTAGCGGAAAGCATATGCCTTTCCGGAGGCGCTGATCAAGCAAACAGGAAACGCTAGATAATGTGCTGCCATCCGTGAGGCATTGTGATACTCTTTATTGCCTCCTAGATGTCAAGTGCGCGGCGTCTATCTTAGAGGCCATGCGACTCTTGCTTTAGATAAAAAAACCTGTATGTACCATTCGCGCGTGCGCGCGTCTGTGTGTGTTGATGTGTGTGTAACAAAACATATTAATGAGTATGCGCTTAGCGGTTTAAGGGTGCACTAGGGGCCAGACTTCGCTATCGTGTTCAACTCTTAAAGGCGAAGCTTAAGGGCCCCGCCCCCCCAATTTTTTTCGAACGAGCAACACAGCTGAGGAAAATCGTCCATAATGCCCACGTGCTATCAGCGAGGAAAAAAAAGCCAACTGCGGCAAGCATTCGCGCTCACGGTGCGCGACGTCCAGTGATCAAAACGCGCGTTTATGCGCAGTGCCGTCAAGCTGGAAGTGCGCGCACGCAACTGTTGGCGTTTTGTTTCAAGCCCACAGCATAGAGCAACATTAAAATTGAGAGTGATGACTCTGGACAAAAGTGGCAGCGACGCAGCTTCACGCTGGCCGTAAGATGGCAACACATCACTCACTGCTCTCAAGGAACCGCGTGTACTGGTTATCCACTAGAGTACTTTTTCTAGTGCATTATACGTCTACGTAACTTTGCGACTGCTATTATGGCTTCCTTAATAGTCTTTATGGCCTCGCGTGCACATGACCGGGGGGGGGGGGGGGGGGAATCAGGCATGAATCGGACGCGACGGCATCGTTGTTGTCTCGCGCTCCGTGCTCATGAGCGTTTACGGCAACGAAGAAGTGCGGGCAGCAGCAGGGAGATGCCACAAAAGATGTTCGATAACGTGTCCGGCGTGCGTCGGGGTCTTCGCTTGTTTCGTTTGCTGTAAGCTTGGCGGCTGCTAGTTATACGAACGCCATCAGTACTTTAAGTGCGTATTGCATTCGTCATTGAAGCCTTAAGCTAACATTTCTTTAATTGTGCTGTTCTGCGCAGAGAGCTTTGTTGTGCTCTTCACTTGGCGTATTATTTTACGGGGATTACATCACAAGAAAAAAATCAAAGAAACAACTGTTTGGAATGCTGCACAGCATGTTTGCCAGCAAATCGCTTCCTGGATCAAGAAAGTGAGTCTCCGCTTACGTTGTTAGCTTTTCATTATGCCGGTAAATGTATTCGTATTCACTGCGTGAGTGAAATTTTCTGAAAAGTGCAGTTATGCTTAGTGTCTTTGTCTGTGGCGTTCGCAAATTGCTTAAAGCTCTTCCCAGCGCAATAACAGAAAAGCGGTGAATCTAGAAAAATGTTTGTTAGTCAAAGCTAGGGCGTAATCTTCGAGTAAACACTCCTGCCTCGTTAACAACTTACATGGCACCTACAATGATTCTGATTTTGCTGCAGCAACTGTTTGTGACTGATTTTTTTTTTGCAAAAGAACAAGAAAATTTGTGCCAAGGCAGGAAAGAAAACGTTGCCAGCATTTTTTTCCTTTCTTTGTTCGGTTCATGGTGGTGGCAAGGGGTGCGGCAACCACTGCCGAATTGCGTTGTGCCTTGTATGTACAGCTGTGTGCATTTGTTGCAGTTATACTGTTCAGCGGGTCTTCTTATAATGTTGCCCATATGTTTATTTCTTGCGTGTACTGCTAGTCTCACTTTTTAGACCTTTCGATTCTTGTTTTCAAGCAAACGGTTTCTTCAAATTGGTTAGTATAAGAGTCCAGGGTAAGCTTCGATGTCTCGTGAAAGCAGCAAAATACGCGAGACATAAGCACGCCCAGCGATAACCGATAATAAACACTGGGTGCTCAGCAGCAGTCAATCAATACTCATGAAATGACTGCTGCACTTCTGGGTCTTGCAGTGGAAGGAACCTATCTCTTCGTGCCCGCGTTCATCAAACATTAACAAAGTGGGCATGTGCTTACCAAGAATAACACTCCAAAATAAACGCTTTTCCTCCTCCAACGATTCTTATGCTTTAATTAACATGTGTGCATAGACACACAGTGGCATCGTGTGCTTGCTGCTATGGTGGTGCAGCGCACACAAAGCTAATCGATGCATGCAAACGACGCATTACACAAATTGAAGTATGGCCTTAGAGATGAGCATGCACATAAAAGTGGTCTCCGAGGCTGTATAATATTCCTAATCACTTGAATAATAGCCTTCGAGACAGTATTTTCTGTGGTCTCCCATCTCTCAGGCTTCGAAGGTACCCAAACCAGCCGCAGGGGCCTATGTGAGTGTGTTCACCTAACATTTTATATATTACTCCAAGCCGACAGCACTTCAAATGACAGGTGTTCGTAGCTATCGACGATGGTGAGGTCTACACCTCGACCGCAAACTTACACTTCGTCAGCTGACGACACGAGACTGATATGCAGAGGCTGGCTGAAGCATCGTCACATAGTATGGCAGAACTTCCAGATTGTTTACCATATTATGTTTTCATCAGTTAAAAAACACATTAATAATAAATGGTATTCAACGTCCCAAAACTGCCACATAACTGTGAGACGCCGTAGTGGGAGGGCTCTGGAAATTTGGACCACCTGGGGTTCTTTAAACCTTGCACCAAAGTCTAAGCACACGAGCCTTAAGCACTTTTGCCTCCATTCAAAATGCACCTGCCACGGCTGCGATTCAATCCCGCGGCCGGCGGGTCAGCAGCCAAGTGCTTTAGTCACTAGAAAACCGTGGCGGGTAGTTAGAAAGCGTAACCGTTGTGCAATAATTTGTAGCATGAAGACCACAAGTAGCTAAATTACAGTGCAGAAACAAAAAAACTCGACGTGAAGACACTGCGATGCACTACAACAATGCATTCACTTCAATGAAAATGCCGCAACTTCTTAACACAATCAAAATGGCAGCAGGCTCACTGGTGCCAGACGTCTGAGCAATTTTGCATCAGGTACAAGTTCTGTTTCTTTTTTTGCAGAAATGGTGGTTCTCTTCACTTTAAATATTGTGCTTTCTACGGCTCCTATAGCGGATTTTTTGGGCATACCCGAGGTCAGGTTTCGAAGAGAGCCACTAAGTTTTTTTTTTATTCTGTAGCTGTGACAAGGTCGATGTTTTCGCCCCTTTCGGCGATGGCTGGAACTTGAGACTTTCCGAGGCCTGCTTTGGCTATGGCGTCGTATCGCCGGTGTCGCTTGCTGGCGGAATTTTCTTTCATGAATTTTCAATTTATCGTGTAAGAAAGGGTATTCGCTCGTGCAGGAAACAAAATAAAACTGGTTATACGTTTATGTAGCAAAGTTTCTTTTTTTGCGCTACCTCAACCTCGCTTATGATAGCTTGTGTTCACCTGGGCCCCTGTGATTTGACGTGAAAATCTCGAAGGCTATTGGGCGAGAGGGTCACGTAGAGAGCTCGATCATCTTATCGCTGAGCGCTCGTTCTTGGCCAATTTCTCTTTCTCTGTGAAATTACTGTCTTGCTTTTGAAGTCGATATAGTTTAGAGTTTTTCGTAAAATTGAGCGTACATAGGAAAACGAGACAGAAAGAGATCATGGACAAGCGCTAGCTTAGCGGCCCTTTAAGAGTTACTGTGGACGGTATTTTCTGTTTCAAGGTCGGCTATTGTACTGTTAGTCACACTTTTTGTATACCTTTCATTAGTAATTTTCAAGCGAATGATTTTTTTTCGAATTGGTTAGTGTAAGAGTCTGGGGTAAGCTTCGTTGTCTCATGACAGCAGCAAAATACGCCAGACGTAAACACGCCCAGCGATAATTGATAATAAACACTGCGCGCTCAGCACCAATTGATCAATTTTTTAGTGTAAAGACTGAAGGGTTTACTAACCTGAATATATAAAAGCAGTAGTCTAGGTGTCTTCAGCAGCACCTTAAGCAACAGCGTGTAATATATAGGTGTTTATGTTGAGGAATAGGAAGAGGGGATTGGTGTGCACGCTAAGTGTCACTTGAATAGGACACCTCAACTGGTACGCACATGGCAAAGGGGACAGAGAGGAGGAAAGACACAACAGTGGAGTTCCCGGAGAGGGCGCTAATCTACGAGACATTAAAAGTCACTCGCCGAGGCCGGTAGCGTCGGCGAAGGAGAGAAGGGCAGTCGCGGCGACGATCACTACCACCGGTGGGATTGAGGATGGATCTCGCCGGGCACCCTGAGTAGATGATAGCGGGTACCTAGTTGCTTCCTTGCGTATGCATATGTGGAGCACTCGCACAGCAGGTGAAAAAGTCTGTCAACTGCGCCGCAATGGAAGCAAGCTGACGAAGGAACTCCCCGCCGCCGCGTTACACCGTTCATGCCAAGCCATTCCGCAGGAGCGTGTCACAGCCACCCAGCCCACAGGGGGGCGCACGAGGGTTTCGCTAATTTATATCCCCGGTGACTGCTGTTGCTGCATATATGCCAGGTGGCGATGATATCGACGCTTTTGGACAATCAGGCACGATATAACTTTGTACTTTAGAACTAGATGTTGGGGCCAACTTTTTCATGTCACAATTTCAACATGGAGCACCAAATACACTGCTCTAGAGCCAAATAAACTTCAATGCGCCGCAAAAATAGGATCCCAACGAGTTTGTACTAATTTTTAGCGTCTTATGTAAGTGGTGTTTCATGTTCTTACGCAGCCACTGTGCAACTTCTTATATGTTTTCGTCGCTGAAGCATTTGACATTTCATTTGAAAAACCACCTGCTCAGCAACGTTTATATGTCGTCGACATATTTGGCCGTTATTTACAACACAGACGTCTTGATGACCTGGCATTCGCATTGGTTGAGCTACTTGATCCTTACGCAAAGGCTGACATCACCGTAAACACTGTTGGCACTGCTCTAAAAAAACAATTTTATAAAAAGCGTTGCATTAGTTGCAGGTGGTTCGAAGAGATGAGAGGAATTCATGAAGAAGCTTCATATCTGCACTAAAATTAGAAAGTTTATTTAAAAGCTAAGCTGTGACTTATATTTATAGACGGATTGGTATATATATTTATTGAATATGCAAGATAAAATGCTGGCTCAGATCACCGGTCCGGCATCACTACAGTCAGTACCGTCATCGTCATGGACACTGTTCCTGTTTGCCTTTCGACTATATGCAGCAATATAGTTAATATCCATAGGTCAGCTGTGTTTCCTCTTTCTTTTTGTGCTCGCACGTATACGGATGATATTCGTCTTAAAGCATTGAAAATATTCTGGCTCTTTGTGCTATACTAGCCTCGCTTTGTACTGACGATTCATCACTTTTGAACTCTGCGACATTCCAAGCGCTTGATGGATCGCTATGGTGAGGTTCCTGATCAGCTTATCTTGTTTTTTGTTAGACTATAGACATCGATTTTGCGACAATAACTGAGGCTCATGCAATGTATTGAATCCTGTTTTCCGTCAAACAAATGAGGATGGACCGGTAGCGATGGCTTCTTTGGGCTGCTTTCATAACCCGCGAAATGAAATTGCACCGCGTGCTGCTGACCCTGCTTTCGTCTGTGTTGACTTCACAACTCTGCTGATCATCGTCATCGGCTGTGACCAGGGGTAACAGACCAAAGTTAGCGGTACGCAATTTTTTATCGTGGACGATGGACAGGTAAGCTAGCTCGCCCGTTTCGCTGCTAGACAAAACCGCAGGTATTTATTTAAACATCTTGCTCAACTATTACACTGGCCACAAAAAACAGTAAGCGCATGCAAACGCTAACATATAAACATGCAAGAGAGAAAAAAGAACGTTCATGCATGTTTTGTCATGACCACCTTGGTTGATATCTTTTACAAATATTTATTTGATTGACGCCTACGCGTAAGAGAAACAGCGTTACCACTAAGAGCTATTCCTTGATGATTCACTGTATATATAGTTCTTTTTTTTCATGAGAACTCGCTGCATAAATATGTGACATCGCACTTGTATCGTAAACGCAGGTCAAAACCGCACGGGCTTTTTGGTGCCTTCATTGTGTGAAAAACGACCCGCTACTTTGGCCCCCTGAAGAATTCCCTTTTCTGTCTTTCGAAATCTTCTCTACACAGTGAAGTGACAGCGAATGCTTTGCAACCATGCCCTTCCCTAAACACATTGCACCTGCTGCTTACACTCATCGCGCAGATACTAATTAAACTGCGAATTGGGTCAAGGTACTAATTGATCCCTTCATAACAGGAGATCAGCCCCCGCGTTCGGATGTGAATTGGGGTCATTCTGTGACATTGCTTTTATGTAAACACCGATCTGTCGTGGCCATTGGCGCTCGTCGTAATCCTGCGATGCCTAAACCGATGGCGAGACGCCCCGATCGCTGCTTTGGCGCAAAGCCGCCCAGCATGTTTTTGGGTGATGCTGCTTGCTTTCTAAGACATGGTCAAAAAACAAGTTGTGCGCGTGGGCCGCAGTTAATTGGCTCCACCGTCAACAGCCCCCATAATTGAGCCTCACGTGCGTGTCCCCTCGGGTCCGTGGAGTTTTCCTTAACTCGGAGACTAGTCCCAAGGCGGTGGCCGTGAAGACACCACGCGCCTGCAGGCGACATTCCCTGCAGACGAACAAACAAAAAAGGGAAGAAAGACTGCACGCTTGCATGGTCATCACTTCGCCGCCAATATTCGCACCGCCCTGTGAATGTTTCTTTATCCGTCACCTTCTCGTGGCTTGGGCATTTACGAAGTCCGGGAGCAACCTCTCTATTACGCAAAACAAATGTTTACGAGCGAACGACAAATTTCAAATCAAGGTTAGTTTGTTTTCGGGAAGCGTCACGTTGTAGCAACTATAGAAGAACGCTACATTTGACTAGGGCAAGACAAGTGCATAACAGGACGGGTCCTGTCCTCTCATGCATAGTTATCTGTCTTGTCCACGTCAAACGTAGTGATACAATGTTTTATTTAAGAATATGTCACCAGCTAGCCCCTTAACATTTGTCATCTACAAGTACAGTCTTGGAAAAATGTAGCTATCGGGCCTCTTGAGTCGGCGTCAGTAATAAATTGTGTAGCACAAATAACGCGGACACAACAACGTCAGATGACAATCAAGTTTATAATTCAATCTTTCAAAAATTATGTTCAAAAAGATTTTCAAATCAGCGAAATAGAGCACAACACGAAGTTTACAAATCATTAACTATATCAGCCAACAGCATTAATAACAGTTTTCTAAACTACACCAGTTAGTAATTTGAAGTGGGTAAATGCGTTATGTGAGTTTTAAGATATTACACGGAGGAGCAAAAACTTGGAGGACGGTTGAGTTTCGCCTTCAAGAGTAGAACGCGACAGCTTAAACGGCCCCCATACGGCACCTTCGCATTTGCTAGCCTGTCTTTATTCCTCGGTGCACGCCTCAACTGTGCTATAAGGACACAAACAACTGTGAGCGTGACATTAGCCGTTTCAAACTATTCTGAAAGGCCTATAACATGGATAATATATATTGTTAAATTCCCACTATGCGGTCATCATTTCTTTTGCGAATCAGCCAAATGACAACCTCGCGCCAGTAAGGCAACAAGAGAACCGACGCAGCTGCTCACTTTCTTGATACTTTTGCACGTTGTAATGAGTGATTATTTCCGAGTGCTTTGTAATGTGTTGGTCTTTAAAACAGCCACTGCTTGCGCAATTCACGTGTTTTTTTGCATAGAGCAATTCTATATTTCTGCCGCGCATTTTTCAAAGCAATTTCAAAGAATAGCATTCCTCTGTCGTTGGACACCCCCTCGCTACGCAGACGGCAGTGGCTCAATTCTCACTCGAACCCAATATTTTATTGTTCTGTAGGTGCCTTTCTCGATCTTAGGGCATGAATAAAAATATCATTCCTCGCTCACAAATGACGCCGATGCCGATACCAATGCCATCGCCGAAATTTCTGCTGAACGAGCTCTTTAACGCTCTCGCATTAAAACAAACCTCACCAGTATTGGTTCTCTCTGTCCATTTTTGTTGACCGATGTATTGGGGTTCGGGTAGGAACTCCGAACTTTGCTCCATTTACAATTACAGGGCTAAAATTACAATTTTGCGCGGGCTGGTCTCACCACTCATTTTACAAATATGGGTGTACAGCCCGAAGGGGGCTTCAGTCACGGCAGCGGTGGCGCTTCCTTAAGCCGGCTTTTTGTTGAGTTACGCCGGATTACATGCTACATGAGTTCTTGTGACTGGCCTTGGCATAAACGATCTTTCGCTGCTGGTTTGTTTATCAAAAACATCAAAACTAAATAGCGCCCTCACCACACCGTCGCCATCCCCTACCATGGCTGTCTTCACGCCTTGGAATTTGGCACCGCTGCTCAATATGTCGCCATCCCCATCCCGTCGTCTGCGTGGCGTACCCATGGCATCTGCGCGCACGCTAGTAAACGTGAGCAGACGAGGCAATGCCCGAAAGTGAGCATGGCTGCACTACCTGTGGACAGAGCGTCCTTTCGCCTCGAACTTATCACTTCGTCGTCCTACGCTTTGTGGCCCATAAGTTCACTACCTACCACTACCTACGCATTTATTAACTTTATATTTACGAGCTGAAGCTCCGAGAGCAATGTATAGTCTTAGCAGGCATGGCTAAATAAACACAACTACAATAATAAAGACGGAACCTACCTCGTGCTTTGGCCCCAGCGTAAGAAGGCAGAAATCGATTACCAATTTCTCCATTTAGTAGCAAACGCGAGTTCAGATCAAAGCGAGTCATCCCGTCTGCATGGGTGCTTCCATGTGTGCTTAAAGGTTGTTTGGTACGGCCACGGCCGCTTTACTGGCCCTATGCCTTGGCTGGGGCAACCACTGGGGCAACTGGCTGGGAGAAGGCCAGTTACGATTACGTGATCAAACCTGGCAACGTCTGTGCGCCGCTGAGAAAAATCGTCTACAGCATTCCAATTTATGGCTATCGCATTCACTGCTGTTCTCGTGCGGCGAAACTGACTTCTTCATTAGTATCAATACAGTGAAAGGTTTTTCTTTCGAAAGACTTAAGTGCAGATGGATTTGGTGTTTCAGTAAACTGGAATCAAGAACGCGGGGGTATAGAGCTGTCGTCACTACGCTATCCACCTGTGTGTTTGTGCTCAGTTTAAGTATGCTGTGGTGTTAAAGCGTTCGAATATAGTATCGGCAACATGCAATTTCTCCTATATTTCACCTCATTCCCTTAAGACATTAAATGAAAGCATAAACCTCACAGTTTGCTACAAACTCTATTTCGAGCAACATCGACCATCGCCATAAAACCGTAAAATTGGACGCCTTCGTCCTTGAGGGATTGAAAGGGCTGTTACATTGGGCCTACAGGCCGTCAACCTTTTCTTCTTCGAACACATTTTCATTCAATTCAATGTATAATACCAAGACCGGGCAAGCTCGTGCCCATACGCGCACATGCAGTAATTATTATTATATTATTATTATTATTATTATTATTATTATTATTATTATTATTATTATTATTATTATTGTTATTATTATTATTATTATTATTATTATTATTATTATTATTATTATTATTATTATTATTATTATTATTATTATTATTATTATTATTATTATTATTATTATTATTATTATTATTATTATTATTATTATTATTATTATTATTATTATTATTGTAACACTGGACACACAGAGTAAATAGGGAGGGGAAAGGCTGACAACTACCTGCTTGTGGGAAAGGAAGGCAAAAGGGAAGAAACAGGAGAGAGAAGAGGAAAGACAGACGAGAATCACGTAAACACAAATAAATAGTCAAATTAAAAATGCCTATAAATGCGAGACCAAGTCTGCTTTTCTTAAGAAGGTTAAGAAGGCTCAATGGGCCTGGTCGCGCGTATAGTAGCCTCCCGGGAACAGGCAGTCGTCAAGGGCCGTGCACTTAAGTCCTATAAGTTCATATTCCTTCGTGAGCAGTGCTCTCTGCGCAACGAATGTAGTTCATATTCGTTCAGCAAACTGGGAACGCTGGAACACACAAGAGACATAGAAGAGCCTGTGTGTTCCCGTGCTCCTAGTTTGCTGAACGATTATGAACTACCAACGAGCCCACCTTTTTATCCTGTTGCAACAAATGTAGGACATTTCTATGTCTCACAGGAGCCACACACCGAACGTAATGAACCGTTCGCACGCCTTTGACTGTATGATCGTTCACGCACAGATACAGAGCCAACTCTTCGCTTACACAATAGGGCTCTGCGGGATGTTTGACACACATACACACAAACACAAGCACATACACACACAGACACACATGCACACGCACACACGCACACGATCATACATACACGCGCGCGCACACACACGCAAAAACACAGGCCTACACACGCACGCACTACTTCATAGACAGCTCGTGGAGAGGAGATCGGTGGAAATAAAGACCTGTCTGTGTCCTAAACTCTTTAAAGTCATGTTTCGCACGTGCTTTCTGGCCAATGTACCTTTTTCAAGGAATCTCAGAACGCATCCCAGCACGAAGAGCACTATGGGAAAAGTGTGTACACCAAGCGAGCCGGTTTTCGGTCGCCTGCTGCTCGTTGGGGACGTGAAAGCACAATAGAAAAAGAATGTGTCGCCGCTTGTTGACTGTTGTTAAATCATAAATACTGCACTTGCCCGAACGCACCTGCATGTAGGTATGAAATGTAACAGCAATAAGAAAGTCCGTGCTTGTGAGTGGGTGTATATTGGATATTTAACAAGGAAGTGGCATGTGAGTCACCGTGTGCGCGGACGCACGTTGTCAGAACGTGGGCAATGTAAGCTGAACTACCAAATTTAAATTTATTAAACAATTACTTGTTCGCGGTATAACATGAAGAGAATCGGCCTGGCTGTAAAAAGTGACAGAAGCCTAAAAGCTACGAAGGGAAACTTGTGCATAAGCGAAACTCGCATATATGCATTAGAGAACAAGGAAGGCACTGTCATAATAATATGGATAGGATAATCGAGGTGGCGGAATAGTTCAATAGAGAGCTGTAGAGAATCCAAAAGAACCATAATGATATCGTGAGAGACAATAATAGTCCGAGGAATTCGACATTTTACCAGTAACGACCGGGGAAGTAATGAAAGCGATAGACCTCTTGAAAGATGGCAGAGAAATTGTGTTAGAAAAGTTCGCCACCTTACATACCAAGTGTCTCTTGACCGGAAAGGTACCAGAGTCTTGGAAGAATGCCAACATCATCCTAATTCATAAGACAAGAGACGTCGAGGACATGAAAAATTACAGGCCAATCAGCTTACTGTCCGTTCTCTACAAACTATTTACAAAAATAATAGCTAATATAATTACGGTGACATTAGAGTTCAATAAACAAAAGGACCAAGCAGGAGTTTGCACAGGCTACTCCACAATAGACCACATTCATACTATCCATCAGGTAATAGGGGAATGCGCAGAATACAACCGACCCCTATACCTAACCTTTATAGATTACGAGAAGGCGTTTGACTCAGTCGAGACAGATAGATTTGTGGGGTTTAACGTCCCAAAACCACTATTTGATTATGAGAGACGCCGTAGTGGAGGGCTCCGGAAATTTCGATTTCCTGGGGTTCTTTAACGTGCACCCAAATCTGAGTACACGGGCCTACAACATTTCCGCCTCCATCGAAAATGCAGCCGCTACAGCCGGGATTTGATCCCGCGACCTGCGGGTCAGCAGCCGAGTACCTTAGCCACTAGACCACCGTGGCGGGGCAGACTCAGTCGAGACATCAGCAGAAATGCAGGCACTACAGAATCAGGGCGTCGAAGAACCCAACATAAACATAATGAAAGAAATGTATTGTAGCAAGACAGCCATTGGGGCTAGTTGGTTGCTGTTCATTATGGAAGATAGAAGGGAGGCAAAGTACTTAACATGGACTGGAGGAGAGAAGAACAACACAAACGCACACTCACAAGTGAAAGTTTATTGAAGGTGCAATACATATATATACAGCTTACAAAAATTGTCACACGATACAAGTTTTCTAGCCTAAAAAACTGAAAAAAAAACCCCATCGTCATTCCGCAAAAAGAGATTTTCTCCGTTTACTTACAGTCTACCTTTGTGGAATGGAAAGGAAAATGCTACTTACAAAAAAGAAGGGTTTGCATTGGCTCTAAGGTTGCCCCTGTCCTCAGCAGTATTTTTCTAGGCAGAATCGACAAACAGTATAATGAAAATTTCGGAACTGCGGTCAGATATGTGGATGACTTTCTTGTGTTCATCACCGCAGGTTGTCTAGAACACAAAATTTCCAATGTTTTGAAACTGTTTTAAGAGCACAGTCATGGGTTAAAATTTACAGTGGCAATTCCAAAATAAATAACCGTTTTTAGATTTAAGGCTAACGTTTGAAGAGAACCATGTGTGCTGGTCATACCTTCCACGTGAAAAAAATCCAATACCTAATATTAATTCACGACATTCAAAAATTGGGCAAATGGAGATTGCACTGTCTTGCCTATATACGAGCCTCAATAACCAAATGATGCCCAGACAAACTGCCCAAAAGTTTCAGCAATCAACTACAAAGGTGCTTTTTCCCGCAGACAGTCATGCGCAAGGTAGTGATTAAAGAGCGTGAAATCAGGTTGGGGGGCACAAGAAACAGAGAATGAAATATCGCACACTTACAAACCCGTAGTCATCTCTTACATTCATATAATGTCCCATGTGTTGAAGAATGTGGCTAATCGGTTCGATGTGAAAGTGATTTTCTCGGCCTCAAATAAACTTAATAATGCGTGTGGAAAAATGGAAAGGAACGTAGCAGCCAAAGAGAAGCGCGTAGAAAACAAGAAATGCCAGGTAAAACACAGCTCGCCCTTCGTTCAGTGTGTCACAGGAGTTCTGTGCCTGATTTCACGGTCATGTGGCCGTGTATACGTGGGCCAAACTGGTCGGTGTTTAAATATTAGTTTACAGGAACACTTCAGAGCGGTCACCTCAAAGGACGGAACCCACTTGGCGCAGCATTGCATTTGGTGCGGCTACTCACCCTTTTTTGTTGACGTGACTGTCCTATAAAGACATAGCGATAAAACTACCTGCGAATTACTCGAATCATCCCGCTTTAAGATAAGAGATACGGGGAAAGATGTGTTAGCAACCCCTCCATTGTGCTTTCAGAGAAATAGTGCTTGTATTTGGTAAAATCGTGGCACTATTCTTTTTTGGATATTTCATCCGCTTCTGTATACTTTTGCTATGCACCTTGATGATATTTTTTGATGACTTTTTGCAGAATTACGATGGTTTTTTCAGTTTTTTAGGCGGGAGAACTTGCATCTTGTGAGAATTTTCGTAATATATATATATCTATATATATAAGGGAACGAACTGTACACCTAAGGGCTCGTTTTTTCCGTGTTTTAACACAATATTAATGAGATCTAATAGACAGTAATGCCAAAGCAATGTACAGGGGAAGTTATTAGAACCAATGGAATGTAAATAAGAAGAAAGAAAAGTGGATGAAAAAATAACCAGCCGTGAGCAGGAAACGAACCTGCTCACGGCTGGTTAATTTTCATCCTCTTTTCTTTCTTCTTATTTACATTCCATTGGTTCTAATAACTTCCCCTGTGCATTTCTTGGCATTACTGTCTGGTAGATCTCATTAATATTATATATTTATATATATATATATATATATATATATATATATATGAGAAGAGTTTTATTTAGCTACCTTAATAAAAATTTAATTATAAACTTCGATGAGAATAGCGCAGTATAAAAAACGTGAACCAGCCTTCTTCAGAGGATCTAAGCGAAATGATACAAGTTCCTGTAGCAGAAGGCCACCATCGGAGTTTGAAGGCCCCCAATACGAAAAGAAAAGAAAAAGAAAATCAAACGGACTAATGAGGCAGGCGACAGACAAAAAGAAGAAGAAATGAGCGATGGAGAGCCGTCTAAAGGAGGCGGCTAATCCATGGATTGTAACTAGGGGTGGATAAGACGCACCGCCAATGGAGGCGACCAAGTGAAAGGGAAAAAAGTGAAGCATATTGTCGCTTTCTCGCATCTCACACATGGATCGAGTTAGAGCTCACGTGGTTTGGCGGCTCGCCCGCGGCGTCGGACCATACACACACAAGAAACATACGACCCGCTCCAGCTTTAGGAAAACATTTCTTGCAGGAAAGTGTATAATCAGTCATACCAAAAATAAATGGATGAATATCCTTTAGGAGATCAACAAATAAACACATAAACAAAAATAAAAGCACTTAAAAATTGAAAATAAAAACTAATAATACTAACATGCGCCGGTTGATGCACGTAGTGTGTGTGTGTGTGTGTGTGTGTGTGTGTGTGTGTGTGTGTGTGTGTGTGTGTGTGTGTGTGTGTGTGTGTGTGGTGTGTGTGTGTGTGTGTGTGTGGTGTGTGTGGTGTGTGTGTGTGTGTGTGTGTGTGTGTGTGTGTGTGTGTGTGTGTGTGTTGCTCCTTCAATAAACTTCTAGTTGAGTGTGTGCGCTTGTGTTGTTCCTCTCTCCTCCAGTCCGTGTTAAGTACTACGCCCCACTTCTCTCTTCCATAATGATACTGGAAAAAATCTACAGTGAATCGAAAGCAACCATAGTTCTTCATAAAGAAAGCGACAGAATCCCTATAAAGAAGGGTGTAAGGCAGGAAGACGCGATCATCTCCAATGCTATTCACCGCGTATTTACAGGAAGTTTTCAGAACCCTTGATTGGGAAGACTTAAAGATAAGAGCTAATGAAGATTGTTTTAGTAACATGAAATTCACTGATGACATTCCCTTGATGAGTAATCGAGCTGACGTATTACACTCTTAAAATAGGTAGCAGTACTTGCTAACTTTCGGGGTAGTAATACGGTCTGTCACATATGCTACAACGCTGGTAATGAGTGCAGTTAGTAACAGCGAGGGAGGTGACAGTTACTACCCTTGCCGTTACTACCAGAATATAGTACCTGTTACTATACACTATCCGTTACCAACCATAGGTAGTAACATTTATAGGTTTCGGGAAAAATAAATTGGCAGATCCCACATACAGAGGAAATCGTTGATATGCGAAGCACGAATGAGAAAGGTTAATATGTCATTTAAAGAAAGCGTATTGTTACGAGGCGCACGGATGTAGTACACAAAAAACCTAAGAAGAAATTTTATGCACACTCAAGTATCTAGATAAGATATATATAGTCGCGTAACGACGGTACCACTAACGTTTGCAGTACCAGCACCAGCAGTGGTAGGCATTTACATTAGGCCGTGCATGACTTTCGTGTCATGATTTTCATGTTTGTGCTTGGAATTTGTGTTCGTCGTTCATTCATGTCACGTAATACCAAATTTGGTATATGTGAAGCTGTCGAAACAGCCGCGAGCGCACTATGCATGTAGCATGTGGCCATATTTTACATGACACGCATACCATCATTATCATGTTTGGACGTGTCACTTATTTTTGTCGTCTATTTCCATGACGTAATACCAAATTTGGTATAAGTGAAGCTTGCGAAATGGCCGCGAGCGTGTCATGAACGTGGTATGTAGTCATGTTCTTACATCATGCGCATGTCATCAATATCATGTTGCACCAGTCATAAGCCTTTATCATCCATTCGCTTCACGTAACACCAAACTTTGTATATATGAAGCTAGCTACACGGCCGCATTCGCCCTATGAGCATGGCATGTGGTCATGTTTTACAAGACACGCATGTCATCATTATCATGTTTGAACGTGTCATTTTTTGTCGCCCATTCGCGTTACGACATACGAAATTTTGCATTTGTGAAGCTATCGAAAGGGCCGCGAACGCATCATGATGTTGTATGTAGTCGTGTTCATAGATGACACGCAAGCTATGATTATCATGTTTACACTATTCATATACCTCCGTCATGCATTCGCGTCACATGATACCAAATTTGGTATATGTGAAGATAGCGAAATTGCCGCAATTGCGCCATGAGCGTGGTATGTAGTCATGTTCTTACATGATTCGCATGACATGATTATCTTGTTCTACCACTGAGCCACGCCGGTGCTTGAGAATTGTTCGCAAACTTGCTTCACGTAGGCTTGAAGTCGGGAAGAATCGCGTTAATATGAGTATAAAGCCTTTTTGAAGAGGCAAAATAACAACGAGGCCTCACACAGTGCGAATAGTGTAATGAGTGGGCCGTCCATTGCTCCAGCCCATTACGAAAGCTTGTTTTTGATCACCTTTTAACTGTGGTGCATACCCATTCCAGGCATAATTCCTCATCATCGTTAGCCTCACGAATTAACAATTGGCACAAAAATTTCTTGGAAGTGTTTAGCGGATATAACACTTCTCAAAAGAATGACAGAAAATAGCATAGCGAATACTGGTCTACTACCTATAAATTAGTATTATTATTGCCATAGTTGGTACCCAGCAAGTGTGCTTGCAGTAGTTACCCAATAAGTGTTTAGAAAAGGCTCTGAAAGGCCACTCGTCTAGCTTTTGCTGTTACTGTGCTGCGCCTTCCGCGCAAGCCTGGTGTTTTTTGTTGATTGAGTTTTACGGCATCATGCAACTTCGGTGATTAACCGCTAAGCTTTTGTCTTCAGGTGGTACTCATCAGATTATTATACGCCCATTTGAGGCACACATGTACGCTGTCGTGGCTACCGAGGGAGAAAGGAGATCACTTGTTTACGGCCCTTCCAAGCCATAGTGCTTGCATGCAGCGCTCTGTGCACCGCGGTGATTCAACATGCTTTTGTACACCTCCCCCCCCCCCCCCCCCATAAGACGAAATGCTTCTGACGCTCTTTCACGCTACACGCTTCGTTTGGCTCCATATAGTTTCTCAAGTACAAACCAATTATGAGACGCTGACATCGAAATGTTCAGCAAGAACTTGGGCTATCATCTGCCTTCGTTTGCAGATGAAATGGTCAAAAATTGTATGCGGAGATAACTTCCACGCTTATTCCTGTAAGCGCGCTTTGGTGTTTCATATTTTGGGCTCTGGCAGTTCTGCAAGCGCCATCTGCGTAGTTTTACAGCTCGTGGTCATTGTCTGATGGGAACGGCAGTCGGGCCGATAGCTTCTACTCATTGTTTTTCCCTTTCTTTGTCTTAAGCTGCAGAGCAAGAAAGAGGAAAAACGTTGATGCGAAGCCATCGCGAAATTGCCTGTCGGTGTGTTTGAGTTAGACACTCTGTTTGCCAGTTCAGCCATCGGCCGCAGGCACTTCGAGACCCCATGAGATCGGCCTCTGACACGATACTCCCAGTCTCCCGAGGACCGAATGGAGTAAAGCCGACAAGCGTTCTCGCTGCTGGGTATCGCCCGCAGCGGCGCTGACGACACCCTGTTGGTAAAGTGCAAGTCTGAACAAATAAAGAGTGAACGAAGATTTAAAGCCTTCAATTTCAGAAATTTCAATCGGTAACAAATTCAGATGGCAACGGAAAACGCGGGCGGGCATTGGATGCGCTGCGCTGATTTCGTGCGGCACTTGCAGCGGTTGCTCGAGTTTCGGAACGGCACTCTGTAACCACAAGTAGCACGTCAAGCATAAATGATCTGCATGTGTTGTCACGTGCATACAAATACGTAATGACTTACCACAATCACACGTATAAGACAGCGGCAACAAAAACCACCTTGTTTAAAGAGCGGAACGCTTTAGCAGAGTCCAGCTTGTCGTCCATCTATATTTCTCATGTGGCTTATCACGCTCAAAATAAAGGGCTCAATGCCAGCCACAACAAGGCTTGCAATGTTCAAAACCAGGTTAGAATAAACGAACAAGGTCTAAAATAAATAATTGACTGAAATAACCAATAAATATTTGTGATAAACAACGTGACTTTGCTAAAAACCTTTTGAAAACGTGCGGCGTGCGAGAGGGCGCCACATCTCGTCAAGCAATGGCGTTCCTGGAATTCCTCGATTCGTGCGCATCACCAGATCAAGCGAATGTCCTGCGCTTCGAGGGCGCTTGCTACATCAGGTGGGAGACACAAGCTGAAGTGACTCGCTGCAAACGGCGCGCATCTCAACAGCTGTGACGCGCAGGAAGGAGAGAAAGAGCAGCAAAAAGTAGCGCATATGTTGCACACGGAGTTTTCAAATCTCCCTAACCAGATTCTACGTGTGCATCAAAAACCACTTCATGCTTATCTTGACCGACGCTTTGGTAAACGAAGTAGTCGGGACTCGATGAACGGGAATTTTTGGGTGTCTGCATGTGCTACGCACTTCCTAACAACGATGTTTTTTTATTTGTCTCTCACTACAGTGTGTAGCTGCTGTACTCTTCTTGTGGCTGCCAGATCAGACTTTTGAAGACGTTCTTGAAGTGAAGTGGTCTGGTCAAGTTGACTATGTCTAGCGTATGGAACGACGCAATAGCCAGGCCGCATAGATAGTAGCCTCCTTTGATAACATCATGAACGTCATGATCATCATGAAAGAGAAAACATGAGTTTCTCCGAAACTGTCAACATGGTCAACCAGAAATCATCTCAAAATAAAGAGCGATAAAACGAAAGCGATAATTTTTCACCCCAAAGGAAAAATCCTTTCAGATAGTCTCACCTCAGTGCTGAAGAGAAAAGGAAAGAAATAGTTGATGAAATTAAGATACTATATTACCTTAATTCATATATGAATGTATTTCTGCCGCACAATACATTGGGACAACACGTGAACTTTGTTAAAAAATTAAAAAAAACTTAGCCGCATCACAGGCATGCTTAATAGATATCGTCTACCAACATTCCTAAAGCTATTAATCTATCACTCGCTTATTTGCAACACATATAAATTACGCTCGCCTTGTATGGGGTACTACAACTGAATCAAACCTTACAAAAATGCACATATTACAAAAGAAAACAATAGGTATAATACCAAACGTAACATACGAACATCACACTGAGCACCTTTTCAGGCAGTACAACATCCCTACTGCCTTTTCCTTCCACAATCGTTTCCTACTTCGTGAATGGCACTACAACATAAATTCTGCATATACTACCCGTGACAGTAAACTATGGTCTATATCCCAATCACGAACAACTTATCGCATGCAAATGTTAAAAACAAAATACCCAGATTGCTTAATTCACTCGAAATCGTTAGTTCATCATCAAAGAACATCAACATCAAACATAACGCGGTCTCAACTAGCTTCACTACTTCAGTCACTCTCTTAGTGTTTGTTTTTCTATAAATTATCACTGCTTTTGCGAAGAGTGTGCTTGATCATGTATATAGTTGCCTCGTATAAAAAAAATTGTTTCCCCCCTCACACCTATATTTATGTCCTACACAATGTATTGTAATTTTTTGTTTCTATTCATTTTGCCTGTTTGTACCATTTTTAATCATTGTTGATGTCATCATGAACCTAAACACGTGTTTTGCCACCTCCGCTAACTGCCACCATAGAGAACGGGGGCCAAGAGCTCCTCGAGTTGCCCAGAGCATTTTTTTTTTCTTATCCTCTGTCGTTCTATCAACATCTTTACTATAGAAACAAAGAATGAATGAATGTCTCAATAAATATTATTATTATTATTATTATTATTATTATTATTATTATTATTATTATTATTATTATTATTATTATTATTATTATTATTATTATTATTATTATTATTATTATTATTATTATTATATTATTATTATTATTATTATTATTATATCTGTTGGTGGACAGACACCGTATTTGGAGAGACGCCGTATGTGGAGGGCTCAGGAAATTTCTACCATCTGGGGTTGCATTTACACACGCCTAAATCTAATCCCATGGGCTTCAAGAATTTTTGCCATCATCGAAAATGCAGCCACCGCCACCGAGATTCGATCCCACTATCGGCGTGTGAGGATATTTCTTATTAGCATAGTTAATAAGTTATGAGCAAAACAAGTCCCGTGAACACTATGAGCGCTTTTTATAAGTTCATGATGTGACAGCATAGACTTTAGAGTGGATGCCGCTTAGCGGTCTTGCTGGTTTAGACTTGCAAGTGATGCTTTCGAGTTTTTCCGCGATTTGAAGCATTAAACCCCACATATCACTTCAGTTTTTCTGCGGGCTGTCAGCCAGTTCACTGTGTGTTTAGTGTGATCACCACCACCACCAGCAATACAGAAAACTGTCGTGCCCTTATGCCAAAATCGCGTTCAGTTTTACGGTAGTTGGAGTAACAACGCGCCTAACTTAAACATGGATGCCTTGTAGCAGGAACATCAGCAGATACTCACACGCGGAACTAAACTTTATTAGGTGCATGATACATCTGTCTTGCTTTGCATCAGTATCAGTTTAGCGCGCCAGTAAACTTACAACAGACATGGACAAAACTGCTCACTTTCCTTCACTTTTCTCTATATTTACAAAAAGTGCTTTTTTCTGTGAATGATTGATATATATGTGGGGTTTAACGTCCCATAACCACCATATAATTATGAGAGACGCCGTAGTGGAGGGTTCCGGAAATTTCGACCACCTCGAGTTCTTCAACGTGCACGAAAATCTGAGCACACAGGCGTAAAACATTTCCGCCTTCATCAAAAATGCAGCCGCTGCAGCCGGGATTCGATCCCGCGACCTGCGGGTCAGCAGCCGAGTACCTTAACCACTAGACCACCACGGAGGGGCACGTCTTTCTTTGCGTAACAGGGCAGCGATTATCAATTGGTCACAAACTAGAAATAGTTTTTTTGTACCCGGTTGTTGGCTGATCTAAAAAGCGAAATTTCAGAATGGCAACACCTTCGAACGCTGAACAAATCATCGAATGCTGAACATGCTGAAGAAAGATGGCGGAATGTATTGCTGTTCCTGAACGCTGTTACAAGAGATTGCTACGAGTGCTTGACGCCGCATTGGATTTCCTAAGCAAAGTCTAATACATCTCGGTATGAAAACACTCAAGTTGTTTCCTGTACAGAAAATTATTTCTTGTGCCTCAGCGTATTTGCTCTAACGTGCCTTCAAGGGTCATATGGCTATGCAAGCTTCAGTATTAAGCTCCAGCCAGATGTTTGACATTTCGTACAGTGAATGTTCATGAAGACAAAAGCCAACTTAATTATTGAATTTTTAGTGTAGAAAGTATAGAACAGCCGCATTTTCAGCATTGAAGTTCACCTCCACTTGTTCCGCGGACATGAAAACAAATTATGGCTATCATAGCCGCCATCGTCGTCATGCAATTTTGTGCCCACTGCCGGACAAAGGCCTTCCCTATCTGTTTATCTTCCCTCAACCTCATCCCGCACAACCCTGAAACCTTTGGACGTCATCGGCAGTTCATCTTGTCTCTCGGCATCTAATCCGACGCTCGGATATCTGTTCTTCTCATGACGGGAACTGCCTGGGTTATTTATTAAGGGTAATTGAGTACCCCTGTTTAGAGTTTGAGTGACTCTGCTCTGTTCCTGTCATTAAGTGTTACGGCTAATATCGAATGCGAAGTATTTCTTTGCGTACTGCACGCACTTTGAGCGTCTATCTACGCGTATATCTACGTGTCTGTCTATCTATCTATCTATCTATCTATCTATCTATCTATTTATTTATCTATCTATCTATTTATCTATCTATCTATCTATCTATCTATCTATCTATCTATCTATCTGTCTGTCTGTCTATCTATCTATCGATCAGCCTATCTGTCTGTCTATTTATCTATCCATCTATTTATCTATCTATCTATCTATCTTTCTATCTATACGTCTAGGTGTTCTCATGATCACACCTTCAGCTTTGGGTAAACCAACATTACCATGGGAGGGCAAGATGGTTTGACGAATATGACTCGCCGGTAATAACATGAAAAGTTTCGCAGATCCCAAGTACCTTGGCATTCCATGTTATGCGAATAGCGATAGAAGGTGACTGTGTTGGAATTTTTTTATCGAGTGCAACATTACGAAGTGTCGTTAAAGACATGTACAAATGCACGCACAGTCATACGATAAACAGCCGCATATGTTACATATAGCCAGTTGTTTGCAGTGTCTTAATGATGGCAAAAGCAACATTGGTACTAGAGCAACACCACAAGCGGTAAGCTGATATGAAGCGATGCACCCCGCCGCGGTGGTCTAGTGACTAAGGTACTCGGCTGCTGACC
Source organism: Rhipicephalus microplus (assembly GCF_013339725.1). NCBI lineage: Eukaryota > Metazoa > Arthropoda > Arachnida > Ixodida > Ixodidae > Rhipicephalus > Rhipicephalus microplus. Next base: position 13,609,614 of record NC_051172.1, on the reverse strand, counting down.
CGCAGGTCGCGGTATCAAATCCCGGCAGCGGCGGCTACATTTTCGATGGAGGCAGAAATGTTGTAAGCCCCTGTGCTCCGATTTGGGTGAACGTTAGAGAACCCTAGGTGGTTGAAATTTCCGTAATAATCTACTGCAGTGTTCTCATAATCATATGGTGGTTTTGGAACGTTAAACCCTACATATTAATCGATAATCGATATGAAGCGCTGCTGCTCGTTAGGATGGTAGCCCTCAGCGCGGCTACATCAGTCAACTTCAATGGATGGCGCCTAACTACAAGTGACGGGGATCCGAAATGACGGCTGCATCATAAGATTGCATATGAAATGTTTTTAAAATTGTATAGCCAGCACTAGCTGCAATCACAATTGACGTTTCATGAACATATAGGTCTATTTGAACAGCATTTTTGAGACTTGACGTGGCTCTGTGGTAGAATATTGATTGATTTTCACACAGAGTGCAGGGGCTTGAATCCTGCTGGGACTGCGGACGTTTATTCTGTGCATTCCTTGGGTCAACGTTGCCTATGTCTCCTTTTTCTTAATGCTCAGGGAAAGCGCCAGGTGCTTGCTACCGCCATAGCACTGAAGCAGTTGGTGCATGAATGCGGAAGGGCTGCTCGCCAAAAAGAGGACGTCAAGCAGAGGGGATGTGTGACCGCATAAGGATGATCAAATAAAGTTTTTCTTTAATAAATGGTTTTGTTGGGCTAGTTCATACATACTTACCGAAATACAATGAGACGGTGTGATGGTTAACCGGACGTTCGTCACTGTGTTTGTTGATAGCGGACGAGAAAGGATTAACATGAACTTTTTATTTCATGGCATGGGTGGAACGGCTGACGACGCACGGATACGCTACCATGTGCAGCGCCGTTTAGTCGGACGTCGCGGCCAACCCAGCAGTCAGGGTCGCAACTCCGGAGGTCCTGGATCAGGCCACGGCTCATGACGACCACACCCGGTAGGCCTCGTCCACGAACCTGCTCCCGGCCACTGCACTCAGGCAGGAGCCGTTCGGCAGGTCTCGGCCTTGGACATTGAACAGACACACCGGAGCTCGACCTGGCCGACACGTACGGGTCTCACGTCCGGCTCACGAACGCTCCCAGGAACTCGTCCTCTCGAGCGGTGCACCGCTTCCTCTGCCTTCGTGGCCTCAACCCTCGAGCTCTCTTTTCCGCACGTTCCTTCTTCTTGGCCAGGGCACCGCCAGGTACCCCCGGGTGCACACTGCAGCTCATGAGCTTGTGGCCCACGTCCGAGTCTGGCGCATCACTCGGCACCGCTCGATGATCCTAGATTCAGCCAGCAACTTCCCTGCCAGCTGGATCCTCGGCCACCCTGGACCTCGCCCGGTTCCGTGCTCCTCTGTGCGCACTCCCGCATCTCGCCCGGCAGAACGTCTCGCTCGTCCCTTGCCGATGTGCGACGCTCTGGTGACACCAGCGCTTGATGGCGTAGGTGTGACTACGGAGCAGTCAACCCGCATAGGAGACGCGATGCTCCATGCGGGGAATAGCCAGCCCGTCCAGCGAAGAGCGTGCGCCGAGACGCGATGCTCGACGCAACCGTGACCATTAGCCAGGCCACGTTCATCGCTGTGTTGAACGGCTGACCGCGGAGACGCCTCGCCGAGATCCGCGATGCCCTCGGCAAGGAAGAGAACAGCAGGCCAGGCCGCGCCCCGAGATGCAGTACTCGTGCCGGCAATGCCGCCCCACCTGGTGGTTGGACGGCAGCAGCGTGGACGGCCGCGTTCCCTGGCCGGAACCTGGATCCCCTGCGTCCGACGCTTCGGCCCGCTGTCTCCCGTCTGCCGCTGCTTCGGCTCGTCCCCAGCCACAAAGCCCACTGCCACGTGATGGTCGCCCGTGGCCCAATCGTGGCACGCCACCTCTATGGGCCACCACTGGTCATCAGCTGATTCGCTGACAGTCACGCGCACATTAAACACGCCTTGCCCCGCACTTCCGTCGTTGTCGTTTTCTTCGCTCATCACAATAACCCCCCGCACAAGAAAGTTGTTTCAGTCAAACAACTTTTCCCACAATACACAGTGATGAGGAAGAACAGTCCCGTGGACTCACGACTCTCGAGCAGTGGTGGCGGAGATGCCTGGACCAGCGCGGCCTCGGGCCTCGTTTCTGAGCTCTGGTCCCTCATTTCTTTTTCCTCAGTGCTCACTCATGCCAGCAAAGCCTCTCCACTCAGCCCCATCTCCTTCCCTAGCTCAACTAGGTTTCTCTTGTCGTCCATTCTCGTCCGCCACACACAAACAACGTGAGGCTCTCAGATGCAACGCGAGAGCTTAATCCTGGCAGGCTCGCCATTTATTGTGATGGTTAACCGGACGTTCGTCACTGTGTTTGTTGATAGCGGACGAGAAAGGATTAACATGAACTTTTTATTTCATGGCATGGGTGGAACGGCTGACGACGCACGGATACGCTACCATGTGCAGCGCCGTTTAGTCGGACGTCGCGGCCAACCCAGCAGTCAGGGTCGCAACTCCGGAGGTCCTGGATCAGGCCACGGCTCATGACGACCACACCCGGTAGGCCTCGTCCACGAACCTGCTCCCGGCCACTGCACTCAGGCAGGAGCCGTTCGGCAGGTCTCGGCCTTGGACATTGAACAGACACACCGGAGCTCGACCTGGCCGACACGTACGGGTCTCACGTCCGGCTCACGAACGCTCCCAGGAACTCGTCCTCTCGAGCGGTGCACCGCTTCCTCTGCCTTCGTGGCCTCAACCCTCAAGCTCTCTTTTCCGCACGTTCCTTCTTCTTGGCCAGGGCACCGCCAGGTACCCTCGGGTGCACACTGCAGCTCATGAGCTTGTGGCCCACGTCCGAGTCTGGCGCATCACTCGGCACCGCTCGATGATCCTAGATTCAGCCAGCAACTTCCCTGCCAGCTGGATCCTCGGCCACCCTGGACCTCGCCCGGTTCCATGCTCCTCTGTGCGCACTCCCGCATCTCGCCCGGCAGAACGTCTCGCTCGTCCCTTGCCGATGTGCGACGCTCTGGTGACACCAGCGCTTGATGGCGTAGGTGCGACTACGGAGCAGTCAACCCGCATAGGAGACGCGATGCTCCATGCGGGGAATAGCCAGCCCGTCCAGCGAAGAGCGTGCGCCGAGACGCGATGCTCGACGCAACCGTGACCATTAGCCAGGCCACGTTCATCGCTGTGTTGAACGGCTGACCGCGGAGACGCCTCGCCGAGATCCGCGATGCCCTCGGCAAGGAAGAGAACAGCAGGCCAGGCCGCGCCCCGAGATGCAGTACTCGTGCCGGCAATGCCGCCCCACCTGGTGGTTGGACGGCAGCAGCGTGGACGGCCGCGTTCCCTGGCCGGAACCTGGATCCCCTGCGTCCGACGCTTCGGCCCGCTGTCTCCCGTCTGCCGCTGCTTCGGCTCGTCCCCAGCCACAAAGCCCACTGCCACGTGATGGTCGCCCGTGGCCCAATCGTGGCACGCCACCTCTATGGGCCACCACTGGTCATCAGCTGATTCGCTGACAGTCACGCGCACATTAAACGCGCCTTGCCCCGCACTTCCGTCGTTGTCGTTTTCTTCGCTCATCACAGACGGGTATCATCAAGAAAAAAAAATTATGTCCTCTCTATCGTTTTCTCGTGGTACGCGTCTCGTTATATTTCAGAAAGGTTATTTTCTCTAGCTCTCTCTCTCTCTCTCACATGAGTTAAAGTTACTCATGTCTGCTCTCGCTGTTCCTGGGTAGATATAAATTATCAATTAACTCTCATCGGCAGCATTTTACCCGACGAATGCACTAATAAATGTCAGGGTACCAGCAGGAATCGCGCCCCAGTATTCTGTGGGACAATTAAGTATTTTACGGCAGAGTGATGCCATGTCAGGGAATCACTTTTCAAATAGACCCTAATGTTCGTGAAACGTCAGTTGTGGCTGCAGTGCGTGCTACACAATTTTATAAACATCACAAATGTACTCCTATGATTCAGCCCTTACGTCGGGATAACGTAAGTTGAAGTTAGGCGCCATCCGCTCCAGTTGACCTATGTATCAGTGTCCAGGCCTTCTATAGTCACGAGCACCAGCGCTTTATATCACCTTACCGCTTCTGGTGTAGCTAAAATCCATGCTCTTGTTGGTACCATTACGCAACCGTATAAACACGTTATATAAAACATATGCAGCTGTTTAACCTATGTCTGTGCATGCATTTGTAGATATCTTGAATGCTGCTCCGTAAAGTTTCTCTCAATAAAAAATTACAACACAATCCCCGTCCATCAGCATGTTTCGCATAATATCGATTCCCAAGGCACGTGAAAACTGCCGAATTTTTAAGGGGTTGTGGCTCATTCCCTCCTCCGAACCACTGTTTACTTTTCACAATGTTCACTAGATGGCTCTGCGCTGTGGCAGGTGGCCCAACCAAAAAGAACTATCGTTTAAAAGAAAGTGAAGCGAACGGAGACTTACATGTGGAGAATCGGCATAATTAAGAAGTCCGCAATACAGATCTATCGAACTTTTAAGCAGGAAATTGCCAAGGAAAGGATCTATGATAATACTCGGGGTAGTTCTCTACTGTTTTAGGCCAGGACGGGAGTATTGCGAACCAAGACATATCGGGCCAAATACGAAGGGGTAGACACGGTATGCAGTGCATGTGGAGAGGAGGAGGAAACTGCTGAACACTTGATCATGTTCTGTAAAGGGCTTCATTCTATAGTTCAGGATGATAGCGCAGTTTTTCAAAGCACTGGAGTTTAGGGACAGGGAGGGCAAAATAGACTTTAAGCAGGTAGAATTACCTAGAAGAAGGTTATCTGATTGGTGGCTAAAGTCAAGGCACGAGTGAAAATAAACCCTTCACTGCAAAGTACCAGTCCTCAACTTCACTATTTAAAGAAAAAAAAAAGATAAATCTAGTGGTTAGTTCACCAAGTATTACGGCTAGGTGGCGTTAGCCGCTGCCCGATTTAAAGGGTACAGCCACATCCATCCATCCATCCATCCATTAGAGACGTGATCACTAGATGTCATGCAGGCAGATCGATAGATAGACAGACAGTCAGACAGGCAGGCAGGCAGACAGATGGGCGGATAGATGGACGAACGAACGAACGAATGAACGAACGGACGGACGGACGGACGGACGGACGGACGGACGGACGGACGGACAGGTAGACAGACAGACAGACAGACAGACAGACAGACAGGCGGACGGACGGACGGACGGACGGACAGACAGACAGACAGACAGACAGACAGACAGACAGACAGACAGACAGACAGACAGACAGACAGACAGACAGACAGACAGACAGACAGAAGGACGGACGGACGGACGGACGCGCTCCCGAGAGACGGTGGCGAAATGCGCACGAAGACAGGCGGATCGAGCTAGCTAGCAGGGAGCCCGCGAAGCTTCACCCAATCTCATCACCATTCACATTTTTTATTTAGTTAGTTGCACGCTGTTGGTGTTTCTGCTGCCGTTGATCAGGACAGCCTGATGTTCTGGAATCGCCCAACGAACGGGATTTTTTAGAGTGCTACTAAACATAGCGTGGCAATATTACAGAACGTAAATAAATGCGGAAGTAAACCGCTCATCCTACCGCCTGTAATTTTTTTTCTTTCCTGTCGTTTCTTTCCTGCATGCTCAATTTGAACTGCGCTACAGTGATACGACATTGTAATGTACGAACGTGTCCAATCTGCAGCACTAGTATACATGTGTAAGCCATTCTTATGCTTTGATGTAGAATTACTGCCAAAGCCCGTGTGCTTAGCATTTAGGTGCACGACTTATGTCCACGTTCAAGAGCCCCAAGTAGCCAAAGTTTCCGGAGCCGCGCGCTACGGCACCTCTCATAATCATATCACGGTTTCGGGACGCAAAGCCCCACCAAGTATTATACTTAATACTTGACCCAGTCTTGGTGCTGGCCACCAAAACTGGCGTAACATTAGAGTATGAAGAACATGGATGGCTGGTCATGACATGGATGTCATGACGTTCATGTCTCGTGTTTCGCGACATGCATGATATGTGCCATCGTGATGTTTTCTTTCTATTATCTTGCTAAATACTAAAGTGTACCTCAGATGGCGTCCCTGTGTGATGAGACAAGAACGACAGGTGACAACATGAGCCTTCATAACATGCATGCCATCTGCATCATAACACTAATAAAACGAATAGCATGAAGTAAACGTCCTTAAGACGTGAAGGCCTTGTCATTAGCTTTACGAAAGTTGGCGTGCATGTATGGCAAACATGCGAGAGTGAATGACATATCATTGCATGTACACATTTATTTGTGTCCATACTGATCCACGCAGTGTCTGCAGCTCCTCGCTAACAGCTACACATTATACATCAACTTTCACAGCGCGTGGGTTCTGCCGGTATTTTGTCTCAGTTCACTTTTCATCTCTCTAGTCTCCCATGAATCTTTACGCTTATGTACACTTAGTGCAAAAAAGTGTTGTACTGAATTGGGTTGACCTGAGTTTTCGTTACAACTACAAGTACTTCAGACACTTGTTTTTGGAGTGGTCCTGGACCAAGAAAAGCGCAACTGCGCGGATCGGTCAAGAAACTGAGTTTCAGAAGACTTAGACATGATGCACACTGCGGAGAATAACATCTCTTCATCACAAGTTGTAGCCCAAGTGAGATTCTCATTGGTGCTGTTGTGGTACAGCACTCCTTTTGTGCATTGACACATGCCGACGGCGCCAGCTATCACACGCAAGCACCAGCACGTACATCAGCTCTTTTTCTACTGTAATGGTATGATTACCCTCAATTTCTTACACGCACGTTGACTGCAAGCTACACGTGAATGGCTGGCCGAGCAAAATGGTACGGTATACCCCCACCGTGCTAACACAAGCCCATGCAAAGTTCTGGGATTACAAACAATCGCAGATAATGTATTTATGGCGAACTTGACAATTGCAGAAATGAAATATCCGCGCGCTGTTGCTTCATACTGGCAGCTTGCACATGACAGTTTTGGGCGATTTCACACTGTTGTCCAAACGACCGGGTCGTCTGGAAGCATGACAGTCCAATCACCCAAGTTTGTCAGGACCAGACCACTCGCTTCAACAGCGCCCGTCAACAACGTGAGGGTGAGAACGTCGATTTCACTCATTTCCGAAGTACTGTCGGAATGAGTTCTCAAACGCCGGAATAACGTAAAACACTTGTCTGAGCCAAGCGACATGTAGATTTCTTCTTTGCGCATGAACGAAGGTGCAAGAGGAGACGTCGCCTGCGGGATTAAGCTGCTCCTACGGCGAGACTACTCAAATTGTGTTTTTCTACCGCTCTTACCCAGGGCAATCATTCCCTGTGGTTGACAGCCACCGTGGTCGGAGGGTGAGTGGCGCGAAATTGAGTTCCACTGTTCGTCGCCCACTTTCCCGCACCGCTGTGTCTCGCCTTCTAGCTGCGTGTAATTATTGCCGTGAGCGTTATCCATAATAGCATCGAGTAGAATCTCGTCGTCCTCGATGGGATGGCAGATGTTCTTTTCCCCGATAGAGCCTATGGAATGCTCCGCAAGAATCAACTGGTCCTTACAAACAATTCAGTGTGTGAAAGGTACACACGGCGTTGTGTATACAATTGGAGTTAGAAAAAACGAAAACTATGCCACTTAGGATACTCTCTTTGGTACATGGACGCGTGCCAAGCCTAGAGCTCTACTTAAGCTGTTGACAATATGTTTTGTCAATATGACGCCGCCGTAACTAAGTACCGAACATACACCTTCAAAACTCTTACAGAGGCATTTGTTGCTCCCATTCATGAATCCACAGTGCCTCAGCGCAAGCCCCGCTAGCTAGAAAGTGCTGGCTGATCAAACGAATGCATCGCCCGCGCCCAAAGATGATCGAACGTAGTTAAGGCCGGCTTGTCACGCTAGGCAGCGGCGCGACGCACTGAATAAGCTGGTATACGCGCACGAAATGTCCGATATGAAGACGCTATTGATCGGTACATTCGTTTGCTGGCAGGAGCCGTAATTGCGGGTGTGGGAGCCTCATCTCTGGAGGAGGACTTTTTCATGGTGTTTATTTCGCAGGGCGCCCCGATAACATGTTCTGCCAAGGCATTAAGGTGGCAGTCTCATTCCGGCAGCACGAACACACCGTTTTTGCCACATTTGCTACTTACACGATGGTTGTTCCCATTGCTTTAGATAGCTGATTTCTACGTCATTGTAAAGCTTGATGTTTGTACATTTCAAATAGATTTATGAAAATTGATTCAACCGTTACCGTTTGTGAATGGCAAGGCCAGAACAAGTTATAGTTACGCGGTTTATGGCTGACTGTGCTTCAGTTGTGACCATTTTCTGAAAAAAAAGCTGCATGCGACTCTTACAGCACTGTTTCTTTCATATCGTACTCAGGACATGTTTATCAATTTCCTCGACGTAGCAAATTTATGTGAGATTTCTACTTTATTTTCGGTCATGCCTTGAAGACAGCCAAATTTATTCGCCTCAGCTCAAGACTATCCACTAACAACTCGCTTGAGGAGATTCATTTTCTGGACGCATATGAAAAATAAAATTCCCCACTGAAGTGTCTGATTTGATGACTTTATGTACTCCGTTTTTTTATTTATTCACCTAAATTGAACAGTATTCTCAATACATGGGCCTACCTCTGCCTATTTTCTTGGAAAGCTACCGAAGTTCTATGGCTGATTTTGCACACAGATGAACTACAGCCTCCTATCCATTCTGTCAACAGAGCATTTTTCAATAAAGCTAGTGGAAATACGAAACACAGTTTGTGATTTGTCTTTATTTATCGCGCCCCAAACACCAACAAATGCACGGTAATCTTCAAACTCAGAGTGCATAGCTTACTACACAATAGTCCCCGTCTCCTGATATAATTATAGACACGAATCACATACAAATAGTGCATGACCACTGAGGAATTTGCATTATTGTTAAATCTTCCTTTTGCGCCATCTAGACAGGCAGAACGAAAGCGGTGAACTCGAAAACTCCCCGCCTCTCCGAAACAACGTCTTGTCTAACTTCAAATCATGCACCCCCTTATTTTCCCACCCAACGAGCCCCACCGCCCGCTCTTTGAGCCCGTCTTTTCTTCTTGCCTCCCTTCAGTGAAAAAGCGTGAAAGGAGAAGTTCGATTCTCTAGAAGGTTGGGGTTAAGGTCGTCAGGTGAAAAATAAATCCGTATCCTTCGAATGTCTCTTGTGTGCGTTCGCCTATGTTTGCGGGGAATAAGCGAAGGGTGAAGAACGACAAGCGAAAAAAAATCAGAAGCGCCGACCGTGTGTCTGCAATACAAGCGAAGTGAGTAGACATAAGTGGGTGAATAGCTTTTGAATATCACCTTCATTTTTCTTTTTTCTTTCTTTTCTCAGAAAGTGTAAATTTCAAGAGGCATGTTTGGCCGGACCTCTTGGTATGAATTCTTGCAATAAACAGCATAAATACTAGACGAGGCACGCAGAAAGGAATAACAAAAAAGTTGTTTTGTACTTGCTCGGTGTTGCTCTCTGTCACTGCCATGAATCAAACACCTCAACAAATATACACAGCCTCCGCGCCAATCAAATGCAGGCCAGTCAAACTACGGCGCAGAAAGTGTATCTCACGAGAGTAACTCATCACGGTCAACCACGTTTTGTTGTGCTCGAAACTTGTTAAATCAGGCTAGAAGAAAAAATCTGGCAATATACGCCCACTCCAACCAACCGTAGTTAGTACGCCTTAGAAGGTCATGCGTTGCGCTCTCTATCTCGAGGGGGTATGTTTGATTTTCACTTAGGCGCATTGCCAGGACAGCGAAGCGCTGGAACACCAGTGTGCATATTTCCTAGCACTCCGAGCGTTCAGAGGTAACCAATGACTCCGTTGCCCAAGCTCACTCCAAAAGAAAGCGGGCAATTGGCAACTCTTCACTTGAAGTCTTCTGCGCATATCCGTCATTGGTTTCAAAAAACCAGAGATCCCAGTAGTATTGTTTGCTTTGATAGTTTTCTGTGCGCATCCGTCATTGATTTCACAAAAAAAAACAGAGAACCGAATAGTAATAATTGCGTTGGTGGCTGCAGAAACAAAGCACAAATTTTTGCAAATTTCAGCCAGTAATAATAACGAAGTGAAATGGCATGAACTTCTGCTGACTACAGGGCATAGTGTAAGAATTATAGTTTGCGGCAAGAATAGCAAGGTGTCGCTAGGATCTTCTTTTTTTCTTTTTAGGAAGGGGGATGCTCTCTTGACACTGACTGACTGACTGGATTCCTAGAGAAGGCAAGCGGGTTAGGGGAGACAGAAAGTTAGGTGAGAAGATGAGAATGAGAGGTTTGTGGGTGTAAAATGGCAACAACTACCACAGGACCGAGTTGACTGGTGGAACATAGGAGAAGTCTTAGTCCTACAGTGGACGTCGTCAGAATGAGGATGTAGATGATGATGATGTACATGATGGTGATGATGATGATGATCCTCGACAGGTGAGTTCCTTCATGACGACAGAAAGGAGAATTTATGCTCTGTGTTTTGAATATGTTTCCTGTTGCGGAGAGGGGGGGGGGGGCAAAGTAGAGCAGGCGAACATGTGTTATTGTAAAAAAGAGTCGCGCACGAATATTTACAATGCCCTGTTCCGGAAACACCAAATCAAGGCTACCGCAGTGGTGAAGCAAATTCGTATTTCCTATGCCGCTCAATCTAAGAATCGCTGCGCCAGGAAGGCGACTGGTTGGTTTCCTTCAGTGCAAATGTAGAACACCATTCAACCAGACGCTTCCATGGTTACCTTGCACCCTCACCCGCTTCTACCACGTGCACTTTTGGACAGCTGTTCCAGGTCACGTCCTAAGAATTGCGAGCTTGTTTTGCGCAACACTTGACGTCCTTCTATGGTTCATTGCTCTTGCTTTCAGCGATTGGACTTTGGGGTGTGAAACGTGGTTTCTGTCAACGCAGTATATACAGCTCGGAAACTTCACATCTAAATTTTTGCACCTGTTCATTCGATTTACAATAAAAGTTGATGTAGAAAGCTTCAGTGGTAAGCATCGGCCGTGTCTGTGGTCACCCTGTGCTTTGTGCGAGCCTATTATTCATCGTGATTTTTAGACTGGTCTACATCTCTTCTGGCGCTCGGATTCACATGTTACTGTCCTGAATAGTAAGCCTCCTAATTTTTTTTCATTATTCGGTAAACTACCACAAGCAAAGTTTCACCAACGGCATGTATCATGGTATGCGTGAGACACTTGGTGTGCTGGTTCTTTCGCTACTGTATATATACAGTTGTACGCAACCGAGATTGGTGGCTACGCAGCAAATCTTGCTTTAGCGAGAATTGCGTCCGTAAGTGCTGAGGTGGTGAGCAGGAAAGTCGAAGCATCCCATCGTTTAACGCAACACACTATTGCCGCCGTAACACAGTGACATTCAATTTGTAACGCCCGGCCGAGAATTTTAGGCGCATGTCCTATAAGCTTGTGTTGCTGCAATGGCGGCTGAAATCAACAGGTGTTTATCTCTGCGCAGTGCATACTGTGCTTGCGACCAAACATCTTCCCCCTTATTGGCTCAGTTCATGTTTTATATGCCAGCGCTTTCGCCATAAGGAGAAACGCTTGGTAAATAGAGCAGCGGCTAACAATTCAACGACTTTCGTAAGTCTGCCATGTTTAGCACTTGCGATGTCTAAAGATAGCGGATTGTAGACAGGCTGACGAGCCGACGTAGCTGAGCTTGGACTTGCATCTATAGCCGGACAAGAAGGGAAGCTTTTTCTAAAACGATAAATTTATAACAAGTTTAATGGCATCGTTATCCATACAACACGCTTACACGAATGCCACGAACGCGCATCGCATTTAAACAAACAATGGAAATTTGTTGGGAAGACCCATTGCAATGACACGTCAGAGAGGGGAGTGTTTGCGAGTCCCGGTTGAACCACAGGCCGTAAATCACAACGTGCGGAATTGTGGTCTCATATCGTGCAAGCTCGAAGCATGCATCTTTATAAGAAATTCATGATAGCGCGAAGAGAAAACATACACTATAGAAAAAACTGGTAGGAAGCTGAAAAGCCCGTCGCAGAGGCCTTTCTGCTTTCTCCCACATATTTCTCTACTCTTTGTTTCCTTGTTCACGCTAATATGTATGCCTTCATATGAAAGATGAAAAAGTGCTCGTGTCTGCCTCCCCATGCTTGACACATGGCTAAGCGCATGTATCCCTCAACCAATGATCGCCCGGTATCACTATGTCCGCTGCTGCAAAAATCCGAGGAGTCCCTTAAACGGCTTCTCATTGGCTTTCGGAAATGTACTTTCAGAGCAAATGCGCTATAATGAAGTACACCTGGGTTGACAGCCGTAAGCCGGCATGTCACGTACCACGTTCACATGAATGCGAGAACAGATAAATCGCATCCATGTAAAGGGGGTAATGCGCTATAGCAAAGAGTATCGGTGTGGATTTAGCCAGACAGCTGTAGATTTTGGGAGGCAAGTCGATTCACGAAGCTGCCTTTCACGAGAAGTACGCCGACCACCAATGTCGGATTCGAGTGCACCATCCTGATACATGAACACTGCGGGGACAGAAAGCGAGGGTGTTTATGTGGAGTTCATGCACATGCACCATGTATACGGCGGCGCTTTACATTACTTCTGACGCGCTAGAAAAGGTGAGCGCTACAGCAGCGTTCTGTCAAATTGATGTAAATGGAGTGAAAGAGCGATGCTGTTTTTCTAGTGACACAGTCTGATTGCATTCATGGAGAAGACTAGTGCTTCCAGAATGTTTGTAGCCTGAACTTGTTGGTAGCCTGAACCTGCGATTCCCTGATGACATTGCCTTGATGAGCAACCTCAGGGGATGAATTACAGCTCATGACTACTATACTGGACACGGAAAGCGGAAGAGTAGGACTGAAAATAATATGCAAATAACTAAAGCAATCTGCAACAGTCTAGGCAGAAAACAGCTCTTTGCGATAGGTGGAGAGATGCTGGAAGTTGTAAAGGAATATGTTTACTTAGGGCTAAAGCTGTGCGCTGCCCCGCTGCCCATTTTTGCTCACGCCGATCGCGCCGCTGCCGAAGTTCTGAGAGAGGCCACGCCGCCGCCGCCGCCGCCGCCGCCGCCGCTCAATAGTTGCAGCGCGCCGCCGTTTGTCTTATTTTAACTCGAGTGGGCAATCTGAACATAAAGTACGTCATTTCATCTTGTTTCTGCAGCTATAAGATTTTTCAGATCAACGTTTGGGGTGTCTTGAATGCTGTCTTGTGTCCATGTTTGCAAGCCCTGTCTATACGAGGGCCCTAAAACAGCTTTCGAAGGTACAGAATCGAGCGTGTTATTCTCTCCGCGTTCTTTTTTTGACACCCTTCGTGATGGAACTTTCATGTGACATGATTGGGGCACATACTAGAGAATGATCTACATACAAGAAACATCAGTTGTAAATTGTTTTCTACCCTTTTTTGACATGCATTTGCCCCAAGTAGAAATAACAGAGTGTAGTCCACAAGCTCTAAATACGGATGGGCTGAACACATAGCGCTCAGATATTGCACACGTGCTTTACGAAGACAGAAATGTCGAAGAGAAATAACCTGTATAATGTGCGGAGGGAGTGTAGTGGAGTGTGATGAAGAACAAAGCCTAAGGAAGCGGCTCAGGTATATTTTATTCTCCCAACGGGTGAATTTTTTACAGTGAAGACGACGTAGCTTACCATAAAAAAGGCCAGCCCACCTCCACATTTTTTGTATTTTTTTTATTGCGAGAAGAATTATATGGACACATTATACACGTTTTCATTGTCCCTGTCGTGTTCTGTATAAAGTCTAAATCAAATCCTTTTGTACTAATACTTTATGCTGTTCCCGCTGATAAAATTTCGTGAGCGCTAGCGAGAAACACTGCTGAAGCATAAATAAAACCAGCTGCCTATCTCTATCGTACGCAGGACGAATAACACAAGTCCCCGTGCGATGCCTACTATCAAGTGCTCCTTAACCGCAAAGGAAGTCCTGTATGTCTTGTCCTGGACCAAGGAGCATGAAGATATACTCAGGCATACTCAGGCTCCGGGGCCCGATCTGCAACTGTGAACTTTGATTATAATGGCGTGGTCACGAGGGCTAGCACGCTCTAACGCACGCCCTATTTCAGCATTAATCGGCGAATGGTATCACTCTATACCAAACGTGCTTTTTTACCGGGAGGGGCCAAGTTCCCATGCACTGTCACATTACAATTTCGCGAGATAAGATGAGAAACGGTTAGCTCCAGCCCAGACAGAGAGAGAGACGAGATAGGCCGGGAGGTTAACCAAATGACATCCTGTTTGTTACCGAGCACTGGGAGTGTGGAAATAAGGGCAAGAAAGCGGGTGTAGAGAGAGGGGGGAATCGGCCCCGTATCTTGCATGTTACACTGTAAATGTCGTCGAAAGACGATAGTCTTGCTACCGGAGAGAGTGAACAAAACGTTTATTTGATGTTCTGCGCAAGAAAAGCGGTGAATGGTACTCTGGAAGCGGTGTGTTAGAGTGCCTCGAGCGTGCAGCGGAGGCGAACGAGCGCATCAAGTCACGTCACACGTGAGACATGAGCGCTATCTGGCAGTTAGCTTGTAAAACAAAGCATGCTGCGTGCGCGCCCGTCTCGGAGGTGATAAGGTGTAGAACGCAAGGCGACGGGTAGGTGCCACCACTCTGTCGTCTTAGCAAAGCATTGCCTTTTCGCAAAACACTTGCCTTAGCAAAACACTTGCCTTTTCGTGCAAGCGTTGCATGGTCAGCGCAGCGTAATAAACGCTACGGTCCTTAGAATTACTTATGTATGCCTTTTCTAGTAAAAGACATATATACAGAATATTGACGTGTTGTTATGGTGCCTCAGATATGCGCAATAATTGCTTTTTAATTGACAATCGCGCAAGCATGAACGCTGAATCTTGAGCAATATTGGTGGGTGCTACAGATTGGGTCGGCCGTTCGGTATATCGTCTGATGCCTTTACGGGCACCGTTAAGGGTGGACAAACAAACAAATGTACAGACAGACAGACCCAATTTTTTGCGTCGAGGATCCCTAAGAAAGACTATCGTTTTTAAAATCGCACGTGCATGCAGGATAAAACGAAAGCACATACAGAGAAAAGGTGTTGTGGCTACAACCATTCAGAAGGGCTGGTCGATTGTAAAAATGCCGTAGCGCTGGCGGGGCCTTCTTATTTGACGTTGCATCCTGGCGATGGTGTAAAATTCTTTGCTTCGACAAAGGTTGATTATCTAATTTGTCGAGCTCGTTTCAAAGGCATAGTCGACGTGCACTATACAGCAGGCAGCCACAAATGATATGTCCACCGATTTCTTCGTTGCCACAGTGGTGACAGGCTGCGGCCTCGGCCATCCCAATGCGGAAAGCGTAGGCGTTGGTAAACGCAACGCCCAACACCTGCACAAAACGGTCGCGTATGCTCGTCGTAACCTCGACGGGACTTCAAGACTTAATGTAGGGTCAAGCGAGTACAATCAAGCATGCATCAAGTGCGGCTGATTCCATTGTGACGTGGTGTGTTGACGAGCAAGCCAGTGGAGCTTCCGTGCAGCATCGGTCATGGGAAGCGGTAGTAGCAGTTCGTGGCCTTTTGCGTGGGATCAGCGAGTAGCTTGATCGACCCGCTCATTGCCGATGATTCCGCAGTGGTT
Organism: Rhipicephalus microplus; assembly: GCF_013339725.1. Taxonomy (NCBI): domain Eukaryota; kingdom Metazoa; phylum Arthropoda; class Arachnida; order Ixodida; family Ixodidae; genus Rhipicephalus; species Rhipicephalus microplus. The sequence goes on along the minus strand of NC_051172.1, from coordinate 13,593,840 downwards.
GGGTAACCTCTGAAATGTAATTTGGTGCTCTTTGTCAGTTAGGTGGTGTATAATCTCTGCTATCTCCCGTAGCAGCTGCTCGTCGGGTTCACGGCGCTGTGGTCCAAGTGCTGCAGCCTATGACCATTATGGGATTGCGTGCTCCTATCGCACTGTGTGAAATATGAAGTCGTCAAAGAGTTTTCTCACCATAAATCTGCGGAAGTTGCCTCAAACATAGCGTCCTCTCTTCAACGACCTGAGATTAAATTTGTTTAGAACTTTCTCGAAGTCTATTACATTTCCGTACATGGACATTTAAGCATCATCTTTTGAGGAATTTGAATCTCACCACGAGTTTCGCAGTGTAAATGCGCTCATTCTTAAGTTTTGGGATTATGTCTATCGAAGTATGTGCCCCGAAATAAAATAAATGAAATCGAAGAGACCTATGCTACCATAAAGGTATAATTCATCTCACTCATCCCGCCCCGCCGCGGTTGTTTAGTGGCTAACGTATTCGGCTGCTGACCCGCAGGTCACGGGATCGAATTCTGGCTTTGGCGGCTGCATTTTCGATGAAGGTGAAAATGCTGTAGGCCCGTGTGCTCAGATTTGGGTGCACGCTAAAAAACCCCAGGTGGTTGAAATTTCCGGAGCCCTCTACTACGGCGTCTCTCATACTCATATAATGGTTTTGGGACGTTAAACTGGGCCACATACCAATCAATCATCCCATTCATACCATAAAGCGTTACATAAGAATGATCATTCCAAGTGTAATGACAATTTTTCTTCATTTATTGCATGTAAACGTAAATTACAAACTAAAATCACGAGGCTAAGAACCACTACTTTGGCTATGCATTCGCTACACTAACGAAAAAAACTCATCCAGGTTTTAGAGATCCATTAGTCTATTCCTCTCAAATCCTGACGTCTATGTCATTCTTTTCAAATCTTGAAGCCATAGCAAATGTTTTTATAACTACTTCAGATTAGTTGTTTTTTTGTTTACACTGATAACGGCATCACCCCTTTATTTTCTACATGCAGCAAACTACCTGTTCTATCTAATCTTGAATTGGGCTCCTCTGGAGTACATAATTTTATAATAAATCTTAAGGTTTCGAAAAGATCTAGCCCAGACGGTATTACACATGTATTTTTTATATAGTATTCAGGATGGCCTGCTCACTATGTTTCTGCAATATTTAAAAAATCAATAATCTCGGCAGGAGTTCCTCAGCTGCACAAATTAGCAAACGTTGTGACCGTATTTAACTCCGAAAACAATCCAATAATACCATAATACAGGTCAATATTTATGCTTTCAACCAGCTCTAAGCTTTTGGAGCATGTCTTTAACAAATATATCGTATGCCTAAATAGACGCAGTATATTTTACCGATCACAGTACATACGGCTTTCGTGTAACGGCAGCACGGCCGCCGTTACTGTTGTGGTGCCTACAACCACTCAAAGGTCTTGTTACTTTTCCTGGTATCCAGAATAAGAAATCGTATATATATATATATATATATATATATATATATATATATATATATATATATATATATATATATATATATATATATATATATGAGAGAGAGAGAACAAGCGATCAGAGTGGGTAAAGGAACACAGCGGGGTTAAGGACATATTATAATAGTTGAAATCAAGAAGCAATGGACATGGGCAGGGTACGTAGCACATAGGCAGGATGAATGCTGGTCATTAACGGTAACTGACTAGTTTCCCAGAGAAGGAAAGCACATAAAGGGAAGACAGAAAGTTGGCGCGGCGAATTAGATTTAAATGTTTACGGGTATAACGTGGCAGCAGAAACCACAAGACCACATTGATTGGCCGATCGCGGGAGAGGCCTTTGCCCTGCAGTGGGCGTAGTCAGGCTGATGACCATGATCATGCACCAACCACGTGGCATTAAAGAGGGCCTGAAAAACTTTTTCAAATAACCATGGAATGGGTTCACTTCAAGAACTGGTTGCCTTACGAGTTCAACGGCGCAAAATTTTTAAGGATTCAGTACGATCGGAGTTACGAAGATTTGTCGCACGCTGCAAACAAATTCTCTCTTCTCTTGCCCCGATGAAAGTGCTGGAAGCTGAACAGGGGGTGATGGCAGGGGAAGAAATATACGTCACGTGCGTCTCGTGATCTTAGCACTGTTTTTTTTTTCGTCGAATACGCGGTTTTTTCAGTGTGCTAACGCGCGCACGCGTGGAGAAGTTACAGCCTCCCACGCCGATTCCCATAACGACCGAGCGCGCCATGTTAAAATCAGCCATTGGCTGATGGGTATCCTTCTACGAGTGCTTTTTGGACGTCTTTCGTCATTTGTCGAGAAAATAGAAAGCAATTTTCAGCCGACGTTGATAATTTATTGCGAATTGTATTCCGCGTGCGGCGCCATATTATTTAGCTCGCGTGTTTTCGGAAGCCCCATACTGCCTATCGGCGGCGTTTTCTGACCAGGTTCAAAAAGTGTGTCAAAGCCCCTTTATTTATTTATTTATTTATTTATTTATTATTTATTTATTTATTTGAATACCCTCAGGGCCCGAGGGCATTACAGAGGGTAGTGGGTTAGACAACATAATGAAAAAGCGGAAAATTGGTGGTTACATGGATCAGTGAAGGAAACCAACAAGAAATAATGCACATTATAAGAACAAAAACAGGTATTAAAGAACTACAAAGCTTAACAGGTTTACTGAAATGTGAAAATACTATATTCCTAAAAATAATGGCGACAGGTTAGTTATAGCAGCCTTAAACATAGAGGTATTAGACATCTCGACTACAGATCGGGGAAGGTGATTCCAACTTGCTGACGTACGGGGCATGAATGAATTGTAAAAATGGTTGGTGTGGCATGTGGGAATGCCAGCCTTATGACGATGGTCGGTGCGAGCGGATACGTAAGAAGAAGGGGTTATCAATTTATTCTTAAGGACTGAATTGTGGTAATATATCTTGTGAAACAGGCAGAGGCGAAACATTTCTCTACGTTGTGAGAGCAGAGGTAATGATAAAGTTATTTTCATGGAAGTGACGCTGGAGGTGCGATGATAGTTGGAAAGAATGAAACGAGCAGCCCGACTCTGGATGGATTCAAGCTGATGAATGAGTGTTTCTTGGCTGGGGTCCCACAAAGATGCAGCATATTCCATTTTGGAACGTACTATTGATTTATACAGAAGTAATTTCACTGAAAAGGAAGAAATATGAAAATTACGGCGTATGAAACCCATCGTGCGATTAGCATTATGGGTTACATGTGTTACATGCATCTTCCAGGAAAGATCAGAAGTGATGAGTACGCCTAGATATTTGTAACATGACACAGGTTCTAGGTTAGTATTATTAAGGTGATCAGACGGAAATGTTGTATCGCGACGTAAAACGCGCATGTGCTTGCATTTGTTGGTCTTTAATTCCATGTTCCACGTGTTAGTCCAGTCACGAACATGGTTTATATCTGATTAAAGAAGATAGACGTCAGAGTCGCTATTAATAACACGGTATATAACACAGTCGTCAGCGAACACGTTTATTTATGAACATAGACTATCAGGTAAGTCGTTTATGTAGATGAGGAAAAGCAAAGGTCCACGCACAGAGCCTTGAGGCACGCCCGATTCAACTGCAGAAGTGATGGATGAGGTGTTATTCACAGTGACAAATTGGGAACGATCAGTGAGAAAAGAGTGAAGCCATTGAAGAACGTTCGGATCAATGTTAAGTTTGCTGAGTTTTAAAAGAAGCAGTTGATGAGAAACCTTGTCGAACGCTTTTGAGAAGCCTAGGAATATGCAGTCGACAATGGAACCCCTGTCAAAAATGGAATTTAGGTCATGTGTGAATGTCAAAAGTTGTGTTTCACATGAAAACGACTTGCGAAGTCCATGCTGGTGATGTGTAAAAAGGAAGTTTGACTGTAGGAAAGATGCAAGATGAGAGCAAATAACATGTTCCATAACTTTACATGAAATACATGTGAGTGAGATTGGTCTATAATTATATGGAGAATGCCTATCCCCAGACTTGTGCAAGGGAATCACCTTCCCTACCTTCCAGTCTTCCGGAATGCAACCGGTATGAAGCGATTGCTGAAATATATTAGTGAGAATGATGGCACTGTACACTTTAGTACTAATTAAAAACTTTGAATTTATGCCATCAACATCACATGATGATGAAACTTTTAGATTTTTTATGATGTTTTCTATACCGGCAGCATCAAAGACAATGGGGTCCATTGTTAAGAACTTCGAACTAGAATTAATGCAGTAATGTGTGTGTTTTTTTCAGTCGGTGGTCCGTTTTAAACTATCAACTCATGATGATCGCATGTTCTCACATCTGATCGCAATGAGCGCTTGTACCACATATTATTGCAACGATATTACATGTTGCATTGTGAATCCTGTATACAGGTAGCGTGTGTTTTGAAACCACGCAAGTTACTGTCACTGCATTTCCAGGGAGAGGAAGTTATTTTCACTGAATTTCCGAGCATACACGTGGCTCATTCTTCATCGTGGGTATACACAGCTTATGGAAGAACCGTATGCAGGACCGTAAAGCAGAACCCACCACTCCTTCAAAGACAGACTACATTCAAATGGCTATTCACCTCATGGACATATTTAATGACCTAGACTTTAGACCGGATTGGTACTCCATCTTGGTGAGGTGTTCGGCCTCACCCCCTTTCTTGTACAACATTATGTGAAGAACTACTCACCGAGTTAGTCTTTGAGTGTTGCTTAGTAACGCTTGAGCACATGTTTTCGTCTTGTGAATGTACTTTTGTTTGCTTTAATCGTGTCTTTAGGGGCACGTTAAAGAGCTCCAGGGGGTGGAAATTTCCGGAGCCATCCACTACGGCATCTCTCATAGCCATATGGTGATTTCAAACCTATATATAATTAATGTTCAAACCTATATACAATTAATGAATACTTAGAAAATTAATTATTAATCTTTTTATGAAAGTATCAGGTCGAGAGCACGACCACCTTTAGACATAAAGTGTTACGGCGCGTGCTTTTTTCGAGACATTTAATGTAACGCCCTATATGTACCGCTAAGATTTTGTTTGAGATTACACACGTGCCCTAGAAGGCGGTGGTTTTCACAGAGATGCGGCTCTGGAAATTCGGACTACTTGAATTTTTCAACTCTAGGCCCATGAGCTTTTCGCATTTTTAGCCCATCAAAATGCGGCCGCTGCTGCCAGGAATTAATCCCCCAACCTACTGATCAGCAGTCACCATAACCATTAAACCACCGCGGTGGATATTTGTTGCTCAGGCAGTGAACCTCTTGTCTAATTGCTGAGTATCTTATCAGTAGCTGAAAAAATGTGGCTGCACTTCAACGCAGATTCTACCGTGGCGCTGTGTAAAGCTGTTCACTCATAGAGGAGCCTCCAGGCCGACCCATTGGTTCGAGTCGAAAGCAGGAGACTAATGGCTGAGACTGGAGCGGGTGCACGCATCATGGAAGGCCTCGGAATGACTCCTGACGAGCTCATGGTAAGACACGCCGCGCATGTACTTAAAGAGGCTATGCAATATTTTTGAAGTAACCATGGAATGAATTCACTACAAGAACTCATCGCTTTACGAAATCAACGCCACAAAAATTTTAAGAATCCGTACAGTACGGGCAGAGTTACAAAAATTTATCGCACACTGCAAACGCATTCTCTCTTCTCTCATCCCAACGAAAGTGCTGGAAGCTAAGTAGGGATGGCAGGGGCAAAAAAATATACGTCACGCGCGCCCCGTGACCTTGAGCAATGTTTTCTTTTCATCGAATACGTGCCTTTTTCACGGTGATCGTGTGCGCACGCGTGGACAAGTCGCGGCCTCCCGCGGCGATTCCCGCAACGACCGAGCGCGCCATGTTAAAATCAGCCATTGGCTGGTAGATGGCCTTCTACGAGTGATTTTTGAGCGTCTTCGGCATTTGGCGAGATAAAAGAAATGAATTTTTAGGTGATTTTAATAATTTATTGTGAATTCCAGGCTGCGTGCTGGGCTATAATATTTAGCTCGCGTGTTCTCTGTAGCTCTTACTGCCGATCAGCAGCGTTTTCTGACCGCACTAAAAAAAGTGTTGCAAGGCCCCTTTAATTATCAAATCGCATCGAGAGCCTCCATCAGCTTTCTCAAGAGCAGTTTATTTTTCCTGCGTCATTTGTTGAGCATAAAACACAACGAAACCTCTAAAATTTGTGATGCAGATATATAGACAACTTTTAGGGCCTGAGTAGGTTATGCAAGGTCCAGCAAGAAACTGTTTCAGTGTGACGCAGTGTAGTTCTATAACCGTATGGTTGCAGCTGCGTCGCCGTGTACATTTGCATCTATAGACTGCATATAGTCTGAAGGAACTGGCACTGGGTAAGAAAATTTGTAATATTAAATTCTTGTCTGCAAATACATTTTCAACTCACACGCATATACGTTTCTACCTGTAGATGTCTCATTTTTACTTGCCTCACTCTATGACGTACAACATAATAAAACCAAGGCAAATATTGGGGATGTTATTTTTAGTAATTATTATGTAAATATTGTGAAATCTCAGAATGAAGTACGCGCACTCGGAGAGAATGGACGCAATGCAGGCGCGATCGGAGCAAACCAAACAACACACATTTATTAGATGTGAAGCAGCTCTTAGACTAGCCTGTGCGATGCTGTCCCTCCGTACACCCCCACTGCGCATGCCCCTGTCTCGCGTCTCGTGCCGACCCAGGAAGACACCCGCAAAACTGTCGCTTCCTCCCGCTCTCTCGCCTCGCAAGGCTGACACAGACAGCGTCTGCTAGTAAGAAAAAAACGCCAGGTCTGCGCGCAATGCATAGTAACAGCGAAGGCTAGAAGAGCGACCTTTCAGGGCCTTTTCAAAGCACTCATTGGGTAACTACTGCAAGCACACTTGCTTGATACCAACTAGGACATTAATAATAAATATTTTATGGTAGTAGGCGAGCATTCGCTATGCTATTTTTTGTTATTCTACTGAGAAGCGTGGTATCTGCTAAACTTTTGCAAAGAATTTTGTGCCAATTGTTCATGCAGCGGCTGACGTCGATGAGGAACATTGGCTGAAGTGGGTATGCGCCAGAGTTAATAGGGGAACAAGAACAAGCTTTTGTAATGAATTGTAGCATTGGACGGCTCACTGGTTACGCTAATCGCATTGTGCGGTGACTGGCTGTGCTTTCGCTGTTTTAAAACGCCTTATAAGTCGTATTAACGCAATTGCTTTGCCGACATCAAGAAGGCCCACTTCCTGAGATTCGCGCGAGATTTTACGGAAGTAGGACGCGTCTTTCTGCACTCCCTATCTTACCCCGTTCCTCGCTCCGCGCTTTTCGCGCGCAGCCCTGTAAGGGCTACAAACGGCGCCTCTTAGAGGCAACCGGAAAAAACAGCCGCTGCAGGATACTCTAAAGCCCCCCCCCCCCCCCCCCCCCCCGGCATCAACAACGGTACCCACTCAGCAGCAAGAGGCACAATCCAAGCCTGCACGCTCCAAAAAGAAAACGCAGCCTCAAGAGGACAGCAGCCATCACACTGCCACCCTCTGCCCGGTTTCGAGCGAAGCGAAAGTGAAAACAGGCGCTTCCTCCTCTCATACCACGGCCGTGGCTTCCTGCACGGGATTTTCTCCCAGCAGCAATCCCTCCTCTCGCCTCCCCAACACCACGGTTGCGAGCAATCGTCGCCCGCCCCCAGTGTGCCGTCCGTGCCTTCAAGCACATCACCGTGCCCCGATTGTCCCCACTTCACTGGCTACCCTCCTCTTTCTGACCGTGCGACCACCATCATTTTTCGGCCGATCGAGAAGATGGCCCACTTCCTGGCTGCGTCGAGGGATGCGATTGCCGCCTTTGTCTTGGGGTTCCCAGCCGCCAACCGAGTGTGACTGAATTTCCGGCGCAACCTTGTTGCGGTCGACACTCACCCTACTGCCGATCTGACCGCCCTACTTCAGGTCGGGACGATTTGCGACACCAAGGTGCGGGCCAAACAACTCGACCTGAACATCTGCGTCGGCGTGGTTTTTGGAGTGCACCCAACGATCTCCTTCGGGGACCTTGCCGACAACATTGCGTCACCTGTGCCACTAGTGTCTGGTGTCCGCAAAGGCAACTGTCTCATCCTCACCTTCGCGGGGAACACCGTCCCCTCGGATATATTGCTCTACAAGCAAAGGTGCCCTGTTCGACCCCGCCAGCCCCGGCCCCTGCAGTGCTCCCGTTGCGGCCGCTCCGGGCTCGCAACCACCACCTGTTCTCGAGACGAACGGTGCCTGTGCTGCGGCATCAAGCACGCCCCAGGATCGTGTGCAGCACACCCTCGCTGCATAAACTGTCACGGGAAACATCTTGCAACCGAGCCGCGCTGCCCAGTCTGACAACTCCATCACAGGGCTGTGGTCATCATGGCCTCAACCAATGACACCGTGACTCACCGCCAAGTCCTGCATTGCACTAGGGCTCCTGGCAGCAACGCCTCCATCATCAAGGGACGCTCCTTCCGAGATGCGCTCGTCGGCACCGGTGACACGACCTCGGAGGCCGCCCTTCTTCCCACAACTAGTGCGCCCATCGTACCCACTTCAACGATAACGGCCTCGCCCTCATCCTCATCGCAACCAGCCCCTGCGGCCGCCACCAAGCGTTCGACGGCGACGCAGACACCGCGCGCATTTGCGCAACCGCCGGTTCCTGCAGCCGCCCCCAAGAATCCCGCTACGAAACCGCCCGCTTCCTCCAAGCCACCGGCCCCTCCGAGCCCCTTCTCGGCCACCACAATTAACTTGCTGATGCAATCAATACATTGTCTGCTCCCGCTCCTCCTACTGGACTTTGAGCAACGGAAATTTGCTGCTGCCGTGGATTACGCCTCCAGTGATCTCCAAGCAGCGGGGATAACCAGACTTCCCATCTAGTTTGGCGTCCCCACTCTTGTTCCTGCCCATGTTAAACTGTGCGCATCACTATGCCCCCGGCTTTCTCTGCGGTCTTCTCGGTCTGCTGCGTGTTTCGTGCGTGTTTTCTTACGCGCGTACGTTGGGCGGATCGAATGCGATTTTTTTTCTTTCTTTTCCTCCTTCACTTCAATTTTTTTTTCTTTTCTTCTTACCTTTCTCTTTTACTCCCACTACCCATTCCCCGTGCCGACTTGTTGAGGTGTCATCGTAATGATAGGCAGTTACGGGCGGCACTTTTCTCTTCCTTTTCATTTACATAATCACATAGTAGTAATAGACATCAAGCCAGCCTAAGGCAAGTTTGCCAACGAGTCACAAGCACCGGAGTGGCTTAGTGGTAGAATACTGGGCTGGCACTCAGCAGACCTGAGTTCAAGCCTCACTGAGCTATTGGTGCTAACCGCTTCCGCTGTAAAACCGGCTGCTCGCTCTGCAAAACTGTTCGTTGGCCACCCTGTATATGTAAGCAGGATTGCGCTTTTGAAATTCATTCAAGAGTGTCTTTACTTGGCTTTCGATTGACGATCTCCGCCGTCAACGTAGCCTCCAGTGTAAGCGTTTGCGCCCGCTGCTTCGCATCTGCACATGGTTCCGTTTAGCAGGAAATGATTTTAGAAGGAAGATACCGTCAGCCGAATCCAAATGCATCAGCTGTGATCAACACGATAAAACAATATTACACAATATTCCGCAACAATCGCCAACATAGCAAACACAAGGCGGCGGCGCCAACGCTCGACTTACCACGAGAGCCTGCGAGCGACGACCGCTCGCTCCAACCACCACACGCCAACAAAGACCGCTCATCGCTCATGTGCCCCCACCCAGGCTTGCCGCCAGGTGTCCCTGCCAGCACTAACCATGGTGATGATGATCGTTGGTGGTGATGAACGCTCGCAGGCACAATGCCGCCTACCACTCCATAGTTGTGAACAGTAAATGTGGCCTATGCGTGAAACACGTGAGCCACGAGGCACAAACGACTTTACATAGGTTATTACAACCCCCACATCGCCCCAAGTTTAACTAAAACCATATCCTGAAAAAAAAACATGAAAGAAATTTGCTACACAAGCTCTAGCAAACAATGACAATACATGTCCCAAAGAATGTCTGTGCACCACGACACCACCGCCAGTCGGCACTGCTACACTGTCCGGCTTGATTACTTGATCTCAGTACTGGTCCCGCAACAACAACGTGACCATCGGCGCGAGCAACCGTCACTCATACATGCCGGAACGTTTTCTGGTTGCGACCAGCAGTCACGAGGGCGCCAAACTGCAGGCAGTTGCGCATGTCCCAGGCATGTCCATCTCCTTATTTCACGACCGCATTTCTGGCCAGCGCGCAGACGATGGGCAGAACCAATTTTTTTTAATTTGTATAGCTGTGATGATTTTGCCTTCAACGACAAGCATATACATGTTTCGCCGCCATAAGTAAAACCTACGAGCTGAATAATTTTCCCCCATTTTGGGCACCAAAAGAAAAAACATGACGATAAACAAGAGTAGGGGGGTCCCAAACACAAGCACAATCATCAGCGTTGCGGTCTCCTAATGGCTTCGAGTGGCCGAACACACGAGGGCAGGGTTCCCTACTAAGGTGAGAGTCCAAAGAGAAAGCGCAAATGCTCCTGAAATTTTGTGTCGCCAAAACCACTAGCGAAAAAAATTGGCCCCGTATCTGCAAGTTACAATGCAAATATCGTCGAAAGGCAATAGTCTTGCGTCTGGAGAGAGTGAACAAAACGTTTATTTGATGTTCTGTGCAAGAAAATCGGTGAATAGTATTCTGGAGGCGCTGCGTTGGAGTGCCTCGAGTGTGCAGCGAAGGCGAACGAGCGCATCAAGTCACGTCACACGTGAGACATTTAACTCACGTGAGACACGTGAGTTATTTTGGAAAACGAAGCGCGCGGCATGCGCGCCCGTATCGGAAGTGATAAGGTGTGGAACGCAAGGCGACGGGTAGTTGCCACCACCGCGTAGTCTCAGCAAAGCGTTGGAAACACGTGCCTTTTCGTGCAGGTGTTGCATGGTCAGCGCAGCATGAGAAAAGCTATGGTCCCTAGAATTACTTATGTTTGCCTTTTCTACTAAAAGAAAAGGTGGAAAAAATAGTAAAATTCCACTATTTCCACTTTTTCGCTATTTTTTTTCTAGTAAAAGAAAAGGCGGAGGTCATTTTCCACTTTTTCACTACCTCCACGAAGTGAATGATTACGAGTAGGTCAAGCTGGGTCCTAAGGCTCATAATGTCTACGCGGAATCCCCGACTAGCATAAAAGGTTTGTTCTTGTAAGTGTTTCGTATTGTTCCATCACAATTATTGTGATATTCATCATCATGATCAGCTTGGCTAAGTCCGCTGCAGGACAAAGGCCTCTCCAATGTTCCGCCAGATAACTTCGTCCTGTGCTTGCTGCTGCCAATTTATACCCGCAAACTTCTTAATCTCATCTGCCCAAATAACCTTCTGTCTTCCCCTAACCCGCTTGCCTTCTTAGGAAGTCCAGTTAGTTACCCTTAATGACCAGCGGTTATCCTGTCTACGCACTACATGCCCAGCCCATGTCCATTTCCTCTTTCTTGATTTCACTTATGATATCTTTGACCCCCGTTCGTTCCCTAATCCACTCTGCTCTCGTCTTGTCTCTTAAGGTTACATCTACCATTTTTCTTTCCATTGCTCGCTGCGTCGTCCTCGATTTAAGCTGAACCCTCTTTGTAAGTTTTGTAGGTTTCTGCTCCGTAGCTAAGTATCGGCAAGATACAGCTGTTATATACCTTCCTCTTGAGGCATAGTGACAATCTACCTGTCATAATTTGAGAACGCTTGCCAAATGTGCTCCACCCCATTCTTATTGTTCTGGTTACTTCAGTCTCGTGATTTGGCTCCGTGGTTATTACCTGCCCTAAGTAGACATAGTCTTTTACAACTTGAAGTGCACTGTTACCTATCTCGATGCACTGCTCTCTTCCGAGGTTGTTCTACATTACTTTCGTTTTCTGCAGATTAATTTTAAGGCCCACCTTTCTGCCCTCCTTGTCCAATTCCGTAATCATGAGTTGCAATTCGTCCCCTGAGTTACTCAGCAATGTAATGTCATCGGCGAGGCGGAGGTTACTAAGGTGCTCTCCATTAACTCTTATCCCTAACTGTTCCCATTCTAGGCCTCTGAAAATCTTCTGTAAGCACGCGGTAAATAGCATTGGGGAGATTGTATCCCCCTGCCTTACAGCATTCTTCATTGGTATTCTGTTGCTTTCTTTATGAAGCACTATGGTAGCAGTTGATCTCCTGTAGATTTTTTTTCCAGGATGTTTATATATGCTTCATCGACGCTCTGATTCCGCAGTGTCTGCTTGACTGCTGACATTTCTACTGAATCAAACGCCTTCTCGTAATCAATGAAGGCTATGTATAGTGGTTGGTTATATTCTGAACATTTCTCTATTATTTGATTTATCGTATAAATGTCGTCGTTGTTGAGTAGCCTGTTCAAAATTCTGCTTGTTCCTTTGGTTGATTGAATTCTAATGTTTTCTTAACTCTGTTAGCAATTACCTTTGTAAATAGCTTGTATGCTGCGGAGAGCAAGCTGATCGGCCTGTGATTCTTGAAGTCCTTGTCATCTTTTTTACGTATTAAGATGATGTTAGCATTCTTCCAAGACTCTGGTACTCTTCCCGTCTGGAAACACCTCGTAAACAAAGTAGCTAGTTTTTCTAACACAATCTGTCCTCCATCTTTCGGCAGATCTGATGCTACCTGATACTCACTAGCAGCTTTGCCTCTTTGCATGCTCTCCAAGGCATTTCTGAGTTCTTCTATCATTACTCTTGGCGTGTCATCGGGGTACTGCTAGTTTCTATAGTATTAGGTCGTGGTTGTCCCGGCTACTGTACAGATCTGTGTAAAACTCCTCTGCTATTTTAACTATCCTATACATACTGGTAGTTATTTTGCCTTCTTTGTCCCTTAGTGCATACATCCGATTTTCGCTTATCCCAAGTTTCCTCTTCACTGCGTTGACGCTTCCCCCATTTTTCAGAGCGTGTTCGATTCTCGCCATGCTATACCTTCTTACATCGGATACCTTACGCTTATTAATCAACTTCGAAAGCTCTGCCATATCCACTTTGTCTTTTGTACTTGAGAATTTTTGGCTTTGACATTTCTTAATGAGAATATTCGTTTCCTGGGAAAGCTTGTCAGTGTCCTGCCTAACTGCTGTGCCTCCAACTTCCAATGCACACTCCGTAATGATACTCGTAAGATTATTATTCATTGTATCTACGCTAAGGTTGGTTTCCTCAATAAGAGCCGAGTATGTGTTCTGAAGCGAGACTCTGAATTCCTGTACTTTCCCTCTAGGTCCTAGCACATTGATTGGCCTCTTGCGTATCAGTTTCTGTCGTTCCTTCTTCAAGTCTAGGCGAATTCAAGACCGTATCATTCTATGGTCACTGTATCGTAACTTGCCAACCACTTCACATCCTGCACGATACCTGGCTGTGCCCTCCTTATAAAGTCTATTTCGTTCTTACTTTCGAAATTAGGGCTCCTCAATGCCCATCCTGCGGTTTCCTCGTTTTCGGTAGAAGGTATTCAAAGTTTATTGATATGATTGATATTACTGTGTGTTTATTCCTTTTTTGTCTCACATATGTTTCCGGAGCGTTGCCCCATGCATAGTAAACTGAGTGACAGAGCGACGTCAAGAGTCGACGACAAAGCTCGGTTTTAAGGGCCATAATCTCTATGTTTCTACAATATTCCTTGACAACTATAAGTGTTCTTCCAATGTAATCTTTTTTTTTTCATTCACATACATAACACGTTTCGACTATGGCAATAGTTTTCTGAACACCATAACAGCAGACAGTGAGCTTCGACGACAAAGACAGGTCCAAAAGTTCATAATGTGTACGTTGAAGTCGCCGACTTGTACAAAGAGTTTTTGCTTCTAGAAGCATTACATTGTTCGGTAAACATATGAGTGGTATTACTCTATTGTTAAACATTTTTGTGTCTCACATCTATGTCTCACATCCACGAGTCTCCGCGTGGAGGATGCCGACAAAGCTAGGCACTCTTCTCTCTCGCTTCATCCTCTCCATCGCCTGCAACGCTCAACCGCTCGTCGAGAGGAAACACTCTTTCGGCTCGTTCTTCTGCGACGAAACACGAAACCTGACCCTCCTCCCGTACGTGTCTTTTAATTTCAAAGTGAGGCTTACTCGAGTAAAGGCTACACCAAGTTTTCCTTCAAACTGGTCTTCCAGCACCCGCGTCGACGCCTGTTTCAGCCGGCGCAATGACGCGCGCCGCTATTGCTTCGCATCCCATCATGGTTCTCTTCGGGGGAGATAGTCGGAGTATACCATAACTGTCGCATCACTTTTTCTAATTACGCTCTCCCCCTTACCTACTACAGCTACCACAACGGTTTGTTTATCGTTGATCATAGATGTATCATTGATCGTGAACCTAGTCATGATGATGATGATAATGGATGTATGTCATCGGAATGAACATTTGCCATCAAGCATCCACGTGGGTGTATCTACGTTGAAAGGAGTTATAGCTGCCAAACAACAATAGACATTGCGGAAGCTCTCTTTTACGGGGTTCAATAAACATTAAACTACTTCTCTAAGGACACGTTTTCGTGTTCTACCGATTTTTATGGTGGAGGGATCAACCATGTATTTTTTTACACCTACTACACCAACCTGTCACATTTTCACTCGAACTCACGCAACTTGCCAGTATGTAGCAGTGTGTCCCATGCACTACCAGGCCACTTCACGAAGCACTAGCCAACATTAACCTACTCTAACCAGTCCTTAGCCGAAATTCGGCAGTGCTAGCAAACACTAAGCCAACATAACAGCACACAAACCAAGTTTGACAACTCCTGTTTGTTGTGTGGTAGTAAATACTGTACATTGAAATGCTTGTATGTCACATTCTGTCCCGAAGATTGGGATCGCTGTGGTCATTTCTTTCAAAAAAATGACCGCAGTGACAACTTCTAATTTATGCAACTCATGACATGTCATGAATGGCATGCATGCATGCACATTCTTGGCCAATTAGAGTTCGGTCTACGTGACTGAATTGGTGCATATTATGGAGTAATTTTATGTCAAATGTCTCAGACATTGCGCTCGACGCTCTCACATTCTGTTCTAAAAAATTATGGGCAACAATTTCAGGGCACTATTAGGCAATCTACAATATTTTTTTCAGTGAATGAATACATAAAGCTCATTTAAGGTTAGCTCGGCAGTTTCCTTCTGCCGAGAGGGGGGGGGGAGAATAAAGTAACTAGTGTACCATCTCATTTCAAGAAAAAAATCACAGCATATGCACGAAGTAACGAAGTGAATGATGATGAGTGGGGCGAAGCGTCCGCTAGCCCTTCCCTGCTTCCGTCCATCCGTTCGTTCTTGCTTCCGTCCGTCCGTGTGACCATTCGTGCGTCCATCCATGCGTCCGTCCGTCTGTACGTGCGTCCGTCTGCGAGTCCATTCATCCCTCTGTCCGTCCATCCGTGCGTCCATCTAGAGAACACTCCAAGTACCGCCATCTCGCATCTCGCATCCCCTGTGGCGCTTATGCGCTCCGCGCGTCCATCCATTCGTCCATCCGTCTGCTAGTCTGTCTGTCCGTCCGTCCATGCGTCCGTCCATGCGTTCATCTAGCGAACACTCCAAGTACCACCATCTCCCATCTCGTAACCCCTGTGGCACATACCCGCTCTAGAACGGGTATGTGCTACTGGTGGTTACATACACCAACGGAGGATGGACAGACCCACGTCCTAAGGAGCTTCGCCTCTAAAAGATTTTTTTCTGTCCTTAGAACTGATTTTAATGTTGCCGTACAGTGGCAGAAACCCAGATTGCTGAAATATCTTTCAGAAATACAGTACTACACGGACATCCTTATGATCTTCTGGTTCCTTGAAAATTCATGACGCTTTCTTATTACCTTCCATAGGTGTGCCCTACCTTGTGTCCCTATATGCTTTGGGGTGACGCAATACGGCCATTCATCGGCCGCATTGATATTTTTTTCATTCCACAAAGTGCACGTAAAACTGCTGGCTTGCTTGCTGCATCCGCTTTTGAGGAGGAACTGGCACGGACTTCTGAAGTTGTGTCCGATAATAGTGCAGGTATTTCAATATGACATTGCCGCTAGCATTTTTTTCTCTTACTTTTTTGCGGGGGGGGGGGGGGGGGGGGGCTTCTTTCGCTTACCAAGCGTCTCTTAGCAACAAACGGTACTTTTGGTAAACGAAAGGGAAATTTCCTCATACGCGAAAAGTTGTTTTAGAAAATTCATCTTTCGCGATTTTATTCTGGTTTTGTGCATTATTGTCCATTCGCGAATTTCTTTTGCCACATACCATGGGAATAGATGTTATGCGAAACATGCTGAGGGAAGGTGACTGCGCTTTAATTTTTTTTATTGCGCAAAATTATACGAAATGACGCTGTAAACGCGTACAAATGTACGCAAGGGTATATGATAAACAGTCACGTATGTTTTATATAACCAGTTCTTCATACTCGCGTAACAATGCCAACAGCTACATGGGTATTACTCACACCAGAATAGTGGTAAGCTGATATTTAAGTTGCTTGTGCTTGCGAGAATGGTATACCTGGCTAATGCTGCGTTGACCAACTTCAGTGGATGGCACTTAAAGGGGAACTAAAGACAACTTCTAAGTTGACGTTGATTGCTGAAATAGCAGTGCAGAAACCTCGTAGTGTTACTTTTGTGCCAAGGAAGGGTCTATTTTGAAATAAAATCACGTTGTACTGGTGCGCATCGGTTTAGCGCACTACAAATTACCCGCCTGAAGAAGCAGACCGACCGGACTGACTCATGTCACTGTTGCCGTGCACAGCGTTACCCGGCTTTACTGCGATATCAGCAGCAGACTGAAAGCAGCGGGAGCCACAGAATTTCCCGCCATTGGCTTCATAATTCCAGACGTTCTTTTATTTGATCCAACTGAGCCTCGCTAGATGGCACTACATGTCCCGTGTGACCACGCGAAAATTGAATTTTTGAACCACTCCCGCCAATCCCCATAGTAACGTCAGGCGGTTCTCATTTCCATGAATCAAAGAGAACGAACAAGAAGCATTTTATTGCGTCTTTTGATGCACAGAAGGTTCTTTATTTAGTGCAGTTAGATCGATTACTGTTGATTATTGTAAGCGGTCCGTCTGATCTCATCAAGATCATTTTGAAAATGTCCTACTGTGGCACTTGTGTTCTCGTGCATTTACCTTGATTTCTCGCTAAGTAGGGCATTGTTGTCGATAATATTGTCGTTTTATATGTTGTCATACATTGAGCTTTCACTCTGGCGTAAATTCTTATTTGACTTTAGTGTCCCTTGAAGTGTAGAAGTGACGTTAACTCAACGTGATGCTTTATTATTGGGGTACACATGTAGTGTTTATAAAATTGGATAGCCCACCACTACAACTATAATTGACGTTTTATGAACATTGCGCCTTCATGGGAGCTTTTGCAAAAGCATTTTCAAAACCAGGCGGGCTATTGTGGTAGAATGCCTGATTGTCGCGCAGAATGCTTAAGTTGGATTCCTGCTGAGACCCAAATGTCTTTATTTTCATTTGTCGGGTCAACGTTTTCCATGACAGTTTTTCTTAGGGCTTTTGCATTAAAGCTGCCAATGAGTGTTCTCTCCCTTCCGGAATAGAGATAAACTTTCGATCCCCTGTTGCTCATGGTATACCGTGAGGGTGGTTTCAACCACCCGGATACCGTGGTGCGTGGTATACGGGTATGTGTCACGTGTGTCTGGAGAAAATGTTTTGATGGCGTACGCGACGGGATTTTCACGTTCTTCATGCCATGACCAGCCAGACATATTCGGTAAACCCTGTTACCCTTTCATATTAATTTTAGCCTAGTATACGGTAAGAAGGCGATCACGAGAGCACCCAGACGTAGGCGGCTATATAGGTAGATACGCAGACGGAAACGCTCAATGGGCCTGCAGTGGTTCGCACTTAAATATTTCCTGCTTAATGAGTAAACATGGCTGCCACTGTATTAGTATGGACAGCTGGGCGAGTTGCTTTGAGGGCATTATTGAAACATTTCGGTGCGTGCGCAATAGACAAAGCACAAAAGGCGAAAGAACCAACAGGCGTGAATTCACAACTCAGATTATTTAAGGAAGTACACGGAGTATTTATCCCTGGGTAGCTGAAAAGTTCATGTACAGGGTCGTCCACTCTTAGTACGAACACCGCGCCGCGTGGCTGCGCTCCGCGGGGCGCCAGCGCTAGCGGTGCGGCCGCGCATCGAAGCTTATCGGCACAGGCGCACAAGAGCTTGGAGGCGGGGCTTCGTTTCGATTAAAAGCGCGGGAGCGCGCCGCGCCTGTTTTGCCGTGAAGCAAACTTAATGCACCTGAGAAACCACAAAGCGTTGCCGGAAAGCGGGCTTCGCTCAGCGCAACGTGTTGACAGTATTTGAGAAGTGAGCGGTCCCTCTTGTTTAAGTACCATAATACTTGTTTAATGTATACATTGTTGCAAACTCTAGAGTATTGGTTTTGCTTGGTTTGTAGTGCTTAAGTCAGTGAAAGAATTTTGGCACTGAGTGGTGCTCTGAGAAGTTCCGACTACCGAGAACTATTTAACGTGCACTGAAATTACGTGCGCACGGGTATTTCTGCATTTCTCCCGCATTTAAACACGGCACATGCTGCCGCGGTCGAACTTGTGTCTGCAGACTAATTTTAGCTGAGCTCTCGACGACTAAGCCTCCGCAGCGGGGCTTTCTGACGGCTCTGCACACTCTGCAAGTATCGAGATTCACGGGTCTAAAACATTGGCTTTGCGTGCTTGTTCTGAAGTATCGGAATGCTCTACAGCTTTACAAGTGTAAAGAAGTTTGCAGACATGGGCAGTTGGACACGAAGTTTATTGCTTGTGCGCTACGTGTCCCAAAGTTCGCAACTATCAGTAGCGGGTAGGTTCCCCTCCAGCTCCAATAACCGCATTAATTCTATTGGGGAGGCTGCTGTATAGGGACCGACAAATGTTGGTGTCGGCCCTGATTCGCTCCCACTCCTCTTGAACAATGGCCCAAAGCACGTCCGCTGAGACGGCACGGAGTTGTCGGTGCGCCAGCGCAAGCTTCATGTTCCCCCACACATTTTCAATAATATTTAAGTCAGGCGACTGTGGAGGCCACTCAAGAACTGCCACGTCGCGACGCTCTAAATATGCAGCAACTTTCTTTGATTTATGAATGGGGGAGTTGTCATGCTGCAGGATGAAATCGTTCTCTGGGAATGGTCCCCCAACGAGATATGGGAGCAGTACGTCGTCCAAGAGCCCGCAGTAGGCATCTGCCGTGAAGCGACCTTCAATTCTGACAAGGGGTCCCAGCCCTTGAGCGGTTACGGCGCCCCAAACGCTCACTGCCGAACGACCGCTGGCTGCCACTCGTTGCATGTATTCCGGCATATACCTGCAAAAAATCAACATAAGTTATTAGCGTCTGAATCAAATCCGAAGGACATGAATTATGTTCTAGGTGGTTCACTCTTGTAGCTGTTGGATATACAGCCGCCCATTTTTTATCCTGAACGCGCGAACGTCGACCGCCCAGTCGATAAGCGCCGTTTAACGAAGCACATCGGCAAAATAAACGAGAATACGTGCATCCCTGCGATGAACAGTCCTGTGCAGCTGACTTCTGCTAGGCTGTTTCGGGAACCGCACACCAGGACGCCCGAAACATGCGCTTACAGACTCGATGGTCGATGCTCGCGCATTCAGGTTAAAAAATTGGCGGCTGTACTACATTGACGGGACCAAACAAGTTTTCACTTGATGACGTCATACAAAATATGGCAAACGGCGCCGTATTTTTCTCACCTCACATCGCAACATAGATGACAATTTATAACATACCCCTAGACTCTGGCAGAACGTCTTTTCTAAGTATCGCACAGTGCGAGTAAATTGTTTCTTTCATATCTACTATTTTATTGGAGCAAATACTCTCTATTCTATTACATCCAGTATCTTCTGGCCAAAGTTTGCCTGAACATGGCTTAAACTAAATTTAAACTTTTGGACTGGCATTATTATCAGCTGATCATATCTGTCCGCTGAAACAGAAGTATTCTCATTATTATTATTATTATTATTATTATTATTATTATTATTATTATTATTATTACTTTCGCTTATATGAACACATTTATCGTAAGGGCAATATTTCCTGAATCTAAAAGGTATTGTGGTAGTTATTATGCAGAGAATGCAGTGACGGCAGGCAATGCGGCATTTGTCTTCTTTGAAGTAGTTTCATAACGGTTTCGGGCCACCAAAACACGTTCTGGAATACGGGAACTTAAGTAAGTGTTACCTACCGGCAGTTTTGGGGCCGCCAAACCCGCTGCCGCTGGTCCCACCTTGTCGTAAACGAAGATTCATCAGTGAAGACGACCTTCGCCCAGTGTTCCTCGGTCCATTGCAGGTGCTCTGTTGCAAAGTCGAGGCGTTTCTGCTTGTTCACTCCACTTACGATGGGCTTCTGAACTGCCGTTCGAGACTTAAGGCCTGCCGCGTACAGGCGACGTTTCACGGTCGTGTTAGAAACACGCGTCAGCCCTGTACTTTGCTTGATTTCATCAACAGTTGCGCTAGGATTGTCCACAGCTGCTGCCACTATGGCCATGTCCTCATTTTCGGTTGTTACTTGCGGGCGAGGTTTGCGTGGAGCATCCGTAATCTTTCGTTCGTTCCTATACGCCTGGATTATACGGTTAATTGTGGAGAGCGGCCGATTTTTCATTGCAGATATCTGCCTTTGCGTATGGCCTTGCAGGCTCAGGTCCACAATGTCCCTCCTTTCGCTTTCGGGAAGACGCGACATAGCTGCTTGTCAAACGTTCACCGAAAAGTGATGCAGCCTTCCTAGGTCGCAGCCGTTTTTTTACCGAGCGAATGCCATAAAAGAGCAACAAAATAGAAAGACCACAGTTCCTAACTGAAATGCTCATAGCGTGATGTTAGGCCAGCCAATCAATATAATCTCAGTAAAACAACGTCTTCTGACTCGAGCGTATACAGCTTTTCATTGGACAGACGGCACAGTTAACTTGAGAATCATGTGCAACCCCGTATCCGTATCGCCAGGAGATAAGAATGTGTGATGCCCATACTACATGAACCCCAACAGGCCCGCTTAGGGTGATCTTGGAAGGCCAGAATGTGACGGCCCAGCGGAACTTTCTGGACGAGTTCATTTACACGTGTACTGACGATCAAGGTGAAAAAAAAGCGAACCAGACACCACAGACGCTAGCGCCGTCCCGTCCATTTCCCTGTTTGTGTTTCTTTGAGCGACTTATGTTTCGATAACGTGCACGTGGGTGAGACGGCAGGCTACTTCAGCAGTGGCCCCAAGAATATTGTAAGTTATTGTCCAAAAATATGCTGAGGTTAAACTTAGGGCGAACTCGCATAAGACACTCCCCGAAGAAAAGACACGACACATACAAGCACTGTGTGTGGCGTGTACGGCTCGTCGGCTGAGTGCACGGAAGGCTGAAATTAAATCAGAAGTATAGGGTACTAAAGTACGAAGGAGGAGGGGAAGAACGTCAAGGCGCTGACGCAGTCCTTGGGATTTTATCACACATTGAAAACTTATAAATTGTTGCGTTCCTTGAGTTTGGCTAGGGGGTAGTAAAGACAAGAATCTGGAAGATGCGACCCTCAAGAAGAAGCTGTTTTCCGACGGTCGGGCATTTAAGTGGTGATCACGGTGTCATTACTCGCGCAGGTATATTGCAGTGAATTACATGTTTAAGCAGAAGGGTGGACACGTATAAAGTGGTGACAAAGAGTGGGGCCCCTGTTTCCCACTAAAAACCTAAATGGACGGAGCAAACGAAGCTATTCGTATAACAATACAGCAGAATAAAAGAGGTGCAATGCAGGCCTCCGCGGAAAGTAAGTGCCAGAATATAAACGCCCCGATGTTACGTGATATTGATACTTTTGAAAAAAGACAAGAGACCTTAAGACCAACGTCGCGGGATGAATATTCAGCTGGTGTTTCGTCATGGACAGAAAATGAAACAGTGCCCGTGCGCACGCAGTTTCAGGGCACGTTAAATATTTCCCGGTAGTCGAAACTTCTCAGAGCACCGCTCAGTGGCGAAATTATTTCGCGGATTTAAACACCGCAAACCAAGCAAAACCACCACTCTAGAGTTTGCAACAATGTATACATTACACTGGTATTATGGTACTTAAACAAGAGGGACCACTCATTTATCAAATACCGTAACTACAAAACACGTTGCGCTGAGCGAAGCCCGCTTTCCGGCAACGCTTTGTGGTTTCTCAGGTGCATTAAGTTTGCTTCACGGCAAAACAGGCGCGGCGCGCTCCCGCGCTTTTAATCGAAACGAAGCCCCGCCTCCAAGCTCTTGTGCGCCTGTGCCGATAAGCTTCGATGCGCGGCCGCACCGCTAGCGCTGGCGCCCCGCGGAGCGCAGCCACGCGGCGCGGTGTTCGTACTAAGAGTGGACGACCCTGTACGTAAAAGAAGTGTCAAACAAACCAACAAGAAAAACAAAAAAAGATATTATGGGAGTAATTTTTAGATGAGTGATATCTACAACGTGCAGCCGAATGTAAGAGTTGAGTATGGCTCAAAAAGGTGAACTGTTTGTCAGCACAATCGATGTGCTGCTGACGCGTTTATCGGAACACCGTCTGATATGAAAGGCGTCTATTATTTCCCAGGGTAGCCTGTTTCTGTGATTAAACAGAATGCCCGCGTCATAGCAAACAGCATAACTTTAACGTTTCCTGCAATGCTCGGCTAGGTGGGATATGTTCATTAAGGCGAGTGTTTGATGATTGATTTGTGGGGTTTAACGTCCCAAAACCACCTTATGATTATGAGAGACGCCGTAGTGGAGGGCTCCGGAAATTTCGACTACCTGGGTTTCCTTAACGTTCGCCCAAATCTGAGCACACGGGCCTACAATATTTCCGCCTCCATCGGAAATGCAGCCGCCGCAGCCAGGAATCGAACCTGCGACCTGCGGGTCAGCAGCCGAGTAGGTGACCACCGGGGCGGGGCACTAGACCACCGGGGCGGGGCAGTGGGTTTATCGCGTAGTATTTTATGTATTTCATGGGTATTTGTAGTTAGCAGGAAAACATTTATAATTAGTAGCTTTTTCATTCAATTTTGTACTCATCTTTATTTTTTTTCAGCAGTTGGTTGGTTAAAAGGTCTAATTAAACAATATTTTAGAACACAAAATATAGTCTGAGTAACGCGAGGCAACAGTAAGCAACATGTATTTAGTGGCGTCGTAATTGCGTGTGTCGGCATATATTTAAACTCTGGCTAAATATAACTGGGGAACTGTATGCACGACCGCAGGGCCATAAATTAATTATCTATACCCTGCACCTCACGAACTTTCCAGTTTCTTTTGAAATGCAAACATTTTTTTTCATTGTTCCCTAAAATTTTCATTGTTCCATGCCACTCAATTGTGCGCATGGAAGCTTATCAGTTTCCCCTGTTTCATGCAGGCCCTGCTGTCCCAAAACAAGAGCGGCAACGATACCGCGGAGCTACACCGACAGCTGGAGAGACGTCTACTCTCGTTTCTTGACCGAAGAGCCATCGACACCGACACGCTAGCCGCACTGCTCGCTGCGTACACACTACTTATCCTCACTGGTGCCACGGGCAACGGGCTGGTCTGCTTGGCGGTAGCACGGCGACCCAAGATGCGCACGGCGCGCAATTTGCTGATTGTGAACCTAGCGGCCGCCGACCTTCTGCTCTGCCTCTTCACCATGCCATTCTCGCTGGTGGAAATTGCGCTCAAGATCTGGCCACTGGGTGGCACAACGTGCAAGTTGGTGGCTGGTCTGCAGGCCACCAGCGTTTTTGTTTCGACGCTGAGCATCACGGCCATCGCCATCGACCGCTACCTTGTTATTGTCTATCCAACCAAGCAGCACTGGTGCTTCTCGGCGCTGGTCGGCATGCCGCTCATCTGGCTGCTGGCACTGCTTCTGTCCGTACCCATGTTCATGTACCGCGTGCTCGACCACATCGAGCTGCCGGATCCCGCGCGAGGCACAGTGGTGCACCTCGAGTACTGCGTAGAGCACTGGCCCGTCGAAGAGGGCCGCTTCTACTACTCCATCTTCTCAATCGTGTTCCAGTACTTCATGCCCATCACCACCGTGACTGTGGCCTACGCGAGTATTTGCCGCCGCCTGCGCGTGCGACTCGTAGCCAAGGCTGGCCCGCTGAACCAGAGCGCACCCCGCCAACAGCACGACAAGCGCCGCATGCACCGCACCAATGTGCTCCTAGTGGCCATTGCCGCCATATTCGCCGCGAGCTGGCTGCCGCTGCACATCCTCAATCTGGTGGCTGACTCGACGCCCAGCCTCACGGCAGACTCTCGCCTTTATCGTGTCTACTTCGCCTGCTGCCACATGGCCGGCATGAGCTCGGCCTGTTCAAACCCTCTGCTCTACGGATGGCTCAATGACAATTTCCGACGCGAGTTCCGGCGCATTCTGTCCACATGCTGTCCGCGGCTGCGAACTCGGCGTGCGTCGGCTACTGGGCCGCCTTCGGAGAGCAGGCCGCTCACGGGGCAGGCGCTCGTGCTGTTTCGCCGCCAACAGCGGCCTCACACCCAAGACACTTGCGTGGAAGCCGCTCCGCCGCAACCAGCCGAAGACCAGTACGAGACACTTGTCGTCCTCAGCCAGCCGTGAACTCGACAGATGGCCAGTTACTATCACCTACAAAATTTTACAAAAGAAACTGTCTTCATACTGCCTTCAATATTCTGGTACGGCTCACAGCTACCTTATGAAATGTCAGGACTTTTCAAAGCACACTAGATGCCGTGAACTGAGCTGTACTTTTTTATTATTTAGTTCAAATGCGTGTTTAGTTTAAACAGCAGCGCCCTACTTTACTAAGCTGTGGTGCACACTGCAATGCGGCTGAGCTACTATGGCTGCACTTGTGAATAATCGTGGTTATTGAGTGTATCTGTAACTGAATGTGCTGCATTGCGGAAAAATTGTGGAAGCCGTAGGTAACTTCGAAAAAGGTATCTTTTGGTACCGGCTACGTGGCAGCCATAGGCTTGCGCAGGGTATACCCCGCTCGAAGAGGCAAAGTTTCATCGCAAAGCCTCTTCCCATTTTGACCGAGTCTGGAAGATGTGTGTCACACTAAATGAAAAAAAAAATGAAAATTGGGTGATAATGTGCTTTCCACAACGGTCTGCTTTAGGCCCCTGGCTTTTAGGCACTAAAGATTGAATGTCAGCAGTTATTGGAGTGCAACAATGTCGTCTGAAAAGAGAACCTGTATAGGTGTACCCTTAACGGGAAGTGTTCGACTGAGTGTTATAAAACAAATTTTCCCTCTTTTCCCACCCCTTCGTGTGCACGCCTGAGGATACATTTATGACTCCGTCTCCTTTGCGTAGCTTGAAGGTCACACAGCAGCGACACCTTACTTTACAATGATGCGTTGGAGAATCGTCAATCTTTGTGTTATAAAACACTATCTTTGACTGTTGTCATATGAATTTTATGCTCAGATTGTTTTCAGGGACTTCATTTTTCGGAAGTAGACTCGCTGCTCAATGCCATCTTAATTTGTTCAATGCCCATTTAAGTGCCACTGTTTTCGATTTACATGTTAATGGCCCTTCCTACCAATTTGCATTCGTTGTCCAAGAGAAAAAACGGTTGTACAGCACTAGTATCTGTTCCTTATCGCTGAGTGACGAATTACAAAGCGACAACAACACATATCTAGAGTATCCAGTTTCTTCTAAGCTATAGATCCTGAAAAGTGGTCATTGTTAAAATGTTCATCTGTAGTTTCAAGTCTGCGGACACTGTATTATCAAGTTCCTGGTGAAATAAAGGGCCTGGGTATTCTCGGTGTTGAAAACTTGCATCTGAAGTGTGGGTAATGATGGCAACATAGCAACGCTTACTAAATAAGTCTGTTTTTGTGTCAAAGCGAATCTACGATGCAGCAAAATTCGTAGAGTCACAGCATTAATACGAGGACGGATCATCCGCGAATGTGTATTAGCACTTCTGCCACAGACACTCCACAGACACCGGAAGAAGCGACTGTCCTCGATGACGTTATTTCTCAAACTCAACAATTTTTGTGGTCTGTTTTCGTCTACAATGATCCGAAAATAAATGTTTCCCAAACAAAAGGCAAGTTAAAACAATCCAAGAATTCAAGATTTGTGAAACTTTTAACAAAATGACAAAAAGAAAATGGCATTCATAAAAAGTACGAGATAGCCTAGAAAAATCTAAAAATATAAGCAATGCCAGCCATATTGATAAAAATTCTCAATAATAGCATTCATCACAAGTCTGAGGTAACCGTAAAACATTTAGAAATGGAGGCTTTGCAAAGGTATTACCATCGCAAAAATGCCGAAAAGAATACTATCATGACAGTGTGAGGTGACTTCCAAAACTGAAAAAAAAAATTCATCTTTACTTTTTTGATTTTCAGAGGTCACCTGACAATTTTGATGAATTTTAAAGATTCACAAAGGTAAATTTGTCATCCTTGTATATTGGACACAAATGTTGCCGCAGATGAAATTCACAAATGCAAGGTAACTTCGAGACATGAAAAAATTTCAAAACTTGCTAAGACAGAGTCTGCAGGCCGCTGTTACGACTGGCCTGCTGCAAGAGCCCACGGAAGAGTAGCGTGGTGCTCGGCGGAAGTTCGAACTGCTGGCCCATGAACATCAGGAGCAGAGAGCCAAGGCGGGCAGCGACTCGTGAGAATGGAACGTGACAGAAGTTTGTTTACACATTGTAAGACGACTCATTTCTTGTCGAGCGAAAGCTCCACGGCTCTTTATATGCACTTCATATCTCTTGTCAGGGTAACACCTTCATTTGAAATGTCCAATCACTGTACGAGTGGTCATTTGAAGGCAACGTCCCTCTGACACATATGGTCACCTTCTCCAAGAGAGCGTCCACTGGACCTTCTCCAATAACCGACCGCCACGAGAGAAGAGAGAGGAAAAGTTGTCCCTCTGATTACTGTCAAGCTTTGACGCATCGTGTCAGCAATCCACACCACTCGTCCCAAAACAGGTACCCCACAAGATGCTTCTCCACGCACGCATTCCACCCCCCGCCCACCTTCCTCACATACTTGAAAGACTTCAAAGGTGAAGACCGGTCTCTTGCAGGCACTGCATCGTCTTTGCTGCCCATGGGACATACTAGTTCTCTGAAGCCAAAGGGGGAAGAGGCGGGGGGTTCCTTACTGCCCAAGGAAGGCTTCTGTGAACTGTTGGCACAATGCCTTGCAAACACTTAATGACGCCACCAGCAATTTTGGTGAAAAGTAAAAGTCGTCACAAGGGCGAGAAAACTTCAAGACAGAAAAATTTCATATTTGCAAAAGTCTAAAAGGTCTAAAAGGGTGAAAAAAATTCCCCAAAGTGTGAGGATTCCAAATATCTAAAAATTCAAGCATTATGGCAAAGTTTCTTTGTGAAGTGGTGCGTGCATTGTCACCTCTATATAGAACCACAGCACTTAATATATGGGTTCCATTATGTATTGAACAACTTGTAAACACTATCTCCAGAACCAAGCAAGCCGCTACAGTACTTAGCTTGTGTCCGAAAAAGCATTGGTTGGAACCACAGCGCAGGTTCTACGGGAAATAAGCGAAATTCATTCTTTTATGTATGCACTGAAACTCACAAGTTCACCTTTTGTTTTTACGTTAGAATAGTATTATTGTACACAGCATCTTCCAAACATTGCTTCCTGTATCCTGACAGTAGACAAGTGTGTACAGTGTGCAGTTCGTAACTGAAAGGGCGCTGGTTTGAACAGCAGTGTTGGCATTGCAAAGAAAACAGTAAAAATGAGGTCATGCCATGAAGCGGGTACCGACGCTTAAAGGACCCCTGACAACGAAAGTTTTGTTTGCGACTTCTTTAGTGTAATATGTAGCATTGCGTCTAATTAGACCGCCATTGAATCGTAAATACTCAGAAGCATGGTATAATTAGTGCTAGCATGGTTAATTCAGTACCATTTTGCGTCAGTTCTAAACGCCCGCTTAAATACTACAAGAAACTAGCGCCCTACAGCTGGGAAGCGCGTGAGACTACGTGCGCTCAAGCATGGCCTGGCTAGACTGCACCTCCGCGCGCTTCTTCTTTATGGCCTTCTCACTCGTCGCGAAAGCCATGAGAGAGTTTCTGAGTATGTTTCGCCACCCGTCGGCGGTATGGGCGCAACGACCCTGACCTTCCAATTACTGCGCCGCGCACACGACACAAGAGAGTTTGTCGATGGAATGGGGATTCTCGACAGAGAGGGGAATCATAAAAGAAATCAGGGATAGAGGGAGGATCGTCTACTTTAAAAAAAAAACTAATCTTACCAGACGGCTTGCCGCATAATGTAGGTATGCATATGTTCGTGGATAATACAAGCTGAAACTCAGTAAAAATGCGGAGGAATCGGCTAACGAGAGGCATAATTCAGGAAGCATAAACCACTGGAAACGATCAGAGAGAATTAGAAACAGTGCTGCACCTGTTCTGCAAGCAGAGAGCACCAACTACCTTTGGCCCTTGGTCTCGTTGGACAACAACATCGCAATTAAGAGAGGTCGCTTGCAGAATCACAAGTACACCTTCCCTTTGCCAGCTCTTTTCGATTTTTTTATTTTTTCAAATACGTTTGGAGGGGTTTTCAAGGCTAAAAGCTGCGGTCTACACAGCTCTTTGAAACGCGCACGTGTGTTGTATATCTTATGGTTAAAAAAAACTGCGTATAAGGAGAAAGAAAGTAAAAAAAGACAGGACCCTCGCTGCTGAATAACCCTTTCGGACGGCACGCACAGAGAGTGGTGGTGTGCATTGTCAATGTGTTAACACCACCTGGAAATACTGGTTTCGGAATCCCCAAGCTCTTTTGCATTTTTTGTACTGCAAGTCACGTCCATGGAGAATGCGAAGTACGCAGCTGCTTAATTAAGTACACTCGCAAGCGACTTGCGCCGGAACTAAAACTCTAGTGCGAATCAGTTCTGTGCTATCATTCGAGTTTGTAGAATATGTTTGGAAAGAGCAACTTACAACATTACAACTTTCCGACAAGTAAGCAGCTTTTTTTCTAAAAATTATGAATTCTATTGTGGCTTAGTGCTATAAGCAGGTTGTTGTCCATTTCCGTTTATCTCTAGTGTGGCTTGCTTTATCATGGGACTTACCAACACTGCTGCATTTCATTCGGTGCTTTATCACTGTTAAGTCTGCAGTGATTTCTCAACTCGAGAAAGCTGTCGCACAACCCTCAGTACGTGCATTATATACGCACATCAATATATATTAGCTGTGTGAAGATGTATTGCTGTGTTCCATATTGCAAGTCCCGTTCAGGGAAAACACGAAAACACCCTGTGTTCCTTCTCATCAACTCGCAAACACTGAGCTGTGCGCCAAGTGGCAAAAGAATATTAAGAAGTGGAAACATTGTCATCAACGAGAAGTCTGCATCGACTGTCGTATGCAGCCGACACTTGCGCGACGAAGACTATGTGCCTATACGTTCAGCATCATAAATGTTATTCCTGACTCCGCACCTATTCGTTTTGAGGACTACCCTTCCCACTTCATTCCAAGGTCAAAGAAGCCTCGCAAATATCCTGCTTCACGAGCAGGGCCGGATTAACAGTGCGAAGAGGCCGGTTAAAAAAAAAAATAAGGGGGCCTCCTCCCCTCCACCTTTATTTCTCACTTTGTCATCGGGTCATGCTTGAGACTTGACGCTTATTAGATTTAGCTGCCAAGGACACATACCATATTTATTCAAAGCCTCTCCGAAGTGTTTTATGTGACCTGGGCGTTTTCATTCTTGCGGAGCACATGGAGAGCTTGTCATCGTAACGGTTATATCAGGAGACGAAAACACGTGGCCAGCATTAATATTTGTCTGGTTCGTTGTATCATACTGAAAGAAGACTAAACTGAGCAAGAAGTTGAGACGAAAAGAAGAAATTCATACGAAACTTAGAAGTGCAGTCCAAGCACCGTGTGTGTTCCTTCCATTCGTCTAAACCTATTGTGTTGTTTACCCTTATTTCAATAGAGGGCATCTTCCCTCGACAACAAGGGAGTGTCTTAGTGAAAAATAGCTTCCTTTATTTGATTCAGCTTCACTGAATCGATACCGCACGTTTTGGTTGCCTGCGCGCAAGCACTGCTGAAGTTGACAGGTGGGCCTTTTTCAGAAACCTTTCACCCGCACTTACAGTAAATACGCTACCAATCGTTTATCTCGTTTAGATTTCATACAACAACACATATTTAAGGGTGTATGGTAGGGTAACCACCCTCCAAACAAAAATTGAATTTGCGATTTCAACACCAAAAGATCCACTGTACTTTGAGGAACTAACTTGTCGACAGGTTGCTTCAAGCGGTTTAAAAACCGCGATGGATGGATGGATGGATATGGCTGTACCCTTTAGATCGGGCGGTGGCTAGCGCCACCAAGCCGTAATACTTAATGAACCCAAAACTATATTTTTTTCCTTAAAAAGTGAGTTTGAGGATTCGTACTTTGCAGTGAAGAGTTTAATTTTCACTCGTGCCTTGAATTTAGCCACCAGTCAGATAACCTCCTTCTAGTTAAGTCTACTTGCTTAAAGTCTATTTTGCCCTCCCGGTCCCTAAACCCCAGTGCTTTGAAAAACTCTGCGCCATCATCCTGAACTGTAGGGTGAAGCCCTTTACAGAACATTATCAAGTGTTCGGCAGTTTCTTCTTCCTTTCCACACGCACTGCGTACTGTGTCTACCCCTTTGTATTTGGCCCAATATGTCTTGGTTCTGTCTTGGTTCTGTCTTCTGGCGCCGAAGTGTGCTTCGCGCCATCTGGCGTAAGCAGTGTGGTCATGCAAAACTTTGTTTTTTTTATTGCGGTTTTTATAAAATTTTCAAGCTCACTGTACTTTTTATAAAAATTCGAATTGATTTCGATGAACTTTGTATGCGCGAGTTACAACAAGTTAGACACAATCTCAGCTAAAAAATGCCGATTTCCTAAAAAGAGAAAGTGTAAAAAATTCACACAACAATACGCACCCACTGTGTCCTTGTGCATGCAGTAATTTTATTGTTTTACCAACAAGTTCACGAAAATTGTAATATTTCGTTTGTTCAAATGTAACTTATGAGTCTCTAGAATAACACGGCTGAATATTATTACATTAGTTTTGGTAGTTGCAGACAAAAGGTACATTGAATAGGTGAACCTACTTTAAAATTTGGGAGAGGGCCTATAAAGGATACGCAGCCTAAGAATAAAAAAAGGGTGTCACTTCATACCTAGTGACATTTTTTGTGTGAGCACGTAAAATTTTATGGAAATCTAGCAGCTGTTTCCAACACATTACACTAAAACTGACATATGCCATTTATCCTAACATAAACCCTTGAGCTCTTCTAAGGCAGCATTTCGTTATAGTGAGAGTATGCATATTGCATATGCCTACTGATTACGACAAGTAATACAAATGGTTTAAAATTTAAATATCTCATATTAGGTGCAATAAATACTAAGCGCAGTAAACAATATTTCAAACAGCTAGGAACCACTCTCTATGCACCTTTGCGTTGCGCGTTGAACCGTAGCTGCTAAAATCTTCGTCAGGCTGTTGTGTGTTCATCCACTGGATCAGTTCCTTCCCTCTACACAATTCATGGTATTGGGCGAGTGAAAGGTTTGTACCACACGCTGCAGAACTGTGAGCTAAGTTCAAGATTATGCACGTTATGCAACGAACAAACTCTTAAAAGCATGTATATTTATTACTGAAGTAGGTAATATGTTTCTATCAGGGGCTTACAGCAGAAAGAGTAAACTTTATCGAACAAAACAATGAAGCCGGCCATTTTTTCTGGTCCTTGGGGGGCTCCCTAAGACTGGAAGGCCCAGTTCATTTAAACCCTTTGAACCCTCGATAATCCGGCACTGTTCACGAGGTTCGCCCCTACGTCAAACCTCAAAGAAGTAAAAGTGGAGACCAACGAAACTGGTCTAGGTGTTGCAACTTCACAAGACGCTTTTACTGAACAAGAAACAGTAAGTGTTTGCACGCAAACACTAAACAGTGACGTTCATCGCCCGGGTCAATACCATACAATGATAAGACGATTGCGCTCCTATACAATTTTAAATGCGAGAAGGTGCAGCAACTTCTGAAAGAAGAGAAAAAGGCGTGCCAATATGATCGCGAAAGCTAGCACCACGCATGTGTTAAAAAAATTGCAACAGATTCACAAAAAGGAGAGAAAAGGACCGTGTTTATTTTGCATCAAATACAATGTGACGGAAGAAAGCAATCAGCACGCCCAGACGAAGTTGTTATGGAGTGTGTGATATGGCGCTTTCTGGCCCAAAGAGTCTACGATCATATTCGCACTTCGAGGCTTTTGACACTGCTAGAAAAGTGCACTCTATAGGTACAAGCCCAGCATCATCAGGTATGAGCAATGCCATAAATCATTTGTGCGTCTTCAATGATTAGGCAACTTGTTTTTCAACGCGTAGTGAGTGATCAAGTGCGCCCGAACTCATGTGCCGATGGAGCACGCGCTGCACAGAGCGGCGGAAGAAGGTCAGGGTCGCAGCGCCTCCCCCCCTCAAAGCAGCGGCGAGAGGCATGTACTACACCCAATGCGAAGGCCGTAAAAAGCGAGCGCGCAGGTGCAGTCTAGCCCGGCCGTGGCCCAAGCTTCGATGACGCTGAACGCGCCGTTTTCGAAAACCCGCGGCAGGTGAAACGATGTGGGTGTTTCAAGCACGCCCTCCTAAAAAATAATAAATAATAGCGTTCCTGGCGTACCCAGCCAAACCCACCTTGGGAGCAGCCCGACAACAGAACGACAGGGGTGACAAACAATAGTCCTCGCTGGGGCAGTTGGGCTGTTGTGAGTGCCCCCGGAAACGTTATCTGATGTCGACAATACTTGCTTGACCTCTGCAACGCCACGAGGGGGTCACTACTGGTTTGCGTAGTAAAACCACAGAAAATGTCGATTGTACCAGAATACTCGAACGAGCACGCATATTTTATTTAAAACCAAATTACAATACCTCATAGGCAACGCTCTTCTCTAGTAATCGGTCAAAAGTTCTCCGCACATGGGAGGAGGAGGGAGGAGGAAGCAACAAAAGGGAGAAGGCAGGGAGGTTAGCCAGACAGACATCTGGTTGGCTACCCTACACTGAGGTATTAGGGAAGGGGACAAGAAAGACGAGAAAGAAGGAAGAGAGGGAAAAGAAAAAAAGAGTTGGGGAGAGACTGACAGTCATTTCACTACGCATGTCAGAAGCATTCACACAAGCCTGTTTTTCTCAGGAAACACAGCAGGGCTTTCACTGCCTTGTGGGCTGTCAGCGCATGTTGACGTTGCTGTAATAGCACCTGCACAGAAAAAGGCCGATCATCCACTCTCAAACAAAACAAGCATCTCGAGTTTCCGAAATTGGTGTGAGGGGTCCTTCAAAGGGCCCCTAATCGGATGTGTGCATTAAGGGACAAGGAAGCCAATAGAGTTTTTAGTTTACCGTTAGCGTGATAGCGGATGTTAAGGGAATGGCGTTACCGTGAGGCAAACGTTCGTTGCAGACAGCGTCTTACAGTTTAGTGGGAAAGCGGTTACGTGACTTACGTGCTCCAGCTGGGATGAGGGTTGATAAGTTAAAGAACAGTTAATAGTAAAAGAAAACGAGAATGTTTACCTGTGTCACCACACGAAGCATTGTTAAAAGTTTCCTTTAGTAATAATATAAGTAAATATATACGAACCACGCACCAAGCGCGAAAACGTTTATGCTGCCGATTTGTTTACATCGATCTTCAAATTAAACCTAGAGACGTTACAAATAGGAAGCTATCGCAAAATTTACCCTAGCGTATCCGCAATACTCGGTTATTGAAGCTAAAGGCGTGTTCACACTAGAGAGACAAGGCACTGATTTTGGTCTGCGGGCTGTCTTTAGAAGTGTCTTTTCTCATGTTGTCAGCCTAGGTACACTGCAAAGACACAAACAGTTCACGGGTGGTCTCACGAAGACCCCGCCCGCGTTTTGTGATGCTCACAGTCTTTTGTTGGCCAATTCTGCTGTCACATTGGAGGCACATGCAGTGACACGGACTTAACTTGCACAATTGCACCTCATTTTCAGCCATGCTCCCCTCTCTGTCATTGTCCCTCTTTGGCTACGCTGCGCAGCTCCCTCCATAATCCATGGTAACGAGGGATGGGGTGGTGCACACAATAGGGAAGCGAAGAAAAGACTTCCGTTGGGTGCTCCAGCTGCCTATTCAGACGCCGCGGGAGCCTCGGAGAGGGCATTGTTAACTTTCCCAAGATTGCTGGCTTCGTGGTCGTTTAAAGAAGACATGGGGAGAATTTTAGCTCAGCCGCTGATCTTCCGACAACACGCCGACGACAGATCTGCGGATGCGTTTTGCAGGGGTTTTCGGTCTCTCATCATGCTACACTGCGATGAAATGCTGTCTTTTGAGGCGTCGTCATCGTCGTCAGCCTAGTGTGACCAGTGCGTCTGGCGACTTCGTCGGCGGGCGACTCGTCGGCCGATGGTTAGCGTCTGCCTCATGTTTTCGTCGGGCTAATGTCAGTGTCGTGTTGGTCTAGTGTAAACGCGCCTTACGGCTGCATGCGCACTTCGATCCCGCTATCACGGTAAGCCCGCTATCCCGCTAAGCCGGTATACTATAACTGTCTGATGTCATAAATAATGGGAATAGAATAGTTGAGGTGGCCGAAGTGTTCTACAGAGAGATAAACAGAGTCCTAAACAACCAGGGTGATATCGTAAGGAGCAATATTAGCCCAGAGAAATTCTACATCCTACCAGTTACGACAGGGAAGGCAAGAAAAGCCCTTGAGTGCAAAGTGGAAAAGCCGCTGGTTAGGATAAGGTAACAACAGACCTGTTGAAAGATAGCGGAGAAATTGTGTTACGAAAACTGGCTACCTGATGTACGAAGTGTCTTTTGACGAGAATGGTACCAGAGTTTTGGAAGAACGCCAATATCATCTTAATTTATAACACAGGATACGTCAAAGACTTGAAAAAAATCACATCATGTCCACGGAGTGAATCATCATGAGTGGGGCGAAGCTTGGAAGGGTTTTATCGGTAAACCGTGAATCGTCCATCCATCCGTCTGTCTGTTGCGAAAAGTAAACTGTGTATTCTTTTCGATATTCTTATTTCTATCACAATGATAGAACATAAACATCCGATTGCAGTTAATTGCGCACAATTAGAAAAGCATGGCTGGGACACAAGCGCTACTTAATGGGAAGCTGAATGCTTGTGTTTCGTTGAAGAAGAAACTGAATGATGAGAGCGCTAGTAATGACGACGGCGTAATATTGTTACGAGTGATTGTGTTTATTTACAGATGAGGTGAAATGGCGTCGGGAAAGAGTGGCGTACTTCTGAGACAGGCCTAGTCCACTTCACCCATCCACACAGTCCAAGCGCCGCTCCACTACTCTTCTTCTTCTTCGGCGGCCCGTAGGCTCGCGCATCTTCGTTGAATTTCCCCCAGCGGCAGACGAAGCTCGCCGAGTGAGTTAAATAGGCCTATGATGGTACTGTTTGAGGCGGGATACGTGAACAATTTGCGTAGTGCGCGAACGCCGGTTATTGGCTCTGACTCGGGCGACAACGTAATTCACGTCACTGAGTCGAGTGACTATCACGAATGGGCCGGAATAGTTTGCTAGAAACTTCCGGTACAATCCTTTTCTACGAACAGGAGTCCACAACCAAACGTGGTCACCAGGAGAAAACTCTACGGGGATATGCTTGGCATCGTATAGCGACTCTTGCTGTGTTCTTGAGAAGACAATGTTCGAATGCGTCCTAGCTGACGTGCTTCTTCAGCGCGACACAACGTCTGAGCGATGGACAGATCTTCCTGATGCGAGAAAGGTAATAGAGTGTCCAGAAAACTGCGTGTATTTCGTGCGTAATGCAGAAAGAAGAGCGAATGTCCAGTAACTTCATGGTTGGCGGTGTTATACGCGTAAGTAACAAACGGTAAGACGGCGTCCCGGTTCCTGTGGTCAGCATCAACATACATCGATAGCATATTCGTAAAAGTTCGATTTGTTCTCCCAGTGAGACCGTTAGTTTGCGGATGGTAAGGGGTGGAGTGGCGATAAGAGGAGCCACAGAGGCGCAAAATTTCTTCAACTACATCGGCGATAAATTGTCGTCCACCGTCAGTGATGACAACCCGTGGAGCACCGTCACGCAGTATGACCCGTTTTAACAGAAAAGAAGAAACAGCGGCTGCTGTGGCCGATGTCAGTGGGTCCGTTTCCGTACAACGCGTTAAAGAATCCACGCACACTAAAGCATATCGGTGACCCAATGTGGTCTTAGGAAGGGATCCGAGCAAATAGATGCCGACTTTTTCAAAAGGGGATGTCGGTGGAGGGATGGGCTCCAAATAACCTGCCGGGGCAGTGGTTGATCGCTTGTGGCGCTGACGTATAGCGCAGCTGGCGACGTACTGTTTTGTGGGCTTCCACATTTTCGGCCAGTAGAACCTCTCACGTAGTCGATGTAGCGTACGTGTGAAATCAAGATGACTGGATGTTATGTCATCGTGCATAGAACGAAAGACGACCTGGTGCAGGCTTTCCGGCACCACTAGAAGCAACGGGAGGCCGTCGGCTGAATAGTTTCTTCTATACAGCAAGCCATTTGAAATTTTAAAGTGCTTGTCGGCGGAGTTATGTGCAGCTTCGAGCAAGGGTTTCAGATTAGGGTCGCGCTGTTGCTCACGTTTGAAGCTGCTGGTATCTGGGAAGTCGGACGAAACAGAAACTAAATAGTCATTAATGTCATCATTGTCAGCGTTGGTGTGCACTGAAGGAAGGCGGGATAAGCAGTTGGCATCTGTGTGACATTGTCCGCTCTTATAGGTCACAGAAAAGATATACTCTTGGAGGCGCAACGCCCAACGAGCCAGCCGGCCAGACGGGTCGCGAAGTCCCACAAGCCAGCATAGTAAGTGATGATCAGTCACTATTGTGAACTCGCGGCCATGTAGATACGGTCGGAACTTCTGAATGGCGAAGACGACTGCTAAGCACTCGAGCTCGGTGACGGTGTAGTTCTTCTCTGCTCGGGTCAGTGTCCGAATGGCATATACTACGACGTGCTGACGGCTGTTGCAGAGTTGTGCAAGCACAGCACCAACACCTAGCCCACTAGCAACAGTATGAAGTTCAGTCAAAGCATCAGGATCAAAATGCTTTAGGATGGCTCCTGAAGTCAATAAAAACTTCAGCTGTTGAAATGCAGCCTCACATTTATCATCCCACAAGTACGGTGCGTCTTCATGAAGAAGGGACGTCAGTGGAGAGGCATGTTGTGCGAAGTTCTTAATAAATCGGCGGAAATATGAGCACAGACCCAGAAAACTTCGCAGGTCCTTCAATGTCCGTGGTGGTTCAAAGTTGCGAACTACTGCGGTCTTCTGTGGGTCTGGTCGCACGCCTTCTTTATCCACAAGAAAGCCTTATACCAGGGCTTGACGTTCTCCAAAATGACACTTCTTTGAGTTTAAAACAAGGCCAAATTCGCGTAAGCATTCAAACACAAGCGACAAGCGGTGGTTATGCTCTTGAAAAGTCTTGCCCTATAGATAATCACGTAATCTAAATAGAACATGCAATTTTCCCATTTTAGTCCACGGAGTACTGTATCCATAAATCTCTCGAATGTCGCTGGAGCATTGCACAAACCAAAGGGCATAACGTTAAACTCAAATAGATCGTCTGGTGTTATGAAGGCCGTCTTCTCTTTATCTGAGGGATACATAGGAATTTGTCAATACCCAGAACGCAAGTCAATAGAAGAAAAATAGGAGACAGAATGCAGGCAGTCCACGGCGTCATCTATACGTGGCTAAGGGTAGACGTCTTTTTTTTTTTATGGCATTTAGCCGACGATAGTCTACGCATAATCTCCATGAATTATCCTTTTCCCTGACTAGAATGACAAGAGCTGCCCACGGACTACACGATCCTTGTATGACGCCCTTCTTTAGCATGTCTTCTACTTGTTCAGCGATTACTTTCCTTTCTGAAGGCGATACGCGATAGGGCTTCTGGCGTATTGGTGGTGCTAGGCCTGTATAGATGCGGTGTTGCGTACGTGAAGACGGTGGCGTAATGGTAGACGTCTCGTCTTGGGCAAAGTCAAAGACTGAGGCGTAGCGTGCGATCACCTCCTGCAGCAGCGACCGTTCAGTTGAAGGAAGTTACTTGTTGATCATACGGTCAATGCAGGCAGAATAGTCGGGGTACGAGTTGGCGTGATTTTTCTTTGCATCCACCGACAGTTGAAGTGACCATATAGTAAGAGCATTTGCTCTTGAAAGCTTGCCAATTTAAGTCCTGGAGGCAGAGATGTCAGCTGCACGGAAACGTTCACAGTCCACAACTCGGCACAACCATCGACGGTGAGCACGAGGCAACGAGGCACAATAACGTTTTTCTTAAGTGCGTTACTGAAGTTCGGCTCGGCTAAACCGTAGTAAGAACCCGCACAAGAACGCGAAGATTTTACGCGCACAAACATTGCAGTATGCGGGGCCAAGCCGACGTCTTCAGACACGGAAAACACTTCCAAGCAGTCATCAACGGTATCTTTCGTCAATTGAGAGGGCAAAACGGGATGGAAAATAATCCAACCACTACCACAATCTAGAGTTGCACCACATTCACGCAAAAAATCTATACCTAGAATGACGTCGTGGGTCGCTCATGCAAGCACTGTTAATTCAGCTCTAAACATTTGATTTCCTACAGAAATTAAAACAGAACAAACACCCACCGGGCTCAACGTTTCTCCCCCTACACCGCAGAACGTAGCACTCCGATTCCAAGCAAACATTACTTTCGTCCCTAGGCGATTTTTAAAGACATGCTAATTATGGAAACGGCAGCACCGGTATCAACTAGTGCAACAGTACTCACATTGTCTACAAAAACACTCACTTTCTTCTGAACTATTACAACACGAGGTGGTCTTGCGGAAGATGATTTTGCGGCCTTGCCCCATTGGTCGCACCAGTTAGTTTCAAAGTGGTGGTAACGTCCCCGAGCGACGACGCGGGGACGGGGATCGCCGTTGGCGTGCGGGTGGTGGGGTAACGCTGCGGTCGGAGCAAGGCTAGTCAGCACGTGCTGCGTGTTGCCGTGGGAAAGAGCCCTGAAATGGTCAAGACTCGCCAGCAGGTACATAGGGCGTGTACACGTTGAATCGTGGAGCTCGCTGCTGGCGACGGTAGCAGTACCTAGTGATGTGTCCATATAGCCCGCATTTGCAGCAAGTACGGGTGTCGCGTCTAGTCATCCCCGGCGAAGTAGACCTCGTCGCTTGATAAAAGCCGGGCGATGGTGGCCGAGGAGTAAATCGCCGTGATGCAGCTTGCCTGCGTTCCTGGTTTTCGAGTGGCCGTTCACTCCATCGTTCGAACCGATCGGTGTAATTCGGGCGAGGCTCCAAGTAGCTCTGACGCATCCGAGGTACCAGTGGTTCACGGGGCCGTTGGTCAAATGCACACTGATGGCAGATATTGGCAGTAGCCACAGCTTGCAGTTGAGCAAGTTCTTCCTTCACTACTCATCTTATAAGAGAAGAGATGTCGTCCTGCGATGGAAGGTTGACACTTGCAATCATGGGCACATTGTCAAGACGTCCAAATTTCGGTAGAACTCTCCTCCTCTTTAGCGCTTCAAACGCTCGGCAGTGTCTCCTTAGGTCGGAAGGTGTGTGTCGGTCTTCCTCAGTGATAAGAAAATTGTACACGTTTTCCGCGATTCCCTTGAGCAGATGACCTACCTTATCTTCGTCAGACATGGTCGCACTCACGATTACGCAAAGCTTCAAGATGGCCTCGATGTAGGTGGTGCATCTTTCGCCAGGTAGCTAAGCTCTGCGTGAAAGCGTTTACTCCGCCTGCTTGACCTTAGCTGTTGAGTCACCAAAACACCTCTTCAGCTCGTCCACAAAAATGCCTCATGTGGTCTATGCACTCTCGTGGTTGTCGAACCAAAGAGACGTGGTGCCGACGAGAAAAAAACACCACGTTCTCGAGCTGCTTGGCAGTGTTCCGGTGGTTGCTGCGACTCACTCTTGGGTAGTGCTTGAGCCAGTCCTCAACATCGTCATCCGGCTGTCCCGAAAAGTTCCTCAGTGTACATTTCGGCATGCCACAGCGAGCTTGTCCTGGCGGGTGAGCGTGTTTTTTATCAGCAACGAGGTTGTTATGACCCGCTCCTGCGTCCTCCATGTCTGCTAGCTGCGGTGGCAAGCCTGCCAAGCGTCTGCTCCATCGCAAAATCGGTAGAGCTGGGTCGTCCAGATCGATGTACCCGGCACCTTCCACCGAACTGTTACGAGTGATTGTGTGTATTTACAGATGAGGTGAAATGGCGTCGGGAAAGAGTAGCGTACTTCTGAGACAGGCCTAGTCCGCTTCACCCAACCACACAGTCCAAGCGCCACTCCACTACTCTTCTTCTTCTTCTTCCGCGCCCCGTAGGCTCGCGCATCTTCATTGCAACATGTTTGCAAACTATCGGCACGTCAAACATTCGGTCCCGTACAGCGGCTATGGCTCGCTACTCGCTAGCGGCATGCGGCAAATTCGTCAGGCAGGCTCGGTAAAGTCAGGCTGCCTCGGAGTGCCGTTCCGTTCATACGTCAATTCTAGTTCACGCAGTTTTCTGTAGCACGCACATGATTACGCAGGACATCGTCCATGCACGGTTGATCAGCTCACACCACCACCCTCCGCCCTGTGGCAAAAAACTAGGTGGCGAATATGGAGCAGTTACTATTAATTGGGAAAGTACGTTGACCCGATATAAGTTCATTTGACGATGAAGAGTTCATCCGGTGAAAGAAGCACGAAGCGTACGTCCGTGCGTCCAATCTTTTCCTATGTGATTTCACGGGTTGACCCTCCTCCTGCAGCCGTCTTATATTGCACGGCGTGCCACCTATAGGTTGTATTCACGTGACGTCAGCTTGGCGGGCGCGGCAGCGAAAAATGCGCCAGCTCGGCTGGCAACCTCGTGGCCACCATTTTGAAGGGCACCATACCGGCGGCCAGCGACATATCGACAGTTGAGTCTGGCGGTTCCAACAGTTGCACACAAGTTACTGCGGGCACGGTGCTCTTGTTTTACTTTATTTGGATTTAGAAGGTACGAGATTTAACATTTGTGAAGCTGCTGAAGCCATGGGCAATGCGTTCTCGGCTCGCTTGAGCGTGTACGCCGAGAAATCGGACGCCGATGCTAAACAGTGATACAGAGACAAAGGGGCTCTCTGCAGTGTACGTTGAACAACTCATTCTGACGAGTTAGGAGGGCGCATTTGACTTCAGACTTGTTTCAAAGGTGGAACTTTGAAACATAAAGAACTGCTTGGTGCATATACAGCAAGTTTTGTCACGCACGAACGATTCAAAGCCAATAAATCTTTGGATGCTTCAATAGTGGGCGTTTCCACGAACCTTCACTAAAACGTAACGGTGACTGCATCGCTGTGGGCACAAAGGTAAGATAATCTGAAGTTATATTTTATTTGTAAGCGCTAAAGTCGAGTTCACTCATGAATTTGATACTAGTGCAATGTTTTACGAATCTAATTGAAGCACCGGGCTTAACAGCGCTTACGCATATGCACGTGAAAACACCATTGCATGGACCAGATTAGATTGTGGTGAAGAGCACATGAGACTGAAATTTCGACGTGGTTGGCTCACCCACAGCTTTAACCAATCGAATGAAAAGTATCAGGAGCATTAAATTATTCACTGTACCAAGGTTACAAGCTACCTACGCTTTGACACTTAAGTGTACTGAGCCAGGTCACTTTAGCGAGAAAAACAAAAGTGTGTGTCTCTCAATTAAGCTAGCGGAGTACCGCGCATGTATTATTATAAATAATCCAATGCTGAGTACTCCACCGTGTTGTGCTTTTCGAAGACATCTCTTCCAGGGCATTGAAACTGACTGCATATTCCGTGCTATTGTCATTTCCTTATTTTCGTGTTTCGTTCACATATGAAGTACTCAAAACCATCAGAATCCGAACTCAACTGAGTTTCTATTTGCAGGTGAACCATTCTCAAGCATTTATCCCACAGCCTTGCTAAAATGAGCCTGGCGAACACAGCTGAATCTCTCGCCACGACGCTTCGCCGCAACCTGCAGCATACGGCTACATGACAGCGAATAACTTTCGCCGACAAGGAATAAAGTTCAACGAGTTTTGCGTT
Source organism: Rhipicephalus microplus (assembly GCF_013339725.1). NCBI lineage: Eukaryota > Metazoa > Arthropoda > Arachnida > Ixodida > Ixodidae > Rhipicephalus > Rhipicephalus microplus. The sequence continues at coordinate 13,551,259 of NC_051172.1, read as the reverse complement.
TTCGGGCTCGTCACTCTTCCATTTTGTGCGATGGCTGCACACAAATACGGCACAATCAATCGTGATAATTGATGGTGGGCGCAAAACACCGCTCAACTTTAATATCATGCAGAGGACCACACATGTTTACAGTGTCTATTTTATGAGGGGGAACACGGTGACGCGTGGTGTGCGCGCTCCGATGGATGTATTGATATGGCTGTACCCTTTAGATCGAGCGCTGGCTAGCACCACCAAGCCGAAATACTTAGCTTACCAAAAACCAGATTTATCTTTTTTTTCTTTAAATATTGAGGTTGAGGACTGGTACTTTGCTGTAAAGGGCTTAATTTTCACTTGTGCCTTCCCTTTAGCCACCAAACAGATAACCTTTTTTTAGTCAATTCGACCCACCTAAAGTCTATTTTGCCCTCCCTGTCCCTAAACCCAAGTGCTTTGAAAAACTCTGCGCCATCATCCTGAACTATATATAGGTGAAGCCCTTTACAGAACATTATGAAGTGTTCGGCAGTTTCCTCCTCCTCTCCACACGCACTGCATACCGTGTCTACCCATTCGTATTTGGCCGGATATGTCTTGGTTCGCAATACTCCTGTCCTTGCCTCAGAGTAGAGAACTAGCCCGAGTATTATCATAGATTCTTTCCTTGGCAATTTCCTGCTTAAAAGTTCGATCTATCTCTTCTGCGGACTTCTTAATCATGCCAATTCTCCACATATCGGTCTCAGCTTCCTTAACCTTCTTCTTAACCGATAATTCTTTTTGGTTTGGCCCCCTGCTGTTTTCGAAGTGTTCCTGTATACAAGCGCTCCTCTCTGTGCTCTCTAATTTTTTTCGGTGAAACCTTCAGGTTTTTCTGGTGCCTCGGCTCCGCGTCTTGTGGCCGTGGACGCGGGGCCTTCCGAAGGACCACTTGGCCGTCAGTCATCTCGGCTGACCACCGCGAGGAAGAGAGGAACTTCACTCAGTGACAGTGAGGACAGAGAGCTCTATTCATCCGCCTCGGAAGACGACTCCTCCGAGACGATGATTTCATTCCCGTACGGAGCAAGAGGGCGAAGAGGACGATCGTCAATGCAGCCTCGCACACTTCTGCGAGTACAGCGACTATGAAGTCAAACCATAAACGCTGGCCACACGTCATCATCTTCGCGCCAGATGAGTCCTCAGAAAACCTGCGACTGCTGAACAGGCAAGCACTCTCCGCTTTTTTGGAACATGTGGTGCCTAATGAATTCAAGGACATCACAGTAAGTACGCGAAAAAATATACTCGCTATAGACGTATTCCACGTGAATGCGCTTGGACCACTCAAACAAGTGACTGGGCTAGGCGGCATCAAAGTGCGCCCCTTTATACTAATTGACAACGCATCCATAGCAGGTGTAATATATATACGACGTAGACATTGCGATTCCTGACGCTCACTTGCCTACTCTCATTAAACCGGCAAATGAGGGTACTGTCGTCACTCATATACACCGCCTTGGGAAGTCACTCTGCGTGAAACTGGTCTTCAAAGGTGATTGCACACCATCCCATGTCAAAGTCGGACATTTTCGACATTCTGTTTGGCCTTTTGTGCAAAAGCCACTTCAATGCCACCAGTGCTTTAAACTAGGTCACGTCAAGGGCGTGTGCCCGAACTCGCTACGGTTTCCCCTGTGCGCAGAACCCCATTCGGAAAATGTGTGTAAATCCACATTTCTTAAATGCGGTAACTGTAATGGCTCACCCACTGCCTTATCTAAAGACTGCCCTCGAATTCAAAAGGAGCGCTCGGTGCTTAAGCAAATGGTCAGAGGCAATTCGACCCAAAAGGATGCTGCCGAAGCAGTCCGGCGTTGGCACCAGCATCGGCGACATAGTTCGACCTCAAAGACTGCACAAGCTCGAAACGACAGCGCCACCTCTACTGGTGCACCATTAGGTCAAGCTGCAACAGGATTGACAAATTCAAAGAAGACTGCGGGGAGAAATATCGCTACAGAGGAATGGCGTATTCTTCCAAGTCGTCCGCGAACCATAAAATGTCAGAAGACCACACCCGCTCTGGGGTCTTCATCAACCACTGATGAAATAATTAAGAAAGATGGTAAAGTCATAAACATGCTTCGTTCTCTCATGAATGCCATCCGAGATATCTTGTTGGACATGGTGACAACGTCTGCTCGAAGCGCTCTCAAAGTGCTCGACGCCTTAAGCCCAGTACTTGAATCGCTCGAGTAAAAATATGGCTAACGATCGCCATCATTTCTGAAAAGCTAAGAAAGCATCCATCACACAGTGGAACGCCAGTGGACTAAAACCGCGTTTTTTGGACTTTTGTCAGTTAGTGTGCGTGAACATGTTCGAAGGCATAAGCATTTGTGAGCCCAACGCGTGTACGTGCTCTCCTCTCTCTCTCTCTCTCTCTCTCTCTCTCTCTCTCTCTCTCTCTCTCTCTCTCTTTCCATCTTTCAAACTCCCAAATTTCTATCCCCATTGTAGGGTTGCATACTGGTCGTTCCAGACTGGTTAACATCACTGCATTTCCTTTCTCTCTTGTTCTTCTCTCTTCTCTCTACCCGTCAATTTTCTGGTTCGCTTCCTCCATTTTGTATCGACATTCTTCGTGTATAGGTAGCTGAAAATCTTCCTAGCCCAACGCTCCTCCCCAATTTCTCTCAATCGCTTCTCAAATTTTTACTTGCTGCTTTCTTCCCTGCCCTCGAATGATGTCCATCCCATATCACCTTGTATTCCCTGATTTGGTGTATTCCCATGAGCTCCTAAGGCAAACCTACCTATTTCACGTTGCTTAATTCATAATCTTGCTTGAACTTTTGATCTCATGCACAAGACCGCATTACCGAACGTCAGACCAGGAACCATGACCCCTTTTCACATTCCTCTCACAGCATCATACCTGTTTTAGTTCCACAGTGCCCTACTTTTCATCACTGCTGCATTCCTGTTACCTTTAGTCGTCACGTATATTTCGTGTCCCCTTAGGTACTCGGTCCCATTGCTTATTCATACGCCCAGATATTTGTATTTATCTGTGATCTCTAGCGTGACCTCCTGCATTCTAAGCTCGCTACCTTCATTATCATTAAAAATCATGACTGCTGATTTTTTCTTAATGAATCTGAAATCTAACCTATCTCTCTCATTACCGCAGATGTCCATCAATATCTGCAAATCTTCTTTGTTGTCGGTCATTAGCACTATATCATCAGCGTACATCAATGCTGGTAGTGCCTGTTCAATCGGTTTTCCTTGTTTGACGAAAGAGAGGTTGAAGCCAACTCCATTTGCCTCTATTTTGGCCTCTAATTCTGTAGGTATATCATGAATAACGAGGGTGACAGAGGACACCCCTGCCTAAGCCCCCGTTTTACCTTTGTGGGCTTGGATACCTGTTTTTCCCACTTTATAACTGCCTTGTTACCTTTATAGATATCTTTTAAAAGATTAGTGACTCCGTCTTCCATACCTAGTGTGTCCAATATTCCCCACAAGTCCTCTTGAACCACGCTATCGTATGCTCCCTTGATATCCAAAAAATGCTATCCACAGGGGCCTGTGCTCCTTTTCTGCTATTTCGATTCACTGCGTCAGTGAGAACAAATTGTCTTCCAACCTCCTGTGTTTCCGAAGCCCATTCTGCAGTTCTCCCAGCACACCCTCATCATCTATCCATGCCTGGAGTCTTTCCTTCATAATCTGCATCGCCAGCCTGTAGACCACTGATTTCACTGTCATAGAACGGTAGTTCTTTATGTCAGCTTTCTCCCCCTTTCCTTTATAGATCATGCTCATCCTGCTAAGTTTCCATCCATCGGAGACTTCACCATCGATTATTATTTTGCTCATTGCCCCTCTCAAAGTCTGCTCAGACTTCGGACACAATGTCTTTATCAGCATAATTGGAATGCCACCTGGGCCAGTTGATGTACTACTAGAAACCCTCTTCTCAGCCCTTTCTCACTCTCGTTGGGAAAATGGAGCCATTGCACCACTTGATTCATCCTTGTCTATTGTGGTGCATAACGCACTTCTTTGTTGAAATTTTTCTGTCACCCTTGTTCTTATATATTCAATAGCTCCGTCCCCTTCTAGCCTAGCACCTTAAGCTGTAGTTATAATAAAGCTCTGCTCTAGGCTCGTCTCATTTCTTAGGAAGTTTAGATGTTTCCAAATTTTCGCAACTGCCTTTCTGTCCTTTTTATGTACTTCTGCCAGCCACTGAGCCCCTTTCTTCTTTATGACTGATATGTGGGGTTTAATGTCCCAAAACAACCATATAATTATGAGAAACGCCGTAGTGGCGGGCTCCGGAAACTTCACCACCTGGGGTTCTTTAACGTGCACCCAAATCTGAGCACACGGGCCTACAACATTTCCGCCTCCAAGCTCCCTTTCTTCAAATATTTTCATTTTTCAGAAGGGATGCTTCCCGTCTACAGCTTAGAAAGATGTGCCATTTTCTTTCAACATCATCTGTCGGTTCACCCGGCTGCTTAGCATGTCTGTGTTCCCTATAGGCTTCCTGAAGTTCTGCTATGGCTCTCTCAACTTCCTCTTCACACCAACTCTTGGATTCGTGTCCTCTTTTGCGGGGTGACTTGTCACGTGCCTTAGCAAGCTCTAGTTCAGTCTTATTAGATTCGTGTATGTCCACAACATTTTATTATCCTCAGTGATAACTTTCTTAATTTGTTTAATAGCTATTTCTATTTGCCTTTCTAAATAAAAATTTTCCTGTAGTTGCTCATTTTGTCTCCTTCCCACTTTCACTGCTTTTCCAAAACTTAGCTTGATACGTTTGCGACCACTATTCAGACCTCTGGAGCCACATTCATATATGTGCATTCCCCTGAGCCTATCATACATCCTATGAGACATCGGTGCGTAATCTATCGTCGACTGCAGCCTTCCTACCTCCCATGTTATTTGCCCTTCATACTTCTCAGTACTGTTGCAATTGATCAAATCATGCCTTTCACACACATCCATTATCATTTTGCCTGTTGTGTTGGTATACCCATCTATATCTTCTATGTGCGCATTCATATCTCTAGTATAATTATCTCGCACTAACCTCCTAATTCCTCAATGTCCTTTGATATACACTCCACCATTGCCTGGTTTTCCTCTCTGGCCTTTGCTCCCGTCCACAAGTACACCAAACCAACGAGTGTCATTTGCCCGGCCACTTTCCCTTTTAGCCATGAATGTTCCTTGCACTCTTGCTTGACCCTTTGCCAGTCTGTATTTTTATGAATGAATACCCCAATACCACCCCCCTTTCTGCTGCCTTCTGTACTATTACAACATTCCCACGCGTAGTCTGGATTGTTAGGAAGTTGTTCCGTGTCCCTAAGACATGTTTCTACAAAACCGAGTACCATCAGCCTCTCCTCCCTTAGCTGTTCTTCAATCTCTTCCCACTTCTGCCTGTTCCTGCCACCCTGCATGTTATATACCCTGTCTGAATTGGCTCGGCCCTCGTGGCTACCTCTATTTCTACCGGGGACTCTACCTGTCTTAAATATTGGTGCCACTTTGGAATCCTACCTGTCCATACCACCTGTCAAACCGCCTCCCTGGTTTTTTTTCCTCATTACTAGCTATCCCGCACCCCGAAGGGCCCACGTACCCCGCAAAAAAGCTACTGCGCGTCCTGCAAGTCGCCAACCCACCTCATGACCTAGACGCTCATCGTAGTTTATTCTGTCTCGTTGAAAACCACCCCACCTATGCACCTCTCTGTTTATTTCCCCCACCTCAAAGCCTTCCTCTTGACTCATCCGTCATATCTATTGGTTTGCGTTGACAACCGCTCTTTGCAGGTTGCCGTCACGCTCTGGTATTTCCGTATAGTGCATATCACTACCTGTACCAGAGGAGAAGTGGCGCGCATGTCATCGACCCCTTTCGCCAGTGTGGTCGCTAGTCCTGCCATATCATCATTTAAGGCATCGTTTAAACCGCCTGAAATTCTCACGAGGTTTTGTCCATCAGCTGCAGTTTTGAGTTTTGGGCTCGCTTGTCTCACGACTGCTTCCAGCTTGCGTCCCAGAAACGTCCCTACTGCAACCCTCTTGTCACCTGTTACCCTCTCTTTGATTGCTTCTGCACATCGATTTAAATTCGAGTCCCCGACGATTATCACGTGCTGTGACTTTTCAGCTGTAGCAACCAGTCTTTACGCGTCACCTCGTGGCGAGCGAAAATTCACCTCCGAGCAACCCTGTGCTCCCGCAGCCTACTCTTCGGCTATCCACACAGCATGCGGACAATGCGGAGAAGGCAGTACATCCAGCCACAATAACTAGGGGCATGTACACATGTGTGTGCCTTTGCGTGATACTAAAGTTGAGCAGTTTTTTTTTAGATGCGGAAGCATCTTATACTCGCGCCTTGTAGTGCGCCGTCCGCGCCGTCCGCGCCGTCCGCACCGCTTCTCGAACATTCGACAGCTGACGCGCGCGCATGCGCCGTCGCGCCGTCACCCACCATCTGTGCCGCGCGCGCTTCTCCTTCGAGAACATTCGACAGCTGACGCGCGCGCATGCGCCGTCGCGCCGTCGCCATCTGTGCCGCGCGCGCGCTTCTCCTTCGAGAACATTCAACAGCTGACAGTGCATGCGCCGTCGCGCTGTAATATACTCAAGGTTGGCGCTCGCTCGCTCATTTGCCGCTCGTCGGTTGGTTTGTACGGCGCGTCGACGTCCAAGGTCGCGGTGAAATGAATTCCAACGAATCCACAAACACAATGATCGACGTCCCTTCGACCAGCGCCGTCCTTTCGCATACGTGTGTACGTGTTCACTCATTTAACACCCCCTCCTACAACCACGTTAACCAATTTAGCCATCGACCCAAGTAAGTCGCAATTTAACACCCCATTTCACAACCACGTTAACCAATTTAGCCATCGACCTAAGTAAGTCGCACTTTAACACCCCGTTAACCAGTTATATACTCCGCATCCTCCTCAGTGTTCCCCCGAGGGAAGCTGCGGGCAATTTTTTTGCGCCCTCCAGCCGTTATCACGTTTGATTGTGCCATATTTATATGCAGCCATCGCACAAAGTGGAACCCTGACGAGCCTGAGAAGGCAAAACTGGTTCAACTTTACTCCTTGTCGGTGAAAGTTATTCGCGGTCACGTAGCCGTATACTGCAAGTTGCGGCGAAGCGTCGTGGCGAGAGATTCAGCCGTGTTCGCCAGGCTCATTTTAGCGAGGCTGTGGGATAAATGCTTGAGAGTGGTTCACCAGCGAATAGAAACTCAGTTAAGTTCGGATTCTGGTGGTTTTGAGTACTTCATATGCGAACGAAACACGAAAATAAGGAAATCACAATTGCACGGTAAATGCAGTCAGTTTCAATGCCCTGGAAGAGACGTCTTCGAGAAGCACAACACGGTGGAGTACTCGGCATTGGATTATTTATATTAATACATGCGCGGTACTCCGCGAGCTTAAATGAGAGGCACACGGTTTTGTTTTTCTTGCTAAAGTGACCTGGCTCAGTACACTTCAGTGTCAAAGCGCAGCTGGCTTGTAACCCTGGTCTAGTGAATAATTTATTGCTCCTGATACTTTTCATTCGATTGGTCAAAGCTGTGGGTGAGCCAAACACGTCGAAATTTTAGTCTCGCGTGCACTTTATAACAATCTAATCTGCCCCATACAATGGTGTTCTCACGCGCAAGTTCGTAAGCGCTGTTAAGCCCGCCGCTTCAACTAGATTCGTAAAATATCGCGCTAGTATCGAATTCACGGGTAAACTTGACTTTAGCGCTTACAGATAAAATATACCTTCAGATTATCTTACCTTTGCGCCAACAGTGACGCAGTCACCGTCACTTTTCAGTGAAGGTTCATGGACAAACCCACTAGTCAAGCATCTAATGATTCCTTGGCTTTGAGTCGCTCGTGCGTCACAACACTTGTATTGTGACGTCCCCGCAAACACGGACTAAACCCCGGTCCTTTCAAGAGGTTTACGCTCGTTTCTTAAAACCACGCATAAAAAAAAGGAAAGGAAAACCTTCGGTGTAACGAATGGGCATTCCGGAGTGGAGTACCTGGAAGGATTATTTCTACTGTTCTCGCCCCCCCCCCCCCGCGCAAACACGAGGACCAGGCGGCGCCTTGTTGTCTTCAGACAGTGTGACAGTGTGTGGTGGCAATAATCCGCGCACACCTTTCAGATTTGTGGCATGGGGGAGCAGCAGAGCACCTTTTGTTGGTTCGGGGAATGCGACCCTGCCGCAGCGCCTGTGCCGGGTTCGGTCTGACTTTCCGTCAGCCTCCGTGGCTCCAGGGCTCATTACTGCGTCCTGCGCGGATGGCCACCCGCGGCGTTGAATGACGAAGAAGCGGCAGCTACGGAGAATTTCGCGGGAGACACCGAGCTGCATGGAAACGTTGAGACTTGGTCTGGACATCGGCTCATCAAGTACCGGAAGCATCGGGACCATTGTTCGCCCGTAATTAAAGTGTCTTGGGACAGCTCGCCCATCTCTCTTTCTCTGAGGCTTGAGTTTGTACATTGTTACTTGCTTGGCTTTGTTTGGGAGAGGGTTTTCTGCTGGTGTGGGCCGCGGGAGCGGCCGGCGAAGACGACACACTCCGACTGACAAGAAAATATGCCGCGTCGATAGTGGCGATTGGTTTGGTGCCCCGGTAGGGCGGAGTCGGGTCCTACAAAAAGGGACTACGAGAGGATACGAAGAGAGTCAGAGAGATACGATGCGAAGGGAGTCAGAGAGACGGAGCGTTGAGATTGAGATGGTAGAAAGACGGAATGGAAAAGGAAGATAACGGTGTGAAGAGATAGCAATGAGAGTCTATGAGATGATATGACGAGGAATGAAAGTTAGAGATGGGAAACGAGGAAACGAGTGATTGCGGGACGTTATGAAAGAAGATTAAGATGGAAATCGCTGAGAGATACAACGAAGACGACGAAGACGATGAAGACTGACAACACGGACCATTCGTGAGACGAACTTTACGCACCCAATTTAGATTAGCTTTGCGGGAAGGGAGGTGGCGTCGAGACATTGCGTGGTTTTATTCATTGATAACTTCATCATTTGTGTCGTCGTGTGTTTTTTTTATATGCATACTCTTGTATTGTTACAGTTTCTTTATGTGCCTGCCCTGTGTCGAACGTCGCGAGTGCCTAAATCATGTGTTATAATTTTGTGTAGTGGTTGATGTACGCGGGTTGCAGTTAGTAATAAATTAAATGAATCAGTAAACAGGAACAGGTAATAGCGTCTCTTACTTCCCGGCCCCAGCACGAATCCCTGTATGTGGAAAGTGATTGAGACACGTAGCCAAGAGGGAACCGAATAGAAAAAGGGTTGAGTGTTCTTCCCTCTCTTTGGCGATCGGTGGCGTAGCGGGGACGTCTCAGTATATGCGCCAAGCAGTCCTTTATGTCTCAGATTTCCGCTTTCGATATAAATATGGTGTCAAATGTGGCCTCCTCGCTCGTCAGAAGCAGCGGGTCAACGCACACTGCAGAGAGCCACTTTGTCCGGGTATTGCTGTTTAGCATCGGCGTCCAATATCTCGGGGTACACACTCAAGCCAGCCGAGCACACATCGTTCATGGCCGCAGCAGCTTCACAAATGATAAATCTCATACCTTCTAAATCCAAATAAAATAAAACAAGAGCAACGTGTCCGCACTAACTTGGTTTCACCTGTTGTAACCACCGGACTGAACTGCCGGTATGCAGCCAGCCGCCAATATGGTGGCCATGCGATTGCCAGCGCACTTTTCGTAGAGTTACTCTATATGCTACCTTTAAAGGCAGCATATAAAGTAACTATGACTTTTCGCTGCCGCGCGCGCCAAGCTGACGTCACGTGAATACAACCTATAGGTGGCGCAACTGTACACACAACATGGTAGTCGTTGAGATGATCGCGCCTAGAGAGACGGCACCGAAAAGTACACTTCGGCGAAGAGTGCGGTTTTTCGCGCTTCGGTGGCCCTTCGATTTACGTTTTATTGCGATAACAATTACATCGATACTCGGCTGGATTTTGCCGCCGGCGTCGCCGTCACTCACCGTACCCAGACAACACTCGACGACCTGAGGTCGTCCTCATATGGTACAAACGTCCTCGGCAGTTTCAGGACGTCCTCATTTGGTCCTCTAGTCGACACTTGCAGGATTATCCCCAAAATGCCCCTTTGAGACCTTTTTAAGGACGAAGAATTGTCCTGATATCGTCTGCTCGAGGACGTTTTGAGGATATGCATGTTTCGTAGGTGCATGCAGCTTTCGCAATTCGTGTTTGGTTAATTTTCTGGCTGTTAACGAATAAGTCCACGGGATTTCGTATGCCTACTTTCGAGTCATAATAGTAAAGTACTTCTCGATCATTAAAATGAGATAGTTACACGAGGAAGCACTTCAAGCCAACACGAGAAAGACGTGTTCTTTTATTTATTATTTATTTATTTACTTTGTAAGTGATCGTAGGCCAAACTTTCTGCCTGCACGTTTTCGTTGGTCGTGATCTACCGCCGACGTGCATACGGAATTATATCGCACTGACTGTGGTCTGACCCGTTTCCCCAATGAACGCACGTGCGGCAGACCAAGTTTGGTGCGAGTATAAACGGTGTCGGCTCCAAAATGAATGCAGGCGTGAAAACTGTGAATAGCGAGCACGTTATTCTCGAGTGTCCAGTGTTGCAATGCCGCACGGTCCCATCGAGCAGACGACAACTGACCATGCTGACGACTGGGCTGGCCTAGGTTATCGTGAATAGAGCAGCATTGGAACTAGAACGCTGTGGGAAAACGAATGGGCGACTGAAGTTGTGGTGGTGCTAACAAAAAAAAAGCAGTACCTTAATGCGGTCACCATGCGCAGTCAAGGTGCTTTTAAATCTGGATGTCTACGACACTGTTTACCCATTTTAAAGTGACGCAACTATCATCATCATCATTATGGGCCTGCAGTAAGTCAAGTCGAGTCATTGGTCGAGTCAACATTCCAATACAACACTTCTCGCCATAGAGGAAGCTTCTCGCAGAAGCCCTCAAAGAATCGTAAGCATGCCAGGTGAGTGTCTTCTGTTAAATTTTCATATTGAAGTTGTAAGCCGCAAAGGTAAATAAATAAAAAAAGAGAGGACAGTTGATTTTCAGCCTCGCGCTGTATATCTTTACTGCTTATTCATGTATGTATGTACAAACCTGCCTGTACGTTATAAAGGTTTGCAAGTGCTAAGCAACACGTTTCGTCTGATAGCTGCACCAGTGGTAAACAACATAGGGTGCTTATTTGCAATTTCGGAACAATGTACCAAATGTAGTTGCTTTATCAAGTGTAAATGCCTGTTGTCTCAGAAAAATTGAAGCTAAGGTGCCAGTAATTAAAGCTTTAATACATAAACAACTGTTATCACCTTTTTGGTGTACAGAACATGCCTCTTGATCGCAGTGGAAATGAGAAAACTGCGTGTCACTTCGATGGCAATGAGCACGCTTTTACCCCATAATCAAAAAAAAAAATATTTTTTTTTCAGTAGACAGAAATGACAGTGGCATCACTTTGTAGCAAAAACAATGGCAACTGTCACTTGTAGGAACTGTCACTTACAGAGCATGCAGACAACCTTGAAAGGCAAGTGTTGCAGCAACATAACAGTAGTCAGCAAGGCCCTTCATGTAAGAATACTTTCGATGAAATGTTCAGAGCTAGTTTTTAGAAGTGCATCTTAAAACCTTCATCTATGCTTCTGTAGGGACTGCACACAATAATACCCATGGGTCTTCATTAGGCTTCCCCTCTAGCAATAGAAGCTCACCTCCTGGTAAGTAACATTAAAGCTTTCTTACCCGGGTGCCACTTCAGAGGTGAAGACAATCTTTGTATTTATTGTCTAGGGAATACAGTTTTTTTTCTCTTTAGATTAAAATCTTTGCAAGTGCTAAGCAAAACGTTTTGTCTTATAGCTGTGCCAGTCGTAAGCAGCATAATTGCTTATTTGCAATTTCGGAACAATGTACTAACTGTAGTTGCTTTATCAAGTGTAAATACCTGATGTCTCAGAAAAATTGAAGCGAAGGTGCCACAATTAATACTTTTAATTCATAAACAACTGTTGTCGCCTATTTAGTGTAGAGAACATGCCTCTTGATCACAGTGGAAATGAGGACTGTGTGTCACTTTGATGGCGATGAGCACGCTTTTACCCCATAAATGAAGAGTTATATTTTAAACATTTTTTTTTTGCTTTCGTTGGGAAAGTGATAGTGGCATCACTTTGCTGCAAAAACTATGGCAACTGTTATATGTATGGTCTGGTCACACATTGTTTCAGTGCTTAAAACATTAAAGTATCTGTTTCTGCTTATTCTATTTTTCACAAATTCACTTAATAACCTAACTTTCAACAATTTTTCTGAACTTATTCCAAGTTTTTGTTGAAAACTAGGTTGTAAATATATGGGTACACTGAATCACAGCACGCAATGAAGGTGCTTCATCTCAGTGTCAACTCTGCATGCGTATTCAGGTCCTAAAAAGGCATCACTGAGCATGCTAACAAAATAACTGAAGCCATGTAGGCACAAATTTCTAAAACCGACAATAATGTGCAGAGAAGCCATAAACAACTGTGTGCTTGTTTTGCTGTGTTTAGTAGCACTTCTCATTTTCAATGTTATCTCAGCTTTTGCCATTTTATATGTTGCAATTCAGCGCTATTACTTCATGAACACGTCTTTACAGAATACGTGCGTCAACTCATGCGAATTTCGCAAACTATCCTGATGAGGCTAGAGCAGCTGGGACGACAGGTTGATGCCATGCAGCAGCACCTTTTCAACACAACAGTGAGGCTTCAAGATGAGACAAATGATGATGTGGTTTTGACACCGGTCAAGGATATTGACCAATTTCTAAGTCTTGAGGGGAGACTTGCTGCTGATGGCAACATTAAGCTAAAGCTTGTACGTCATTCATTATATTTTTCTATAATTTTTTTTTCTAGTCACTGCATTAAGCTACTCTTCTAAAAAAAATAATGACCTCAAAACTGTACAGATACAGCAGCTTGCTGGCCTTGGTGGCTCAACTTTTGGGGCAGCAGCCAGGAGGATGCTGGAGCTTCTGCTAAGCCTTGAGGTTGCTGTGCAGTTCAGCTGGGCAGGCCAAAAAGGCAAAAGGAAGTTTGTGGATCTAGGTGTCACAGATGTCATTTGCAGTGAGTAATTTGTTTCACAACACCATGTGCTGCAAGAGCCGTGTTTGAGTACAGACATTTCTAAGTCTGTTATCCACATTATCTTTCATTTGAAGTCAATAGCAAAAGAACAATCTTTTCATGAAAGCATTAAATTTTTTAGGATGCTTGCTAATTAAAATTATGTGCTTAAACGTGGAAAATTTTTAGCATGAAATATCTGTTGTCAGTAAGAAACCCTGCAGCTTCTTCAAGCACACTAGTATACTTGCATGGCACACATACGCAAGCATTCACTACTTGCAGAAGTTATTATCAGGTAGCACTACTAGGCATTCTTAACTGTAGTGGAAATCTTATGTACAGATGAAAACTAACAGATGGAAGCTCATAGTGATCACTGAGGATCTCTAAACAGGAATAAGTACCTAAGACAAGCTGGTCAACATTTTCATACATGGACGTATTTTCGTCAAAGGCGCCTCATCATTCTTTGCATGCTAGGTTTCAAAAAAGTTACAATGATGTCTTCTTCGTGGTGTTCTTCTTGTAATGCAACACATAGTGTCAATGTCAGTACTCTTGAAATTAACATGGGGAAGGATGGCAAGGACCTTTAATGATGATGTGCCCACCTATCAAAATGTCGATCATGCTGACTAGAGGTACTTCTTCAAACAACCTATGTAGCATTATATTAATGTATTATGTTTGTGTAATTCCTGTTTTATGAACTTTGTACTTTTTCAGAGGCCGTGAGGCGAAATTTTCCGGAAACAAAAAAAAATGACATCGAGTGTGTGATTAAAGTGTGGCTTCGGCATGCTGGGGAAAAGCTCCAGAAGCAGCGCTTAAGAACTTCTCGCACTCACCATGAGGGTGAGTTTTATTATCTGTGCTGTTGAAGCTATCATAACATATGATACTTTTGCTGTTATAGTTTAAATAATTTTCTTGCCTTACTCGAATTTTGATGTGTATGCAAGCATGAACTATATAAATCATTTTCACCATTATATAATGGCTAGTTCGTACCTGCACATTATGGTAATATAATTTTCATTTTATGCTTTCAAATCTGGCATGCTGTTATTGTCTTAATATTCTTATTGATACTCTAAATTCACTTGTGCTTCAAGATATGCTGCTTTCTATTACTACAGAATGTCTTCAAAGTGTCGCGTTGTCAAGCCCATCGGATGAAGACCTCTGAAGGCACAGGGCAAGAAGTCTCATCTAGTGAAAACTGCCAAGTTTCATTCCTGAAAATAAACATGTTTTCTGTGCATTGCTGTTTTTATTGCTATACTTGAAGAAATTGTTACTGAAACCTCACAGGCAGTGCTTTAAAGAGTGTGCATGTTCAGGCACTTTTGATTGATCAGTTGTCATTTCAGCGCTCCAAAAGAAGAATTAGAGCAACTTTTCGTAAGGTCTGATGAGTGCCTAGGTCTTGTATGCTTCGTCCTCAAAAAGTACTAGACTCATCATAATGTGCTCTTTTCTGGATGCCCTGAGGACGATCTGAGGCCGGACAAACGGACTGGTTTAGGACCACTTGAGGTTCATTTGAGGGCTTCCTCAGGTCATACTTTCGTACGGTGTAGGTCATCCTCAGGACAACCTCAGGTTGTCGGAGCGTTGTCTGGGTATGTGTTTACGTCGCCCTGACAATGACAAGTCAACTTGCCGAAACAATGTTTCGAGCGACGTTCTTTCTCGAAAACTAGTGATCGCTTCAAGCCTCTCCGTGCCTCTGAGCTTCAACTCCGTTTGGCACCAAAGCTCTGTGAGAAAACCATGTGCGCCGTCAAAGCGAACGTGTTTGCGTCAAATACGACGTGTGCTACTCGCGACTGTTCATAATTTTCACAATGGTTCGAATATTCTGGGCTCAAGATGTCCGCATGTCAGTTGTAAGTTAAAGCTGCTTTTACAGATTGACACTTTCGCACTACGTGTATATCTGTTTTTATACAAAACATGCAAATAAAAAGTTAATTTTATTTGTGCCCATCGACTTTCGTCTTACTGAGAAATCTATCAGCTTAGCTTTCGCCTCTTCAGAGCTTACCAACAAAATTTTAAAAATGATTTATTAATTGTACGAGTGACCGCATCGCCCAAGCGGCCAGCGGACCTGAAAGAAGGCACGAGTGCACGAGCGCTTGGATGCATTGTGGAAAAGGGGGGCTTCCGCGGCAACCCTGCTCCTCTCGGTCGTCCTTTCCTTCTATTTGATGACCTCACCAGTGACGTCATAAAAGAAGTTTTTTGTTCGTGATTTTTTGTAGGATTCCTGGCAACCACCAGTGGTAGAAGCAGCACGGCCGCTGCATATCAGCATGCGAGAGCGAATACGTGGGAGATATTGGCCGTGAGATCCAGCAGAGCCGCCGCCTGGTGGCAACCGGCCGAAACGGTGAAGTGTGGACAAGGCCGGGCTAGACTGCACTAGAGTGACCTAGAATACGGGAGAGTGTCCAAAGCGCCGCGCCAATACATGGGAGAAGTGAGAACCTTTTGCGGTGAACTTCCGCGCCGAGGCACCGTCGTGCCAGACACGTGGGCATTTCCCGCGAGGAATGCCGTGGCAAAGCGGCGGGCTTCTGCTGCGCGCCTGATATTTTTGCGGCTGTTAGCCAGCATTGTGATAGTTTTGGTGATATTGAATGCTATGTCCCTGCAACGTAACCCTGCATTGACTCACTGCGCTTAGAACGTGTTTGTGCGGTGCGAAACGGAGATCTGGTTTGTTTACGTCTGGCTGGTATATCACCACAATGGTACACACATACTTGGCCATCTGAGCAACGCTTCCTGAACGCAATTTATCATGAGCGAAGGGGGCTTAATTTAATTATGTGCGGAATGATAAATGTAGACGCGCTACAGAAGATCATAAGCTAGAAATTGTATAGAGAACTACTAGAACATAGCAGATGTGTGCGCAGTAAGTGGTTAGCTCATGCTAAGGCATTTGAGACCTCTTTTATTTTGTGCGTTAGATTTATCTTCTAAGTCTTCCTCCTGCCCTATCTTCTTTTCTCGAATAGTTGAAATCCTTAAATAGCTCAAACGAAGCGATATGTGCCCGTCGGTGTGGGCGCGGTACTAAAAAACTAGGTAATTGGCGTAAGTCTAGCGTATTGTTTCATTGGTTTATGATCAGCACCATTGTGTGACTAACATGATTAATCTGTGACGAGATCAATAACTGGGCATGTTTACCTTTTACGCCACCATTAACAATAATAAATCACAAGGTCCTTAATTTTGATGTCGCCTTAGACAGCTCGATGAGAAATACACGTTGTTTTTTCCATAGATAAATTTAATTTACCCCTCCCCCCCCCCCGAAGTTTTCAACATCGAACGTGGTTTTTCACTGCCTGTAGGGTCTTAAGAGGCCCTGCAACACTTTTTAAGCATGGTCAGAAAACACTACCAATCAGTAGTAGTGGTTCCCGACAACACGTGAGCCAAATATTATTGCACAGCACGTGACCTGGAATTCACAACAAATGATCAAAGTCAGCTGAAAATGCCTTTTATTTCCTCAACAAATCACGAAATATACCCAAAAATCACACGTAGCAGGCCCATCTATCAGCCATTGGCTGATTTGAACATGGCGCACTCGCTCGTTACAGAGATCGCCGTGGGAGGCCACTACTTGTCCACGCGTGCGCGTGGGAGCACACTGAAAAAGCCGCGCATTCCAAGAAAAAAAGGGCTCAAGGTCACGGGACGCGCGTCATGTTTCTCGATGGCCCTGCCATCCCTCCCATCTTAGCTTCCAGCGCTTTCGTCGGGATGAAAGAAGAGAGAATGCGATTGCAGCGTCTGACAAATCTTTGCAACTCCGCTCGTACTGGACGGATTCTTGAAATTTTTGCGGCGTTTAATTCGTCAGGCAATTAGCTCTTCCAGTGAATTCATTTTATGGTTACTTGAAAAAGTGTTTCATGGCCCCTTTAAGTGATTTATTTCAAGTTTCTGACCCTCACTTTGTTTTGCACTGCATCCATGATTGGTTGCCCGATTACGGAGAAAGTGTAAAGCAACAATGCCATAATGAGGCGACATGTTGGCGTCACAAACTTTGGCCCTGTTTATGTCGTGTTGATGTTATCACGCGATAATTTTTTGCATCACTCGTACGCACAGGCTTTCTGGAAGGGGGAAGGCGAAGTGATCACCCGCGTATATTGACAATATATGTAGGGGGTGCGGCGACACGTGGGTGGCGGGCTCAAAGTCAGCCCCAAACGTTGACACGCTGTGATGAATCTTCACGCCCCCCCCCCCCCCCCCGCCTTACAGGGAACCGTGTAACCATGAGTGCACGCCCATGCTCGTACGTTCTGTCGCGGCTGAGGCGGGACACCGACGCCAACGTTTCATGAAGAATCTAAAGCTTTCGTTTTAAAATATGACGTGTGGTCTGATTTGTCTCCATCAGATGATGGAAACGTGGTCATTTCCTATGTCGTTTACAACTTATTCGTAATTTTGAAGAACTGTGCGCATTTGTTAAATTTGTACAAAAATATTAAGCACGCAAAGAAACAAGACAAATCAAATAAATGAACTTACTGTTACAAGCGAACGTCAGTAAACAAGCGTACGGGGGTCATTACTTACTGACGTGGCTTTCTCCGTGTCCGTGTGTTAGAAAAACGTAAAAATCGGTAAATTTTAATGTGTAAGTAACTTCATGGATTTATTTTGTATACTCGATGTTTTGAGCTTCGTAATTATACATCGCTATCAATAATAAATAGTTTGAGTTATGAAAACGAATGTCTAATAACAAGGGAATATTCTTGTCATGTTTTACCTCATTCGAAAATTTTATGCTGATGCGATTCCTCTAAATAAGGACAATCCTGACGCATAGGTGGCCCCAGATCGCACCGCAACATACAGTTGCTATACCTGTTTAAAATATATGTTATTGCATGGAACATTTTTGTCAGGCTTGGGCATGTGGAAAATACGTATTTCAACAATTTTCAAAAGTGACGGAACATCTTTACATCTGTCGTTGGTCAACATTTTTTGTTGCAGTAAGTTAATTTGCACAGCGAGAGTGCTGCTGTTTGTATCTATAATTTAACTTTGCGTGTATATATTTAGGGCACTTTTCTATATTGCGTAATTATTGCATAAACATGGAATAAAATGTGTTAATCTAGCAGTCTTCTTTCGAATGTCTGAAGTGCAAACAAGCTTGACGCATGGCAAACTTTGTTGCTGTACGCTAGGTCTAAAACGAAATAAGTTAAAAGATATTGCGGTGGTACGGCAGTGTTCTCTTCTAGCTGTTCTCTGTTCTTAAAAAGCAGCAGTAAAGGCTAGTAAGTTATCAAATGGAACATGTGTGTGTGGCTGCGAACCACCGGGGACCATGAATAAAAAGCCCGTAACGGTGAGGCAAGCGGTCACTGCACGCAAGTATTTCTGCTGACTGAAAAAGTAATTTATTTTATTGATTACTCGTATTTCTTACATGCATGGTGTTATTACTCGCTTTCCCGTGCGATTCAGGTTGTTTTCATTCTTTACGTTCATGTTATGCGTTTTTGCGCACGCACAGCTACCAAATTAGCGTACTCGAACTCTAGCATCAGAACGTGACCGCATTGATGTCGTTTCAAAGATCTGTTTTTGTGTTCGCTTGCTGCCCCAGGTATTAACACAACTCTGAACGATGGGCGAGCTTCATTACACTCCTCATTATTACAGTTGAGCATATTTAAAGTGCCCTGCGTGCAAATACAGCGCAAAAACTACCACGAGTAGCAGACGCGCCCCTCGCTTTCGGCGCGCTTCCGAGCGCGGAAAGCCCTCGGGTCCGGCGCAGCAGCGGCGCGACGCGGAAGTTCACCGCAAAAGGTCCCCGCGGGAGCCGGGGCTTTGGATACAAACTGCACCTGCGCGCGCACGTTTTTTTTTCGACCTTCGCATCGCGTGTAATACATGCCTTTTGCCGCTGTTTTGAAAGGGGCACTGCGACCCTTACCGAATACTCGGGGTAGTTCTCTACTGTTTGAGGCCAGGACGGGAGTACTGCGAACCAAGACATATCGGGACAAATACGAAGGGGTCGACACAGTATGCAGTGCGTGTGGAGAGGAAGAAGAAACTGCCGAACACTTGATAATGTTCTGTAAAGGGCTTCACCCTATAGTTCAGGATGATGGCGCAGAGTTTTTCAAAGCACTGGGATTTAGGGACAGCGAGGGCAAAATAGACTTTAAGCGGGTAGACTTAACTAGAAGGAGGTTATCTGATTGGTGGCTAAAGTCAAGGCACGAGTGAAAATTAAACCCTTCACTGCGAAGTACGAATCCTCAACTTCATTATTTAAAGAAAAAAAAATAAATGTAATGGTTAGTTCACTAAGTATTATGGCTAGGTGGCGTTAGCCGCCGCCCGATCTAAAGGGTACTGCCACATCCATCCATCCATCCATCAAATGATGCAGTGCATAGAAAATGATATTGACGAACTAGGAGAAGAATGCGAGGTAATTATATTAGGAGATATGAATGCGCACATAAAAGATATGGATGGATATACTGAGCCAACAGGCGGAATGCTAGTGGATATGTGTTAAAGGCATTATTTAATCATTTGCAACAGCACCGAGAAATACGAAGGGCATGCAGATAACATGGGAAGTGGGAAGGCTGCAGTCGACGATTACGCAATAATGTCACATACGACGTATGATCACGTAAGGGTGATGAACATAGATGAATATGAGTCCAGAAGCTTAGGTAGTGATCACAAACGTATCAAGCTGAGTTTTGGAAGGTTAATGAAATTGGAAAGGTGGCATTACGAGAAACCACACGGTAATATTTATTCAGAAAGACAAATGGATATAGCAACTAAATAGATTGAGAAAAAATTATCGAGGATACCAAAACAGAATGGACGTACACAAATTCATGTTGTTTGTTTGAGTTAGAGTTTGCTAAGGTAGGAGTCAAACCAACCGGCAAAAGCAGACACAAACCCAATAAGAGCGGGTGGGATGAGGAAGTTAAGAGAGCCACAGTAAGACGTCAGGAAGCCTCCAGGAAACATTGGTATGCTAAACAAAGGGGTGAACCGGTAGAAGATGTCAAAAGAAAAAGGGATAACTTTTTGAGCTGCAGAAGGGAAGCATCCAAGTTGATCAGTGAAAAGATTAGAAGAAAAGGGGCCCAATGGATGACGGAAGTAAACAAAAATGATAGAAAGGCACCTGCAAAGTTTTGGAACCATCTCGATTCTTTGAGTAATAAGAGCACGAAACAGAGTTCATAACTACAGTTCAAGGCGTCAGACTAGAAGTGGATGAGGCAATGAAATATATAAAAACAATGATGACAGAAAAATCTAAACACCAAAAATGCGCTGCCTACACCGTAACAAATGAGGATGGACCAATTAGCTCAGTGGCTTCACTGGGAGAACGAGAGTGAAAAAGGGCAGAGAAAAGGCTTCCTAATAGCACATCAACAGGCCCTGACAGCATCCAAATCATGCTAATTAAGAAACTAGGACCAAACTCTAAGCAAGCATTAAGAGAGGCAGCGAGCAAAGCAATAATGGATGGTGAAGCTTCCAATGGGTGGAAACTAAGTAGGATGAACATGATCTATGAAGGAAAGGGGGACAAAGCCTATATAAACAACTATTGTCCTAAAACAGTGACATCAGTAGTTTACAGTCTGGTGATGCAGATAGTAAAGGAAAGACTACAGACATGGGTGGAGAATGAGGGGGTTCTGGGGGAACTACAAAATGGGTTTCGTAAACGAAAGAGGTTGGAGGACAATCTGCTCTCATTGATGCAGTGTATTGAAATAGCGAGAAAACTACACAGGCCCCTTTGGCTGCCATTTCTAGATATCAAGGGAGCTTACGATAGTGTGACTCAAGAAGACTTGTGAGGAATACTGGACACACTAGATGTGGAAGGTGGAATAACTAATATTCTAAAGGATATCTATAAAGGTAACAAGGTAGTTATCAAATGGAAAAACAGGTGTCTGAATCTATAGGAATAATTAATATTCTAAAGGATATCTATAAAGGTAACAAGGTAGTTATCAAATGGAAAAAACAGGTATCTGAACCTATAGAGATACAACGCGGGCTTCGACAGTGTCACCTTGTCACCTTTATTGTTGTCACCTTTGTCACCCTTGTCACCTTTGTTATTTATGCTGTATCTACAGGGACTAGAAGCCAAATTAGGGGGAGTCGACTCGACTTCAGCCTCTCTTTTGCCAAGCAAGGAAAACGCATTGAACAGTCATTACCAGCATTGATGCATGCAGATGATATAGTATTAATAGCCGACAACGAGGAATATCTGCAGGGATTGATAGACATCTGTGGTAATGAGAGAGATAAATTAAATTTGAAGTTCAGCAGGGAAAAATTGACCGTTATGGCTTTTCATGATAACAAAAGCAGTGAGCATAAGGTACAGGAAGTCGTGCTAGAAATAGTGGATAAATACAAATACTTGGGCGTATGGATAAATAACGAGGCTGAGTATCTCAGGAAGCACGAAAGACACGTAATGACTGAGGGCACCAGGAATGCACCTGTAGTGAAAAATAGGGCACTGTGGAACTGCAATATATATGGCGTTGTGAGAGGGATTCGGAAAGGTGTCATGGTCCCGGGTTTGACGTTCGGCAATGTGGTCTTGTGCAAGAAATCAGAAGTTCACCAAGATTGGAAATTAAACAACGTGGCATAGGCAGACTTGCTTTGGGAGCACATGGGAATACCCCAAATCAGAGGGTACAGGGTGACATGGGATGGACATCGTTTGAGTGCAGGGAAGCTAGCAGGAAGATAGAGTTTGAGGAGCGATTAAGAAAAATGGGAGAGGAGCATTGGGCTAGGAAAGTTTTCAGCTACTTGTACATGAAGAATGTTAATACTGAATGCAGGAAGCGAACTCGAAAAATGTCAGGCAAATATTTAGACAACAGTAAAATACCAAGCCAAAAAGAAACATCGGTTAAGAAGGAGGTGAAGGAAACAGACAGGGACATGTGGAAGATTGGAATGCTTACGAAATCATCACTGGAGACCTACCAAACTTTTAAGTACGAAATTGCAAG
Organism: Rhipicephalus microplus; assembly: GCF_013339725.1. Classification (NCBI taxonomy): domain Eukaryota; kingdom Metazoa; phylum Arthropoda; class Arachnida; order Ixodida; family Ixodidae; genus Rhipicephalus; species Rhipicephalus microplus. The sequence goes on along the minus strand of NC_051172.1, from coordinate 13,528,896 downwards.
GGAAAAGATCTACGAAGATCCTCGGGGTAGTTCTCTGCTTTTCGAGGCTAGAACGGGAGTGTTGCGGACCAAGGCGTACCGAGCAAAATACGAAGGCACAGACACGGTATGTAGTGCGTGTGGAGAGGAGGAGGAACCGGCTGAACACTTGATAATGTTCTGTAAAGGGCTCCGCCCTATAGTCGAAAATAATGGCACCGAATTTTTCTAAGCATTGGGGTTTAGGGAAGGTGAAGGCAAAATAGACTTTAAACGGGTAGAATTAACCAGTAGTAGGCTAAGTGATTGGTGGCTACAGTCGAGGTGCGAGTGAAATTCAATCCTGAGACATATCGTGATAGTACTTAATTTTATGGCTAGATCACGAGAGCCACCACCCGATCTAAAGGGCACAGCCGGATACATCCATCTATCATCCATCCTCCACCTCTCTGTGCAGCGCACGCTACGCTGGCACATGAGTTCGGGCGCGCTTCTCCACTCACCGTGCGTTGAAAAACAAGTTGCCTAATCGTTGAAGACGCACAGATGGTTTATGGCATTGCTCATACCTGATGATGCTGGGCTTAGGCATATATGCCTCTGACGAGTGCACTTTGCTGGCAGTGCCAGCCCCGAAGTGCTCGCATGATCGTAGCCTTTTTGTGACAGAAAGCGCCATATCACACGCCCCTTACAAGTTCGTCTGGGTATGCTGAACGCTTTCTGGCGTCACATTCTATTTGAAGCAAAAGAAACAGCTAGGGCCTTTTTTTTTCTCCTTTCTGTGCATCTGTTGCGATTTTCTTAACACATGCGTAGCGCTTACTTTCACGATAATACTGGGATGCCTTCTCTTCTTTCAGCGATCGCTGCACATTCTTGCATTTTGAACCATAGTGCGACACTTAGGAGCGCAATCATCCAATCTTGGTCTGGTAGCGACCCGCACGATGAACGTCGACTGTTTATTGTTTGCGTGCAACCACTTACTGCTTCTTGTTCAGTGAAAGCGTCTTGTGAAGTTGAAACATCCAGATCTGTTTCGTAGGTGTCCGCTATTTTTGCTTTCTTGATGTTTGACGTAGATGCGAAGCTCGTGAAGCTGGATATTTCATAGGCTTCTATGCAATTGAAATCAAGTAGGAAGGATAGTCCTCGAAAAGAGTAGGCGCGGAATCGGGAATATAGGGTTTTCTGATATTCGAAACGTCGGCACATATAGAGTCTTCGTCGCTCAAGAGTCTGGTGCATACGACTGTCGATGCAGACTTGTCGTTGATGATGAGGCTGTCTCTCGTAATATTCTTGGCGCACAGCTCAGTATTGCTTGGGAATTGGTGAGAAAAAACACCGGGTGTTTTCCCCAAACGGGACTTGCTGTACGGAACCACGGTTATAGAGCGGCCGTGACGGAACGCAGCAATACAATACATCCGGCCGTAATGTGCGTACTGAAGGTTGTGCGACTGCCTTCTCGACTCTAGAAAACGCTGTAGACTGAACACCGACAAATCACTGAATGAAATGCAGCCATGGTGGGTAAATACCATAATAAATCAGGCCGATAAAAGTAAATTAAGAACAACCTGGTTGTAGCACGTACTAAGCCACAATTATTCATACATTTTTTTTTAGAAAAAAAAGCTCAATTACTTGCCGTAAAGTTGTAATGTCAGTTTCTATTTCTAAACATGTTTTAAACTCAAAAGATAGCGCAGAACTAATTTGCACTAGAGTTTTAGTTCCGGGGCAAGCGGCTTGCAAGCGTAAGCAGCAGCCTACTTCGTTCGCATATTGTTCATGCACGCGTGGCTTGCAATACAAGCAATGCAAAAGGGCTTGGAGTCTCCGGAATTAATATTTCCAGATGGTGTTAACACTTTGACAATGCACGCAACCACTTTCTGTGCGTGCCGTTCGAAGGGTTCATTCAGGAGCAAGGGTTCTCTCTCTTTTTTTTACTTTTCACATTATGCGCAGTTTTTAGCCATTACATAAACAGCACACGTACGTGTTTGAAAGAGTTGTGATGCTGCAGACCGCAGCTTTTAGCCCTGAAAACCACTCCAAATGTATTTGGCAAAATGAAGAAAAATAGAAAATAGCTAGAAAAGGGAAGGCGCGCTTGACGAAACCAAGGGCCAAAGGTGTTTAGTGCTCTCTGATTGCAGAACAGGTGCAGCATTGTTCTTCTATCTCTCTGATCGTCGCCAGTGCTTTATGTCTCGTGAATCACGCCTCTAATTAGCCGATTCTTCCACATATTTACTGAGTTTCAGCTTGTATTATCCACGAGCACACATACCTACATTAAGAGGAGAGCCATCAAAAGAGATTACTTTTTTTAAAGTTGACGATCCTCCCTCTATTCCGTATTTATTTAATAATCCCCTCTCCTCTTTGTCAAGAACCCTCATTTCACGGTTTCACATTGGCAAACTTCCTTGTACTGTGTGCGTGGTGCAGCAGATGCAAACTCATGAGCTGCAGGGTCACAGCGTCCATACCGCTGACGGGTGGCGAAACATGCTCAGAAACTCTACCATTGTATTAAAGACGGGTGAGAAGGCCGTAAGGAAAGAAGCGCGCAAGGAGGTTATAACCTCTTTGAAAGCGCGCGCAGATGCAGTCTAGCCCGGCCGTGGTGTGGGTTGCTCTTTGCGTCGTCTGCCATAGCCACGTCGTGGTTCTGTGTGCACGTATGTCATGCACGTTCTCAAAGTGTGGTTTGTCCGGTCATGTCAGCGCAAGTGTACCTGTTTCTAGGTATGTCTGAAACAACGTACAAACGCATTTGGCCTTGTTCGGCTGCTAATGCGTTGTAATAAGATCGGTGAGTGCAACTGTCCAGAGTGCTGTTTACTGTCGTCGTACCCTTCATTCACCAAAATAACTTCAGAGTGGGTGTCGCTTTCTCTTTCAAGCACATCACAAGATGCTCTTGGCATCCTCCCAAACATGAGAACTATTAAATTCTGTGTGAGTGCAGAGTGTTACAGCGACTCAGATCTGTAAAAAAAAAAAAAGGCTCTAGGCCATGCACTTGCGCACTGTTGGGAAGTGTACAACTACGGCACTGTAGTTTAACAATCATACGAGGAGCCTAGTTGTGTTTATCTGGCCGGGGTACCACTACATAAAAATATTACTATCACATCAACTGTGAGACTTCGGTACTTGCACTGTACTTAAAACAGAATTATACCGTGCGCAACCGTCTGCTTAGATTTAAGAATTCTTGAAAGAGCCCAGACGTTAAAAATTAATTCAGACGGCATGCCTTATATAATATGTCGTATAGATTCACTGAAAATTTCATCTTTTTTACACTCAGCATTTGTGTGGCATTGTTAGAGGCCGACGGAAGGCAGTGATAATTTTTTGTCTGAAAAAAAAACATGCTTGATCCATTAACCAGGCTTTTGTTGTAGCGCCGCCATGCATGTCATCCATCAATTAAAGCTTTTTGCTGAACGCTTACAAGGTTTTTATACTTGTACTGGTGCAAGAACATGTGCGTATATGTGGTAAATGTGCTGTAGCGTTAAGCGCTGTCAGCCACTAAGCTTTCCTGACTAGGCTTATAAACTGTCCCACATTTCATGGTGAACAGAATTAGAGAAAAAAAATGATATGCATATAAGGTGCGAATGGTGGTACTGAATGAATCACACACATATGGGGGCTTTCTACGATCTTTTTTTCTCTATTTTTTGTAGTATTCAGATGACGGAGATGTAAATAAGTAGTTGAGTCACGCTACAGCAGTGCATAGCAAGGGAAGCACAAGCTAACCACGTACAAACAATATAGCAAAGGCATGATTTGGTGCGATATTGTGAAGAGTCACCCAGGGCGAGCATCCCTATGAAAGGCAGAATTCGCTTTACTTGCGGGTAATGTTAACATTGCATAGGCGTCGTGCACCGATTCAGTATAGAAGAGCATAGACATCAACAGTAAACTGTAGTCAATGCATTTTATCTGACGACAATCGACCAAAACCGTACGCAACGAAACGCCACTGCGTGTATTTGTATTCACTTGCACTGGGGCGGTGCTGCTGCCTATAACCCGATCTTGCCGCGAATAGAGAGTTTGGGCCCCCTGGTTGTAGTTCGGAAACCTTTCCTTCATATCACCATCATGCGCTGTGTGGGGATGCTCGAAATCGCCCAAATTTCTTGCTTGCTTTGCGTTTCGGACCACCTCTCGTGGCAAGCATTTCATAGGCGTGTGCAGGGTTCCTCATTATGGAGTGTGGAAGGGGGTGAAGGTTCATATACGTCAGTGAACAAGAAACACGTATCCGAAACGTCAGATCATTTCATCTGACTGAGTCTGTGAAAATGTTTCATGTCATCCAATGCTTCAGCAGAAAACTTTTCGTCAAACTCTTGACTAAGTCAAAGTACTATATGGGGCAGACTTAGTGCCCCTTCCCTCCCCTCTCAGGTGACTATGGGGGGGGGGGGGAATGCCCCTACTCCTGCTGTGTGGGTAATTTGCTGTTGAAACAAAGAAACCTCCACTTAAAGAAATTTGCATCAAGTTTCTTGCAGCAGGTACGACTTCGTTACATTGAAGTTTGTATAAATGTCAGATAATTCCACAAAATTCATAAGACATCAATTAGTGCATGTGCAGCTCATTAATAGTTTTTATGAGCATCCTGCAATCAACTATCCTGCAATCACTATGGTGTTTGGAATGCAACATTTCGGTGTGAATGCACAGAGTATTTTGAAAATAATATTGAACGTTGGGTCAGGTAGTATGTGAATAATAAAAAAAAACAGCTAATAAAGCTCCCCTGCAGTGTACTTTTATATGGTGTCGCTGCATAAAGTAAAATGCAACAGATTCACTCTTACCAGTGACAGTTGTTTCTTATGTTGAACAGTGAAAGGGTTCATAAGGTGTAATTTCAAGTTAAATACAAGTGTCCCTCAACACAAGTTGATGAATTTGTCACGACATGTTTGTTTTGTTAATCCAGCTTTGTCCCACAAACATCTTCTTTGTCCATAATGTTTATGCAGTAAAGCTTGTTAATTCAAACTCAAAGGGGACTCTAATGTGTCAGTCAAGAACTTTAATATATGGTCCTGAGGAGTTTAAGCCACCAGGGTGCCCACGTGGGACATCCTAGCAGCCGCTACCGTAGGCGACGCCCGAGTCGGGGCGGGAACGTGGTGGCGTTCCGCCAGTTCTTGGGCCCTCTGGACTGCCTTAAGTTGGTTTCGGAGATTGGGGCTCCTGAGTGCCTCCTCCCAGTCGGACTCACTGGTGAGAGGTCCCTGAGGTAACGCGGGACATTGCCAGAGCATGTGCGCGAGTGAACAGTACACTTCTGTGCAATCTGGGCACTGTGAATTTATGTCTGAGTTATAATGGCTGAGTCGGCCCCGTGATGGGTACGATCTCGTTTGTAACATTCTAAAGGCTACTTCTTGCGCGCGTTCGAGTTTTGAATGGGGTAAAGGGTATCGGCTTCTGTTGTGTCGGTAGTGGGAGGTAATTTCATGGAAGGTGAGTAGTGGGTCATTAAACTGCACGTCTGGGCCCAGCTCTTCGGTGGCTGATTGATCGTCACGGCGGGTCAGTTCTCGTGCTCGATCATGAGCCATTTCGTTGAGGTTGGGTTGTTGTGGGTGAACGTCTTTGCCCATGTGGGCAGGGAACCAAGAGAGGTAGTGCGAGCCCGTATATTTCCGTGTTTGTAAAATGCGGGCTGCTTCTGGAGCGATGTTGCCGGTTTCGTAAGCCCGAATGGCGGCGCGAGAGTCTGTGAAGACATTAGTGAGTGAGGGGTCGGTCATCGCTAAAGCTATAGCAACTTGTTCGGCTATGGCGCTTGTTGATAGCCTAACCGAGGCGGCTGAGCGTAGGGCTCCGTCGCCATCTACTACCGCGAGTGCGAAAGAGGAGGAGTTACCGTATTGCGCTGCGTCGACGAATGCGGTAGAGTTGCGATTCGCGGCGGTACGGTTTAGGATCGCGCGAGCGCGGGCCAGCCGTCTGCCTTCGTTGTGTTGTGGGTGGACATTTCGCGGAAATGGGGTTACCATGTAAGTAGCTCGGACAACTCTGGGGAGGGTTACTGCGCGTTCAAGGCAGGGGTGTGGGGACATGCCGGCCTCGCTTAGAAGTCGGCGGCCTGCCTTGGAGGAGGAGAGGCGGATCACTTGGGCCGTGGTCTGGGCCTCGATCACTTCATCGATGCCGTTGTGCATGCCTAGTTGGTCGAGACGGGAAGTGCTCGTGTTTTGAGGCAAACCAAGGACTTGTTTAATGCTTTTGCGCATGAGTGTGTTTAGTTTCGTCTTTTCTACCTTCGTCCAGTTGTGGGCAGAGGCGACGTAATTGATGTGACTCATTAGGAACGCGTGGTATATGCGCAGAAGGTTGGCCTCTCCAAGGCCTCGTCTACGACCCGAGACTCGCTGAATGAGTCGGAGCATGTTCTCGGTTTTAGCTGTGATATGTTTAATTGTTCTTGCATGACAGCCAGTGGCCTCGACGAGGAGGCCGAGAATGCGTATGGAGTCCACGCGGGGTATTCGCTGCCCATCTTTGGCGTGTAGCGCTATGGGTAGATCACCTAAGGGTGTTAAGTTACGAACGCCTTGGCGAGATTGCCGGTACAGTAGCAACTCTGATTTTGTGGGCGACAAACGAAGTCCAGTGTTTTTTAAGTAGGCTTCTGTGGTATTGAGAGCAGTTTGAAGGGCTTGCTCCAACTCCGCCAATGAGCCTCCCGGGCACCAGATGGTGATGTCATCTGCGTATATAGCATGGTTTATGTTTAGGATCTCGCGGAGTTTGTCAGATAGTCCCTTCATTACTATGTTAAAAAGGAGTGGAGAAATGACTGCCCCTTGTGGTGTCCCGTTGGAACCTAATGTGTAAGTGTCGGATGTAAGTTGCGATAAATGCAGCTGAGCTTTTCGATTTTGCAGAAAAGAACGAATGTACGCCTGGAATCTTTTACCGAGACCAAGGCTGGCAATGGATTCCAGTATAAAGCGGTGTGAGACGCTGTCGAATGCTTTAGTGAGGTCTAGGGCGAGAATGCCACGAACATCTCTCGTTTTTGAGTCGAAGATCTGTTTCTTTAGTAATAGCATGACGTCTTGTGTTGAAAGGTGCGGACGGAACCCGACCATGTTGAACGGAAAGAGTTCGTGATCCTCTATGTAGCGCGATACACGATTTAGGATGACATGTTCAGCTGCTTTTCCTATGCATGAGGTTAGGGAAATCGGGCGTAGATTGTCGAAGTTGAGTGGTTTACCTGGCTTTGAGAGAAGGATTACCGTGGCCGTGCGCCATTGTTCAGGTACCTGGCCAGTTTCCCACATGTAATTAATGTCTTTTGTGAGTAGTGTGATGGCTTGGTCGTCTAAATTTCGCAACAGGCGGTTGGTTACCTTGTCAGGACCGGGGGCTGATCTGCTGTTGAGGTTGTGTAATGCCTCCCGAATTTCTGACTCCGTGAAGGGTTCGTCGAGTTCGGGTATCGTTTCGCATTCTATTTCTGGGTAGTCGGTGGGTTGTGCTGTGTTTAAGGGGAGATGACGTTTGGAGATTTCTTCAAGAAAGGATGAGTTTGTTCCTCCCATCTTTTTGTGCGAGTGTAGGAGCCGGTCTATGGCATGACTCTGGTTGTTTTTTGTTTCGCAGTCGTCCAGCATGTATTTTAGGAGGTTCCATTTACCCCCAGTTCGCATGCGGCCGTCGACCGCCGAGCAGAGTTCATGCCATTGGAGTCGTGTGAGCTCCGTGCAATATTTGGCAATGTCTTGGTTCAGTATTGATAGACGTTTTCGTAAGCGTCTGTTTAGTCGTTGTGTTTTCCAGCGCGCGAGTATTGACGCTTTTGCCTCGAGCAAATGTGCCAGATGTGGGTCCATTCTCGGGACCTCGAGTTCTGTTTGTATTGTTTTCGTTGTTTTGGCTATGTCTTCCTGAAGTGAGGTGAGTAGTTCGATGAATGTGTTGTATTCCTTTGTGTTGTTTTTGCGGAGGGTGCGGAAGGCATCCCAGTCCGTTAGCGTGAATGTACGGGGTGGGGCTGATGCGTTGGGTAGTTCGGTTCGTATGATGAAGTGATCGCTGCCCAGGTTTTCCTGCGTATTGGTCCAGGTGTGGCCTGTGACGTTACGGGTAAATACCAAGTCCGGCGTAGTGTCGCGTTGTACCGATGTTCCAAGTCTCGTAGGGAATCGGTGATCTGTGATGAGTGTGAGGGACAAGTCATCAATTGCTCGCGTGAGGTTAGTGCCTTTAGCCGTTGCCTGGGGGTAACCCCATGACGGGTGGGGGGCATTGAAGTCGCCTGCTATAACAAGCGGAGAGTTTCGCGCGAGCGTTGTGGCTTTAGTTAAGAGCGCATGGAAGGACTGTCTGTAGTCTGACGGGGAGCTGTAAACGTTAAGGATAAAAACGCTTTGTTTTAAAAAACGGTTTGGTACGAGTTCGACGAGTATCGCTTCCAGGCGGCTGCGGGTGGGTAAAACCTCATGTACTATGTGAGCAAATTTCTTGCTAATCAGCGTGGCTATACCTCTCTTGGTATCCCCTCGTTGTGTGATGGGGTGGTAACCCGATAATGTGAGAGTATCACAAAGGGTCTCCTGCAGTAATATTATGTGAGGCTTCTTGGGTTGCGCTTTAATGTACTGCAGCAGTGGGGTTTTACGGGTCGCGAAGCTAGCGCAATTCCACTGCCAAATTTCTAACGTGTTTTGGGTTGTGGAAGCCATGATGATTACATTGAATTTGGTGGCCCAGGCAGATTTGCCGTAGGATCCACAGAAACTACTGTTCTGGCTTTGGTTTTAGCTTTTATGGTGGCCTTTTGCTCTAGTGCTTCTACCCGGCGTGACAGCGTGTCGATGTTATCGTGGTTTTCTCGCGTGAGACGTAAGATTTCGTTTAGAGTGTCTTCTGGTGAGTCGCTGTCATTCGTGTCCGCTTCGCGGAGTGGTGGGGCTCTGCGTTTAGGTTTGCTAACATCTACAGTGGATGAGGGGGGATCTTTAGGAGCTGTGAGAGTTTGTATTTGGTGCCTCGCCTCATTTAGTTGTGTGGTGAGCTGTTGTATGGTTGCCCGAAGACCTGCTAGTTCTGCTCGTAGAGTTGTAACTACCTCGCTTTCATGCTCTGGCAATGAGGGCCGCGTTACCTTTGTGACTGGCGGCGTGCTCCGTAGCGGTGGTTTCTTCCCTTGGACTCGGTCCGCCCATGTCAGCTCAGCCTGGCGAGATGGGGAGTGTCTCCTGGAGCGGGAGTGGCTGCGCTGGGCACTGCGACGTCTCGCTGTCGGTGTGAGGGAGCGGCTTCGCCTGGATGTCGCATAGGTGCTCGAGGTGGCGCTGGAATCGCGGGAGCTGGCTCCACTCGATCCTCGGGAGCGGCTACGACCGCGTCGACGGCGTCGGCGTCGTCGTTGGCGTACGATGTACGGAACTTGAAATTTACGTTTGCAGTCCTTATCGGCAGTGGGGTGTGGTCCACCGCAGAGGGTGCAGTGGGGCTTACATTGGTGGTTTTCGGGTGGGGTTTTGAGTCCGCACTTTCGGCACCACGTTGTGTTAGGATTAGGGCAAACGTCTGCACGATGGCCGAGGCTGCCGCAGTTGTAACAAACTTCCGTGTGTCTGCGGAAAAGCGTGCATCGAACTATGCTCGCCCCGCAGTATACATAATTGGGAACTTGCATTCCTTGGAACAGGATGGTGACGGCTGTGGTGTTCTTGATGCGTTTCACCTCCAGGGCACTCGGGTTGCGCTTTGTGACGATCAGTTCTCGGAGCTGGGTATCGGTGAGGTCAATGTCAATGCCTCGGATGACGCCTTTGCACGTGTTATCGGGTGGAGCCGGATATACAGCAACTCGGTACAGAGTGTCTCGCAGACGTAGTTGCTGTACCATGGTATAAGCTCGTGCGTTTCGTTCGATTGGGGTACACACTACAAAAATGTTCTGGGTGACATTTGGGCATATAGAGTCTTCCATGAGGTCTTGAGGAGCCAGGGCGGCGGCCATCGCCAGGGCTTGCTCAAACTGCACCGGCGTGATTTTAGCCACGTTGAGGCTCTAATGTGTCCATGTTTTTTTTTGTGTGTGCGTGTGCTATGCTACTATTAAGTCTCACCTGACTTATGGTGAATTCAGCTGTACTACATGTTTGTGGCAGGTGATTCCATAAATTAGGCTCATGGAGCCCTAACAGTGAACAGAAACTAATTGATCAGTCAGCAGGGCCACACCCAGGAACTTTTTTCGGGGGATGTTTATGTGTAGAACGATTGAATATGACAACATGGTGGCCAATGCGTAGGCGTGTAAATACTTCAGAATCATCTGAAAAGTGAAAGCACGAAAAAACCTCAGGTGTCAAAACCCACTCCTTTCTAGTTAGGTCCTGGTCAGTAATACGCCAGAATGAAGCACCTATACATGTTCTCGTGTAACCTCCGAGCCTTAATGTTGAAATACTACATGACACTATTTATGATGCAGAATATGTTTATTATTTACATGGCAGAGGTAATGCAAGCAAAATTAAAAACCAATCAGTGATTTGCACCTGCTCGTGTTTCTTCTGTAGCGACTTCATTGAGTATGGTTTTCAGCGTGGCTAAGAGGTCCGGCCCGGTGTCCAAATTCCTACCCGCTAAGATATCATCCTGCTGTTTTGCTGTTTTACATCTTTCATAAATCAGGCTTGATTTGGTTTTGCGACACATTGTGATCACTCGGAGCCCACTTCTGCAAAGAGCAATCAAAATCAGGGGCTCACAATTCGACTTACCGTGATACCAACACATTCAACTTATTGGGAGTTTCCCTCCATTAAAAAATTGGGGCACCCTTAAGATTCGCCTTTACGAGTTGAATGGTATAGTGATATTCTGTTCCTAGTTCCTAGTGCGTACTTCAAACACTTAATGTACAAGATCCTTTCGAACTTGCTATGCAACCACTACGTCACCTTAAGGGTGCAGTAGCATGTGTGCCTTTTGTAGTGGGTTAACGGCTTTAAACTATGAAGTCCTATAATAATCATGTATTCTGATGCCCGATGACAATGCACGCTTGTACCATGCATTATTAAAGGCAATATTTCACATTGTATTGTGAAGCATGTACTATACTGAACGCATGTGTTTGTAAGTTACTTTCACTGCATTTCCAAGCAGAGAAAGTTATTTTCACTGTGTGTTCATAAGCAGAGGCGTGCCTGTGTAGAACACCTGCTTGCCACGCGAATGACCCGGGTTCGATTCCTACTGAGACCTAGATTTTTTCAGTCCCGCAAAGATGATTTTTCGCTCACAATCAACGACGCCGATGCCAGAATTTGAGCTCTTTAACACTATCGCATTAATATATGGGCCTGCACTGGAACCAGGGCATCAGTTTGAATTAAATGTAAGTTCGAATTAACTGTTTAAATTACCAACCTTTTACTGTAGCTGCCTTTTAGGTTGAAAGGTAAATAGAGTTACTAAAGAAAATTTGCAAACAGGGCAGCTCTTAATCTGCAAATAGGATAGCTCTTATTCAGATTTGACTAATGAACTGAAGTGAGTAACTGGCCTCGAATTTTTTCCTTACAAAGTGTAAAAAAAGACAATACAAACAAAAGAAATCAGTTGTATAATTTCATGTTTTACTTCCTCAAAAAAAAAAAAAAAAACTCTGACTGCCAATGAGTCAGTAAGGGAACAAGCTCTGCAAACAAAGAAACAGTCACTGTACAAAACCAGGAGCTCAATTTCAGTATATCACCCATGATGTAAATGCTTTATCTACATCTTGGACCTCCAATCCACATGCTATGCTAAGAACTAAAGGGTCAGTATTAAAATTTGTACTATTGTCTAAAACTTTTGACATTTCGAGCACATGACAGTTAAGCTAATACATGAATTCACACCAATTTAATTACTGTGCACAGCCATTGCATACTGTAAAGACACAGTCCCAAAAGAAGATGATGTCATAGAAAGCCATGCTTCCTTCTGGCATCAATTATTTTCCATGTATAATCCATGTATAAAACTTGGTTTCACTGCGTTGCTTGCACCAGGTTTAAATGAATTGTGTACAGCTGCAGAGGAGATTACAAAATTTAGATTCTACTGCAAGTTTTATCATATTACAGAATGTGGACTTCATACAAGGTGGCTGATAAGAATACACATTTAAGATATCAAGCACGCAAATGGTGACAGCTTTTACAACTGAGTGGTCACTGTGGGAGAAATTGGTTGCAAGGCAATGATTCACAGAAGTGGTGAAAAATGATTAAACACGTAATGTCCCTGAAGCCAATGTTTCAACAAGTAGACCTGTCTTCTTCAAGGCATCAACTACCCAACAGCTGCTGCCTAGATGAAGAAAGGTCCACTAGTGTAAAAACACTTTGACTTGAGCAAGGTGCTACGCACTCGGACATCTGCAGCGCAATTTGGACAAAGAGAGGTGACACAGAAAACCAGTATGTGGTTCCCCGAGTCTCCTGTCTGCATCTAAATTATGCTGCAGTCCACTAGTCTAATGCTTGCTCCAGAGACCTCCGTGCTGTGGTCTCTCATCGCTTCAAGCCTCCACTTACACTTCTATATTACTATAATTCACAGAGTTTTTCTATGATATAACAATATAAAGATCCGGTGGAAAGCTCATGACAAAGTTCTGCTACTGCCAAATTATGACTCCCCCAAAATGCCTAAATCTTGCAAAAGAATATTTCAGTGAGCTTGAAAAAATTATTAAAATACAGGATAAAAACATGAACAGAAGCACATTGAGGTTTTCTTTTTGTTTCCCAATGATGCAGTGGTCAAAGTTGGGCAAGATGAGTGACACATGGGGCTACCTTGTGCTTAAGATATGTGTCTCATTTTAAGTTTTTAAGGAATCATAGACTAAGCGATCATTTTCTCGCTTAGAAATACAAATATCTAAAGATCAATAGCAGTATAGGTACATAAAAATTTTCTAGCGTGAAAAACACACACAAAAATGACAACAGATCTGTCATCCTCCTTCATCTAAGTGTTTTTGGGCTAAAAAGTTTTTATGAATACACACCAACTAGCCAGTCAATGCATTAGGACCTTGACGCGTGTTGTGTAGAAGTGAAGCACAAAAGTACAGGACAGGCCAATCAAGTCAACCACTGGTAAAGCTCTGGTCCTGAATGGCTAATATATAGAGATACAATTAGGAACTATACTAATTTCTTAGTCTCCATTCCTCCAAGGCAACAGTACAAACATTGTTATTGACCCTTGTACAAGATTTTATATACATGTTTATTTGCAAGAAAGGGAATAAACTGATTAGTGTACACAATGTGCATGTAATGTTTGTAGACACTGTGAGTTAGCTGTGTGTATACATAATATGTATGTATGTATATAATATATATATCATATATATAATCTTTGAGTGTGGTATTTATATACAAAGAAATGAATACTACATTGTGTGCCATACAGCTATAAGACCACATATGAAATTCTATGCTAAATAAAAGCAGCCATGAGTGTTTAAAACTTGTCAAAATTGCTGACTGGTGAAACAGTGCCATTAATGTGCATATGCACCATTATGTGCACCATACAAGTGATGACATTTTACACTACAACGTTCATGACAAGTGAAGCTGTCTCAACACTTGATGCTGTTCATGTCCTGAACAGACTGACTGAGACTCCATATTTAACAACCATCACATGCAAGCAACTTTTGAGCATCTGCTCTGTAGTGGCTGCCCTCAAGAACCTAAAAAATTTTCAACTGAATTGCAGACAAGCAGGAAAGTCTGAGCTAGTTGGTGATAGTTTTCGATGCACTGTAAGCTGATCATTTACCAATATTCCAATATTTACCATTTACCAATATTCAGTTGAATGTTAGCAGCATTTTGAGAATAGATTCAATATCATAAATTTCAGAGTGGTGCAAAGCTCAGTGATAATATGGAACAGATATCTCGCACTTAACAAAATAAAACTATGTTATCAGTACGCATTTAGAAACTTGAGTACAATCAGTAGCACCTTGAACGTTTCATAAATAAAAGTGTTTATGAATGAGAAGCTTGAGAGCCATGAAAAACATGTAAAATTCACCGTCCAACATCAAACTTGCGTTAGCCTAGTGTGTTGGAAAAGATTGGCAACATTCACATAATGTGAATAACACTATGAGGCATGGCTACACCATGGCATAATAGTGCATGATTACTAGAAAACATAACTATGCTGATCGAGAAATAGCTTTGCAAGTAACATTAGGTAGTTCATATTGATAGAAATAATGGTCTCCTGATGGTAATACTACATATGCCACCAGTTTAATGTGCGGCTTAAAACAAAACGCTTGTAGAGGCATACAGTGACAGAGAGGTATATAACGTATGTCACAGCTTGTGAGAGCAATGATATGAAATCAAGTAATGCTTCGGACGGCATTTTCACAAAAAGAAGCAACTGCACAATCCTGAGGAGTGGTTGCACATGGTACCACTAGCAATTCATCAAAAGCACTAACAACCACATGGTAAAGCAATATTGTGGTTGCCTTCAGGCTATGCACAAGAGAGTTTCTAAACACTAAAGAAAAATTACAATTTAGGCAGAAGGGTACGTTACACTTTTGAATAGTTAGTAATTAGCACTCAATTATAGCAGAGATTTACTACTCAAGAAAATAAGTGAAAAGCTAATTTCCACCCTAGCTAGCCACAATACATAAATGCTGATCTATTAAAAGATGATTAAAATGAAAATTGATAGCTTTATTAAAACTAAGCACTGGGGAACAAGTGAGGACCACTTTTGCAGATAAATTATATATCCAGGGAGAGACAAAGTGAGAATAAAACTAATAGTTTCAGCTAACAAAGTAATTAGGATTAAGTAACAAAACGTTTTAGTGACCGCAGTAAGCAGGGACATTTGTATGTCAAAGTTGGAGGCAGATTTAATTCTCCACAGTTCGACTAGGTGAAACTCTTGTAGCATGCCTATGCTCCAAGACATCCGGGTAGAAAGTTTCATAGCAGTTTGTATGATTACACATACAAAGCAGTGAGGATGATACAATGTTCCTCCCTGATGTGACAAATAAGCATTCATTGATATCGTCGATGAAAGGGCAACTCTTACCATCTTTTCCTATGCCTTAGACCCAGTTTTAGATTGAGTGCTGCATACAACTTCTACAGCAGATTCGGGAGGAGCCTTTTGCCATTCCTCACTGTCTTGCATGCATAATCATCTAAACCACAATTAAACTTTACAACCGGATATCCCTGAGTATGGACATGCCACAAAAATTCCACCAAATAAACCTGTGTCGATACACATCTGCATCCAACATTTCAATACAAATATGCCACTTGCTGCAGTCACTAGAAAGTTCATTATTCAATCTTAATTCATTTGTTGACTGTCAGCAATAATCTCCTCATGTGGTCTTCATATAGCACCCAGAACTGAATTTTAGGAAAGCATAAAGCGTACTTCCAATCATCTGGTATTTCTAACTAATGCATAACAAATAATAAGGTTGGCATTAATTTTCAGCTGGAATAATGCATTCCTTTTCATTAAATAGCTTTGATATAGGGACATATGCATAATCAATCACTCTGTGAAATCTGATTTAATGAGTTCTCTTAAGGCACTTAAAACAACACAAAATGAATTTTGGACAAAGACAGCATTATTTAAAGACCATGTTTCAGTTTCCTTGAAAATATTAATAAATGTTTTATAAGTAGCTGAAAAAATTAAACCCCAGAATTCTGAATTTTGCACTCAAACTGCAGCAATATACATCAGTGCAATGCCATTGGGTTCACTCAAAACTTTTGTTTTTTGAATATTCTGACTAAAAATAAAGGTATTTAAGGCATTCTCCATGTTTATATGCTTACTATGCAAGTTAGCTTCGCTATTTGGTATCTTTCAGATTTTACCATCTAAAATTTACGGAATAGAAACGGTGCTCCCATTTCTTTGTCTCTGGCTATGAAGCACTCACCTTGATGCCATGTGAATTGTATGTACAAAACAAACCTATGCTACAGATAGCTGAATTTTTTGTGCTTTCGATTTCATTCTTTGGCAGTGAGCTGTTCGAGCAGGAAGTAAAAAACTGCGACAATGCAGCTACTGTAACTTTCTCAACTAATATTCAAGGCCACCACGTACAGAGACAATGCACCTTAGGTTCCATAGATTCACACATAATGCTCATGATTAGCACTGCCGAGTCAATGAATTCATTGTAACAACATTGGTAGAGCAACACCTGGTTTCACAAAGTTGGGACGACAACACATTCTTGCAGTACACAAAAAGCTCAACCCGTCAAAGCACAAGCTGTGCCAAATATGGTCGTAACTTGAGATTCTATACACTTTTTGTGATAAGACAGCTTAAAGCTTTCCACAAAAAGAGCAGCTAACTAGTGCTACATCAGCCGTGTGAGCAATTTTGGCTTTCCAAACACGAGCCTTAGAGATATAAATAACACATAGAGCTAATCACAACACCAAATCTGACAAACAAAGGGAACAAAGCACACCAATGAGGAGCATGACAACAACAATGAAAAATTGTACAAGCTGCCAAGAACTGTGAAAAGTAGTTGTGCCAGTTGACATTTTGCACTGACTGCCACTTTGGTCCCCAGAGCAGTGAGTGGTATTTACTAGTATACGTAATTGTGCCGTTATTTTTATGAGTAATACAACATGAGAACGGAGCCTGTTTAAGTTTCTAAAAAATGTCAACAGATAGATTCTCACTTCTTGTTCGTCCATCTTGAACATGCTCCTGTGTACGAAATGTTATTAAAGTTAAGATAGCCACTATACTAAACATGGTTTGGGAAAATACAACAGCAATGAGGCCTCAGAGAATTTACAATGCAATACTGGAGTGAGTATCTTAAGGCCTGCAATACTTAGAGCACATGCCTCAGGTGAGTCCAGGCACTCAAAGAGAAGTGAACTAGAGCCTATATATTTAACTTCTTTTACTGACAACAGTGCACAATCGACATTCATTTCACAGAAGGTGCTCTGAAGTACAGGTTTAAAAATGTCATTAGTTGACCACAAAAAGACCATGTGTGCAATCCTTTTTAAATGATAAATGAATTGTCCTGAACTGAGGCTCATTAATTCTAGCATGCTGCTTTGGAAAAGTTGCTGTCACAAAGTTTTTCACTTTGTTTTCTTAGAGGATATGATCCACTTAGAACTACTTGGAGGAGCAAAGTGGCAGACTCACACAATGGCAGAGCGTCTAGACATGCACTGAGGCAAAGAAACATAGATTACCATTCTACAGGATCTACTCAAAATGATGCGAGAACGACTGTCTGACAATGATCATAAGGACAGTTGTTCAATTCAAACTTTTCAGGCAGAAGCACATGGAGCCCATATGAATCAGTGCTGCGCACACTGATAGGAACAAAAATGGCGGTTGTGTAGCTGCTCGCATGGGGCACCAGCTTGGCATACACAATAATGAGTGGAGACTGGTGGCAGCAGCCCAATACAGTGCAGGTGTGTCTGTCGAGCCCTCAGCACTTACGCGAGCAGCCACATTTGCGCACCACTTCCACATGCTTGGTGTACGTTCTGCCCAATGGGCACACCATCTTGACGCTACGCCGCTTGGTCTTGTGAGCGCGACAACAGTGGTCACCACATGAGCCAATGCACTCGGCCATCTTGACCTTTTTTTGTGACCGGCAGCCATCTTCTTCAATGTGATCCCGATACTGCTCCTTTTGGCATGTTGGTGCTGCAATAGGTAGTAGCAGTACCGAAGTCACAGTTCCGCAACAAGGGTGAAGCAAACAAATGCGACAAATTGACATGTCATATGCAGAAAGGCTAGCAGCTAGAAACTTGCAGAGTGCTGCTAAAATAGAAAGAAGGACGCAGCATGAAAAGAAGACACACCAGGACCATAGCCAAGGGAGATGCACTAGTCCCTCTCTGCTCCCTCCTTTCGAAATCTGGATTGGTGTTTTAGCAAGAATAAATGATGAGAATAGGTGTTTTTGAAGGCCTTGAACAAGTGAATCCCCTCCGAAAGATTCCTGGCTACGGGCCTATGAGATGTCAAATGCAGAAAGGCTAGCAGCTAGAAACTTGCAGAGCGCTGCTAAAATAGAAAGAAGGTGCAAAGCACAAAAACAACACACAGCAGGGCTCCCTTCTCTCCTAAAAATCTAGATGGGCGTTTCACCAAGAACAGATAAGGAGAATAGGTGTTTTTGAAGGCCTTGAACAAGTGGATATCCTCCAAAAGATTCCTGGCTACAGGCTATCACACAAGTATACAGAGGATAAGCACAAACTTAAGATATAACAGCTGTTAGTTTGTCCTAGTCCTGCATATACAGTGAAACCTCGTTAAACCGTACCCGCGTAAACAGTAGTTTCGTTTTAAAAGTAGTGAAGTCAAATCCCCGGCTCGGCGGCCATTGAACATAATGCATTTCGTATCCGCATAAGCTGTACCAGCTTATCGCGTATGTATCGGTTAATAAGTAGTTTTTCCAATTTTTGTTGCGCACTCGCCGCGGCATGTCGTCCCCAACTGGGCGTCCCGACAGAACAGCAAGCACCAGAGATCGAAACACGCCTCGCTTGTTGATGATGATGGCGGCTGTGTTGGTGAGCGCCATCTCTTGGATTTTTTTGCAACAAGAAGCACTCGGCGGGCTAGGCTTCTGGTGTTGTCCATGCGATAGCGCTTTGCACAAACACACAAACACGGTGTGCGCTTGCTTTGCTTTCTTTGTTCCTTTGGCGCCGTGCATAGGTGTTCTCTGGTTGATCCGTGCCGTACAGCTCTCACGTCGTTTTTCACGTGTTGTGTATGTGTGCTTGTGCTGCTTCGTACTTGCGTCATGCCGAAGCTGGGACAATAGCATCGAGTGCTGAAAATGGAGGAGAAATTGGACATAATTCGTGCTATTGAAAGTGGCACAAAAAAATTGGCGCTGGCATGAGAAAAGGACCTGCCGTTAACTGCGGTGTGTGGAATTTGGAATTTCAGGGAGAAGTTGCTCGGACAACCCAACAGCTGTGAAGTTGGCGTTTCTGCCACCAAACACAACAGCGATTGCCCAGCCCTTCGACCAAGGCATCATTCGAGCTGTAAAACAGCTCTACAAGAAGAATCTGCTGCACAGATTTCTTCTCGCCATTGAATGTGGCAAATTATTCTCCACTGACCTGATTGGCGCAATTCACCTGCTCGAATACTCGTGGCGGCAGGTTGAAGCAACGATAGTTCAAATTGCTTCAAGCGTGCTGGCTTCAGTGTATGTGCGGGCGACGCAGATGACGCCAGTGACAACATCGACCAGACTTCGGACATCGTAGACGAAGCTTGCAAAACTCTGCTAGCTAAAGTGCTGGAGCGGCAGGGCGTTACAGAAGGCATTTCCTTCCCCGACTTCGGAGACGCAGACAGCAATGTGCAGACATCTCCGGACATGTCCGACGAAGCCATTGTTGCCTCGGTTGTCGAAGTGTCGCCAAATGATAGTGATGAGGACGACATGGAAAGCGACAACACGAGTGATCCAGGTCTGACAGTGGCCGAAGCTGCGCATTGCGTCAGCGTCATGCGGGTATTTGCCGAGAAGAGGGGGCTGGCGGAAAAGCTGGTTCACAGCATAAGTGAGTTTGAGGCCACTGTCGTTGCTGCTAGGCCGCCGCATCGTCAAATGAAGATTACAGACTTGTCACCCGAAGTTAATAAATTACTGCACGTTTTTTGTTCTTTCATCACACTTTCTGAAGGTTTCTTTTTTTGACAGGTAAGTGAGCGACCTGACGCTATTTCGGTTAAGCAGTACTATCGTTTAGTACGTACTTTTTCCGAGCTCCGGCCAACTACAGTTTAACGAGGTTTCACTGTATTAGTGTTTTTTCCGTGCGTCCTTCTTTGTGTTTGCAAACCGCACCACAAGCATCTACTAGGCACAACCAACTAGCCTATACTTCAACACTTCTAACTAGTAGTAGACTCCTTTTGCAAGCACAGCCACTACAGTGTGAGAAGTGACCTTTATGCGGGTCATAGCGTCAACGCTAGATTTGCGGTCAAAGGAAAACACGTACCAACCTCTTTCTTAAAGAGATAAGCCCGTGAGCCCAGGCAACCGCACCCTGCCGGGCAAGGAGTGCGTCCCAACGCCAGCGAAATATGAGCAGGATGAGAACTTTTAAGGTGCACCATTTTCGTCATCTCATGTGTAATAATAAACAAGCCTCTTCTTTGTGGAAGCGCCTCAGAGTTCTGCATACTTCTAGCAGTAAATGGCATATATAAATAGCTTGCTGTTAAGGTGCTGGAGAACGTATGCTATGTGGTAGAGTTGTTCAACTGCAGAGCGAAGGATCGCAATTTCAAATCCCTGGTTGTGTGCTTCGGACAAACTTTCTTCTGAACTGCTTTTCTTTGTATATTTTATATATATGTACATACTTATACATGTAGAGAACAGCACAATGAAACCAACACAAAAACCTGCCAAAGAAATCCATATAATTGCTATCGCAATAATAATATTTTCTCCTTCAGTAGTATGTGGGCCTAAAAACAATCAAAAATTCTATAATGAACAACATATTGTAGACAAATGCTCATAGAGTTTATAAAAATCATGCGAAAAGTGGAAATAAAGTGTTATAATAGGACAACACTCAGGAAAATCAATTTTTATATGCCTTCCCTTTGCTCCATTTTGCTAGATTTTCCAAAATTGTACATTATAAGGTGAAAGCATTGAATAGTTCATACTCGCAGTGTCCTACCGTCTGTACTTTCGAACAATGGCAGCTGTAGCCTCTCCCCTTCAGGCTCTCTCAGCAATCCTGTGATGGCACAGTGACGCATAGCAACTGTTGTGCCGCCACAGCTGTAGCATCTCCCCCTAACACTTTCTCGGCAATAATGTGATCTGCCGCCGGGCGTGCGAGTGTGACCCTGACCTCAGAGCGTGCACGTGCGTGTGTGCCCGTGAGTCATGCAAGCCAATCGGCAAGACCACCCGCGTCGTTGCTGGGTTCATACTAGCAGCACGAGCCCCTCTTTTATAGTAGAAGCATGGAGACAGAACAATCTGGGCCTCACAACGGCCAGCGCCAGAACAGACCAGCATGACAAAATTGATAGAAAGGGGGTAGATGCAGCAATACGGACATTTGGAAGAAGAGTGCAATTTCTCTGGGAGTGCCATTCAAGCACAAAAAAGAAACAAAAAAAGACATAGCACTATAGTCGACAGAATGGCCACAGGCTTTCATTATAAACGCTTTCACCGAAGACACTTTGAAACTTAGAAAGTGTCCTTCAATTTTAACCAACTATTCTTCAACCTAGCATGTTGCGTGATTTTCTTGTAGCAGTTTTGCATCCATTCATGTGCCATGCGCACCCTTGGACATGATGGCTAGTAGATTAGTTTTTTGGTTATACTACTATTAGTAGCAATGCAAATTCAGCATAGCAATTTCTTCACAACAGTAATGCACTAGGCAATGTGCTGCACCAGAATAAAGTGGTTTTCTGAGAACTCTTGATTAGCAAATGCAGAATTTTCAGTACTGTGTGCCAAATTGCTCCACATTTGCAAAAATTGACTGTACATGCACTATCCGTGTCCATTCTCAAAGGTGACAGTTAAGGCGAATGTGCAATGCACAATGGTTTTTCCTGAAGTCTTTCGGAATCAATGTTTGGTAACTTCAGTGACTGCTGCATTCTGAAAAGCACTTTGAAAAGGAGGATGACATGAAGATGCTACTCACCAATGGCCAAATGAGCAATCTATACACAGGCTATTTGCATCAACAGAAGGTATTGCATATGTCAGTTTATTGAAATACAAGACAAAAGGAATTAATTTTTCTGCTCAGATACTTTCCAGCATCTTTGATCTAAAAGCAGAGAAGTATTGGTTGCTATGTTAATTGAGAGCATATGCCAGTGGGCCACTTTGTTGTTGGTGGCTCGGAGCACTTACTGGCCATAATGAAATTAAAGAAAACACTAGAGAACACAAAGCCATGTCATTATCACTACAGGTTGCTTCAATGCACTTATGCAGTTGTGCGTGTACACGTATCTTTAAAAAATTATCTTTGTCATTTGGCCAGAGCTGACACTCTATGTAAAAGCAGCTGCTGTGTGATAAATAGCTGGCTTTATGGCACTGATGAAAGTTTCAGCCCAAAATCTTTGCTGGGTGTGTTCAGATAAGGAAAGAGAAAGAGGGGTTCCAATTAATTTTTGTTTTAGGCTAAATTTTTATGTGAAATGGGAAAATGTCTCATAAGACAGGAATCGACTATCAATTTCTGAAAATTGTCATGAACTTCTAGGGGAAATCTCGTGTTTACCTACACATAGAAAAAGCTAGTTTTGCAACTTTCAGGCATAACTATTTTGCAGGCCTATCACTAACGAGTTCACACATTGTAGCCACCAAATTATTTTTTTGTATATTTACACTACTTGTACAGAAATTTAGGGTTACGACACTTATAGTACATTTATGAAAAAATTGCAAATTTTGATTTATGAGCAACTGCCTCTCTCTGATTTTAAATTCAAGGGTCTCCTTTTTTAAACTTTGACTCAGGCACTGAGCTAAGGGAATGATCGAAGCTCGCAATGAAAAAATTGGCAAACTCTATTTACCTATTTTTTTCATGCAACATATTTAGCCTTATTGGTTTAACTATCGGATCCGCTATCAAGGTGATGTTCCCAAGTATCATCAGACGACATGACCTCACAGAGGAACTCTGCTACGTGCATCACATGCACCAGCCTAACACAGCAATGAGGCTCTTACCCTGATCACAGAACGGTCCGCTCCAACCACTTCGGCAGCTGCATTCATAGTTGTATCGGTCGACTGGTATGCATTTCCCACGTTTGCAGAGGTGGTTCTTGCACGGCTTGGGGTCATCGTACTCCGTGCAACCAGGAGAAACGCGCTGCTGCTTGCGTGCATTCATGAGGTCCATTGGCTTGTCATTTACGTACAATTCCTTCATGCAGCCTGCCACAAAAATGACAGTGGAACATAATTATTTATCTTATTCGTTTGTTTATTTATACATATGCAGTCTCAATAAAGTTATAGAATTAGGGGGATGAACAAGCATATGAACCTTTCATAAGCAGGTTTGCTTGAATTCTTTCAGCAGTAGTGAATAAGTTACTCCTGGTAATGAAATTCAGGCTTCAATCGTAGATGCAGAAAGCTATATTTAAATCAACATGGAGTATAGTAGACTCATTAAAAGGCATCTGGAGGGACCGGGAAAATATGTTCCATTTAACAGGAGTTCCCTTTACTGAGAGATGAATGGGCAAGAAGTATGCAGGGACGCAACCAATCATATTAGAGGCAGTTACTCCATTTAAGCAGCAGTTTCATTCAAAAGATGTCCGTTCAATGAGAGTCTACTGTACTCTAAAAATCTGCAAGGGCATTTCAGTTCTGAAGCATAGAAACCTCCACTTAATAAAACTTAAAATAAAATGAGGTTCGCACCACAAGAATGGTTTCGTTATAAGGTTTGAGTGTATGAAAGAATAATGGATAATATAAAACATTAATGCTACTGTTACGTTTGGCCGAACTGGGCCTCGGGTCAACTCAAGAAATATGCTGCCAAATGACGAATATGTTTAGTATGGAATACTTGCCAAAAAGAAGAGATAAAAATTATGGACCATCTCCCCAAAGGAAGCCTTGATTGGGTGTGACCCGTCTGAAATGCGCACTGACGCGGGTGCTCGAAAAATGGTTTGAAGTGAAAATCTGTGTAGCCTTTACTCGAGTAAACGTTTCTTTAAAACGAAAAAACATGGGAGACAGGTTTGGTTTCGTATAAGCTTCATGGCAGATAAACGAGCCGAAAGAATGTTTCCACTCAACATGTGGTCGAGCATTGTGGGTGGGGGAGAGGGTGAAACAAGAGAAAAGGAATAGCACTGAAATAGGACTTTTCGTGAAAATGTAAGCATACTTCTTTCTGCAAATGCTTCTCGAACTATCTTTTTTGCATAGATGTGTGCTTGCAGAGTCTATGCGAAATGCAAATCTATGCAAAAAAAATAGTTCAAGCAGCATTTGCAGAAATAAGTACGCTAACGTTTTCATGAAATGTCATGTTTCAGTACTATACCTGATTCCCTTGTAATGCTACTGTGTCTATATTGGCCAGACGGGCCAATGCCTGAATGACAGGCTGCGTGAACACCGCTATCTCCTCCCCACAGGCCTTGGAGTAATCTTGCCTCTGCATTCTAAAAGCTGCGGCTGCTTCCCAGATTTCAAATCAACGATCGTAATTGGCAAAGGTAGAAACAAGATTGTACGTGAGATCTGTGAGGCCTTCGAAATCAGGAAGCGGGGCAAATTGTCATGTGTGAGCGAACCCTCAGTTTTCCTCACAGAGAAAGAATTCGTGTTTTTAGATAGCTGGTAAACCACTGGTTAAATCTTATCATTGCTTAACACGTTTCATGATATTGACGGTTAGGTGCCAAGGTTGGCATGGCTCAGATGGTCCTTTTTTACGCATGCACTATTGTTTCATATGTGGGAGTGTGTGCAATTATTCAGTAAACATTCAGTTGTAAGTCCAGTGCTTGTCCTGCATAGTTGTTCTTCTCTGCTGTCTTCATGTGGTTTTTTTGCTGGTTCCTTTTTCTTATTAGTAATTTGAACCAACTCACACAAAAAGCTACATTACTAAACTACTTTACATTGCTGTTGGCAGGCAGTGACACAAACACATGAAATAACTGCCTGTGGAGACATCGTTCTAATTTTTCTATAAGTGAACGAAAGTTTGCATTTATTCTTAAATCCTTAACGAATACTATCTTGAGTGCTAAGATACATCTAGACAACCAAATGTGTGATTGTTTCTAAATTTGTGCAAGAATAGACCAGCAATAGGAGTCAAAATTTTTTTCTATGATTTTCAGATAAAAATGCATGTCATTGCATGGCATTGTGAAGTCCTATAGGGAAGGTTGCATGTGGCATATGAGATTGCACCGTATGAAATCTCTGGCCACAGGCTGCATAATGATTAAAGACAACACGACTGGTGGCAGCACTGCCCTTTCCGTTTTCCTTGGCCCCTCACTCCCGTTAGGAGTCTTACACAAACTAGATGTTCATAAATACAGAGACTTAATTAATAAACAGTTTTTTTCTGTGTGTACTCACTGACAGGGCTGGGAAATTTCCCTGACATACAAACTGTGCTAGTTGGATGGTCAACGGCACTAGCTGCACACAGCTCAATGGTCTACCTCCTGCGATAGCTTTGAAGGCTCTGTGGTGTACTGAAAAACCATTGAAATGAGCACATACCAAGAAAGCTGGAGGCATTGCGCAGATGCCACTGGCGCAGAGCAATGGCTGCCACATCTGCAGGCAGTCCACCCACATAGAGTGGAGTATGCAGCTCCAGGTACTCGTGGGGGCCCTCGTTGACAACGGAGCGGGTGGGACCACCATCCACCATCATTGTGACATTCTTCTTCTCGACAACAAGTGTGAGCGAGTGGTAATCGCCGTCAGGCAGAGTCTCAAAGCTGAACATTGTCGATACTGGGTAGTTGCCAGCATCATAGCTGACTCGTACACGCCCCTTGAACAGCTCAACAGCCAGGTGCTGGCCTTCACCAGTGTAGGCAATGACTCCAGACTCGTGCCGTGTGGCCAACTTGAGAGTGATGTTTGCACGTGGCCGAGTCTGGAGAGGTTCAAACTCAAGGAAAGAGTCCTCACGGAAGCTCACACTCGACAACAGCTCACAGCGGTGACCTGTGAAGCCCGGGCTGCATTTGCACACATAGTCGGCACCGGCACCTCCTGGTTGGAAGCAGACGCCGTGCTTGCAATCATGTTGCTGGCAGGGGCTGGTGCGTGGGTACAGCATAGCAACCATAGGTGCCAGCTCGCAGTGTGTACCCCCAAAACCGCGTGGACACACGCAGTGGTAGCTGTTGATACCGTCCACACAAGTGGCACCATTTAGGCATGGCTGCTCCGCACAGTCATCCACATTGGAGGTGCAGTTAACACCCTCGAAGCCCAGTGCACAAGCACACCTGGAAATGTGCACATGCCAACAATTGGTCCTCTCGGGAAAAAACACTGCATATGCATCACAAACTTTTGCGGTGTGTGGTACCATGTTTTAAAAATAAGTCCTGTGTATTAGGTGGCTAGGTCCCCCTCAAGCTGCAACCAGCACATTTTTTGTCAGGCATTCGTGGCAACTTGTCATTGTTGTGGCCATGTGCACAAAACTGACATTGCAGTTACTGCTAATTCCATGACAATGGACAAGCCTCTTTAATGTGTACCAAGAAGAGAGCTTTTGGATGCTCAGTCGCCTATCACTTCAGAAGGTAAATGCTCCTTCTATTAACAAAGACTAAATTACCCAATAATGGTACCCTGATTTTGTTTTTATTAAAACTTATTTTATGAATCAGCCTACAACAAAGCACAGCATTAAGCATACTTACGTGTAATACGTGATGTGGTCAACACATGTGGCACCATTCTTGCATGGGTTGAATTCCTTACTGCAGAAACTAATCTTTTTTTCACAATAGTTCCCTGTAAGTTGAAAAACAAATAAAACAACAACAACATGAGGCTGGATTCAAGTCTTCCGACTGACAGAAAGAAAGTAGTAGTCCCAGTTTTTAAACGACATAATACAGCATTGCAACCTCCTCAGATAAAAAAAAGAGAAAAAAAATAAAGGGCACGGTGGGGAAGGAAATGCATCTCTAGGCTATGATATCACAGACTGCCATTTTCTATTTGCTGATAAATGTGGGAACACCTAACACTACAAATTATTCTGTGAATTCATCACTATATATATTCATGTGACAAAACTCTCTATGATGACAGAGACAAAGGGGATAAAAAAAATGATCCACACCAGTATATCCAGGCGCACAGGAGCACGAGTAGCTTCCAATTGCATCAATACAAGTGGCATTGTTTTCACACTTGTTCTTGTAACAGTCATCTATGTTGGTCTCGCACCGGTCCCCTTGGAAGCCCATTGGGCAATGGCAGCTGTATGAGGGGCAAAATGGTTCATGTTGGCTGAATCAAGACTATAATGCAAACACCACTTGCCGGCAAGATGGGGGATATGCCTACCTGAAACGCCCTGCTTCGAGTACTTTGCAGGTGCCATGATTCTCACAGGGGTTTCCATAGCAAGCGTCAACAAGGTATTCACAATTCCGACCATGGTAACCAGGTGGGCACATGCACTCGTAGTCCCGCAGCGGCACGGCGCGGCATGTGGCGCCGTTCTGGCACGGGAATGTGTAGCAAGCGTCGCATTTTGCCAGCACATCCGGTTCCGGTTTGGCTGCAGCATTGGTCAAAATGGTACGCTCAGAGGTTGGGCAAGAAAGGAAAATGCAACAAGCTACAACAAACTGGAATGTGCAATGCAAGTAAACATGAGGTTAGGTAGTTAATGTGGTTCAACATGCTACAACACTGTTTACTAACTGGTTGTCAGTGTAAAGACGGAAGGGTTGTTTAGAACATTATATGCATGAGAATTTCTGACGTGCACAGATGTCTTCATTACAGTATAAGTTCACAAATGTGTGTTCATTTGACATCTATTAGACTGAAGCTACCATAATATATAGGATGCAATGAAAATTTTAGGGCATCACGTTCACAGAACAGCATGTAAATGATGACAACAAACACACTGAGATTGCAATCTTGTCCTGCAAGGAATACAACATTTTCTTCTTGCTCAGATGTGACCCTATGGCACCACCTGCACATTTTGTTATAAGGACTGGCAGAAGTTACTTCTTTTTTCATATCTGTGACTTATAAAGTTAGCTATGATGTGATCAATATCTTTGAACTGGGGATGGGTTAGAGGTTGAGGCATTTGCTGTTGAACCACTGCCAGTCATTTTTAAACACAATATTATTTACATCTAGCACTCAAGAAAGCCTAGGAAAATATAAAGAAGATGATATCTATAGTAACTGTGATGTAAACATAAAGAATGTAAGGTGGATGAAAAAATAACTTGCCGGTGCAGAAGACCGAACCTGCGAGCTTTGCCAGTGGCAAGTTGTAAATGTGAAGAAAGTAAAGTGGATGAAAAGAGAAATGGCCACCAACAAAGGTTGCAGGCTCGGTCCCTGGCAGCGGCAAGTTATCTTTTTATCCACCTTACATTCTTCACATTTACATCACAGTTACTAAATATACCACCCCCTATATTTTTTAAGCTTTCCAGACTGCTAAACCTAATTAATATATTGTGTTTAACAAAAAAATGAGCCATTATAATTCTCTTTATAGCCAGTCATTTTGTCATTATCCTGTGAGGCTGTCTTGTTTAGCATACTACTATAGAGTGGTAATGAAGAGTAATCAAGCAATAGTAGAGGAAAAAAATTAGGGCAGCTTCAGAATAGTGGGGCCAAGCTTTATACAGTAATGTGAAGCTGGGTGGATTTTTTATCTTTATTTTTATCTTTTTTTCATATCTTTGTTTTTATTCTATCAGCTTTTCCTGCCTTTTTATGAGTGTTTACAGCCGAATCCCGCTATACCTAATTCCACTACAACAAAATTTCCGCTACATTCATGAATGATTTTCAATTCCCCGTCAGCCGCCCATAAAAAACAAGGTGAAAAAGGTCTCGTCACAAAAAATACTTTTCCTGGATATTTCCACTTTAACGAAGTTTTCGCGAATTACTACCCCATAAGAAAAAGGAACTTGTGTCGAATTGCTGCGAAATTCCAATACCAACTTGACCATTTCTCAATGAATCCTGACATTCAGTGCACACGGCCGCATCGCAACAACCGTGTTTTCATCGGATATACGCTTTCTGCCACCACACGCACATCCCACTCAATTTATCGCAACTGAGATGCTCGGTTACAGCGCGCCCATTCGCCATGATGCTGCCGGTGGATTTGATGCACTTGTGGGCCGCGGCAGAATCGCAATCTTCAAGAACCCCCGCCAAACATTTTTGATGTCGCACTCATAACAAAACTACTGCTCGTGGTCACTAGCCCTGGGAATGTGAATGACAACCACGTGTCGTGAAGGCGCACATGCGAGCAGTGCGCACCTAGTCCCAGCATAACTGCATTCTGCCACAACCGCTGCGAACACAATTGCCGCCGTGTCAAATGCGATCATGGGCGACTACGAAAGTACGCATGCAGCCTAGCCCCCCCTGAAGTGCTCCGTACTTTAAAGGGAGCTTACCTAAGGTCATGATTACTAGATACCTAGACTATACAGTGGTAATACGTCTAATTATAGGAGTGATACGGCTGATTAAAGCCCTGAAAAAAATCTGTGTGTACTCACCAGCGCACACGAAGTGGTTCGAGGACGCTGTGAGCACCAGCTTGTCTTTCATGTTTTCAGGTTCAGAGCAGCGTGCGATTCCTGGTTCAATATAGTCCTTCTTGATCCAGTCCGAGAGCCAGCGAAGGTTGCAGTCGCAGTAGAGAGGGTTTGCGCCAAGGGCTCTGCGACATACAAAACAGGGCAGCAGTCATAAATTGGTGATAGCTGATGACGTCATCCACCAACACATGAGCAACATGCTATTAGCTGCAATGACAGTGAGAATAATACAGCCATTACAGTCCCCATTGCTGCTTATTGTAGCTCTTTCTCCTAGGAAAACTGTGCTCTTGTGTCTTCATTTTTGCTCTCTACCTTTCATTAGGAACACAATGCAGCCAAACAAACAACCAATTTTAAGAAATATTAATGCCCAGCACTTCGTCCACTGGGCATTAAAACCATTTTTAAGCCTCATTGTACCTTGGGAAACGTGTTCACCAAACCTAAAGACTGAACCCCTGCGAACGATCAAAACGGGATCGTTTACAAAGTATCGTGTGGTGACTGTGACGCCACATACATTGACGAAACAGGCAGGGTGCAGTCAATGAGGCTCAAAGAGCACAAAGGGGACGTCGCCAAAACCACCCATGTCCCGCATTTCAAGGCTCAACTCGTTGAACAGTGCTGGACAATCAGGCATGCCTTTGACTTCAGTAATGCCACGATCCTGGCTCAGGAACAACGAAGGGGGAAAAAAAAGCTTCTCGAGTCATGGTTCGTCCGCTGCGACAAGTCGGTGTGCAAGAACAACCAAGGCCCTCTACCAGATCACCAGATCATAAACTTGGTCTCCCATTCATCATAAAAGATAGTTCTAGTGCCGGGGACCCTCGGCCGCTTGCGTACGCACACTCTTGCATTCCTTTGTACTCCCAGCTGCACCTGTGGAGTATACAAAAAAACGTGAAAGCGTGCGCACGCAGGTAGCTTGGGGTACCCAGCCTTGAAACTCTCTAATGTCTGAAACACACAAGACTGAAATATTGTCAGCAAATTTTTCAAACCATGCACGTGTACTTTTAAACAATTATCAAACCAATGCCCCCACCGTTTTCTCACGACAAATGCTTTGCTCTTCCTAAGTCTTGAGAAACATTCCAGTTATTGAAGGGTAAATGATTCCTTACAGTTTCCCTTTTTCATCCTATGAAAACTACACTGTGCCAATCAGTACATTTCATAAGTGCATAATTCATTTGAGACAATTATCAGTTATGTTAAAGTAACTGCACAACCAGTGGCGTAACTAGATAGGGATAGGATGGCACCTATCCCAAAAAATATCTTTTTGTACCTCTCATGATGTTGATATTATTATTATTATTATTATTATTATTATTATTATTATTATTATTATTATTATTATTATTATTATTATTATCTGTGTGCAAAAATATACCATCTGGCTGTTTTGCACAAGTGAATGAGTGATTTCTTGGTTAATTGTTCACAACAGTGAACTATAGTTGTGTTACACATTTATGAATCGTCCAATACTTGAGAAGCCCACAAAGTTAAAAAAAAAATGCAAAAAAGTAGACCTTGCTGGTCACCAGTCATCGTGTTGCTTTACACAAAATATGCGAAGTTCACAAATTACATACTATCACACAAAAGAGAATGATGAAGTAGGGGTGTAAACAATTCTTAACATTTTTGCTACATATCATGACAAAATTATTTGTTACGCATCAAATCTGCATGTTAAGCCAATATATTTCGTTAGTGTTAATGGTGCCTCCAAAAACTCACTCTGGCAAACACTGTTGTTTCCTCGTCGCATATAATTATCTAGTGTGATGCCAGTATTGATGTCGATTGTGAACAATTGCTGTTGAGAAAAACGTGTTATTTATGTTTAAACTCTTTATTTACTTTATTTGGCTATAATTAACAGGTATGAAAAAACTGTACACTAGAAAGCTTCATAAAAAAAAAAAGAATAACACTTTCCTTGCTGTCGATGAAGCAAACCTTTCTATAAGGACATAAAAGTTTGTTTCAGTTTCCACACTCAGTAGAGCAAGGTCAGAAAGTCTGTCCTGGCCCACTGTGGCCCATAAATCGGAAGGTGTCAATTTAAGCTGGCTGAATGACCCCTCATAACCATCAATGAAAACCGCTATGATCAACAAAATTATCTGAACAGCAACACGAAGGTTGGGGAATACACTGTCTTCCCTCTACTGTGGAAGAAATTTCAGAAGTTCTTCAGTTTTTTACACTCTCTGGTCAGCAGTCAGCAATATAAAATTTCTTCACACAGGTCCTGCACATTAACATTGGAACGATAAAACTTGCCAACGTTGTAGCAGTTTAATTTAGTTCATTCTTGTCATCACTGTAGCACAGCTTGTTGATGTCCAGGAGAAAGCCAAACTTGGCATTGGTGTCTTGCAGGCAAGCAAACATCTCATTGATTTCAGAATGAAGACTGTTGAGTGTTGATTTCATGACCTTTTCTATTCCCTGCTTAGCCGTAAACTCCGTTTCATGCCTTTCTATATTGACATTACACACCTCACAGAGACCAAGCCTTTCATCAAGTGACTAACCTCCCAGAGTTTTGCTTAGGTCACAAAAGCGATCTCTGAGAGCTTTCATGTCTAAGGCAGCATTGCAAAAGTTCATTTTTAGATCTTGCAGCTTCTTATAACACAATCTATGCAGTATATTGTTCCAGATGATAAACAAAATAAAAAACCATAACTTAACATCCACTTTTGCAATCGTGTGGCATTACTTCTCGTTTCACCTCATCATTCTTTGTTATTAATGACCATTTCTTAGAGAACTTCAAGTGCCTGCTCATGGTAACTGCCAACTGGCCTCAATTGGTCAGTCAGTAAAACAAGAAGTTATTGTGTTGGAGTGAGCTTGTTGTGTAGTGCTGTCAGTTGGTCTTTTAGGAGTCAAGAGATGACACCCCGGCAGCAGTGAAAAGTTTTTAAGAGTGTCGCTGAGGAGCATGTGACGACAGCGAAGGGAAATTGCTCAACAGTGCTAGGTGAAGGAACTTGTCAAGCTGGTGGATATGAAATCACTGTTCTGCATCCTTCTGGAATATTCCCAAGTAATTGGATTTGAGTGAGTGTGATCATTTATTCCCCATTGATTGTTAGATTCATATGAGCTGTACTGTGTTTAAACCATCTAAGAGTGTGATGCTTGTACAGCCTTAATGGAGACTATATTTTGTTTGTGCAATGAGCTCTTGGCTCTGGCTTGGTCTTTGGACCCCAACCGGAATTCACTGGTACGCTAAAAGGACCTACTCTTAAATTGCTCCTGCTTTCATGGTACGTTTCAGGGGCCGATACATCAACCCTGAGATATGCCTGGTGATTACCACTTCATTAATGGGGTTTGTGACAGTAGGTGCGGCTTCCTACAAAAAGACATGAAAAGCCTTTCCATAGGGCATGGGGTGCTAGCACGCCATTTGTGTCTCCAGGCATTTTTGTCTCTCACGCACATGTTGTCCATGGGCACATTGTCCCCAGTACATGTTGGGCGCACTCGTCTCGGTGCCCTTTTTGAAGTGGCACCTGCGGCACTTACACCATTGCTGGCAACACTTTCCCAAGTAACCATCAAATGGCTTCATTAAAGAGCTTTATTACTTCACAAATTGACCTGTGCAAATATTTTTTAGAATCAGTCAAGTACGAGCGGAGTAACAGAAATTTGTCACATGCACTAATTGCTTTCTCTCTCCTCTTGTTCTGATGAGTCTGCTGGAAGCTAAGCAGGGAGGAATGGCACGGAAGAAAGAAGGTACATCACGCACACATAATAATTTTGAGCCCCTTTTTGTTTTGTTTTTTGTTTTTTTCTCGAAAGCAGAGCTCACTTTCAGTGTAATCGCAACCTGGCAGCCTCCCATATAGCGGTTGTGGTAGCTATGTAGTTTACAATGCTAAAATCAGCGAATGGTCATGAATTTGATTATATGATGTGGTATTTGGCATCACTCATAGAAAAAATAGGGAATGATTTTTAGCTAATTTCTAGAATTAATTGTAAATTACAGGCCGTGCGCTGTGTCATAATGTCTAGCTCACGTGTTTTCTAGAGCCTCGACTACCAATCAGCAGTGTTTTCTGACCATGCTGAGAAAGTGTTGCAGGAGCCCTCCAATTCATGTAGCTCCCCTGCAGTGCTTTGTTGAAACTTCTGAATAACCCTTCATATGTCAATCTCTTCATGCACTTCCCTGCTGTTTCAGGATATCTTGCTGTTGGATTAACTTGTGCATCATGTCATGAACAAAGAACAGTGACAAAAAGTATTGTGTTTGCATTGCACTCCCCATAGCTGTTTTTGTACTTAGAAATTTGCAGTGTTTCATTTAATTTTTTTTAAAACAATAGATTACCGTACTTCCACAACTGTAAGCCAACTAGAGGGTAAGTCTTTTATATAGAGCATAACAAAAAAATACATGCGAGTGTATTCCACATTGATTGACTGATTGATTGATTGATATGTGGGGTTTAACGTTTCAAAACCACCATATAAAAACCACCATATGATATGATAACCACCATATGAGACACTGTAGGGAGGAAAATTCGACTCCCTGGGGTTCTTTAACGTGCACCGAAATCTGAGCACATGGGCCTCTAAGTGAATTCCACAATAGAAATAAACAGGGTCACTGCACTGACTACTTGTTGTTATAAGGGACATCTTCCTTTTTATGAACTTAGATGGTGAAGACACGGGCATCTATCAAACCGTTTTGCCGTTTTGAGACTTATTGTTTGTTATTGTTTTGCACAATTAGTCTCAAACCGTTTTGAGACTAATTGTGCAGTTCGGTCACATATGCCGCAAACATCGCAAAGCATCCAGACTAAAATTTGCGGAAGCTTCAGTGTTTGGTGCCACACATTAAAATTTCGTCAAGCTGTAGTTGCCATTACCACACTGCCTGTTGAGAAGCTCTAAACTTGCACTTCACTGCGTACTTAGATTTTCGGCATGGAGAACGCGAGCAGTCTACAATGCTGTTGTGAACAAGTGCCGAAACTTTATTTGGGCCTGCAGTAATCATGACGATTCAGGATGGGGATCATGCACAACAGCATCAAACGGCTGTTCAAGAAAAACCAGCCAAAGAGCCAGAAAGAGAAGCTCTTCCACCAGGTGCTGGTACACTCTGAACAAGTCACCGTGCAGCTACTGCGTGAAACAGTAGCTCTTCCTTCAATGATCCCTACTCCCACAAGTGATGCATGCATAGCTCTGTCTGTGTGTGAGGTACAAGTTGAAAAAAAAAAGAAAGAACCTCCACACAATTCAAGTATATGGAGCAAACATATGCAGATGTAAATTTTAAGAAAGCAAGTGTAAATTTTTAACCACACCAGAGCATCTAATTTCTGATTTGTGCTTTTGCCGTTGCTGGTGGTGCATGTCTCAGTCTCAATTGAAAAGCGACCCTTCCCCTTCACCTCTCTTAAAAAAATTCTGATTTCCCAATTTAAACAAAATATGTAAAAGTACAATGATGTAGATAAGGTACATTACATCTACAGTAACTGATCCACATGGTACATTTTGTTTTACTACATTCTCCAGATATTTTTTTTCATAAGACATGTCAATAAAATGTGAATACACATTACATTATAAATGTGATCGGGGAATAAGCAATTTCTTTCTTCCAGCATGTGCTAGAAGCAAAATATAAAGTGAAAAACATAAGTTGTAAACCTCAAGTATTGATGCACGTTGCTGGGCAGGTCAGTCTTACATCATTAAACAAGGTGCTGCACAAAGGAAACATTGCCAAGGAAGTGAATAAAGACTGGTGTAAATTATTACACAGACACAAGAAATGTTTTCGTCCCACAAGTTGCTATAAGTTGCCTGCATCGTCCACATCAACTCGATCTCAGGCATCAGACCTCTCATGCCGACTCACATGTGTGTGATAGACTGCAGGTCCCGAAAGGTGCCCTCTGGTATCATCGACACGTCATTGCCATGTAGTGACCTGTGGGACCAGAAAGGGTATCATGACACAATTGCATGCACAGTGGAGGAAAATAGCAAAACACTGCAGCATTCGTCCACAGGTGACAGCATATTTTTGTGAATTTTGAGGTAACCAAACTTCGCCAATAGTAGCTTACTTGACACAGATGGAGGCAGCTTGTTACAGTTGGAGCTAAAACAAGGAATTACATCTACAGAGCGACTTACAATTTATTATTTAGATGTACGTTTTTTTTTAGTTACTGTATGGACGTCAATCCTTCTGTATTCAAAAACGATTCGCGACTCAAAATGTTTTTTTGTCCCACAGAGATGAGCTCTGTGCTGCCTCTCAATTGAAATTCGAACTATATTTATTGATAATTTATTGATAATTGGATTAGTTCAATCATGCAAGCTGCAATACTCCCCATAGGCTTCGTTTATCAAAATTCAGACCTGCTGCTGGCCAAAGTTATGGAGGTCTGCTTATTTACCTCCCACACTGAAGCGGAAGGACCAAGCTAATAAATATCATTTTTGTATGTTTCAGTGTTTCAGTACACAAGTAATGGTGCATTAATAAATGAGCAGTATGTTTATGCCTGTGTCTTACGTTTTGTAGATGATACTGTAAAGGTGCTGTAAACAGCTCACTTTGACCTTCTCCTAAGGTATTTCTTCTCAATAAACAAATATATCGGACCAGTTGGTATGAATCCATCTTAGTAGGAAGTGCACAATCTTTACAGAGGAACACGAGACACAAGCACTTATTTAATAAGTGCTTATTTATTAAGCACAAGACACAAGTGCTTATTCATAAGCGCTTGTGTCTTGTGTTCCTGTGTCAAAGTTGTGCACTTCCTACCAAGATGGATACTTCTCTTCATTATAGCTGTGGCAACTCGCACAAACACAGCCACAAAGGTGCAACAATCATGGCAATGCTGCGTGTTTTCTGTCATCGCTCCCAGGTGGTGTGTCTGTTTTGCTATCCTCTGTCTGCAAACTCACCCATGGGCATGACTGGGATTTGAAACTGAGTTTTGCAAATGGTATCATTTTATAACTGTTATTAACAGTAGCTGTAGTAATGTCTATGAAGTGCAGTGACCATTTCTGTTGGGAATATACTATGCCAACAACTGTCTCAAGTGAAGACTAAATGTCTGTTTTGTTTTGTTTGTTAATTTATTTATTTGATTGCCCTCAGGGCCTGACGGCTTTACAGAAATGAGTGGATTACATTTGTAATATACAACATATTTTGGGGCTAAAACGAAATAGAGAGAGACAGAGAGAGAGAAAGGGTAACATAATGTCTGTTTTGTTTTGTTTGTTTATTTATTTGATTGCCCTCAGGGCCTGACGGCTTTACAGAAATGAGTGGATTACATTTGTAATATACAACATATTTTGGGGCTAAAACGAAATAGAGAGAGACAGAGAGAGAGAAAGGGTAACCTTAAAATAATACAGGAAAATAACATGAACAGTGCACAGTAAAAGAATAGAAAAAGAAACTGTTGACTGAGAATAAAAAGTATTGAAAGAAATCTCTTGTAAAAAACAAATAATAATGCTTAAAACAACAACCGATGCCCATATACCAAAGACCATATTATCACTACATGTCAAAATATTGGCATGATCAAAAGAAATAAACAAAAGGGCTCAGCAAAAAGATTACAATTGCCACAAATTATTAAGTTTATGACAACAGGTTGGTTAAAGCAGCCTTGAACTTAGATTTACCAGATATTTCAAGGAGAGATTGCAGATGGTGATTACAACTTACTGACATACTGGGGAAGAGGAAATTGTAAAAGTGTTTGGTACCTGTGACATGAATATCCTTCTCATGACAATGGTTGATGCGGGCAGAAATGTCACAAAAGGGTGTTATTAACTTATTAATAAAAATGGCCTTACCCTGACATATGTACCTTAAGGAGAGAAGTGAGTAAAAAAATGCAACATTTTTTAAAATTACATATATTTCGTTCTTATTTGCTCGCACAAGTTTAGTATGTCTACTTTAACAACAAAAAAAAGTGAGCATTGTAGGCTTGTACGAATAGTGAACTTTAGTTTCAAAGCGAATTCGAAGCAAATAGTGATTTCAGTCGAATAATTTCAAATTGAATTCAAATAGTCTATATGACATATATGAAAAAAATGGGTATATTAATCATGACCTGACTAACCTACACAATACTTTTTAAATTAAAATAAGGCTTCTATACAAATGCCATTTTTCTTTGTTCAAAGGAAATCAAAACAGCTTTGAGTAGCAGCAGGATTTGACTTTCGATAGAATGCAAGTGATAACCTGTAAAATATGTTACATTTTAAATTTACGATACTTAGAGCATATAAGCTAGCGTAACAAGCTTTTAAACTGAAAAAATAATGAATCGATGTAAGGGTAATACGTTTATTTAAAGGAACCCTGTAACACATTTTCAAATAGATGTGGCCTGGATTCATTAAAGGAGCTTTTTGCTTCACAAATTCACCGCCGCAAAAATTTTTAGAATCTGTTTCGTATAAGCGGAGTTACAAAGCATTGCTGCATGCTGCGAATACATTTTTCCTTCCCTCATCCTGAAGGAATGGCACGGGAGATGAAAATACGACACGCGTGCCTCGTGACTTTGAGCACGTTTCTTTTTTTTTCCTTAGAATACGCTGGTTTTCAGTGCGATCGCATACGCACGCATGCACAAGTTGCGGCCCCAGTAACAGCCAACGCGCCATGCAGAAATCAGCCAGTCACTGATACAATGGCTGTGATGAATGATTTTTGAGCTAGTAGCCGGATTTGTCGAGAGAAGGAAAAGCAATTTTCAGCTGATTTTGAGAATTTATTGGGAATTTCCGGCTGCTCGCTGCGAAACACATCGAGGCTCACGTGTTCACGGGAGCCTCGACTACGGATCGACAGCGTTTTCCGACCATGCTGAAAAAGTTTTGCAGGGCCCCTTAAACTTCGAAAAAAAAATTTTGCCCCAGTGCAAATTCCCCCTCGATAGCTGCTTTCACGGCTTAGTGCCCATAAACTGCAGTGAAACAACCTTTACAAAAAGTTACATGTAGATTAATATACAATTATTCGTTCATAGCGTATACTTCAAAATTTTCACTAATTTAAATTCAAGTCAAAATGATTTTAAATATGGTACTATTTGTTCGAATATTTGAAGCATTTGAATATTCGCACAAGCCTAGAACATTGTACTTAAACTCAAAATAGGTTAAAATCTCTTTTAAAGAGCACAAGGTAGCTACTAAAACTAAAAAGAGCTCATTGTCTAGAGTTTCCTGGCAATTGTCACCTGGCTTCTTGCCATTGCATTTAACATGAGGAGTTCCTAAAGACACGTGCTCAAAATAAAATGATTGCGAAGCCCTCGTGATGGCAGAAATTATTTTTAAAAACATACCATTGCCACATAGATGAGCTTTGACTTGTTACTTTAAAACGCATTTTTCTTAAGATAGATCTTTGGACAACTTCTTGAGTTCAACTTTATATTTTTGGTACTTCCGAGAGCCAGATTAGGATGAAAATTAGTCCAGATATTCTGCAACATGTGAAGGGTGCAAGTATCTTTAAAACTTTATATAACCTATATAGTTATTATGAACCTAGAGCAAGCAATTAGTATTGGCTGAGGATTCTAAGAATTCTCACCTTATTTTTTTGTTCGAAAAGATGTCTTATGCCCACTTTTTTGATAGCTATTTGCATTCTGCATTTAATGTGGAGCAATATGAGCCATTAATGGCTGACACCCGTAGAAGATTGGTGGCATAAAAGGTTTGTCCAAAACAAATAATATTTTACACATTGTTGTGGCACAAAACAAAAACTGTGCAACTTACTATAAAACTAATTATATATTTGAAATCAGCTAAAAGCCTATAGACACACAAAATAATTTCATTGCCCCAGGATACAGATTCACGAAACTTTTTATTTTGAATCGGATTTCCCCTTAAGAGCTAACAGACAATAATGTCAAGAAAAGGATACAGGATGTTATTAGAAGTAACTGCAATGTCAATGTGAAGAAAGAAAAGTGGATGAAAAGATAACTTGCCACCGACAGAATCTGAACCTGCGACCTTCGAATAACACGTTCGATGCTCTACCACTGAGCTACGGTGGCGGTCATCTCCCCCGTCTACTTTATAGGGTATATATGTGTGTTTTAAACATGGCAGCATCAGTAAGCACCACCTATTATCATTACGGCGAGTGCTGCCTGTTTAGAGTCACTTAGTACGTGAACTTATTACGATCTGGCAGCTGACCAATAATCTCTCGTATACCACCTCAAGGCACAAAGTCTGCCAGAACGAGACCCTTGCTATGAATGAAAGAAAGTGTTTGGTTAAGAGCTCATTTTTTTGTTAGACACAATATTATAGAGAACTAACAGACAATGATGCCAAAGAAAGTATAGGGAATGTTATTATGTAATAGTAATGTAACCATGAAGAAAGAAATGTGGCCGAAAAGAGGACTTGCCACTGGCAGGATACGAGGTGGTATGTGAGGAATTATTCGTCAGCTGTCAGCTCGTAATAAAATCACATACTAAGTGATGCCAAACAGGCAGAAAAGAGTGCTCTGCTCTTATGTTCACCGAAATGACAACAGGTATATATATATATATATATATATATATATATATATATATATATATATAAGGAAAGGAGGTGTATACCTAAGGGCTCGTTTTTCCGTGTTTTGACACAATATTAATGAGATCTAACAGACAATAATGCCAAGGAATGTATGGGGGAGTTATTCGAACAAATTTAATGTAAATAAGAAGAAAGAAAGGTGGGTGAGAAAATAACTAGCCGCGAGCACGAATCAAACCTACGACCTTCGAATAACGCGTTCGAAGAGCATCAAACACGTTATTCGAAGGTCGTAGGTTCGATTCCTGCTCAGGGCTGGTTATTTTTCACCCACTTTTCTTTCTTCTTACTTACATTACATTTGTTCGAATAACTTCCCCTATACATTCTTTGGCATTATTGTCTGTTAGATCTCATTAAAATTGTGTCAAAACATATATATATATATATATATATATATAGATATTTATGTATATATATTTGTCGTTTTTTTTTTTTTCAGCCTTATGTTCCTTATTATTACGCTCTTTGCCACTCTGCTGAACAATAAAACTTGTGCTCATTACAGCTGCTCACAGTGCATTTCTCATCACACTGATTTAGGCTTATGACCACCATCTTTTTATTTATTTTTTATTTAGCAGCCTAACTTACGTGATAAGTATTTTAATAGGCCTTTCTAAGGTTGTGATTGGCCAGCACGTTTGCCTGTGTTGCACCTTCGTCACTAGACAACACTTCGGAGTGCCTTTAGCCGTTAGGGCATGGTAAAGATATGTATCGATATATTGTACACTCGCATACAATCAAGATTAGGTGTATGAACCGAATATTCTGTCTCGGACACACGCGTGTGGGGGGGGGGGGGGTGTGGAGGTGTTTAGATGTTATTGAACGTGCAAAGATTCAACAGAAATGTTAGTCTCTGGCATTAGTATATCTTAGCACACATACGAAGAGTCACACTGTATAATATGCTTGAAACTCACCTATCAGACCTTGGAACTGTGTCTACCTCTTTCCATTAAAACAAACCTCTGCCTAGTAAAAATTATCGTAGGGATCGACTCCGGGAACATCTGTTCTGGCGGGTACACACATGGCCACCGCTGCAGAATTAATGTTGTCGCCGAGCCAACTTACAATGCTCCCGGCCGAGATTCCTTCCCAAAATCTCACAGAGAGCCAAAGCCTTGACAGACCCTGTGACGCGTTTTCTTGTATGCAGACATTCTTCACTGTAAAAGCGCCCAGGAATGATGTTGTGATAGTAGCCCCAGTTAGTTTTTAAGTCATATCAGTGTGAAGCAACGAAAAAAAAGCTGGCTATGTGGTGGGGGGGGGGGGGGGGGGGTCAACGAAAAATTTGGGTGGGGGGAGGTTGAACCCCCCACCCCTTCCCCCTTGCTATGCCACTGTAGAATGAAAAGGCATTCTGCTATATTATGAATTTTGTTGTACTTCATTTCATCGCAGAATCACTGATATGCTATCTATGTACGTTTCGACTGATAATCCTGACCGGGTCACTGCGCTACTTTTTGTCACTTTCCCGTACAACACCTCATGCCAAGACACTATGCATATTCTCCCTTTTATCTTCTCTATGGACAAGAACCAACTTTGCCTTTTGACACGCTCATGCCCAGCCCTGCCAACCTGTCGACAGCGTATCCTTGCCATGCTAACGCTACGGATGAAAAGGCACGTCAGATTGCCCATTGACGCTTTGCCGTCTCGCAAGTGCGTCAGAAGTACACGTGCAACTGTCGCCACCGGAAAGTCTGCTTTAATGTGGGCGACCTTGTCCTCCTGCGGTCTCTGCTTCGGCATGTCCGCCTGTCCGAAGATCTTCTGCCTAAGTACTCTGGCTCATACACTGTGCTACAACAGCTGACTGAAGTTACCTATTAAACAGCACCTCATGGCCCTACTGCTTCTTCTGCATCTTCAGACGTCATCCACGTTTATCAGACGTCGTCCACGTTACATTGAGAGTAGTCTTTGGACTGCTCTCACTGTAACAACCCTGCAAGGTATTATCTGAATTTTGTTACACATTTAGCCTGTAAAGTAGTATTTTGCACCTTCCAACCTGTAATGGCCCAATTCAGGGCTAACAGTATTAATAAATGAATAAAAAATGAATTAGATACAGTTACATTATAATTAAGCTCTCAATACAAGAGTTTCCCTCATTCAGTGCAGTCTAAAACGAAGTGGAATGAATATAGACTTCGTAGGAAACATTGGGTAGTTTTTTTTTGTTTTTATTTTTCTGACAGAAAGCAATAGTACATAAGACAGAAGTACTTACAGAATTCGCAGGGACTTTAGGCCAGAGAAGCTGTCAGCTTGAATGCACTGAAGTTTGTTGTAACTTAGTATGCTGGAAAAAAAAATGGAGAGAATGAGGTGCCACCTACCACAAAATATGGAACTATAATGCAGCCACAGAGAAACGAAGACATTCATGAATAATTTGAAGGAACTTTAAAGAATGACTTACAGTGTTGAAAGCTTGGATAAGTTGGAGAAGATATTGTTTGGGAGGATTGATATCTGGTTGTTGCTGAGATCTCTGAAAGACATGAGCATATAGGGAAAACATTCATTCAGCATGCTGCACAGAAAGCCGGACCGAATGTAGGCACATTTGAATTAACATTTATTATGAAAATTTTGAGCATGCCTATGTTTTCTATGAGTTACGATATTTAGATCAGCCTCAAAGAGTAACCGGACTTATGACAGCAACGCTTCAGGCATACATTCCCTAATAGCAAAAACAAGAAGTGGTAGTAATTAACACAATTATAACTAGGTAGAGAAACTAAGTAATGTGGCTGTCTGCATAACAAACATGTGTCCGCCAACGCACACTTTTAATGTTGTCAGTGCTGAGTGCACAGCTTCTAGTCTCATAGTTCTAAAGAACAGAAATAGATACTACAGTCACCTAAGATAAGTAGAACTGATACAAAGTTAGTATGTACACACTCAAATGTCGATATAACAAACCCAGTAATAACAAAGTAAATTAAGAATAGTCCTGCAATAGATATAGGGTTGGAAATAAACCTTATTTTTGTGCAAGATGCAGCATTTTAATAATGCTGCATCATGCACAAAATTATAATGTGAGCTTATTTTTGTGCATGATGCAACATTTTTATGATGAGATATGAGTGTATGTCATGAGTATGAAATTAAATAGGCCTACTTACTACATGAACACATGGTAAAATGTAGAAATGCCCTTCGTAGAAAACTGTGGGACCTATTGGAATCAAGTTTGTTGGAATGACAAGCAAAGACCTACTTTTATTGGCTGTTGAAAGTTCCTTAACTCTGGCTCAAAAAAAGACATAACAGTTCCAGGAACTGTGTATGTTTTATTTCCTAAAGCAACAGACATATTGCATTAGCTAAAAACTACCTGAAATCGTTGCATAGCAAACACACGTTGTTAGGAATTGAAGGAAACTTGCGTTATATTTTAGAGTAAGGTATACTAAATGTGCAAATTTTTCCACCTATATCTCACATTACATGCATTTCACAGATTCATGCTGACATTCAAAAATATTGCTATGCCACAAAACCATAAACACGTATAGTGTTTCTTTCTTGGAACAACAGGAAGCAGAGCCAGTTTGTAATAAGTATTCATTATGAAAGCCAGTGTGCATGCAAACATAAACACGGAAGAAGAGAGCAAAATAACACAAACACTATTTGTGCAATTTCATTCCCTCCTCCTGCATGCTTGTTTGCATACCCACCCACTTTAGTGCTTCCATTTTACTTTCTTTGTTAGGAATCTTGGAATCCTCCACAATTTCTTTACAGTACTGATGCACCAAATAAACAATTTACTCTTAGCTGTCTGTGAACTTAATTTCTGTTTTAATTACAAGAACCTTCTTCAAAATAGGCTCATTTTCAAAATAAGCTAATGAATAATAGATGTTGGCAGATCTATGCTCACTGCCTGAGAGGTATGGCCAACAAAGAAAGGAAGAGTAATTAAATCACATAATGTACTGCTCAATGCAGCCATACTTCAAAATGCAAGTGTACACATTACCACTGCTGACCATGAAATAATTAGCACAAACATTAGAGAACTGATCTTTTGGTTCCTTTATTGCATTCAATTTACTCATAAAATCTTTTTGCACAAGTTCAACTGCCTATTGAACCTTTCTGCACACCTACAAGTTTGGCAAATAAAATCCTGCATTTTTCTAAACATCTTGCCGCTATTTGCAAGGTAGCTACTGAAAGTGCATTTGATTTGATTTGATGGCATTCGAGCATTAGACGCATTATTCAAAGGTGCAGGTTCGATCCCTGTTCACGGCAAGTTATCTTTTCATCCACTTATCTTTCTTCACATTCATATAACAATTAGTACTTCTTATAATGTCTCCTATACTTTCATTGGTATTATTGTCTGTTAGATCTCATTAATAGTATGTGTTAAAGGAATTCAACAGCAATGACCCTCATAACTTGTGCGAGTGCCGATGTTCGTGGAGAAGACAGAGACATTCAGCTTACATTCTAGTGACATCCTTCAGCAGGTTCAGCTCCTTTGGTATCTCTGATATGTCATTCACATCAAGGTACCTGGAAAATTATAATAAAAATATCCATTACAGAAAGAAAAATTAGTAAAGAAAATTGAAGCACTATAAATTTAGGTGCAGCCACAGCTAGAAAAATTTGTAGTTAGGAGGCCAGACTTCAAAATCAATTTAAATATCCCTGGAGCAACATTTTC
Source organism: Rhipicephalus microplus (assembly GCF_013339725.1). Lineage (NCBI taxonomy): Eukaryota > Metazoa > Arthropoda > Arachnida > Ixodida > Ixodidae > Rhipicephalus > Rhipicephalus microplus. The sequence goes on along the minus strand of NC_051172.1, from coordinate 13,483,910 downwards.
AAGAAAGCAACAACCAGTGTTTTAAAACTTTTTTTTTCCTTCGCCATAACCACATTTCACATAGAAATAATATAAAAATCTCAAACAAATACCTTTGTATTTTGTAAGTTGCTACTGCGATGTCTGTTCAAAAAGTACTGAGCATTCTTTCCTTTTTTTTAATGTAAACCAATGAAGTGCAGGAGCTCTCCATTGTTGGAGATATGAAAGAAACATTCATGTCCATGTGTAACGCTGTAAAGGTTGGTGAATGAATTTCTATGCCCACAGAAAGTTCCAGTTGCTAAAAATTGGCCCATAAGCAAGGATGTAATGAGCACCAGTCGGGTTGCTCTAAGTTGTAAAATGATTAGAACAACAAGAGCGGTGATGCTGCATCAGATTTTGTCAAAGGTTTGGTGTTACCCAAGTGGAAGCTATTTGCAAGATTTAATTCTTTTTAGCTAACAATTCCGTGACCACTTCTCGAGTAAAGGGGTTGTACAACTGCTTTAACGATAGATGAACATCAGTGAATGGCGAACTGCATTCAGGTAGGTCGAAATGCGACTGCCCTTTAGCAAGTGCAAAGAATTGCCATGGAGGATGTTTGCATCAGAGTACAGGAACTTGCAATTCAGATAAAGGTAGCCACTGGATCATTACACTCAATTTTGACTGAGGATGTGGCAATGAATGGGAGTGTCTGAGAAATTACAGCCAAAACTATTATCATTTAGGATGGAAATATCTGGCTAGGAAACAATTTTGTGATTCATCAGGCTATATTATGTTATTTTAGTCACATGACAAGTTCTGATGCGATGTTACGTTATTTCAGTACCATGACTAGTTGCTGCGTGTCACACGATTCTAGTTCCTTAACATACTTGTCCATCATAGATATTGCATTCAATGACCAGAAAATTGCAAATGTTGTGGGAGCAAAGCATAAGATGAAGAGGACGAAGCAAGTGCATGCTGGTTCATTTCTTTTTTCCCTACCTAGTACAATAAAAAGCTTTAATAGCTCCACTGTTAAAACAGTAAATGCATGCAGACTCAATAAAGCATTCCGATGTGGCTGTTCTGCCGCCATCCTGTATTTTTGTTTTGCGACCCCCTCCATATCCCTCTCCAAATCTTGTCCGATTATATCTTTCACCACACAGGGGAGGGGCACTTGCTCAGCATTTTACACTACAGTAGACTCTCAGTAAACAGAAATCTGCTGCTGGAACTGCTGCTGAAATGGAACAGGTGCTTCCAGAAATATTGGTCTTGTTCTTGTACTCTGTGCCCTTGTTTATCTTTCAGTAAATGAAACACCTCTTAAACGAAACTTATTTTCTCGGTCTCTTCAGGTTCCGTTTAATGAGAGTCTACTGTAGTTCAGATTAGGACAAGTGCATCAGCAGTAAGTACACTTGTTTCATACTCATACTTCTACTACATTTTGTGTCGCAATGCCCACAGATTGTCGCAACACCTAGCGGAATTCAGCAATTTCCTTTCAAGGATGGTCAGTAGGCAGATCATGCAGTTACAGCTACAATCCACGCATCTCTGCTGACTTCTCCTGTACTACCGGTACCTTCCAAATGGTGTTGTTCAACAAATTTTCACAATTTCGAAGTTGCAAAAAGCATACATGTGTATTCTTTCCGATATTCTCATTTCAATCCCGCTGATCGAACGTGCAACATCCGAGTACAATAAAAGGCGCACGGCTAGATTCTGAGCATGGCTGAGAGAAGGGTGCTACTTATTGGGCTATTACATGCTTGTGTTCTGTTGAAGAAGCAACAGCATGCTCGCAACAGCACAAGAATGACAATGGTGTATTATGTTTGCAAACCATCACCATGCTAATCATTCAGTCCCATGCAGCAACGTTGACACTACTTGCCAGTAGCCTACTACTGCAGCAAATCTGTCAGGCAGGCTCGACACATACGACCTCGGGAGGCCATTCAGCTTATACATCAATTCTTAGTGCAGTTTTTTGTAGCACGCACAGGATTTTGCAAGGCGTCATTCACACACGATAACGGAGCTTAAATATAACCTTTCACACTGTGAAAAATATCCAGGCGGCGAGCTTCTGTGGTTTCAGAAAGCATCTTAGTCTCATATACATTTCAGTGCAGCACACGACTTTATTCAGTGAAAGTGACACGGTCGATATGTCTGCGCGTCTTATCTGTTCTTATGCTGACAAACAGCCTGACCCTCCTCCAGGCACCATCCTAAATCACACAGCATGCCACTTATAGTTAGTGGGCATTGAGAATAGCCAAAAAAAAAATGTAGGCATGCACAAATATTCAAAATTTTGAAAATTTTCCTAATATTGTTTGCTATATGAGCAGATTCACATTGCAATTCGAACTACGCGAAGACAAATACAGTCAGCATCTGGCTGCCGGTGGCCTTTCCAAAATTTAACATGATAGCGCTAAAGAATTTGTTTCCCAGAAATTTCGGCATCGGCATTGGTGTCGGCATGGGTGTCATTTCTTGTGAGCGAAAAATCATCTTGTGCATGATGAAAAATCATCTTGTGCAAACGCTAATAGTCCAAAGTGTATTTTGTCTCGTATTAACTTGGTCTAATGGCACAGGGTTTATTTCTCTTCTGGAACACCATAAAAGGCCCCTCACGAAGTTTGAGAATTTTGAGCAAACAAGAGGAATGCATGCACTTGGCGCTGCAATGCTACGAGCCCCGGAAAAAGATAAAATGTCAGCTGAAACGTTGTTTGACCATCTCACAGGCGAGCGCCCCAACATGGTGAAGGTGATGTATACAATAAGGAACAGTCCTGCATACGCCAATGTAGTACATGACACTGCGAGATTTATTTGAGGCGACGTGAGTAATTTGTACAATTTTTTGCCTGAATAGAAGTACGAAGATTGACAGAAATATTGAAACATACAAACAGAATTTATGTGCCTTAATTTTTTTAACTTCGTATCGAGGGAGATGCGAGACCAAGCTGCCTCCATTTCATTTGCGTTGGTGTTCTCACTGTTCTTGCATCATCGCGATTCCAGCATTCACAAGGCTTGGCGTGTTTTTTGTGCATCGTCCCTTGGAGCAGTTCCAGCGGTGCGATGCTGTGTATTGTGGTAAGAATACATGATCCATGCCAGCCTCTTTAAACGTGCGTGCATAGAGGGGTTCGTCCCACAGAAATACATCCCACAGAAACAGGCAGTACAATACAAAGAACATTGAAACGACACAACACAGCTTGTGTGTGCAACCGGGCATGGGCATGTCATGCGAATGTAGTCTTGCATGCGCATGACGTGTTGATGCATCTGGTCATATGAACTTCTGGCTCCGAGTTGCTCAGATATCGAAGGGGCAGGAAAGAGGGCTTGAAAAGTTTAAACTATGCGAGTGGCAAATGTTTAAAGCTTACCTCCTTGCACCATGCTATCGTGGCTTGAGATGAGCCAATCAAAATTTCTAGTGGTGCAAAGCTTTTTATTGAGCACGCAAGAACTTCTAGTGTCTAAGTAAAAGTTCTCACGTGACCTAGTGCAGCGCCGTTTAAGAAGTAAATGACAAACAAAACAAAAACTGCGTGGGCATCCTTTTTTTGTTTGTTTTACACTCTACTTTCCCCTGGTAACACACCAAGATTTCGCATTCGTTCTCCATCGTCCTGTGGCTACACAGAAGCACCTCCTGTTCCCTACACATGCGAGCAAACGCCGGGGAGATACCGAACAGATGACGCGATGTGGATGAATATACGTGTAAAAGCTAATCGGCCTTTGAGATGGAGCTTATGAGATGGAGTATAGGTGGCCACACCATGAAGTTCCGAAAACTCAATTTTGCCTGGTAATATGAATACCAGTCTCCAACTCTACTCTAAAGCAAGATTTCAGGTTATATAGAGTTCATAATGGCACCACTTTTTAATATAGGCATTTATAGGTGTTTATGGAACTTTAGGCACAAATGTCAAAAATATATATTTAGGCAGTTATACGCACAACAAAAACACTATAGGAGCTATCCTTGGCCTCTAAATCATGTTCATATATCAAAATGGCATGATAGGAACACCAGAAAAAAATTAGGCATTTGCCTATAATTTGGTCTCTAGTTATGTGCCATTCCCACTCTGTAGAATGAAAACCATAGCGAACACTTTTGGCTGACAACTATGTGCTCTATATGGTCTCCATGGGTGATCCACTGAAAAATAAGTGTGCGGCGATGCATGGCAGCCCAAGTTGCCGAAGCGTGTCTAGAGTGCTGTGAACGCCCGAGCAAGAAGCAATGGTCTACATGTTAGAAAAAAAAATAAGATGCCCATCACCATAATAAATGAGGCAGTGTAACTTTTGGCTAATGCCTTGCCTCCTTGCTACTACTCATTTATAGCTTCAAGCATGCTAGATGGGATAAAAGGAGAGAGAAAGACATGCAGAGTTGTGATAAATACATCTAACTACGTGTAAGCCCGCGTATAGCTCGGGGTTTTTTTTTTTCTAGATTTTAGGGAATGATATTTCGGCCCCGTACTATATGCGGGCCCCAAGAGTTTTCGCCTGAATTTCAGTTTTGCTTTTACCATAGCGCGGTGCTATCATCATCATCAGAAGTTAGCACGCTTCTGCGCTAAGTGCTAGGTAATGTTAGCACTGGTAGGTACAGTTTTCGTTCTTTAAAGTGGTACAGGTGTTCTCTGATAAAGACCCACGCATGCAACAGTGGTCAGTGGCCTTTGCTTCAACTTGGCGCCCATAATGACGGCCACGATGTTGCTCCTGTGATTTTGCACTATGCCAGCACCGCGCAGGCAGTACTTGGCTTCTTTTAATAGGGAAATTATTGCTGCTGCCATAACCGCTGGCAACTGTGCCGTGGAGCAGCAGTTCGGAGTCAATGAGCAGAGTATTTGCAGTTGGCGGAAGCAGAAGCACGGCATCTTTGCTTGCAGCAACCAGCAAGAAAGTTTCCACGGACCAAAAAAATGGAGCATTTCCTGACATGAAATGAGAACTCGTGGACTTTGTGTGGGAGCAGCAAGCTGCACATCTCGCTGTTAACATCGAGCTGTTATAAGTGAAGGCAAGAGAGATCGCCCGAGACAAAGGCATTCAGCTGGGAAATTTCAAAGCGAGCAAGCCTTGGGTGTCTCTCTATATGCACCATGCTGAGTTCTCCCTACGTCGGCGTACTTCGATCTCGCAGAAGCTACGAAGAGGATCTTGTGACGTTTAAAATAGGTACAGTAGAATCTTGATGATACGATTATGGTTGATGCGAATTTCATGATGATACAAATTTTAAGTTTGCTTTGGATGGACTACATTGAATAGAATACTCTGGGATTTGGTGTTATATGAACGGTTTCCCCAGCAACCACGGATAATATAAATGCACGTTTGACCGCTGCACGTGAGCGGCGCAACCGGCCTTTCTTTTGGGAAGAATACCCGTTCACGCTTGGTCTCAAAAGAAGCAAATGCGGCAAAACTCACCGGGATTTCCCTCACTTTGCCGCTAAAAAAGTGGCCGAAAAACCATGCCACGAGGGCAATGCAAAAATATCGGTCTGAGACCAATTTTGCCACCATGCGATAGCGAATTGCCTTTCTGCGATGGCTTTGGCTACACCAGCTGTGCTAGCTGTCAAATAGTGTGATTTGAACCAATTTAAGCAACCAGTCGTAAAATCAACATGACTGCAGAGGCGTCGGCGGTGGCTCGCATCGGCGCAATCGCGAACTACCTGATCAACACAACAAAGCTTACAACCTTAAAAAAGACTAATTCATTGAGAGCCTGGTTTAATTACGATCGCTGCGAACACCAGAAATAGAAGAGGGTGCAGCTGCAGCAAGTAGGCATGCTCTAGCGTGTCTCTCTTTTGCACTACTAGCTGAATCTGTTGCCGCCGCTGCCGGTGCCTCTGCTCGTGTCGTTTCTTCTGACGTATCTCCTGAAACAATATGTTTGTAAAAATGTAAACTATTTCTTTTCAGTGCTTTGCATGCATAACTAGTACATGGTAGGAATTTCAATACTCAGGAATAAATTCTTAAGTGGCAAAGACAGTACACGAGGGGCACAACAAGTGTGAACATTTTCGACGGGCACAGACGTGGTTTTGTGCCCGCTCTGGCGTTTTCGCTTGAATTCTCGAGTGTGAATTTTTTTAGACTGCCTTTTTTTTTTTTGTCGACCTCGTGGCGCATTTTTTCGGCCGCCTAAGAGGCAATGTGAGCGAATTTTCAATAAGTTTTACCGCTTTCGCTTCCTTCGATGCTAAGTGTGAACATGCCTCGTAGCGCCAGAAACATGAGTTAGGAACCTGTGGCAGTTTATTGAAAGGCAGTGAAAGCAGGAAACTTCAAGACAACATCATGGACTTTTTTTTCAGCAAGAAGTAGTTGGCTCCAGTAAAGTTCTTGTTCATCTTCATGATCAGCCTTGACTTGTTTTTGGTTCATAGGAATTCGGGATGATAAGAATATTGTGCATGCTCCCTTCGAATTCGTATCATCAAAATTCCACTGTAATTGCATTGTGAAAGGCTGTCTGTTTTCTTTCAGCTGGGCCAGATCGGCAACAGGGATCAAACGCCGGTCTACCTGGATAAGCCATCGGCGCTGACAGTGCATCAAAAAGGCTCCAGAAAGTTATTGTGCGACCGACTGGGAATGAAAAAACACGGTTGACTGTAATGTTGTCCTGCACTGCAGATGGTCCCAAGCTAGCGCCCTACGTGGTGTTCAAACAAAAGACGCTGCCAAAGGAGAAGAAGTTCCCAAAAAATGTCATCGTCCCCTGTTAGGACAAAGGCTCGATGAACGAATCGCTAGTGTTTGACTGGATAAAGTCCGTGTGGTGTAGACAGCCCGCAGCACTGCTGGGGCTCTCTTCGATGCTTGCGCTCGACAGGTATTGGTGTTACCTGACCAACTCCGTAAAAGCGACACCACACGATTCCTGCAACGAGCTCAACTGACATGACATCACAGCTGCAGCCACTTGATGTGTGCCTTAATAAGCCATTTAAGGACCATTTCAAGCAGCTGTATGTGGAGTGGATGAGGTCCGGAGAACCACAGGTGACCCCTGCCGAACGGCTGAAATGGGCCTCGCCAGAGGTGCTGTGCTCATGAATTGTTAAAGCTTGGGCCTTCATTCCTTAGGCCCTCATTTGGCGCGCATTCAAAAAGTGCTCAATCTCGAACGTGCTTGATGGCACTGAGGATGATGTGCTGTGGGATAGCATTTACGACAAGAGAACTTTGGAAGAGAGTGCGTACGTCCGACGACGACGATGAATGAAGTGTGTCAATAAATGCATTTTTCTATTTTACTCTGGCTATATTCGGGTGAAAACGTTTTCTCGTGTTTGCTATCCCCAAATTACACCCCAGGCTATGTGCAGGACTGAGCTATATTCGAGATTTTACGTATTCTCATACTTGGAGGATGAGAAGAATGCTCAGGGCAAAACACTGAAGAGCTAAAGTAGTTCCATAGCGATATCATTGTTTAACATCTTCAAAGGACGCTTCATCATTATCACCAGTATGACTACGCCCACTGCAGGGCAAAGGCCTCCCCATGTTTCGCCAATCAACTCGATCCTGAGCTTTCTTCTGCCACCTTATACCTAGGAACTTCTAAATTTCATCTGCCCACCTAAATTTTTTATCTTCCCCTTACACATTTGCCTTTTCTATGAGTCCAGTCAGTTATCTTTAATTACCAGCAATCGACCTGCCAACGTGCTACGTGCCCTGCTCATGTCTAGTTTCAGAACTCCTTGAAGGAGAGAAAAAGCCTGTTTTTTCTGTACTGGAATCACAAGAACAAGAAACAATGAAATGCATTTTAAAATGCCAGAAACTTAAGTAGTGCATGACATTACTATTCATCTTAGCGTAGTACACTATTGAATAACCAGACTATGAACTTCATTTTAGTATCTAGAAATTCCTTTTTCTATGGTCCTCCTCAGCTGACAAACTATTTGCCATCATGCCACCTTGCACTTCCGTATCATCGAAGCGTTTCCTTCCAAGTTTCTCAAGATCAAAGGCTTCACAACACTGGCGACATTACACAAGCACCCAAGTGCTCAGCTAAATCTCGCAGAATTCATTTCGTCAATAAATGTGCATATACTCGCTTAGATAGCAAACATTTGACTCAATTTCAGTGGTTCACACAAGTGGCTCTCTAGCAGGCCTTTCAGTTTTGAACTTTGGAAAGAATGTGGAATATCAGCCCCTAGATGATAATGCTTATGCAATGATGGTGCTTCTCACAACACATGGAATGAAATCATGAGGTGGCATTCAGAGAATGCATGGAGTGGGGCTTGAATTATACATATACGAATAGCTATTACCTAACCTAGTACACACCAAGTCTCATGAAGTTGTAAAAGCACAGCAACTCCAAACCGATTTTCTAGTTTGTGCACATTCTGGTTCATTAAGTATCTACTCAACACTTGTATTAGTAGTATTCGAAAACGGCAATTTACCGATGTAGTAGTGTATACAAAATTTAAGTAAACGATGGAAGACGTACAGTTCAACAGTGGTGGGCTGCAGGTGCTTGGGCAGCTGGCGTAGCCGCTGTCGTGAGCAGTGCACTGCATGGCCAACACATGTGCAGCCTCGAGGACAGAGTTCATCTGAGCCGCATCCCTCATGTAGGTCTTCCTCTGAACAGCAAGAAGTATGACAAATTTAATGACAACATTTGACCCTTTTTCCATTATAGTAAAATTGAAGCTAACTTAAACTTCTGACGTCCTTGGCCAATGAGTTTACAGACTAGTAATGATCGAATCTGATTACATGACTGGCCCATTGTATTAAAAATCACATGACTGGCACACTGTAATAAAGACAATCAGCCTTTTTCCCAGCTGCTCATGCCACTATTATGGTGGAAACTATGTCACACAAATCTTGCAGAAGAAAATTGCTTCAGCAGTTGCCTTTTATATTATCAGTGTCCGGGAAAGGTCTGTCTCTTTTATCATCTTTTATACGCTTGATGAATGGCACAGGCTAATGCCAGAAATAGGCAGTGGGCCATGCCATTTGTGGAAAAAACATCTTGAACAGAAGGCAAAAAAAGGAGACACGAGGAAAGGCGCTGTCATCTTCCTTTTGCCTGTGTTAACACTGTTTTTTCTACTTCTGGGTTATATACCAACTAGACTGCCTTTTGTTGCTTGCCCACTCAAATAATATGTGCACTCGTTCTTCCTTATACTTGGAGCACATGCACCACCTTATGCTTGGTTTTTTAGATTGAAGAAAGGCTTGTGCGTCATGCGGGTGCTCTTTATATCCGGTAAAAAGTCTCGCTTAGGAGGAAAGTGAAATGAATGAAAATGATATAGCCGATTTCATTGCTCGATTATGTGATATTTTTCAACGAGGAGGCAAAATACAGCATTAACAGCTCACTTCTTAATCTGTGCCTTGTCAGTAGAAAGCAATAAGGCCTCTATTCACAAACCAACCTTATCCTTATATTATGTTTTTCTCAAGTTTCTGTACTCTCTGCATGCATTATGAGCGCACGAAAATGGTAACAGGTTAAAAACTACAAGATTGGTTTGTTAATATTGACCTAAAATAGTATACAACCCTCTTTTAGTAGCATGCCGATTATTATTACTATTATTAATTTTATTATTATTTCTGCGATCTTCATAAAATACAAATATGCACATATTAGAAGAATACAAATGCACTTTTTTTTAACTTTTATAATGTTCATCAGCTCAACAGAAACTACTGTACAGGTTTGTATGAGAAAACGTACAACAGTAAATTGCAATGCACAGCACAGAATGAACCCTTGTATGATTATGGCTCTGTCTTCAGGAAACACTTAAATCTACTTACAGCATCAAAACAGATAAAAATGTGCTAAAGTGGGAGCCTATTGATTCTTTTTACCAACATAAACAGCATGCTTGCCTCTGTAAATTAGGTTATTAGAATAGTTGATAATACCAGTGTATAATTAAACATCAAAAGACAGGACAACTTGAAAAGAAATAAAGATATGCAATATATAGCTCTCTTCCTCCCACCGCTGCCTGAGCATTCAAAATCTCTGCCTTCCTCCAACCCCGCTGACAAAGACAATGTTTTTTCTACAACATGCTGCACGTACAGTGTTATAGGATGTTATTTGGCATTTGGCCTTAGCTGCAACACCATTAGTGAATATTCACTTTGAGTGTCCTCATAAATGCTAGACGATTCCAGCTGGGAAAAATTTCTGGTTCAGCAAACTAACTGAATACTAGGAAATCTTTCCTCCAGGTAAACTGAAAGTGTAGCTCAAACTACTAGATTCTTTAAATGTTGTTTGTCACTGTACGAACTCACCTGAGCAGACAAGCTGCTTAGGCTCGATATCTTGCAATGGCAAGTCCTTGAGATGTGCTGGTGAGTGGCAACGTGGGCTTCCGGTGACAGTGTTGCTGCGTCGCAGCCACTCAGAAAGCCAGCGTAGGTGGCAACTACAGTGCAGTGGGTTCCCTAGCAAATTCCTGCAAAAAGAGGGGTGCTCATTCTTGTCTATAAAAGCAGAAACAGAGGTGAAGCAGCATTACTCACAAGGTTGCCAGGGATGACATGCGCTCGAAGGAGCCCTGTGCAATGCACCGGATCTTGTTATCATACAGTGACCTGCACCAGCAAATCCAATCTGCATCAATACGCCTCTCACACTCCAGCTAGCTTCACTTTTCTAACTAGGCACCACCATGATAAATATTTACTTTTTCAGCACTGTATGTATTAATAGGGAAGAATTCTCTGCCATATGCATTAGTCTAGGAACAGTACAAGGAGTATATAAAAAGAGTCTCTAGCTTCGCAAAAATGGTTAAGTACGCACTGTTTTCAAGGTAAGCATAATAAATAAAATTGCCCAATATTGATTCAAAGCAATTATTGATGCCTGCTTTCAAATATCTATTTCCTCCTTTATTTCTTTTGCAACTGTGTTTACTAGTATTTTCTGCAAAAAAAAAAGAATAAATAAACAGGTAATCAATATAAGAAACTTGTACACAGCCTTCACACAACTTAACAGCAAGCTGCAAGAGTTTATTGCCACACTGAAGGACTGCTGTATGTGTGCAACGTGTGAAGCATTTGTGCGCGACAGTGTGGTGTACAGAAAGGCATGGCATACAGAGAATATATATGGCTCATGAAAAAACTTAGCATTGGTTAGTACAAATTTGATACTGCAGTTGTACATGGCCTTTTTTTTTCATTTAATCGGTATCACTTTTATGCATAACATATATAAACTAATGCTTGGTACAGGCACTGTGACGTATGTCCCCTTCCCTCCTTCGTCAGTGTTAGCCATGCTGTTAACCACGATGAACAATACATATCTTCAGAACACCCTAGACTATGTATAGAGAAGATATGACTGCATGCATGTGCAAGACAGCACCGACTCACAGGAGGCGTACAGAATCCAAATCTGCAAATGTGTCATTGGCAATAAACGTCAGCAGGTTGCTGCGCAGCATCCTGTAAATATTAAATGTGCAGGAGAATGTTACTGAATCTACCCTGGCAAGAACGACACTGCCACATACTTACAGAGTCTTCAGCCGAATTAGGCCTGAGAACATCTTAGCACGCACTTGCTTCAGCTTGTTCTCCGTAAGAAGCCTGCATGCAAGAAATTCATGCAAATTTGTAAAACTCATTTCGTTCAGGATGTCTGATAGGCAAATTTGCGCATTCTCAGGCTTGATGACCTTCACTACTTGGCCCATATAATTAGTTCCTTATCAGTGTCCTATGCTGTTCAAGTACTGTAAATATTAATTTGATGCATTTAAATAAATTAAGAAAATAATGGTGTAGAATTCTGTAGCACAAAGCATAACACACTCACTTATGCAAATAGAAAATAATACTAAACTTTAAAAGTATCAGTTTAAAATTTTTCAAGTACATACAATGTGGGTCATAAGAGACGCCATAGTAGGGGCACTGCTGTATAGTTTTTACGATACCTATACTTGTAAGCTAAGGTACATTGAAGCACACAAGCATTTTCACATTTCCTCTTTATCAAAATTTGGCCAAAGCGGCTGCAAAGTTAAAAGTGCAACTGGTCCACAAGCAACGCAACAGCCAAGCTATTGAGCCAACGCAGCTACTGCTGACACACACATTTCAGAGAACTAAAACTAAATGTTGCTCGATGTAGCTCGTCTTACTGTGGGCCTGATAGTGTCACTGTGTAAAGATGGTAAAGAATTAAACAGTGCCAAAAGTGCAAGTTGAAAATGCTTCTTGGGGTTAATTGTGGCAGCAGTTGAGCACTCACACACTCTGTATTCATTAACATAAGAACATCATGCCCTGTGTTCTTCAAAAGTCTACATTTTTTGTATTGATTTACCAACATGAACGTAAGAATCAACCCAGCAACTTTATGGATACTTAACTGAGATATTCCAGAAGTTGTCGTAAAAGCCATTTGCAGACCACCGTATCGTAACCCACTGTTTTTGTGAAAACTAAGGAGTACCTCAATCCATTTTACTCATATGAACATCTAAATGACATTATTCATCATTATGGCAATTTTAATCTTTCATGCATTGATTGAGAAAAAATAATGTTGTCAACTAAACAACTTCCTCAGTCTTCCTTGATACCTGTTTAATACTGTAGCACCATAACATATCCAACTCAAGTGACACATGTTAATTCTAATATGTTGGACCCCAGATATTGACCAGGAATCCTGATAGCCTATCTATACTATTAGCTACCTTGAAAAAATCAGGGACCATATTGTTATAAACACTTGCTTTACATTTACTCCTATTCATCACTGGAGAATATGACAAAAAAACACTCAGTAACAAAGAAAATTAAGATACAACAAATAATAAACTTAGCACCTCCTTAGTACTTATGGGACTTGAAGTTTGGTAACGAAGACTTTCAATAAAATTACCAACAACCAGTATTTTTGCCGACTCATAAAGCACATTATTTACACTCATGTCATTAGGCATCTTAACTATGACAATTTCTTTAATTCCTCTCAGCATGGATTTCAAAGAAGTTCTTGTAGCAAAACACAGCTAGCCACTTTCATCCATGACCTTCATGCTAATTCTGATTAATAATATTTATACAGATGACCTTTTTCTTGACTTTCCCAAGGTTTTCTACAGATTACTTAACTAATGCCTAATGCTCATGTTATTCCACTGAAACACACCCTCATGAACAAGCGTATGATGCGCAATTCTTGTCTAATCTTTTCAATTAATATTACCATCTAACCCTCTTTTTACACCAATGTCGACTATCATTTGGTATACTCCAAGATTCTTTACTTGGTTCCTATAGTTACATTAAAGGGACACAAAAGAGTGAAACAATTTTTTGAGTATACGTAAAGTTCAGTTTCACAATACCAAAAACACCAGTCTTACCATAATGTGGATGATGACTCTAACATGAGCTTCCGCACAAAACACCATGACATCATAGATTTTGAAAGCATCTACTGGGCCCTACGCAGATTCTAAGCAATAAAAATGAGTACATTGTCATCTGTGGGTGCCATAGACCTAGCATATGGAGTTTCAGAGAATTTAATCAAGCTGATGTCATAAAAATACCAAAAATGAATTTTGAAATTTTCGATGTCACATGCAGAGATTTCGGCACAAAACTTAAAAGTAAAACTTCAACCTTGATTTTCTTCACTAATAACAAACTTATGAAAGTGATACATATGGCATTTGAGTTCTTGGAGTGAAGTTTGTCAATCTAAACCAACTCACTGTTTCTCTTTTTGACAAACAGTATCTGTGTGTACCTTCTAATGCTCATATGTATTTGTTGGCAATTGTATAATTAAAAGGAACATTTCTAATCTGTCAAACCAGACAGTCATAGTGAAAACAAAGACTGCATACACTATTATTAGTGCAATTTAATGCGATTACAAACTAATCATCTTGAATTCTACTAATTCTAAAGGTATCTCCTTTAGTCATTGCTTTAACCCATTCTTCCTTCACTTGCACAGCTAAAATGCACCTCGAATCTGTATCTCAAACGTCTCGCTCTTGCCATAACCCCTCAATATTTGTTACTGGTCACGAAACTTCTCCCTCACTACTATATGAGAGAGCTTTCTGGGCTGCCAACATTCACTGTGGCACGGCGCCACCTGTGCTAAGGGTGCACTCATCGTCGCCAGAAAGGCAACAGCATGGCGTGTGTTGTCTGTCGTCATTGTGTTTTATTGCGAGTGTATGGCACTATATGTGGCTGTTACCATTTTCGAATGCAACGTATACTTAGCGGTAGCTTGACAAACGATGCGAAAAAGATGCTGTATGTGTTGTACAGTCGCTCCAGCTAAGGAGGCACTCGTCGAGGCCAGCGAGACAACAGCATGGTGGGTTGGCTATGTCGGCGTTGTGCTTTATCACCTGTGTATGATGCTATCGGTGCCTGTTACCATTTTCAAACGTGCCGAATAGTGAGCTAGAGCTCGGCAAACGATTCCAAAAACATGCTGTGTGCTGAATTGTCACTCTGGCTAAGGAAGTGTCGGATGCCAAGTCGATGTAAGGACACATCTCAATATAACAATGTAATGAGCATTTATTAAACTACAGTAGCAACATCAGGAGAGCTTTCTGACGCTACGCTCGACAGAGGTAGTGAAACAAAATTATGCGCTACTAAGCTTGGCAGCCTGCTTTTGTAACCGCCGCTGGTGACGTAGGCCATGGGTGATGTTGCGGTGGCACTGCAACACATTGGATTGCAGTGCAGCGAGTGGTCGTGTCACGTCGGGCTGCCTGATAGCAGGGTAGAGGCTGCGCGGAATTGCGCGCAGATTGTTTCACCACATCACCCCCTTCCCCCCCCTCACTGTGTGGAGGGCCATCACGGCTTGTAAAAGTTTGTTCGTCGCACACGGTAACAAGAGTGTGTAGTGACAGTAGCAGGCTGTGATGTCAAGGTTTGAAAATAAGTGCCTGTAGGTGTACTGGTGTTGCCTGGTTTGTCAGAAGTGATGAACGACAGCTTCAGCCGGTCAATCGAAACACAAACTTCAATCCCGTGTTTGCGCAGGATGAAGTTTTTGTCGTCGAAATGGACAACCAGGTAAGGTCCACAGTACGATGACTGAAAAGGCCTGCGGATGGTGTCATCGCAGAACAAAGCATGGTTTCACATTGCTAGCTTCTTGAAGATGAAAGGTGTGGGTTTACAATGGTGAGCTGCAGGTGACTGGCAATTAGCAGCGATAGTGCAGCGAAGCCGGGCGACAAAGTCGGTGGGGTCTGCCGTCGCAGTGTTGGTAGGCAGCACAGTGAAAAATTCACCTAGGAGGCAGAGGGGTTCCCCGTACAAAAGCTCTGCGGGTGTAGCCTGAACATCCGGCTTGAAGGTGGTGTGATGACCTAGGATGACGACTGGGATGGCATCGAGCCAGGTGGAGTCTGGGTGGCACAAAATGGCTGCTTTGAACTGTCAGTTAAAGCGCTCAATCATTCCATTAGTGCAGGGGTGGTAACTGGTGGTCCTCAAGTGCTCAAAACCAATGGTCAACTCGGGGAGCCTGAAAAGGTGAGACTCGAAATGTCGTCCTTGGCTGTGGTTAGGCGGCAGGGGGCGCCGAAACGGGCAATCCAGCTAGTGAAGAAGGCCGACATAACATTTAAGCGGTGATTTTCTTGAGGGGCCACGTTGATTGGGCCATCAAGTATACCGATCGATGGCAGTGATGCAGTACCTACATGATCCCGCTGAGGGGAAGGTCCTATGATATTGAGGTGAACGCGTGTGCAAAAACCGATGAGAAGGCCGAGGGAAAGCTCTGAGTGGTGAGGTGATGTGCTTGCCTGGTGACTTTAGCGCATTGGCATTGAATGCAAGAGTGTTCCCAGGTTTGACAGTCCCGCTTCATGGAGGGCCAGACATGGCGGTCATCCACGATGCATGTAGAGGCACGTATGCTGGGATAGCTAAGGTTGTGGAGCTGGTTGAAAACACTATGGCGGTGGGCCAAGGGTATGAAGGGCCTGCTTCCTTCTGTCGATATGTCACAGTCAATAGTTCTTGTCAACCCAGGTATGGGGATTTGTTGCACTGTAGTGAGGACCCATCCTTGAGAAGTTCCTGCAGTCCAGCGTCTGTAGTTTGAGCCTCGGCGTGGACATCGGTTGTTATTTGCGAAGAACTGATAGCTGCCACACGTAAAATGGCATTGGCGACCACACTGTCTTTCCTGCTAACATGTTCAATGTCGGTGATAGACTGAGCATTGAATGAGAGCCAGTTCTGCTGAACTGGCAAGAGTATGTCACAACATTTAGAGAAGGTGTAGGTACGAGATTTGTGATAGGTATAAATGTTCTCGGAGCACTACTGTGCTTCAAGAACATGTCGGAAGTGTTGAACTGCTTCTTATGTCACCAGAAGTTCTCTGTCGTAAGCTGACAAACTCGTCGGGGCAGCAGTCTTGGTGTCGTCGGTGGAACTATCCATTGAAGGGGTCGCCTTACGAGCTGAGAGTTTCCTTTAAAATTATTCCAAGGGGTGCCTGGTGTTGTCTATGTGTTGCATGAGGGCAACCCCTATGGCAAAACCAGAAGCGTCCATGAATACTCCAAGGAGGTGTCAGACACGGGAAGGGAGAGGAGCGTGGTGTGAGGAGAGCAGTCTTGCATTCATTAAAATTTGCACGAAAGTCTGTGCCCATACGACAGGTTGGTTTTTCAGAGATCAACCAAGGCGTCATAAAGGGGCGCCTGGTAGTATGCCGAAGAAATAGCGAAGCTTTATAGCGGTGGTAAGTTGAGAGTACTTCTGCAAGTCAGAGATGCATTCAGGCAAGGATGGAGTTCTCTCTGACGAAACTTCATGACCGACGAGATGGATGGTGGAAGCGTCGAGCATGCCTTTCAGGACATTGACAAGTAGGTTGCAGTCATCGAGGCATTGGAGCAACAGACGAAAGTGCCCGTGGTGTTCATCAGCGTCACATGAAAAGACCAGTATATCGTCAAGATAGACGAAGCAGAAGTCGAGGCCACGAATGACTTCATCGATGAAGCGCTGAAAGGTTTGTTTTGCATTCGTTGGGCCAAAGCTCATGAAGAGAAACTGAAAAATGCGTCAAACCGGGAAATTCGGTGAGGATGGAGCGGCACGGCAAATGATTTTCAACACTGAGCACTTTAGACCCTTGGTTGGTGGGTGGACATTTGCTGGCCTGGCGAAAAGTATCTCGTCACATCAAGATGACCATAGCGGCAGTCTGAATGGAGGTTTTAATGTGCAAAAAAATCTCAGACGATTATTGGTTCAGCGACGACATCGATGACAAAATTCTAATGAAGGTCCCGGCATAGGTTCTTGAGCTGGATGTGCAGGTGCAGCAAGCCGTATGTCTTGACTGTAGACTGGTTCGCTGCGCTGAGCTCAAAAGATGTTGACAGGAGAGGACCTTGAAGATAGGCTCGTGGGTAGCAGCATATGTCGGAACTGCTTCGAACAAGAAACCACCACTTTGTGACTTTGTCAGTGACGAAGATGTGACGGCCTCCAGGTTAGCAGCTCGCAGTTGTGCTTACAAGCTGCAGTTGGCATTTCATCTCATGCAGAGAACAGCAGGGTGGTCGACATTGTTGGGCTCTGTCTCCGAAACATCGATGGTAGTAACACTGGCCGTGTGCACAGGGCTGTTGTAACGAGGCGGCGTTACGGTTGCGGCTTGGAGAGTGGAAGCGTAGGCGCATTTTTGGGTGTTGATCGAGGTGTCATTTAATGAAGCTGAGCCGTCTCTCAATGTCATGGATGTGGTTTGTGAGCTCTGTGGTTTTCAGTGGTGCAGTGACAGCCTAGATGGTGGGTGATGACTGCGGCAAAGAGGCATCGATGACACAATTGGAGATCTCGGCAAGTTGGTCAAGGGGTAGCTTTAGCTCAGCCTGCAGGTACGTTTGAGCATGCGCTGGAAGTTGCTGGAGCCAAAGTGTTTGCCGGAAAGAATCGTGAATTTCCACGTTGCTTGCGAGGGTACTCATGTGGCGGAGGAGCTGCGATGATTTGTGTGCGGCTAGTTCTGCAGACTGAATAAGTTCTCACACCTTCCAGTCTTCCAAGGGTGACAGACAGTGGATTAGTTTCGTCTTGGGGTATTTATATAGATTAGCCTTTGGTGGATGGGCAAGGATGTCCCGGACCTCGTTAGCATAGAGGGCGTCCAGGTAGACAATTACATAGTTGTACTCGGTCCGGTCTTGCGTGATGTGCGCAAGAGAGAACTGAGCCTCGATTGGGGCGAACGAGATTTTGGGCGAGTCCGCCCAAATTGGCAGAAGTTTGACAGGTGCCCGCCTGGCGTCCAGGTCGGCATCAGCCATGGCAGCAGCGGGGCCTGTGTTGACAGTGACTGCCAGAAAAATGCTTTGGGGGATGTGGCCGAGCGAGGTGGTGCAAAGTCATTGAGCAAATGCAGTTTAGTGGGCACACGCTAATCCTGAAGCACCTGTTGCCGGGCCTGCAGTTGCTATTTAAGTTGCACTTGCTGGCACACAGTCGTAAGGGCTTCCGAGTCAGTCACGGAGGTGCGATTTGTTTGGTTTCTGGATCAGCAGATGTGGGATGCCGAGTCAACATAAGGACGCATATGAACATAACAATGTAACAAACATTTATTCAACTACAGTAGAAGCATAAGGAGAGTATTCTGATGCTTTGCTCGACAGAGGTAGTTGAACAAAATGGTGTGCTTCCAAGCTTAGCGGCCTGGTTTTGTAGCTACCGCTGGTGATGTAGGCCATGGCTGACACTGCGGTGGTGCTGCGGCATATACAAATACAGTGCAGTGTGCCATCGTGTCATGCCGGGCTGCCTCATTGCAAAGTGAAGGCTGTGCAAAATTATGCGCGAATTGTGTCCCCACAGAGGCCCTCGTCAAAGCCAGTGAGGTGATGGCCTGATGTGTTGGTTTTAGTCAGTTATTGTCGTGTTTTATTGCAAGTGCGCAGAGCTGTGTGCCTTTTACCCTTTCTGAACGCAACGATTATTTAGCAGCAGCTTGACAAACGACGCCAAGACAAACTCTGGCTGCAGAGAAACTGTCAAAATGAGTTGTTTGCATTTCCCACTGACACCAAAAATGAGAGCGGTGAAAACAAGCAATACCATTTCAAGAACCAGGTAAATTCTAGTTTATCTCACCGAACGTTCACATATACCAAAGGAATTTTGATAAGAAGCGCATAACTCGTAAAAACAAGTGTGTCAAGTTGCCATGTGAAAGAGCAAAGCTGAGGGCAGACACAATTCCTCAATTGTTTGATGGCCTGATGGGATGCTTGTCGGGGTCGGCTTCTTGGCGCTTGCCACGCAAGCAGCAAATCAAGCTTCTTCAGGAGTCATCAGATGATTCCACTGGGAAAAATTATTTGCTGTTTGTGATGCATTTCGTCAGGTTGTAATCATATCTATTTATTTATACTTCTGTAGCTGCATATGCCTTTTTCAGTCTGTTTTGAAAATAAAATTCTTACAGGTTGAAATGAGTTGTTTACAATTGAAATATATGAAGCCTTCTGGTTTTTATTAAGGTGCTAAAAGGTTTCAATACTTCCTAGATCAACCTGCCACTTTAGACACTTGTGTTTGACTTTTGTCCAACTGAAAGGGTTTGTTGTATAGCATAGCTAGGAAAATACATTAAATAATCACTTGGCACATTTCAGTGTGCGAGGGCCCTTGGGCACTTCACAAAAAAGAAAAAATAGAAAAACTACCACATGTAGCTCTTCAAACCTTAGTACATGTGTTTTTGCACTTCATCACCTTCAAAATGTGAGCACTGTGACAAGGCATGTTTCGCAGCACACCTTAGCTACTAATATCCGGGTTTTTGCTTGTGTGCAGATACTATTTATAATATTCTTGTCATATTCGCTTCATAGCTTTGTACATGCAGTCTGCCCGAGACAGAGAACCCAGCGACACACGGGCAATCTACAATTTTTTTTAATCATATTTCCTAAGCCGAGCGTTCGTGCCATGGCATACATACTCAAATGGGGCTTTTAACTCATCTATATATATATTCTGAAGAGCTCAGACTGAGTATTTTTTCAAAGCGTAGATACATCATCACGAAAAAGCATCATCATGTAATTTGCGCGCGTCAGTATGTTTCTCGGAGAAAAGGCCAGACAAACGCCCATCTCCGATTATACGTACGGCTACGTACTGGCAGCGTTGCTTTCGTTTCTGCCACTGATCTCAGCTACAGCCTCGAAGAAATTAAAATTGTCAAAGAAGCATAGCCTGACAATGTTTTCTAAATCATCGTATAGCACAAGGCTGCACACCGATTTCTCCACGAGCCAAGTGCCACAACCAAACAGACGTTTATGGCCACTGCATGAAAGCACACTGCTTATAAGCAATGAAAGACCAAAATATGAACCCCCCCCCCGAAAACCTTATAACAAACCAAAAACATCCCTCTTAAGTGGCTGAGATAAAAGCCCCCTTGTCTAGAGTGGCACCCTTGGCGGGAAATTTTGTCCCTATACCAAACTTGGCCCGACGTTTCGTGACCAATAGAAAGTATCAAAGGACTATGGCCTTTTACCAGAGCTTGAAGTGGCCACAATCCGGACCACTACTTGAGTGAGAGCAAACTTGGTCAGTGCTGTAGCTTGTGCCACCAAGAACTGGTTTCTCCCTTGTGTGGCAAATGGAAGCTCATATAAAAAAAACTTGTGTAGCGATCAGGGCAGCTTTGAGTCCTCCACTAAATGCAGTTGCACTAGTGTGAAACCTGAGGAAGCGCATAGCACGGGCCCCCAGAGATCCTGGTTCTTAGAGTTACCACTGCCCCATTTACCAAACTGCGATGGCGGCAGTGTTTTGGGTAAGCATGTCCAGTTTCCCAAACACAAGTAGAATTTTGTTGAAGAGATTCGCAAACTCTGTGTGCGACACCCACAATACTTTTTGCTGCACTTTATCAAGTTCTTGCTTGTTACAGCAGCTGAAATATGCGTTGTCTGCAGCGAGTTCTGTCATTTTGCTTCCCCCTTCAGATGTAGCGACGAAGTGTCAGCGAAGCGCTAGTCGGAAGAACATTCATTTGCTCGACGAAGCGGTGACACCCTCGTGCGTGGCTCAGGTGTCATCCCCATGATTCCCAAGCATCTTTTGCAATTTTAAGCAAATTAATGCCATTAATTTATTGACGATTATAGTTATATCACTTTTTACCTTGCTCATTTATTTAACCAATACTGAGTATTGCTAGCCTTGTTTTAGACCTGATTGTGAGTTTCGTCATGCCGAACAAGATCTCCCGACAAGCCGAGCCCCTAAAGTGCTACTCACTTAAAAGTGGCACATTAGTTCGCTCTGCATCATGCATAGAACAGCCTTCTTAAAAGAATGCACATGACATACATTTGATGCAGCACATTGCAGAAATTGAACTGAACTTACAAGTCTACCAGTTGTTCAGCACCGAGAAACGCATTGTCTTCAATTTCAGAGATGGCATTGTTGCGCAAGTCACTGCATAAAAAATAAAAAAATAAAAGCGAAACTTTTAGTCAAATACCTATGTACATGTGCCAAAGAATGTGCATTAAAGCTGAGGTATGACCACTATATATCTTGCTAAGTTAACCATGTTGTCATATTCTTACTGTGTTAAATGCGGAAACTTACAAAGATGGGGACAAGATGGGACATGCACAAGCACTTGTCTATGTCTCTTAATGTCCCCGTCGTTGAAAGTTTCTGCATTCCTGCGCTGATTACTGCAAGAATATGTCTCAACAACATGGCAAGAAGTCCACCCTTGTCATGCTACCAAGGTCACGAAAGTCCAACACTGTCAGGCTGTCCAAGAATGTCCGTTTGCATATGAGCCTAAACAAGTAGTACTCACATGAAACCTACAGTTTGATTTTAATTTTCTTGCTTTTTTAGGGGTCTGTCGGCTCTATAATTATCATGAAAAAAGCCTATCTAATATTAATAAAAAAACTCCAAGTTACTTCGTTCCATTTCTCAAATAATTATGGCTCTCTTTAAAGAACCCATACAAAACGCAGATCTAGCAAAGCACAACATTAGATGTTACAAACAAGACACTTCTCTTTAGGTGGTGGTGGAACAGTCAGATGGCAACCCAAAAACAGAGGCTGCCAGTCATTTTGGTGCTGTGTTTGAAGGTCGTGCAATGACTAAGTGAAAGATGAAGTATGGCTGGCATGGAGTGCACGTATGTGCTCTGAAGCAGTGTAGTCCTGACCAACTGTGGCTTACCATGCGAAGACACACTCACCCCTCCAGAGGCATATTTACTGGAGAAGGTGGAAGAAAGGGCAAGGAGGACACTTGCTTTTCCACTTTCAGGAGAAAGTGGCATTGAACCCCTCAACCCCTTTTTGGGCATATCCCCTATTTCCCTAGTGCACCGTTCGATCAACAATGAAGGTGAAGTTTTCTTTCAACACAGCTGTCGTGTACATAACCATAAAGTGAGTTTTTATCATCTATCCCCTGTTTCAATAGCGAACATTGTCCTTCGTGCCTTACGTTGACACACACTAATTGCCTATTTGACACTCAAAGCTGCCTATTTGACACTTTTGCACCTTGGGTGCAAGTCTTGCAAAGGAGGAGGCCACCGCCAAACAGGAGCTCTTTAATGTCAAATTATTCTGTACTGTTAATATTAATCCAAAAGTCTACCTCATAAAACGCAAAAACTGACCAGTGGCTTTGGTGCCAACAATATGAGTGATGCATAATATTGTCATTACATGATCTGATGACATTATCATGATGACAAAGATCATCAAAATTTGTGACTTCATCACATAATATTGTCACTTGGTCAAAGGTTGGCCGATCATGGAGGCAATGGAAAAACAAGTGAGTTGTGGAAAGCTTTAAGAGGGCAGACTGGTCTTAGACATTGCTTGTTTATTTCTTCAGTGATCTTGATCAAACTGCACAGGATTATGCAGTTTTTTCAGCTGATTTCAAATATTTAATTAGTTTTCCTATAACTCATCTTGTTCCTGAGCTAACTTAAGTTCACCCCCTATTCTTTAAGACCACCATAAAAAAAAAGGTGCTTAATTAAAAAGTGATATTTAGGATATGCCAACATAGACTAATGACTATAGAGTGAAATTATGCAAGAGTTTTTTGTTTTTAGGCCATTCTTGGTTATTTTACAGCAAAATAAACTATTTTCAAAAGCAGTTGAAATTGTTCTACAATTTTGATGAGTAAATAATTAAATGCTTGTTCTCTACATTCTGCTCCAATACTTGCATTCTACACACAAAAAGGCTTCTATTGCAAAAAGTATTATTGTTGTACCTGCCCTAGCTGCAGAGATATTGAGGCCTCAAAATAGAACAGTCGTAAATTTACTTTTTTGAGAAAAATGAAAAAAAAAACTAAAATACACACAGCTTCCTCAAAAAGCAGCAATCATGGTGCCCATATTTTTGCAATCCTCATAAAGCTTCTAACACAGGTGCCGGCCAATTGTAAAGAAGCCTCGAAGTCGGTTTCCCATTTTTTTGCAGGTTCTACATGTTAACGGTACCAAAAATCTGGACAGTTAGAATGACATTACAAAAAAATTACCACTTTTTGGTGCGTGAAAAATTTGCACAGAGATAGAAAAATACTTTCAGAAACCAAATATGTCAATTTTAAAAAATGAATATTTTTGTCACTTTTTGGTCCCAAAGACCAGTCTGCCTTCTTAAGAAAGTGTTGGGGGAACAGCTGAATACTTTGACTGAGAATAAAAACAAGCCTTTGAGTTGTTGCCGGCAATTGCATAGGGGAGCCTGCAAGTTTTTTCGATCCTGTTTGACGTCAAGTTTACATTACTGGCAACGCAAGTATGACAGGCGCAAGAACCAGCAACATTTTATGAACATGAAAATCAGATGCCCTACTTATTTATACCAACTTCCTTTTCTTTCCTTTCCTTGAGAATGAATAGCATTGCCTGCTCTATCTCCATGCCAGCTGTGTGTCAAAAAGCATGCAGATGTGGTCAGAGTTTCAGCTGGGCTAAACTCACAGAGCTATAATGAAATGCTAGAAGGGAAAGGTTCCACCTGTGTCTCCAATTAACCTACCTTGCACTGCTTATCAAGTGATAGCTGGAAAACATGGCAGCAGCTTATGATGAGGCACTACGTATATAGAAGCACTTCCTCAGAAAAGCAGAGTTCACAGAGAATTTACATACAGTCAAATCCCCCTATAACGAAGTCTACTGCAATGAAATTGCTTGCACAACAAATAATTTTTGAGTCCCCGGCCGCAGCCCTTCCAACACAATGCAAAAAATGTCTCATCACAACAAATACTTTTCCTGGATACTTCCACTTTAACGAAGTTTACGGGAGTGCTACCACATAAGGAAAACAAACTTGTCTGAATTACCGCAAAATTTCGTGAGCAACTCGACAATGTCTTGTTGGCTCGTGACTTCCAGAGTTCTGTGGCCAAATCACAATACCCTTACGTGTCCTCATCACAGACACACTCTCTGCAACCACGCGCATATCCCAGTAAATTTTTAATTATTGCGATGCTCAGCGACCAATCGTCCATATGCCTGCCATGATACTGCTGGTGGGTTCGATCCACCAGTGCCTCGCTGTAGAATCATTAAAGAACTGCTGCCATGTTTTTACCATAGCGCTGAAACCAAAACTACTGCTCGCTGTCACTACTATGGCGTTATGAAGGCACACACATGGGCAGCACGAAAGTACGCACACATCCAATGTGCACCTACTCAAAGCAGTGCTACTTCTACAGTATATGCGGTAGACACGATCACAGATAGCAACGACGCACTTCTGAAGGCATGCACACACATTGAAAAAAGAAATACAGTTTGTCGCAGCCGCTGCGCTTTCTTGCGCAGCGGCTACGGCAAACTGCAGTTTTGTCGCTGTCGCTATCATCGCAATCATTAATAGCGAATACGCTTCAAAGGTATGTAACTAACATAGCCCATGATTAAAGGCTGTAAAGCCATAAAACGACACGAAGCATTATGGCTTTCCCAGCTGTCATTCCCCATAGCAAGGAGCTTTGAAACTTGACTTTCAGTTGGCCTTTGGAAGGGCTTTGGCACGCTTTGAGGTAGTATATTCTAAATTATAACTATATTATATTCTATATTATATCATATATTGTCGTGTATATTCCACCCCTCCTATGATCGGTACCACCAACCATAAACCGCAGTAGAAAGAACAAAAAGATACCTATGTGTCTACTGAAGCAAGGTCGCCTTCTTTGCATTACTGTGAAGGTGTGCCAAGAAACTAAATAACCCGCACCCGAGTTTACCTACAAAGTTTCTATATATTTTCTGCCTGTTATGCATGATCGACAAAGTTTGTTCACTTGGTGTGCGGCCAAGCGAGTCTGAATTAGCTATAGTGCAGTGCATGTGCTTGCTGGGACCAAAGGACGAGTCATAATCATCGCATCTTACTGGATTTTGTTGTCTATAGATGAAATTTCGATGCAACGAAGTTCTGCAACAACGAACCTTTTCGCGCATCCAATCAATTTCGTTGCCCTGAGATTCGACTGTACATGAACACAAATGAATCAACAGCATTGCACTGCCACTTGAAATACTTAAAATATATCCATTCTTTTAAGCCACTGTGAGTAGGCGCTAACAAATGGTTGGTGACCTGCCACATTCTAATTTGTTCGAAACAAAGTACTGATTGCCACCTCAACTAAAGAAACTTAGCAGTGTTCTATGATGGCAACGTCACCAATCATGTGGCTTACAAAATTGATCTGCCTTTGCTCATTGGAGCAGGCTTGTTTGCATATGCCTTGGTGGTAGAAGTAATGTTGTTTTCTCAACTACCCGGCTGTAGCGTATCGCTCTCTCAAGGCCACATTACTAAGCATTACAGTTTGCACCACCCAGTGAAAATAAAAATACATAATTTGCACAGCTATTACTATAAAAAATTTCTGACAAACTACAATCGTTAAACAGAACCTGAAGGGACAAGAAAAAGTGTGTTCCAATAAACAGGATTTTCATTTACCATGAGATGAGAAGGGGTGCTGTATTCAAGTACAAAAGAAATCATATTGGCATCTGCTGTTATATTTAAGCAGCAGTTTTGTAAAAAGTATTTTCATTTACTTGAAAGTGTACCGTATTTCAATCTGTCAATAGATACAAATTGTACTGAATGTTGCTCCTGAGACACAAGATAATACTTGCAGTTTGTTCAAATTGGGCAGTTTCTTGAAAATTCCACTATTCCGGACCTTCACAATGTGGTTGTCATTGAGCCTCCTGAAAGAAAAAGTGACTCATTACTGTGACCACCATGACAGCCAGCTAGGTTAGGAATGAATTATGCAGTTCTTCTCAAGGTGAGAAATGCAGTAACTCAAACTCATTTGTGGAATTTCATTGAACCCTGGAAATTATCAGAGCTTGTTTGAAGTAGCACTGCATATATAGAACAATTAGCAATCTACTCATGCAACATTAATAGAACTACAGGTGCAAGCTAAAGGAACAGCTGAATCAATTCTTCTATGCAGTACATGCTATAAGGCATCACACTTGTTCTTATGTACCAGTAGCCTCAGTGGAATTCATCTTAAACTGGACCTTACACTTAGTCAACAGCTACACTCTGAAAGCCATACAGACATAACGGACAGATAACTAAAAAAATAGGAAGAGATAGTGGCAAAAGCACTATCTTCTCAAGGTATAAAAGTGGCTCACGCTTAATGCAGGTGTTCACACTCCAAGCTGGCATAAGGACATTACTAAAGCCAAACAGAAGACTACAACACCTTCTATGTCAAGAAAGCAACTTAAGCGAAAGACCCAAGTTCACTTCTTATGAAGGAAATGCAAAAACAACTTGGAAGAAAGTAGACAGGACAAGAAAGACACTAAAGAATTAAAGAATCTCTCTTAGTAGCTAAAGTATTAAGTGTCACCCCCAATTTCCCTCCAAGCTTCACTACATTAAGTTTTGTTATCATGACATGACAATATTAATGTGCTCTAAGCATTTCTATAATAAGAAGTGAGTGCCTTCTCTGTCTAACCCACTTTGTTCTGAATTGCTTTTGAACTCCTCTTCACAAGCTGCTAAATGAACTGGCCCAACAACTCGCTATTTCTGAGATCACTGCTTTTACAGGGAAGTCCTTTCAAAATCTGAGTTTAACAGGAGGAGATAGCAAAGCAAGATTGAATAACTGAATGAACTGACAACTCCAGATTCTGGAAACCTGAAAGAAACTAATAGATATACAAGTTTCCAGGCAGTCTAAGTTATTAAATTTTGTGAAAGTATAATTTCTGTGTTTTTCATGAAAGCATTCCTGAAAGCTTTTCTATATTTATTCTGAAATGTGAGAAAATAGTGTGGCACTGCTCACAGTTCTGTAGTAAAGGTGGGCAGGTCTGTAGGAATCTCACGAAGCCCTTTGCGCGAGCAGTCAACGATAGTGCCCTCACAGACGCACTGCTCTGGACAGTCGCGATCCACAACGCAGTCACCCGCCAAGCGTGTCCTGTGCTCTTCCGAACCTGCAAATCAGCTTGTGTCTGTCTTTGTTGTAGCCTCTTGCCCAAAGCATCACGCCACCAACTTTCCACACAATGGCGACCACTGAGCTCAAATAGGAGATATCAAAAATATATACATATGTGGCACACTTCCTCCCTTACGTGCAAATCGCCAATCACCAAAAGCACACTGAAAATGGGTCAGTTCTACATAAAACCTAAAGCCTCCAAGTGAGAAAAAATAGCATGAAGCATTTTCACAGCATCCAAAAATATCCGTTTTAACTGATCACGCAAAAAAAAAAAAGAGCCCAGATATGCACGACTATACTGTGAAGCAGCATACTCAGCTATTCCAGAAAAACGTTATCATGCGAATCGGTTCTGCATCAATCCCACATGCTTTGGCTGTACTAAACATACACCCAAAAATTCTCATATAAGTAAATGAATGAAAAAATAAATAAATACATATAAATGAATAAAATATGAATGCCTAAAAAATATTGTCATAAAACCACAAAAAGCAATGTACCACAGGGCTAGAAATCTTCAAAACATTCTATCATCACCATTATCATCATTCAGGACTGATTCTCCTGCCACCATCGGATGCCATCCATGCCAAAAGCCATGACTGAAATATGCTTACACATATGCGTGCCACAGCAGGTCTTTATTACAGCTTTGAATTTTCCTTTATAAATAAATGCAATGTCTAATGCAACACTTAAAAGTAATTTACACATTTCAATGAATGTAACATGTAGTAACATGTAGACAAAGAGAAGGCCTTTTATTAAGACATTTGGGGAATAAGAACTCTGACACTGATACATTGCTAAACTTGCACATTCCAAAAGTCATGCTTGTCTCCATACCCCTTGAGAAAAATCTCTTGGCTGAGCTACAGATATAGACATCAAAACTAAATATCCTTAGTTTGAACCTCACATGCACGACTGCTCAATAAGAACGGCAGCTCCTCCAAGTCTTTAGCAACCTGTATGTACAGCGAGCTATATAGATTGTACTGCACCTGCAGTACAACTTTGCAGTACAAAAGGGTGTGAGAAAGTGAGGGGTAAGGTAAGGTAGTGCTGAATTTTACTCCAAGCGATCTACCCAGTGTTGATGGCTTAGCATGCTTGATGGCTCAGAATGCCAGGTCATAAACACAGGCCGGAACGTTCCTGGTCAAGTGGGTGCAAGTTGTACGACAAGATAATTAAGGCAAGTACAAAGATTAAGCAGTAAGTATCTTCGCTTGTGCGATCTTCTTCCTTCGCATTCATCCATATCACGTCACACTGAACATGTATAACGCTCCTCGAAATGCTAGAATGTGCTTGTTGCATACAATGGAAGCTTGAAAAGAAAATCACAATGACGACAAGTAAGTGCAAATGCAATTCAAAGCACTTTGGAGTCCTACTTTCCTCACACATTTTGTGTTATGATAAATCCCGGACATACCTTTGCACTTGAACTTTGTATCGCCCAAGATGGAGAGACGACGGCGGTGCATTCGCTTTGGTCCCTCACAGCGTGCTCCACTCGTCTCCACCGGGTGCTGGTGCAGGTACAGTGCCAGCCAGCGAAGGTTACAGTCACAAATAAATGGGTTGCGTGCCAAGTGCCTGAAAAAGGGCAGCATAGAAAAAATGAGAACAATCATCTATAAGCCTAATGACAGCAGCACATTGAGCAGATTTATTATGTATTTACCCATACACATCCACAATTTGTCCTCTCGTAGCTTGTGTCTTTGCATTCTTCCAGCTAAACAAACAGGCTTGTCTAATCCATCTGACGTTTCCAGCATATATATATGTGTGTGCTTGAGTTAGCCCATCTACATTGACCATTGCCTCTACATGACCTCCACGTGCCCGTTACCTCCTATGTCGCTGCACAAGCAGGGACACTAACCTGTACTGGCCTAGTGCGCCAAAAATGGTGCCATCGTTTGCCTCACGTGTTCTCAGAAGCCTCGACTACCAGTTTGGTTTCTCACCACAGTAAACAAAAGTGTTGCAGGGCACTTTTAAAGTAACATAATGGCATCAGTGATAATGTACCGAAATGTCGGCACACTTGTGGTCAGCATTTTACCGACCCAACTTTTCCACAAGAGTCAATGTATTAACTCTGCGGTTAATACCGACATGGTACACATCTCCAGAGCACGACCACTGTACTCCTGACCTGCCCAGTGAGTAGAACATTAGCACGTGTATGCTGGCTTTTTCTGACATCAAGGGCTGTTTCATCCCAACTTTGGCGCTACTGGTTACACCAACTAAGCAGCACCTCTGCGGTTGTCTGCTCGCCCCGAGTCAAGATATTTGCATGGGTATTCACTCTGTAAAATGAAGAAAAACTAAGCAAAAGCCCAGCAATATAGTAAAATAAGCAAAATATGGCACTGTAGTTGCCATTAACAAGTGTGCTTGAGAGAAGGATCAAGCTGATTTTTGTAAAAGGTTACGCTATTGTAATTAGTTGTTTATCGCAGACATGCAATTGTGTCCATACATAGATTATAAAAATATACGTACGTGTCGTACAACTAACTAGAGATGCATTCCTACATTTGCTTTTGTTCGATGTTTCTTCATTGTGTTCGACAGTTCTAGGCCATTTTGACTTGCTTAACAAAAAAAAAGAAGTGAGCACCATGCATGCATTTTTTGACAATTGATACTTTTGTGAAAAGACTCACAAATGGTATCTAAAGTGCCAGATGAAAGTTCTCACCATTGAAATCATTGCAGTAGTTCAAAGCCCAGCATTCTGCCTGTTCTGGAGGAATGTCCAAGCTTATTTTCCCCACTATTTAATTTTGTGCTTTCTCTCTAGTTTTCTGACACCAATACTCTAACTGTGCATAATTTCTATTGCTGGCTCATACAGCTTTCAATTCTTGTTCCTAAAAACTAAGGCTTAACTCATGCAGGCCCGTATCCAAACATACACCTGGGTGGATATCTCTTCATTCCATCAGAACATGCTATGTCATTTTCTTATCATCATCACAGCATGTGCATTGTCCTTCTGCTTTACTAAATTTTGCTTTATAACCACGCGTCTTAAGACAACCCAATCTCACTTCAGAGAGTACTTCGCTTCTCTTCGAATGAAAAAAATGCCTTTCTCCTTACATAATTTCTGCCCTTTTGGTAGTTTCTCAGAACTGGTTCTTTCTCCATCACTGCCATTCTGTAAATCCGCTCTGCCTCTCGGACTTTTCGCTCAATGCTGTTTGTTTCCATATCGCTCACAGCCGTATATATGTATTTACCAGTGAGCCCCCAGTGCTTTTTCTACACTACATGTCAACGACATTTCTGCACAAATAATTGAACACCTTCCCTGCCCATCTTAATCTCTTTCACTATCCTTAACATTTTTTGAACCTTAGTTTGCTTTGAGCTTCCCTCAGCTTAAAACTTGCCCGTCCCATATCGTCATTTACAGTTTCATTTGTCATCTTCCCGTGAGCGCTCAGCACAAAGTGCCCCACAGTTCTTTGATTCACATCCATTCCTGACTGCCCCTATGACCTCATGCCAACTATTGAGTCCGCCAAAACCATTACACCTTTCCACAGACCTCGGGTGAAGTAACTTGAGTGCCCCTTTAGCGGCGAAGCCTGGTATAGGAGTTGGGGCGCGTAGTTTTGTAGAATACTGCCAGCTGGGCAGGCCAGCAGTACAGCAGGTCATCCTCAACATTGTTCAACGTCAAAGTGTAGGCATTATAAGGCAAGCTGCAATGAAGGACTATACAATAATATTGACCAGGTTGTTTTAAGAAGATATGAGTGCAAATTTCATGAATCACCCCTTGAGTGATTTTGAATTCGTTGTTCTTTCAAGTGAAGGGCAATCAAATGTGATATATGTTGCGGAATATTGCGCTGCATAGCTGTAACAGGAAGGACACTCACGAAGGCAAAGAAAAAACACGCACACACACAACCAGAACAGGTGGGCGCAATAGCTGTTCTGGCTGTGTGTGTTTTTTCTGTGCCTTTGTGAGTGTCCCCCTTGGTACAGCTATGCAGTGCAATATTCCGCAACATATATCAAGCTTGTACCAACTACCTAGCCAAAAGGAGTGATTTATTGAATGATAAAAGAAGTTGCAAAAGTTTGTTTAGCATGTATGCTCTATCCCGTATGCATGAAGTGCCTTCTAAATTGGTAGTAACCCAACACAACCTCACCCACATGAACAAGTTTTGTAGCAATTTCAACAGGAAGCGGTGTCAATACTTACAGTGTTTGAATGTTATTCAGAGGAGCGAATGACCCATTGGCCAGAGACTGTATGCTGTTGTCGTAAAGAGACCTGAAATGTGCAAGAATTAATTTTGCGTATGTTACAAAAATGCTGCCACACTGTTTTCTTTCTACTAAACCCAAGGTGACACTGCTAAAAAAAATATACAATGGAGAGACGGCAAATCAACAGCAACACATAAAACAACCATTCAGTCCAGTAACTAACTTCTCATTTGCCTTTACATGTCTTAAAACGTTTAGCAACACACAACTAGACACACAATGACCTAAGAATAAGCCTTAGATGTAAACATATCTATATACAATCATTTTATTGAGTTTCTAGAGACTCTCTTTATCAACAAATATTCCTTGAGATTTCCTTTATGACACCCTATGTGACTTCTTAATCATATGGCAGATATGTACATGCATAATAAGGATTATCCCCCATTGTTAGGGCAGTGAGAGTAGCAAGATTACTTGGTATGAAGAGAATTCTAATAAATAGCTCGAGAGCGAGTTGAATTGAATGTTATTGTTTCAATACTTTGAACTGAAATTACAGAAAAAAAAAGTTGCAGATGATCCCCAAGCATGTCCTTGAATGAGACAGGAATGTGATTTAAGAAAAAAAATGAAAAGGAAAACACACCCACATGCGGGCACATTTGCACACACAAGACCTGGTTACAGTCAAAGTGGTATTGTGTAGGGCTGAGACCTACAGAACATTATTTGTTTAGGTCCAGAGAGTAGCCGCAGGAGAGACCCTGCACCTCCTGGCTAGTCCCACATAGGGACAGCCAAGAATCCAAGACTCCACTAAGTGTCTCCACTTCACGCTCATTACAGTATGCACTGTTTGGATGACAGAGGCAAAGGGAGAAGGGGCATTCAGCCTTTCAAAAGGCATTGGTCAGGCAGCCATCATGCTGGTCTTCAGTGCCGAAATGAAATCGACGCTATAATGATTGGACTCTTACAGGCTGCTTAAGAACACTAATGATTCTTGACCATGTTATAACATCATACTATATTCTTGAGAGTTAAGATGGTGGATGCAAGTTAGGATGCACATTAACGAAACAATTCATGGCAGTTCTATGACGTGAAAACCGTGAGGCAGTGAGGAGGCTGTAAGTGCGGGAATGTATGTGATTGGCTCGTGAGATAACATGGTGCCACAAATCCACCGCTAATGTGCATTTACACTTGATTAGGCAGAGAGAGATCACATGAACTGCGAGCCCTAGCAATGGCATTTCAAAGAATACCATCAATGCAACCGGAATACTAGCCAATGTACCCTCTCTGTTATCTGTAAATGATATAACACACCCAAGTTCCTTGCCTTTGTTTATTGTTAACTTGTCATACTATTGTAATTACACTCTCTCATCAACAAAAGAACAAATCAACTGAGCAGGCATTCACATTTATAAAGGATAAAACAATAACATCTATTGAGAACAAAAAATATATTTTTCCTTTGTTTTTGGACTTCAAAAAGGCGTTACACAGCATCCATCATGACATACTGCTTAACAAACTGTCCAGGTATGGCATATGTGGTACGGAGTTAAACCTGGCTGACAGTTACTTGAAAAATCATTTTCAAGTAGTCAAGGCAAATAACAATACTTCTTCCAAACTAATGACAATGCAAGGTGTCCTGCAGGGGTCAATTCTAGGCCCTATTTTTTTCTTGCTTATTGCAAATGATCTAGTAAAAAGCCGTGATTCCCCTGAAATATTTATGTTTGCAAACAACACAACCATATTCTTTGAATGGAAAGAGCTAAAACAACTCGAGCCAAAAGGTAACAATTATTTATCATCTTTATCATGCTAGCTAAGAGAAAATCGGATGCAGCTAAGCGAAAAAAAAACTGTGTACGACATATTTTACCCAGTGTATAAAATGATAAATAATGAGTTGAGCATTGCATTTGAAGGGGAGTATACCAAAATAGTCGCAACGCTAAAATTTCTTGGTGTAATATTTGAAAAGCACCTATCCTGGAATGCACATATCAATAGCCTAGCAGTGGAATTGGCAAAATCTGTGGGATGTTTACACAGAGCTGCTGCTTTCATCCCTGTGAGGCTGATGAAAGCAATGTATTATGCTCTCTTTACTCGAAATCATGCTACATAAATATAGTATGGGGGATGACAATACAAGGCAACTATAATACATTCGTAGTACTACAAAAACATTTACTATGCTACTTTGAGCAATACAGTGGTAACCCACAGGATTTAAGAACATAACCATTATTTATAAAGCATGATATGCTAAGGGCTGATCAAATATTCTATTTCAAGTTACTTCAATTAGTACATCGTGAAAAATAATATATCAATAACAACAAAAATGAATCAACGTACTGCTTTAGAGCACAAAAGCACACATGCCAATAACACGAATAAATTAAGGTAAGCAAACAATGAAATATCAAACCATGTCTCTTTTTACCCATTTGGAAGGAGATTAGGACTTCATTGTCAGTCCAAACCTTTTTAAAAAACAACAAAGAAGGGTATTAATAAATATTGCACTCACTTTCAGGTTGTCAAACTAAAATACATGCTACTATTGTGTGTAGAAATATGCATTTTTTTGTTTCTGCATAATGACATGTCATACAATGTTTAGATGAACTTGTCTAAAACATTTTTATTCATTTTTTATTTATTTCGGATACGAACATTGTATTTATTGAAATGTAGTAGCAGGTATGTTATCCTTAAATTTCTTTTTTACTTCTGCACAAGAGACCTTTTTTGTTTAATCCCTAGGTATTGTGAACTGTGTTTTTGTCAGTCTTTTTCAATCTGCACTAACACAAAAAAGTGTATGCTACGAACAATTTTTCGTATATTAGATGTTTACTATTTTTGTGCAACCGGTACAGAGGCTTTTCGTTAGGTATTGCTATACCTTTCTTGTTGTAATTCAAGAAAAAAATTTAAGAAAATAAAAGTGTGAACTCCATTCTCGGCATTTTGTACCTGAAGTCATTATTAAAGGCTGGATTTTCAGGCATTGATGATGATATGTGAGGTTTAACGTTCTAAAACCACCGTATGATTATTAGAGACGCCGTAGTGGAGGACTCCGGAAATTTCGACCGCCTGGGGTTCTTTAACGTGCACCCAAACCTGAGCACACGAGCCTACAACATTACCGCCTCTATCGAAAATGCAGCCGCCACAGCCTGGATTCGATCCCGCGACCTGTGAGTAAGCGGCCGAATACCTTAGCCACTAGACCACCGTGGCAGGACGATTTTCAGGCATAAAAAAAAAGCACATTTTATGTGCCAGAAATAGGCAGGCCTCCAACATATTGTATTTAGGTCTCCAACATATTGTAAATACAGGCAAAATGCCTTTTTACATAAATGCAAATAACTTACTTCTAGTGAAGATGTGCAGCCTGTACCTATGCGAAGAAAACAAAAAAACTGACAGATTCCATGCAGTAGAAAGCTCGATGTAATGTGAAGCAGCCAGCAAGGAGCAACATACATGTAATTCATGGCACACATGACATGCATGTCAATATTTTCATGTCACTACCTCTCGTGTAATGCTGGTCATATACACACGTTGCACAATACCAATTTTGACATATATCAAGTGGGCGGAATGACTGCAAACCCACTGTGAGCGTGTCATGTATATCATGCCATGTATAACATGCAATTATTTTTACGTTGTCATACAGTCACAAGACGCAGTACCAATTAAAGTGTATATTTCATGGCTGTTCAGTTCCCGGCATTTTGTAGCGGAAGTCATCCTTAGAAGCTGGATTTTAAGGCATTAAAAAAGTGCATTCCAGGTGCCCCAAATAGGCAGGCAAAACAATGCTTTAGGTCTCTAACATATTGTAAATGCAGGCACAACGATTTTTTACATATTGCAAATGAAATGATAGCGAGCACGCCATGAGCATTTCATTACAAACAGGACATGTCATTATTTTTCTGTTGCCACCTGTCATACATGATTGTTATACAATCACATCCCACAACACTAATTTTGGTGCATATTAGGCGAGCGAAATGGCCATGAGCTCACCATGCGAGTGGCACGTAGGTCCCGACATACATGACATGCATGCATATTAGAAGTATAGACTGCTTATAACGCATCACGGTACGTCGTGAATATCCGCACTAAAACCTTAACAACCTTTTTCGACGGTCGCAGTTGCTCAACACGTGTTGAGCATGCAGCCTCGCGTGTCAGAGAATCGAAGTATACGATGCGCACGTGGTGCTACAAACATATAAATTTCGAGTGGTAAACTAAAAAAAATTAAAGTCCAAAGACCCGCGTTGCCAACGAAATGAAAGCGAAAGATCAAATTATCTGACGTATACGCAACTATGCCAATTGAATCACGTCCGAAATTTGACGCGCTGAAAGTCACAGATCGTTCGGTTTTACGGGCGCACACCCGACTTTTAAGACATCGCAATCGAATCACGAACCACCATAAGAGTGCTGCGCGTTCAACTCTCGTTTTATTAACGATATGTGTCCGTTCCCTTCAAGTGCAGCCACCGCAAAAATTTCCGTTGATTCCGTATCAAACGACAACTTAAATGGCTACCAAAACGCAACCAACGCTGATTTGGCCTAGCCTGCCATTCGCGGGAAGTTTGTCCTAGGGATGAAAATCGGGCGTCGAAAGGATCGCAGTCACTCACTGAGCAAAGAGCAGCGCGCGTGATACGAAGTTTGCGTTCACGGCCGGGAGAACAAGAACGACAAAAGCCCGCCAAGTTCATATATAAGACCGCGCGCGCACTAACAGCAAGGGAGAAAACTCGCGTCATAAAGCCGTAAAGCTTTTAAATCAACAAATGAGGTAGCAAACACGATAGCTGTAGCAACGACAACGACGCTTTTCCCGACAGGAAACTTCATGCGCAGTTGATAATGGGCTGTCGCACGTGTCATGTTGCGCCGTGCTCGGGCGGCAAGCGGCTGCCGGTGCAAATGCTTATCAGTCGACTCGCCTAGGCAACCACCCCTTTCCTTTTCTCGGCGACCCCGCGCAGCATGCAGCGGTCTTTTTTCAAGACGTAGTTTTCCTTAAGAATCTTCAGTGCAAAAAAATTTTGGTCTGTTTGTCAGTTGGTCTGTCAATCGCACGATTCGGGCATCCGGCGAAAGTTTAGGCCCCTTCTCAACACCCAGCCATCTTGATCTGCTTGCTAGCTGCGTTTATGCTTGTGAACATTGTCAATAAAAAAATATTACGCATATTTTAGGTAAACATCGAAACGTAAATATTGTGCCATATGTTTCTTTATTTCTAATATGCATAGATTATACGTGATTCCAAAGACCACAGTGCTTATTACGCTGCGCTATCCTAACTGCGCTGACGATGCGACGCTAAGAAAGAAAAAGCGGGTGCTTCGTACGCTTCACTAAAACTATGGGTCTCTTCAAGTTGTCTGCACCTCGAGTTAATGTATATGCTCCCTAAAGGTACCATACACAGTATCTCTAGCTGCACCAGTGGCACCAGTTAAACGGGTGCAGCATCTTCCTCCTCTATTGGCTGGTGCCGTGCGCGCGCTCTGCCCTAGCTCCCTCGTTTTTTCGAAGCACAACTTCAAGCGTAGTGTTGCGCGAGTTCTCTGCCAGCCTGCACTTGATCAAGAGGAGGTCTCCTTCCTCCTCTCAAGCTTCCGTGCAAGAACCTTCCGTGCATGAAGAGACGCAATAAAATGCTGCTTGTACGTTGCTGTCTGATTTATGGAAAACAGAACCGCCGGAAGTTACTATGGAGAATGGCACGAGTGCTTCAAACATTCAATTTTCGCGTAGTTAAACTGGACAGGTCGTGCCATCTAGCGGGGCCCAGTTGAACCAAAACACGTCTGCCATCTCGGAGCCAATGATAGGAAACTGATCAATGGACGTTGCTGCTACTGTGGCTCTCGCTGCTTTCGTTCTGCTGCTGCTAGTGTCGGTGGCCGCGCAGTAAAGCCGGGCAACGTTG
This sequence comes from Rhipicephalus microplus, assembly GCF_013339725.1. NCBI lineage: Eukaryota > Metazoa > Arthropoda > Arachnida > Ixodida > Ixodidae > Rhipicephalus > Rhipicephalus microplus. The sequence goes on along the minus strand of NC_051172.1, from coordinate 13,445,890 downwards.
AGCACAGCCACAGTGACGTTAGGCTCGTTTACACCGAAGGCGGGCGGCCAAATCGGCGAGGCGGCAACGAGGAAAGCGGGAAAAACCTTCTCTCCAGGCGGCAAAAGCGGGGGGAAAACCAGGCGGCAAGGGCGATCATTTTTTGCCGCCTGCCATGGCTCACCACTTTGCCGCAGTCAATCAGAACGCCTCGCATATATAAGTGGTTATAACAGAAAAAATGTGCCTACCCGTAACTGTCTCTCCTTACGAGGACACCTCAACAGGTCAGCACAGGAATTGGGTATGGGGAATAAAAGATATAGGGAGGATAAGATTGGAGAAGAGAAAGAAAAAAGAGAGGTGAGGGTCATTCGATCTGCTTCCCGCAACGGACTCACAAGCCCCCACGCGCCATGCGCAGCTGACTAGGAAAGCTCCCAAGGGCTGGAGAGGTATCGTCATCGAGAGGAGGACAACGGGTTGGATTGGCGCGTCTAGAAAGCGCGTGAAGCACTGCCGAAGCGCGTAATCTCTGTACGGGAAAAAAAATTTTGTGGTCCGTAGCACTCACTAATAGGAGTCCAGTAGACCTCGATGGAAAGGCACTAATGTTCCTTCAGGTCACAAGCGCTCAAATAGCGCAGTAGTCTGGAGAAAGGTGATGAGGGCAGCTTGCGCGCGCTTCACCAGGCATGCGTGAGCACGGGGAAAGAGAATCACATCAGCAGTGGTGGTTGATTGCCCCAGTTTGCTGTAAGCACCGAAGAGTGATCTGCACGCGTCCGGATTCTCCTTACACTCGAACATAATGTGAAGGAGTGTTTCGGGCTGCGGGCAATGACGGCAGTTTGGGTCTCCCCGTCCCGACTGTCTGTGACCACGTTTTGCCGGGCGGTAGCAGCTGAGGCGCAGGCGGAGAAAGAGGGCACGCTCATCTCTCGAAAATCCAGTTTTCGGGAGTGGGCGTGGTGGCTGCCCTGCCGCAACTCGTGGGTCCGGGTGGCGAGCGGTGACGGAGCACCGTGTGCGAAGCCGCGCTACGTCGAATGTGCTCACTGCTGTAGTAACAGGGGTTCCCGGAGAGTGCGGCATCCTTGGCAAGCTCATCGGCCGCTTCGTTGCCGGATATTCCAACGTGCGCTGGTATTCATTGCAGCACAAGATCACACCCGAGTTCCTGCACTGCTTCGAGCTTTCGCGCGATGTGCGTGGTAACCGGAGGTCTGCGGGAGTCCTGCGCGAGCAGTTGGAGAGCAGCACGTGAGTCCGAGAGAATGGCAGCCGACGGAACTCTCAGTTGAAGGAGGGCATCAGCGGTGAGGTCAAGCGCGGCGAGTTCGGCTATCGTCGACGATGCCTCGCAGGCGAGGCAGCACTGATTGTGAAGCTCCAGCGAAGGCACCACACATGCAGCCGCGGCTCAACCGTCGTTCAACAGTGAACCATCAGTAAAGACGAGGAGTCGCTCCGCGAGAAGTTCGTCGAAAGTGGCGGCAGTTTCGTGCCGAAGCGCACACTCTGGCGTCGTCCGCTTGCTTGCCACTCCCGGTAACCATGCCCGAATCTTCAGAGGGCGATGCTGGCAGGGCGGGGCACTATAGTCATTCATATCCGGAGAGCTCGGGACGAGGGCGTAGAATGCCACAGCGCGTGGCCCCATCCGTGAGTGCGGAAGTGAGGAGAGCCAGATACCAGCTGCTGTCCGTGGCGCGAACGTTTCATACGCTCTATGTGATTTAGCGCTCGAAGGTCGGCCCGGAGTGACAGCGGCATGTCGCCCGCCTCAGCGAGTGTTGGGCCGATTTGAGATGATCTGGGCAAGCTGAAAACCTGGCGAATCGCGACACGATGCGCTGTGTCCAGTGTCTCCCAGTTGGAACGCGTAAGCGCCGCGAGAGGAAAGCCGTACAAAATGCGCGCCGCAGCCATTCCGTTGTAGATGCGGAGAGCTAGGGACGCTGTGCATCCACTGCCGCGAGCAAGGAGCGCTCGAGCGGCGGAGGCGACCCTTGGCACGTTTCGAAGCTGGTCGCTGACCGCTGGTGTCCAGTTGAGGCGTTGGTCCAGCTGCACTCCGAGGTAGGTCACTCGCCTCTTCCAAGGGATGGGGATTGTTTGGAGAGTGAACTTCGGTGTGTAGCGCTGGGCGCCATAGCTGGGGTGCAGCAACATCGCTTCAGTCTTTTCCTGTGAAAGGCTCACCTCCTGCCCGTGATGAACGCGTCAATAGAATCCAGGACGGTTTGGACACTGGTGTGAATACACCAGCCACTGGGCACAGGTCCCGTCGCGGACACCGCAATGTCGTCCGCGTAGACCGCCACGCGCACATCACAGGGAAGAGCACGGGGAATGTAATTATCGATGTCAGCCAGGGCGACATTGAACAAGAAGGGGCTGAGTACACTGCCCTGCGGAACGCCGACACTCACGGGACGCGGCTCACTAAGCACTCCACCGACGCGCACACGCATGGTTCTGCCGCCGAGGAAGGCAGCGATGTACGTGAAGAGGAGACCCGTCACTCCGAGATGGCGCACCGCGTTCAGGATGGTGGGGTGTGGCAGGGAGTCGAATTCCGCCTTGATGTGTAGCAAGATGAGGTAGCCGGCCCCTCCTTTGTGCTGTGCCTCCTCTGGCGTAGCGATGACGCCGGCAAGGGCGTCGGCAGTGGCACGTGAACGGCGGAAGCCGCACTGCGAAGGCGAGAAAACATCCAATGCCTCGGCAATCCATTCAAGTCTCCTCAGTGCCATGGCCTCGAAGAGCTTGCCCGCTGCGGAGGTAAGGGAAACATGGCGATAGGACGCTGGCTCCGAGGCGGGTTCGCCCTTCTTGAGCACGGGGATGACGATGGCTTCGCGCCACTCTTGCGGCACTATCCCCGTGCGCCACACGTCGTTGTAGCCGGCCAAGAGCACTGGGAGCTGGGACTGATCGATGCTGCGAAGCATCTGGTATGTCACGCCGTCAGCGCCGGGCGCTGAGCGTCGTTTGCGCGACGCCAAAGCCAGACGGAATTCCCCGAGAGTGAAATCCTCAGTGCATAAAGCACGTACTTGATTGCGCACGCCGGCGGTGAGGAAAAAGCAGCGAGGTTTGTACCACTCTCGGCGAACCTCGGGCAAGCTTTCGGGAGCACTGAGGCGGAGGGTGTCAGCGAGTAGCTCGGCCAATTGCTGGTAAGTGAGACAATGTGCAACAGCAATGGCGAGGGCTGGGAAACACTCAACGGGGCAGAGGAGGGCCCCGAATATCCTCCACGCACGCGCGGAGCGTCGCGGGTCGTCCAGTGTGCGCGTCGTGCGTGTCGGCGAAACACAGCGTCAAGGCGATTGTAAAGTGTCCAGAGCTCCTCGCGGTCGCTTTTAGTCGCACGGCGCTGGAGCCTCCGGCGAGCCGCGCGTAGATTGAGAAGTTTTATGTCCGGAACTGGTGTTCCTACTGGTACTGTGCACTTGCGCGAGGCCGCTTCGACGCAGCGGGCGACGTGCGAGAAGTAGGCGACACCGGAAGGTGGGCAGGCAGCCGAGAGTTGCCGAAAACGCGGCCAGTCAGTGCGGCTCCGATCAAGTGGCTCTAGGTGGAGGCGGTAATTATCTGAGCCCCACGCGTCTGCCTCCCTCTTCCATTCGTACCGAGACTGGTCACTCACAAGTGAGGGGTCTATGGCACTGCTCTTTACGCCGCGACGAACGAAAGTCGCACAGCCCGTATTTATAATAAGCAAGCCTGTCCCAGCAACGGTATCCAACAGGTCTCTGCCTCTGCAGCCTATGTGGTCACTCCCCCAAGCCGTGGAGGCGCGGTCGTAGCGCGGGTGTATGTTTGGGAGAAGCACTGACACATCATAGCGACACGTGCGCAAAAGCGCGAATTGCCCGCCTACTCTGGCCGCTGGCGCGCGGCGATCCATCGGAGGCGGGTGGTCTACCCACTTTGCCGCGCCGACTAACATTAACACCTTCGGTAGCCCGGTTTTCCTCCCGCTTTCGCCACCTGGAAAGGAGGTTTTTCCCGCTTTCCGCGTTGCCGCTTTGCTGCTTCCTTCAGTTAGGCACTGCGCCGTGCTCCCGACCGGGTTGCAGAAATTAGGTGCATTTTCTCATCTTCTAACCACCACTACACTTCAGTGTGAACAAGCCTTTAGTCGCACATAGTTTTGCCTTCTTCCATGTAGTCGCACGATGTCGCGCTTTGGCGTAAGCAGCGGCACCGCCCGCATCCTCACTGCGCATGCCCGCGTCTCGTGCCGGCCCAGGAAGACACCCGCAAAACTGTCGCTCCCCTCTCTCGCCTCGCAAGGCCAACGCAGGCAGCGTCTGCTAGTAAAAAAAAATAAAAACGACTGCTCGCGCTTTACAACTGTTCACTGGCCACCCCGTATATGTCGGCACTGAATCGCAAGTTCGGAATACAGTCAAGGGCGTCTTTACTTGGCTATCGCTTGACATTGAAGGCAACGTTTCTCCTTCATCCAATGAATAAAAATAATAAAGACGAAATAACAATTAAGCATACCCAAACCACACCCAATAGACCTCTCCCTGTTTGTAAACAGTGTGACGTCACTGTGGGCACCCCGCCCACTATACCCTCTCTCCGAGCAGGTGCTGGTCGGCAAGAAAGTTTCGCCGGCGGCATTTTTCTGCATAGCAGAGCTCCGTGTCTGAATTCCTTCGACAGAAATTTACACATTGCTAAGCTCTAAAGTCACTGCTTCTGAAAAAAGGGGGTTACGGAAGGGTCACTGCTCCTAGTGTGAAAATTTTCTCGTCGTAGATGGATGGATGGAGAAACTTCATTTAGAGTACTGAAAGACGCGACTGGCCCGCAGTGGGCTTCACCCACGTAGATGGCAGCCATTAAAAAAATCTGATCTTTTTCGAAAGTAAAATTTCTAAATGTACACGGTGACTGGCACGTAAGAAATATTTACATGGCACGGGTTTAAACTTACTTCCATCGTGGCATATGCAATGCAGTTTTAAACGAGGTACAGCATTGGCGGCACCATGGTTTTGAGCTGCTGTGCGCAACGTCACGGATAAGATTTTCACTCATTGCACGAAATCTGATCAGAGATGAATGAACAAAAAAGAACAATTTTTCGCCGTGCATTAGGCTGAGGTTAACATATTCTCTTGAAAGTTAAAGTGAAATTCTGCCGCTGCGTTTCTCAATAACCCAGTGAAAACTCATGTGATGTAAAACCCAACAACTTAATAATATATAATTATTATTTGGCACAGTTACCTTGCTGCATTTGACACCTATGGCATGTTTTTGTACCAATATTGCTTCTTTAGGCCTGATACACAAACTTCTAGTGCGCATTTTCACTTCATAGAGATCGAGCCCTAAACGTACGAAGTATATAAGAAACGAAAATCTCCGCTGTTTCTATTAACACGTATAAGGTATTCGATAATACGAGTTATAGCCATGGTGAAGCGTATATGCAGATTCGGCAACGATTCGACATGCTCATGCGTAGTCGCATATTTCACCCGGAGATCATGCACTTTTATTGTATTTTTTTTTTTTGCACGCCGTGCATACGATGATGTATCCACTCACAGATGACCGCGTCAAATGCATTTTTGTCCGATCGTAAAGTTCCATCGACAACCGGTTACTGCAACCGGCTCACAACGAATACCAGTGTTTTCGCAAACAGGACGCACCGTGTTATTCACACTGCACACACCACGCACAATGTTCCCAGTTTCACCGTCCGTAAAGGTAAACCAATAATGCCGATGCCTTTCAACGGACACTACACGCCACAGTCAACACTGCACATTTTCGAAGGCGATGCCGCTGTTCCTCGCACAGGCCGCCACGTGTTTTCACTTCTACGAGATAAAACAACCAGCGTGGCGAATATTTCATCACGCACTTTACCACACACCTAGATGTTCTCTGACTCATACCAAGCTAATGTTGCAGCTCTAAGATGAAAGTTAAGTTTTCAAAAAGAATAAAAAAAAATTGGTTCTAAATCTGCATGTTACACCGCAAATGTAGTCGAAAGACGATAGTCTTGCGTCTGGAGAGAGTGAACAAAACGTTTATTTGATGTTCTGCACAAGAAAATCAGTGAAGGGTATTCTGGAGGCGCTGCGTTAGAGTGACTCGAGCGTGTAGCGGAGGCGAACGAGCGCATCGAGGCACGTTAGACACAAGCGCCATCTGGCAGTTATCTTCGAAAACGAATGCGTGCAGCCCGCGGAGAAAGATGCGCGCCAGTCTCGGAGGTCATAAGGCGTAGAACGCAAAACGACGGGCAGGTGCCACCACCGTGACGTCGTAGCAAAGCGCTGGAAACACCTTTTTGAGCATCGCGTTGCACTGTCAGCGCAGCGCGCTAAAACGCTACATTCCTTAGAGTTACTTGTGGGTGCCTCTTCTAGTATAACGGCAGACATACAAAACTTCGAAGTGTTGTTATAGCGCCTCAGATATGCGCAATAATTGCTTTTAATTGACAATCGCACAACTATGAACGCTAAGCCTTGAGCAATATTGGTGGGCGCTGCGAATGGGGTTGGCCGCTCGGTGCCGTTTGAGGTATCGTTAGGACGGACGAACAGACAAATGTACAGACAGACAGACAGACAGACAGACAGACAGACAGACAGACAGACAGACAGACAGACAGACAGACAGACAGACAGACAGACAGACAGACAGACAGACAGACAGACCAAAATTTTTCCGTCGAAGGTCCCCAAGAAAGACTATCGTCTTTAAAAACGCACCGAGCGGCGGCACCCCTCTCAGCCACCGGTGGGAGTGTATTGCCAACCACCGCCTTGCACGTGCCCCGGCGATGTCAGGCTGTGGCGTACCCCGATAGAGGTCTATTACGCAACATTCACGCGATACCCCCACCACTTTGCGCGTTTGCGCGAGTTCCCCCGTGGGAAGATGCGGGTGGCAACTTTTTTTCTTTTGTTGCATTTCCTCTTCATTCTTCTTTCAGTCGTTTCAGAGTGCCTTATGTCACACTGAAAGCGTCCTCACTGAGGAGCCCTCGGTGAAGGCTTCCTTGGCGCTTCCTCGGGGCTGCCTTGGTGCGCCCTTCCGCTCCTGGTCCTGAACGAGTGTTTCACCCCAGAGCTAGCCCTTATGATGAGCTAGCCCACGTGATGGCTTTTCTAGTGTCGTTCCCAGCGGCGGCGGAGAAACCGGATTCTATGCACCACTCGGTGGCAGCGTTTTTAGAACAAGGTAAGTTGCAAAACTAAGCCATGTTGCGCGGCGTCGCCACCGCCAGAGACAAATGTGGCGCTGCTGTCGCATCCGGATTCACTCACTGCATGCTCGCTCGTGTCACCATATGGTGTCACTCCCGTAACCTCCGCCGGCTGTGCATGTTGCAGTGTGTCGCTATCCGCGGAGGCTTCTTTCTGCATGAACAGTTTTGTGCTTCAGCGTGCCTTGTTCTGCTTTGTACGTGTTGCGTGTTTTCATCAAGCCCACACATTGCGTTCCCGGCTGTACGAGTGACTACAGGAAATGAGAGACATTTACCACGGCATTTCTTTTGTGCCCCGCGTGTACCTGAACAGCGAAAAGGCATGGTACCACGCTATTCCTCGTGTGGATAAGAAACTGCCCATCACTTGTGTGTGTGATATACACTTTCATGAGGAGGACATCCTGAAGACTCACGTCATCAATGGTAAGAAGGTACAAATTGCCAGAGGAAAGTGGGACCTCGTCGAAGGATGCGTTCTATGGATATTCCCCAATTTACCCACTCACCTTTTAAAACCCGCGATAAAGAAGCGAGAGCTGCCCGATAGAAGTCGGGTAGTTTCCATAATATCATCGGCGAAAACAAAAAGACTATCTCCGATCACTGAGCTCGAAGACAGTGAAATAAGTTCCGAAATGCCGTCAACGAGTGGCGTCAGTTCACTTCAAGACACAGAAAACGTTTGTTTGCCTGCTGAATGCTGGCGGAACGTTGTTGAGGATGGCGAGACAGAAGACATGGGAGTCACCATTAGCAGCCGTCACCATCGCTTAGCCAAGTCGACCGGCTATGCAGATACCATCACCCAATCGGACGAACTTCTGGAGGACATAGAAAAGCTGAAAGTGTGTTCATGTTGTCCTATATAGTGCGTCAACAGGCAGCATCGTGAGTAATGACTACAAAGTGCTCACCAATAACCCAAAGTGCGGTCCCTGCTCGAAGCTTTGGCTTCAGCTGTGTTAACAGGTTTCATTAGAGGAACTCAAAAAGTTGTAGAGGGAAGACATGCTCAAGAAAAGCGCCCCACGTGCAGCTTTTTGATGGCCTAAGTTGCTAAAGAATGTAATTGACATGAAAAAAAAACTGACTACAGAACCATACAAAAGCCACGGGATTGTGCCACATGGTTGTAATTTATTTCAATGCACGAAAAACATATTCACAAGCGAGGATACAAGACATTGTAATTGGGTTTTTTTTTTTGCGCCTAAAAATCAATTGCGAACGTACACCAACTAGCAACTAAGGGAAAGACTCGTATGTTATGCTATATATATATGAAGGATCGTTCATCGTGAGTAGCTGGCGCGTTGGTGAGTCGAGGTTGACGGCGGGGTGCATGCGGCGTTCTGAAAACGCTAACCTGCCCGTATGGTCCCCAGACATCTCTTATTTATTTATTTATTTACTTATTTATTTATTTAATGTACCATCAAGGCCAGAGGGCATTGCAGAGGGGAGTGGCGAACGGGAAATTATACAAAATTGAGTAGTAAATAACACAACAAGAACATAATACAAGAGTGCAATAAAGTAATAGACTAGAAACAGCAGTACATACAATATACAGCCATCAGCCCCTTTAACACGAACACTTCAATGCGAGGCCAGAGCTAGTTTGATTGATGCCAGCCGCGAGGTGCTGGGCGCTTTTGCCGAGATAATACCTTGGTATAGGCTTGGATAGTTTGTCGGCATGTATGGTTAGCATCTTGGCAACAGAACCCAAACGTGCGTGATGTCAGCGTCAATAAAACTGCTGCAGGACACGCGGCGGGGCGTTCGCGTTAAAGGTGCTCACGACTGTACAGCTATTTCCTTCTTTAAAATGTATTGGCACTATGTGTGGCGAACACAACGCGCTTATACCGCAATACTTGGTTTCAACGCAAGCCACTAGAGCGTTTAAGGAGGCGTGCGTTTCAGTCTCGCTAGACCGCACCACGTGTTGCGCTCGACTGTGGTGGCTTTTCGCTTTAGTAACCACAGTTCGAGGAAAGTGTACATGAGTCTCTATATTAACACTTCATTTTGGAAATAATGTGGCGACTGAACTTTTTTTTTTACAGAATAAACGCTTGTGAGTAAAGCGCATTCGATAATATCGAACGCAGGAACCGTTCCTACCGCGAGGACCGGTGAAGGGAGCTTTCAGAGTACGCTTGCTTCCTTCACCGGTACTTGGCTGTAAGGAGGCCTCACGTAAGGTGAGGACGCGGTCGAGGAAAAGGAACGTTACGTTGCTTGGCCCTCACTCCCCGTCCTTTCCTCCTCCTCCCTAACGACCTCGTCGCTCGCTCCCTACCGGCGCACCTTCTTTCAGATGCGCGCTCGCCACCGCGTTTGTCACAAAGAGTTTTCGGTAACTGCATTATCACCTGTCTTTCATCTTGGCGGGCTGCACAATAAGCGGTATACCTGTACACGGGGTTCTAAGAGAGGGTAAACGGGAGCCGGAAAAGATTACATTGTAACCGGTCCTGCACTATATACGGTTACGTTATCGGTCTGCACGCTTATTCCTGTCGCCACCTATCATAAACGTTCACCACAAAGTGGCGTTGTGCAACACCAATGTTTATGCATATCAAGTGAATGAAACGACCGTGAGCTCACCATCAGCGTGGCATGTAAATCATGTTATGCATGACATGCAAGTCATTATTTTCTTATTCCCACTTGCAATGATTTTTACTCGTGCGGTCCTTCCCACAACATTGGTTATATCAAGCGAGCGAAAGAACCGCGACCTCACGATGAGCGTGGCATGTGAATCACGCTATGCACATGACAAGCAATTTTCTTATTAGTACCTGTCATTTTCTTATTACTGTGGTCACGTCAAGCAGCACCAAATTTTGGGGTATATCAAGCGGTTGCAACAACCACAAGCTCCGTGGCACGTAAGTCATGCTGTTTTCGAAAAACGGGGCACACCCGCAACAAGCTCAGCAATGCATTGCGAACCAGCCATCTTCACCCTTCTTTACAAGGTCGCAGTGCTGTCGTAACCTGTAATTCAGACAGCGCTCCGTCTGTCCGACGCACTGCTTTCCGGGGGAGAGGAGAATTCCATACACCACCGCCTCTCTGCTGGCCCTATCTTGCGAGAGGAAGCGTTCTGCGGTGTTTCCCCGCGGTGCATTGCAGAGCTTATAGGTGCACCCAGTTTGTCGAGAACACCAAGGTGATGAACTAACGAGACTGAGAGTAGAAGACACCAAAATAGCAAAGTTGGGGGAGCGATTGTGTAAGCATGCCACCCCTGTCCCTGACGGACAAGGAGTTGCCTTTTTTGAACGTGCATTATTTATGCGATTTGTTGCACGTATTTTGAACGTGTATTCAAGTTTGTGATTTGTCCGCACATCTTACTAAAGGTGTCATAAGAAAAATTCACTGCCAACAGATATCTTAAATGATACACAAAAAAGAACTGCTCTGCAAATGACATCTGGCTGGAGCATGTGAGCATCCCCACAGTATATATTCGTGCGTCGGTTACAATAAACAATTTTGTTGAAAGTTATCGCACGCATCCTCACTTCTCGTCCTTGTGTTTAATAATTGTTGGGGTTTAACAATACCATATGGGAGACGCCATAGTGGAGGGCTCTGGAAATTTCGACCAGCTCCGGTTATTTAACGTGCACCTGAATTTAAGCAGACAGACGTCAAGCATTTTCTTCTCCATCGAAAATGCACCCGCGGCGGCCGGGATTCGATCCCGCGACCTGCGGGTCAGCAGCTGAGTGCCTTTGCCACCAGACCACCATGGCGGGTTGTCCTTGTCTTTATTGCGCTAAACATTAACTACTACTGCGACGTGAACACTACATTAGCATCGGGTGCGCAATCCGAAGATTGCAGGTTCAGGCCGTGCCGGCGGCAAGTTGTTTTTTTTTTTTTTCATCCACTTCACTTCCTTCACATCTATCTCACAATCAGTATAAAACACGCTTAAAACGTCCATTTACTTCATTTCACTATCTTCTGGTTTTCGTTATCGTTATATGATGCAGTAATACGTACCGCGAGGCGCAGAGTCTGGTCTTATTACTACTCCCAGCATAAACGATATGCGCTTCCGAGAACACCCTCACGAAAATGTGAACAGCATGGACAGAACAAACTGAACAACCACCAGAAGCAATCTGCGTACACAATCTTCAGTGGCACGGCGGCCATAACGGCGCGGTATATGCAGTCAACGTCACTAGATGGCATCGGTATACTTTCCTGTTTCGACTTCATAGTATGAGATGCTACTTTCAAGAGAAACTGAACGAGGCCGTAGTAAATTTAGATGGTACGTTTTTCTATATAGACAGCACATTTTTACCCTCGTTTTCTTTTCTACCTTTTTTCTTTAATCTACGAACGGAGTTCTATGCTGCATAGCAATCGAAATGAATCATTTGATGCGAGGTAGAGCACAGCCGCAGCGCGCGCTAATACTGCACTGCTTTTCTTTTTCTTTTCATTTATTCCATTCTTTTATTACCCGAGACGAGGAAAGTCGGTCCATATAGTGCCAGTGCAAGAACCCCATGCACGAGTTGTTTCCGAAACTACGATTCACGGGTAATGCATACGCAGCTTTTACGAGACACCACGACGGAGATATTATATTAGCACGATGAAATACTGTTCTAGCACGTCCTCGATGTGCAAAACTTTCGCAGTCATGCCGCCAACTCATTCACGCCGAAAGTTGCGGAACCCCAACCCTATTATTTTTTTTTTACATAAAGAGAAAACGGCAGCCATATATGCTTCCGCGGCACATAACAGCTCATTTCGGCGCCGCAATAAAACGTGCCCGAAACTAGGCAGGTGCTCGAGCGAGCGAGTCACCGTTCGCGTGCGGCGACGCCTCCAAACGACCGCGGGGCGCGCACCCCGACGGTGCTTTGCGATTGCGATAAAGGCAACCGCCGGCCCGTACGTCCTATACCGTAATTTTCCATCGCTCAGTCGTTTCAAGCAGCCATTAGTTAGAGCATGTTTGCTCGGAAGATGCGACGACGCAGATTGCTCTACGAAGGACCACTTGTCAACAGATTCACATGTGGTGTACAACAGTAGCCAACTGATTCTCGCTAAAGTTGTATCAGCAACGTTATCGACATTGCACCCCCCCCCCCTCCAAAAAAAAATCCAGTATATAAAGATCATGATCATAGTGTTAAAAGAGAAAAGAAAACTAAATTACGTTTCCGAATCTTTCCCTCGTTTGAAACGCTGAATTGTGAATTGACTTCAGAACCGACTTCTCTAGACCCAGTTTGACGGCGCAACGGCAATCTCTCTTTCGGCAGTGGCTAAAGCTGCAGCAGTTGATTCCAAAAACACATGAATATTTTATAAGAACAATATTTCCACCTGAGAAACGTCGAAAAAGGCTCCTCCTCGCCCAGCACTGAAAAGTTACAGCGATGCAAGCGATGCTGGTCATCCTCTCGCAAACTGTTCGTTACGTTCTGCTTTCACAGGAGTGACTGTGCTTAAACCCCCTTCATTTTGACAGTTTCAACCAGGCGCGTAGCCTAAAATTTTTTTTCGAGGGGGGGGGGGGGAACCAACACTTTAATTTCGAGAGAAGCACCCCCTTAAAATGGCCATTTTTCGTTCTCTATGCCAAGGCGAAAAAAAAAATCGAGGGGGGGGGGGGGCACTTGCCCGTTGCGACACCTCCTGGCTACGCCTCCGATTTCAACCGCTCTTAAAAATGAAAAAAAAAGGCACTCACATCAAGTCCTTTTACCGCCTCGCAAGAGGCGGTCGTGATCAGGCGCACCTCCAAATAATGCACAAAACTTGGACGAGCAAGACGACACAATACTCTGACTTATACGTTATACTAGCAAGTCCAAGATACACTTCTCTCGAGCCACGTGCTCGACAGACTGCTCTTTGTGCAAGGAATGTGACGAGAAGAACGCTTGCACATAAACATGAGAGTTACCGATAATTTTATTCAATGCTGAACTGCGGACATTGTACCTAAAATTGTTCTGTTGAGCTATAGATAAAACCTGATGAAAAGTACTGTTGCGTGGGAGAAGTGTACTTCCCAAGCACGCGGTCTTGTGCAGCATCGCCCATAACCACTAATGCGTTGCTAGCTACTGCACAGCTCTTCTGTTTACGCCATTATTCAATGTCAGGGAGAAGCGGGTCGAACATTATCAGACAGAGTCGATGTGTGTTGAGGGCTTCCATTTTTATCCATCGCAGTGATCTTCCAGGTAAACAAGGCGCTCAGGGTAAAGCAGGCCACGGAACTTAATGCAAGTTACATGAACAGAAAAAAGGCGCACCTGGCTTTCACCTGTGAAGTAATAATATTTAACGTTTTACGTCCCAAAACCACGATGTGATTATTTGAAGCGCGTGGTGAACGCTTGCACCTAAACGAACAGGTACCAAACCTTTTCTTGAATTATATTCGGAGGAGATCAAGTGAACCAAGCTGTCTTCTATTGAGCTGAAACCGCAGCACATAGAAATCATCGTGAGAGCACAACTAAACACAACACACAAGAAGAAACAGACGAGGACAGGCGCAACGTGTTGTGTGTAGTTGCGCTTTCACGATGGTTTCTATGTCAAGGCACCCACTCGCTCAACAGTCGTATTTATATCATATCATATTTATCTCAGACAGCCCGTATACATAGCTGCCTAGGGGATTGGCGTAAAAGCGAAGAAAGCCTGACAAAGCGCCAGCCACCTGTGTACACACACATACTGCATAAGCGGTTATATATAGCAGAACAAAATCGAAAGTATACAATAGCATCAAAGATTAGCAATTTTTTTTTCTGACATCCATCATTTAACAGAAATATGTACATAATTGTGATTCAACTCTTTTACAACCGCAGCAAAGAGATAACATCTACACATTTTTCGTGAAGCACAAAAACGCGTCCCTGATCCATGTGAATAATCCAGCTCATATTTTAAAGCTTTTGTGCCTGCCGTGAGCACGAGTTCTCGTTATTTAGTGTTAAGTGCCGCCCACGAATACATGAGAAGAAATTCAAGGAGCTATATACAGAATAAATAACTATATACACGCGTTGACCGGTTACACTGAGTGGAAACAAATGATGGCACTAACATTTATGTATTTAAAGATTACCAAGTCTGCAATTTCTGCTCCAAGGCCGAAGAGACGACAGACCATTGTTCAGGACTGCGGGTAATGAATACTTGCTTCGATTATGACGAATGCTCCCCATGGTGAAAATTACGCTTTGTATTAGGGACCTAATCTTGCCAACTACGAGTCGTTCTCCAAATTGTAGTGCAACGTGACCTTTTCGCCAATTCGAATAAGTCTTACAAACCCCAACACATCAGACTTAGTTGGTAAGAGACCTAAACATCAAAGTGTTAAACATACGCTGCCATAATTGTATTTTGTATCAAACTTTGAATTTTAACAACCCGCCACGGTGACCTGTAGAGGCGATGGTGCTCGACTGTTGACCCGCAGGCCGTGGGTTCAAATCCTGGCCGCATTTTCCATAGATACGGAAATGCTCGAGGTAAGTCTGTTTCGATTTACGTACACGTTAAATAACCCCAGATGGCCAAAATTTAGGAAGTTCTCCCCAACGGCTTCGCTCATAATCATATCGTAAAATCGGACGCGTTATACGAGAGCAGCAGGTTGGGTGCCTGCCACGGGCCAGGTGTCTACTTTAATTTCTTCACATTTTATTTGCTTTTAATTTTCAACTTTTAGTTGCTTCTCATTAGATTTGTGCCTCAAACATAGATTCGAACCATTAAACTCCAACTCTTTCGTTCCAATATACTAGCGAAAAAAAAAAAGTTCTAGCTTGCTGAACGATATGCTGGTATTCCCCTGTCTAGACCACATAGCAGTAATAGCACCAGACTGTGCGATAAGGCACAAAAATATCACTATTTCGCGGCACGTCACCTTACGCTTGCCAGGGACTGTTTAACTGAGCGCCTCCGAGACGACGTGCAGCTTCATCAGAGGGAGCCCTCCATCAGCGCGGCTTTCAGCCAAGGGCACGCACGGTTGGCGACACATCGCGCACCTTTTCTGGAAGCGGCCAAATCCCTGCAGGCCGCATTTAGACCCGAACCGAATCTTGATCGTCCGCGCGCGCAGAGGTGTTATTTATATTGGGTGCATGGAGGCAAACTGGCAGCCTATACGCACCACGCGCTTTTATTAGAAGCGCGCCGCTGAGAAATGACGAGCCGCTGGTTAGTTCTTCTTTCAGGCGGTCTTCCCTCTTTCTGCGGCAGTTCATCACGGCCCTTGCAGGCGGCGCGAGTAAAAATCGCCGCCAACTAGCGCCGTGCGAAGATTGCTCGGTGCGGGCCGCTATATACGCCCGACGCCCGCGTCGAGCCGTGGCTGCGACGCAGAGCGGGCACCAAAAAGCCGGCTGACACCTTTGTCCGAAGGGGCAGAAAGTAATATGCTTATTTGACAAGGATAACGATACTGTTTGGTATTGCTCTTGAAACGACAACAAGCTTCACCCATTAATTACCTCTCCTGGCGCTTCCTTACCTAATTTACTCTCTCTCTCTCTCTCTCTCTCTCTCTATATATATATATATATATATATATATATATATATATATATATATATATATATATATATCAATTGATTGCTATAGGCGGGTTACGCAAAATGTGCGAAATAGAGAATCGCAGGCTGTTGTGGGAAAAGTATAATCTATAATATCAGATGGGATGCGTTAACACACAGCACTGATTAGGATAACAAAGGTGCCGATTGTTCAGACACGATTGAAAATTTGGAAGATTCGATGCAACCGCCACAAGCCCAACGGAGCAAACATATGACAACACCTGAAGTTTCGGACGCAGAGGCTATACCAAGTCTCAATTTTAACACGCATCGCATGTCCGAAAGTGTATGAACAGAACCCACCAGTCCCGCGCCGTAGAGGATTTGAAAAATGAGGCAGCTTGAGCTAGTTGGTATGACATCACGATAGTTATATAGCGCAAGAACAGAACGACGACACGGACACAAGAATGACACGAAGGACACGAGCGCTATGTCCTTCGTGTTTTTGTCTTTGTGTCGTCATTCTGTTTTTGCGCTATATAAATATATCGTCTTTAAAAGTGAGCTTTGCTGCAGGCCATAACCCCATGCATGAAGCATACTGCGACTCCAAAGGGACTAATGAACACTGGAGGACGATATATATATATATATATATATATATATATATATATATATATATATATATATATATATATATATATATATATATATATATATATATATATATATATATATATTACTTGCTGTTTCTGCGTAATTGCGGAAACGGCAAGTAATTCAACGGCGCCGTCACAATGCACACCACCACACACGCGCGGGTTGAAAACGTTGTGACGGGCGAAGTTGGATTACGTAATCCCACTTTGCTCGGACGAAGCACAGCAAACGTCAGGAACGTGCGCGACCGCACGTGTGTACATACGTGTGTTAGTGCGCGCGCGTCGGCAGGGGAAGGGGCGCAAAAGCTGCACCTGCCACGGTCCAGCCGCTGTCTACTGGTACTTTCGATAGAAACGATTGATATGTGGGGTTTAACGCCCCAAAACCACCATATGATTATGAGAGACTCCGCAGTGCAGGGCTCCGGAAATTTCGACCACATGGGGTTACTTTCGAAAGACAGGTGCTCACCGCACGTACTTCATGCCTGTACTTCACAGGCCTACACAACTCAAGGCCAGTGATGCCGGGCGATAATGTGATAAAAAAATGGCCGCACGCCGCCGCTGAAAACCATTACAGTGGCGTCACTTGTGCCACTTCTCTTGTACCAGAACGGTTCTCATAACGAAATGTACGCTCATTATTCCGCCCCAAGCCATGCTCTCGTTGCGCGAGTTTTGAGATGGTCTGATTGAAGGGTTATGTAGGAGCAGTTGTTATTTCGCACTTCCGGGAAAATGAGGCGTTGTAGCGTAGTCCCTGGACTTGGCGGCTGTCTACCATGACAAATCGAAAAATTTCGTAAAGAAAAAAATCTAAGTTCTTGGTAATGCGTACATATAAGCTATAGTTGGTTAGCCATGATCTTTTGATGAAGCAGCGCACCGAAGTAAAGAAACACACACACATTGCGTTAGCGTCCTTTATGTGTGTGGGTTTGTTTACTTCAGTGTGCTACTTCATCAAAGAGATCAAGTTCTTGGCAATGCGGATAATAATAACAGGAAAACGAAAGAAAAAAATCTGTCGGCGCATTGAAATGGTATTGGAGATGACACTTTCGCGCCTTGACTGAGATTTAAAGACGGTTTATTCAGCAATAGTTTCACGAACTAGAATAAAGATCAGCACCATCGACAACATCGCAAAAAGCGAAATAATGCGCGTCGCTACAGCTGTTCTCTTTCGAACGGGAAGAGGTTTTTGGCGGTGGCACTACTGGTGGTCGCCGGCCTTCACTACAGCGACACAGCCAGTTTAGAACCGCTGGATAGATTACAACACATACCACAAGACACAACTTCCATTCATACACAACACTGGCCTAACGGCGCACATTTAATACAGATACACGCAAAAACATTACGCCCTAAAGGATAGTCTATGTCGCAATAAAAAAAAAAGTGGCCTCATATGTGAACCCCCTGTAACAAGGACCAGTGTCGTAAATACAAAATGATCCCAAGGGGATTACATTCATTTCCTTTTTATAAATATGAGTTCTACATTTAATCAGACAAGCTTTAAATCGTACATTCAAATATAATGAAAAAGAAAAAAAAAACGAGCACAGGTGCCTGCGCCGGGTCAAGGTGAGCAGCCAATAGTGTAAGCGGACGTTGCTTGGCGAATCTAGTTATGGACTTTGTCAATTCAGAAGAAATTCGTGACTGGACGAGTTTGTCCGCGTATGCGAGGGGAATCGTTGTGCGTACAGTCGGACGAAAACTGGAACCATCAACTGCTTACAGGCGAACTTGACCTCGGCGTTCAACTCCCTGCCGTTCGTGCGCTAGGTGTGAGGCAGTACTCAAAAAGGAGCAAGATATTCAAATAGGGCGCGTGATGTGAGACCGCGCGTCACCGTGTCGTGTCTGTGAAGTATTGCATCATTACACTCGTGAGCGCCGATGGGCAGCGCTTCGGCGGCAGTTACCGCTGGCGGTGCTGCGAGAGCCACAAACTCTGCCCCGTGCGTTCCTAAAGCGCTGTGTGCAGGAGCACAGGCAGATGTTACCCTATTACTGGTGAGCGCACACCTCGGCGTTTTTTTCTCAAATGACGCTCTTAACATCGTATACCAATTTTATGTACTTGTTAATGCCACATTTGCACGGGAGTGCTGTGTTCAGGTGTATGTGAACTACTTCAGCTATAATAAGGGCTAAATTGTCATCTTTGACGTTTGTCACCGGAATGAATAAGTGCCACTACGCGTCAACGAGGTCGTGTCTATGTGAAACGGTGCTATAGACACCTAGAGACGTTCTCAAACCTCTCAAACATTGAGCGGCAAATCCAGAGATCCCCCCCCCCCCCAAAGCCTGTCAGATGCCCCTTTCTCTTTAGTGCTTGCCGTCCACCTGCTATCACCAATTAAGACAAATAAGTGGGACGACTTTGGGCACAGAGTAACAGTATTTACGCTATCACAGAGTTTTTGGGCTAGTAAAAATAGAAAGTAATGCCCACGTCCCTTTCTCTAGTGCTATTTCAAGCGACCCCCACCCCACCCCTAAAATGAATGGATGGGTGCACCTCTGCACACATCACAACAATCAACTATACTGTGTACTGTGGTGCAGCAATTAACTACACTTTCATGTGGTGCAAATATTTACACTAAGGTTCATATTTCTGTACGATCAAGCTTTGCGGTCACAGAACCGGTCCTAAGATATTCTTTTAAATTTACATCTTCTTGGAGTTACACCATAATGCTTTCAGCATCGGTGCCCACTTTCCCCTCAGAGATGTGTCCATGTCAAGACGACAGACTGGGACGTTTCATCGGCACTGGCGGTACTGTCAACATATGAAGGGGCGCATCTATACAGTAAGCGATATATATTTCAGGAAACCCGAAGAATTACGCGAGTAGATCGATCGGCATAGCACACAGTGCAGAAATCATACCCCATGTGGCGTCATGCAGTGGAATTTAAAATGTGTCATTTTTCTTCTCTTACATATATAATAATATCATCTTATTGAAGAAGACAAAAATCATTGGCGTCTATTTTGTTTTGCTAGTTCTGCGTGTCCATGTGCTTTCATCTCACTTCATTAATGAAGAATGAAATAGGGTCCCCTTTATTATGAGTCTTTGTTTGGCCCTCGCACTGAACGCAGAGCATGCCATTAAAATTTATACAGTTCTCGTCCCGACGCCAATGATGAATGATTAATGCCCCGCTGGGTCTGGTTTCCCGTGGAGAAATCTGCTACAGCGAACTCCGTTGCCGAAAAAGGTGCAAGAAACGAGGCTGCATAAAGCATGAGACAAGAAGGCGTAGAGCAAGAATATACGTACAGAAGATTCAGGTTCCGGAGATCTCTGAACGTGTCTTTCCTTATGCATGATATCCGGTTGGCGTTCAGCAGCCTGCAAAAAAAAAAAAAAATGCATCATCACATACAAGGCGCGAGCCTCTGTGCAGTTTGTTTTCGCAGAAACGGCGTTATTTGCGTCTGTCTCGGCTCACTTGGTTCGAGATGATTAAATTTTCAAACCTGGCGAAAGCGAGGCCGCGCGCAGAGTTACAATGGTGCTTGCTGCCTTCTCAGGGCTTCCGAGTTGTGTGCGCTTCAGCATCGCAACATGGCCGACACAGGCGGGCGTTTTTTCCGGAGGGCAATCACGAATCCGCGCGGAAAAGCACGGTTGATGAAATGGGCGTCTCTTGCAACCTTTAGCAGAAACGGAATCCCGTAATCACGATACTTAAGGTCGGGAGCGTGCGTTAGAAATTCCAAGTCACAATGATTCGCAAACAACTCTAATACAAACGTGAAATCCCAGTGCACTGCAAGCCAGCGACGTTGTGACGCACAAAGAGCAGAGAAAGATCGTTGCTCTAAAAACCATGCACTAGTTTTCGAGTGAGCTGAAGAGCATTTGGTTGAAGACGAGCCAGATCTCTTGAGCTTCCAACACAATGGCGCAAATCATTCACTGACGTTCTATACGCGTAAGTTTGTGATGCCTGAAAACGATGGCAGCCATGTCCTTCGAAGTGAGACTAATCCCTCTCGAGCCTCGACACCTCCCTATTGACCGTCAGCTCATCCGCGCCAAAGCCTAGACGACTACTGACGGTGCACAAGTTGTCCATCTCGCAGCATATTTCCTGCCCAGGCGACGAAAGGTGCGCTTGCTCGAACGACTTAATCCCCTAGACCATGTACTTTCTCCATTCACAGTCGATCGCTCGATTTCCTCACCCAAATAACGAGGCTCGTCCTTCCCACTTGGTCATGCGTCCTATTTTGGCGAACGCCCACAACGACACAGCGGCAAAGACGGCTTACCTGTAACACACTATCTTGCATTTATTATCTTCTCTCACGCTTTGATCTCGCTCATTCACACCGAATGCAGCGCGGCAAAGCGGCCAAGCGGGATTTTCAAAGAGGCGAGGCGGCGAGTGCGTAAGGGCCGTTCACGCGCTTTTCGCACAGCCGCAACGCACGCGCCGGGACCCCTGCCGCACGCAAGCGGGGTACAATTAAGCCAATTGGCCACGGTCTTTCACCCTCTGCTTGGGTGCGGCAGGTGTGCCGGCACGTGCGTTGCGGCTGTGCGGGAAGCGCGTGGAACAGCCCTAATGGCCCTTACACGCGCTGCCCGCACAGCCGCTA
This sequence comes from Rhipicephalus microplus, assembly GCF_013339725.1. Lineage (NCBI taxonomy): Eukaryota > Metazoa > Arthropoda > Arachnida > Ixodida > Ixodidae > Rhipicephalus > Rhipicephalus microplus. The sequence continues at coordinate 13,424,734 of NC_051172.1, read as the reverse complement.
CGCACGTGCCGGGACCCCTGCCGCACGCAAGCGGCGTACAAGTAAGCCAATTGGCAATGCCCTTTCAGCCTCCGGAGCGTCGCCGATTGGCTTATTTGTCCCCTGCTTGCGTGCGGCAGGTGTCCCTACACGTGCGTTGCGGCTGTGCGGGAAGCGCGTGGAACAGCCCTAAACCTGCCGGTTCAGACAGCATGCCTCCTTCGGCTGGTCGCGCGGCAGAAGAGGCAGGCGTTTCGCGATTTCTCGCACGTGTCGCTATGATGTGTCAGTGCTTCTCCCACACGTGCACCCGCGCCACCACTACGCCTCCGCTCCCGTGAACTTGTGCGCTGTTATCACCCCCAATGTATCACCAACTAGTCCAACTATCAATCAGTCTTACTTCAGTTTATTTCTTCTACAAGGGCTTCTTTCCCGCGTCCCAACGTATTTTTTCAAGCAGCACTTGTCTCAGTCCCTTTTCTTAGCCCTGTGAGTTTGACTGATTTGTGGGGTTTAACGTCCCGAAACCACCATATGATTATGAAAGACGCCATAGTGGAGGGCTCCGGAAATTTCGACCACCTGGGGTTCTTCAACGTGCACCCAAATCTGAGTACACGGGCCTACAACATTTCCGCCTCCATCAGAAATGCAGCCGCCACAGCGGGGATTTGATCCCGCGACCTGCGGGTCAGCGGCCGAGTACCTTAACCACTAGACCACCATGGCGGGGCAGTCCTGTGAGTTTGTGCGCTGTTACCGCCAACAATGTATCACCAACTAGCCCAACTATCTTGCTTCAATTTATTTCTTCTACAAGAGCTTCTTGCCCCGCCACGGTGATCTAGTGGCTAAGGTACTCGGCTGCTGACCCGCAGGTCACGGGATCGAATCCCGGCTGCGGCGGCTGCATTTCCGATGGATGCGGAAATTTTGTAGGCCCATGTGCTCAGATTTGGGTGCACGTTAAAGAACCCCAGGTGGTGAAAATTTCCGGAGCCCTCCACAAGGGCGTCTCTCATAATTATATGGTGATTTTCGAACGTTAAACCACACATATCAATCAATCAATCAGTCAGTCAGTCAATAGTTACCCAATGGGTGTTTTGAAAAGGCTGTGAGAGGCCGCTCTTCTAGTTTTCGCGGTGACTTTTCTGCGCGTTCCGTGCAGGCCTGGCGTTTTTCTTCTTTTTCCAACGACATTAGTGGGAGTCCGTCAGGCGAGCATCATACAGCTTGAATGTGCCTGAAGGCCCTCAGATGGCAGCAGGGTGATTCCACGTAAGATCGAACAAAGCACGGCTGGTCAACCTGTTGAATTTCTTTCAAAATTTTATATATTATTGCCTCATCAGTGGAAAGAAGAGATGCGTAATCGGTTTTTCGGTTAAATTTTTTTCGAAGCACAGTAAATCAATAATGAAGAAAAGGCGGAGTACCACGCTTACCTGTTTTGATTTTTTTTCAAATTTTGGAATGAATTACATCATATATAATAAAGCTACGTACCTCGAATTTCTTTAGCTAAATATAGGTGTACTTGCGCTTCCGTTCGATTATATTTCGAATCTCGGCGTAGTGCAAATGTTTTTTAAAAATTCTGAATTTATACCAAAAAAACGCTTTTTTACTTAGTTTTCCGGCATTTATTTCAAGAAGCACCTATGACAGAGCGGTAACAATTCTGCATTCCTTTCTAAGCGTGCTTATTTATCAGACTGTTAAAGCTTATATTAACACTCTTAAATAAAAATATATCATCGCGCTAATCAAAAAAGAGCATGCAAGGGGAACGTCTGACGATGATTAAAATGGAAAATCGTGTTTGATATTTTTTACACTTTCCCCACTTATTCTCCTGCACATTTCCTTTCACAATCAATGAAAACATGTTGCATTATGTGGTTTCACTTCCACTTACGGCCCATAAAAATGCCCTTGTACAAAGACTGCAACGATAGATAGGACTTCCTGCTCGCTATGTATGGAACGCAGGCCTATACTTCAGTTTCTTAAAGGGACACTAAAGTCAAACAACAATTTAGGTCAGAGTGAAAGCTCAATGTATGACAACATCTAAAACAGCAATATTATCCACAACAGTGCCCTACTTATCGAGAAATCAAGGTAAATGCACAAGAACACAAGCGCCGCTATAGGACATATTCAAAACAATCCCGATGACATCAACCCGATGACACCTTTGTGCAAGACTTAGCACAACAAGTGGGTATTAAGATTGTACGAAATTTGTGATGCCGCACGGTTTTTCAATTTGGCATGATATGGCATCGAGTAATTATTTTCTGCCCCTGCGAATTAGCCATAATAAACACGGCAGTGAATGATTAGAAATTAGTGTTGTAGGCGTGGGGTTCAAGCACTGCGGTGTCAAGCTGTGGTGCATAAGTTGGTAGCTCTGCGAAAATTTTTTGTCTTTGAAATGAGATTTTTGTGCTTCTAATGGTAGTCTGCGCAATAATTTTGCTAGGAGCTATACTTTGCCGCCATAAAAAGCACAGCAGCAGAGCAAAGCGCGAATACTATCTGAGTCAAACGAAGTGTGAGCAGCGGACTGTGCGCACGGCCAGTACACTCTCAGTCAGGAGCCGGATAACGAACGGCATAGGCGGCGCGCTCCTACGTACTGACTAAAATCTTGTCTATAGGAAGCCCAGCAATAAAAAATACCCGTGACAGCCGCGCGGCGCAAAAGTAATGCCTACAGCCGGTAAGAGCGGGCGCAAGAAGAAAAAAAAAAGAGAAACATTGGTTCCAAATCTGCATGTAACACTGCAAATCTCGTTGAAAGACGATAGTCTTGCGCCTGGAGAGAGTGAACAAACCGTTTATTTGATGTTCTGCGCAAGAAAATCGGTGAAGGGTATTCTGAAGGCGCTGCGTTAGAGTGCTTCGAGCGTGTAACGGAGGCGAACGAGCGCATCAATGCACGTTAGACACAAGTGCCATCTGGCAGTTATCTTCGAAAACGAAGGCGTGCCCGGGCTGCAGAAAGATGCGCGCCAGTCTCGGAGGTGATAAGGTGTAGCACGCAAAGCGACGGGCAGGTGCCACCACCGTGACGTCGTAGCAAAGCCTTGGAAACACCTTTTTGAGCATCACGTTGCACTGTCAGCGCACCGCGATTAAATGCTGCATTCCTTAGAGCTACTTGTGTGTGCCTCTTCTAGTATAAAGGCAGACATAGAAAACATCGAAGCGTTGTTGTGGCGCCTCAGATATGCGCAATAATTGCTTTTTAATTGACAATCGCACAACTATGAACGCTAAACCTTCAGCAATATTGGTGGGCGCTGCGGATGGGGTTGGCCGTTTGGTGCCATTGGATGTATCATAGGGCGAACAGACAGACAGACAGACAGACAGACAGACCAAATTTTTTCCGTCGAAGGTCCCCAAGAAAGACTATCGTCTGTAAAACAGGAGAGAGCCGCCACCTTTGTCGCACTAGCCTGGCGCCCGGAGCCACCATCAGCTTACGCAGACCCGTTCAGCGACGGACGAGAGCGCGAAAAAAAAAGGAAGAGAAACACCGACCCGCCTCCCCCACGCCATCTCGGCGCCGGCATCACCTGACGCACACGCTTTCACCGTCGCCTGCCGTGGCATTTGTGCGTCACCGTTTCGTCCCGCTGTCTTGTAATGGTAGTTTTTCTACAACATGGTCTGGGACGGAAACATCTTTCAGTGCCTTACGGCACGCTTTATACAAGATATCATACATCTCCCCGCATTTGGGCAACCACTGGGATGTGTAGTCCCAGTGTGACTCGTTCGATTTCAATTAAATAGTACAAAAAACTTTCCATTTATCAGTTGTCGACGAATGATATTGTGTCATTCACTAAATAAATGAGTACTAGTGCATGCGCGACAGCTTACTGGAACACTGGCCTCTGTATGTTGATGCTCGTGTTCTACAAAACAAGTTGAACTGATGATATTAGGAAATCATGGCAAAAAAAAAACAACCAAAGGGAAGGCAGCGACACCGAGAAAGATCAAAATTGAAAATTGGTTGGTTGATGTTTGATCAGTGGTTGCGTGATTTGATGATGAACTTGAACATTTAAGTACAGAAGTCAGGCACAGAAGTCAGCACGAGAGCGTATGCCACCTACATTTGCTCCCTCTTTTGAATATTAGGTACTGTTCTCATATTCCAGCATGAATTTGTAACAGTGAACCACGACGAAGACAACCAGTGTACTGCTGTGAAGATAATGTACCAGCTATAAAAATCCCCATTTTCAAAATAGCAACTGCATGCAGCAACAATAAGTATTTTTAGGTTCGTTCTGCACCATTTCTTGACCCCAACTGCACGTGGACATTCGCGAAAGAGATGTGCAGAGGCATTATCTATTTGGAGGGAGACCTACCTGTCCGTCGCTAATTTGTGTACGTCATACTTCACCTTGGCGCGCGTTTCGGCATTCACTTGAACAGTGGTGTGATGCTGGATAAAGGTAAGAGTAGCCACTCTCTATAAATAAGATTAGTTAAAAACTGAAAATTAGTAAAAACCACTCTATATCGCGAATCAATGCGCACAAATTCTAGTTGCAGAAATAAGTAATCGTGGAAAACCTAAAAAGGCCCTGCTGCCCCAGCGTGCAGCTCACGGCAGTTCGCGCGTACGAAATTGAAATGCAAGAGTAGGCACGCTCAAATACCCTTGCAACGTTGACGTGCGAAAGCGCGTTTGGGAGTTTTAGAATACCGTTTGCAAGCACAGCGGACGTTGCGGGCGTAGCGGGCGCCATACGAGCTTTAGAGTAGCGTTTGCGCCACTGCGAACTGCAACGCACGATCGCAGCGACACCGTAGCCTCGAAACCAGTGCTTGTGGGCCACATGCGGGCGCCATCACCACACGCAATTTCAGATTTTTTGCGTGCGGTCCACGAACGCCGACTCGCGTTACGACGCATACGCAGTGGCAGCGACCGCACCGCAAGGGATCGTGCTGCACTATTCAAAAGCTCCCTGTTGTCTTCAAGCAGCTGAGAATAGGCTGCTGTCACTCACACGCGAGTAGCTCGCGACACAAATAAGCGAAATTACTCACAGCACACGTACGTGCGAGAAACATACGTAGGTTTCAACAGCCGAACGCCGCCTCGTCGCGCTGGTATCCGTGACTTTCGGTGAGCGAAACACCCACGGTTCACGGGGAAGCACTAAAACGACGCATGAACTCACGTTAAACGTTCTTGCGGAACGCCGCACCGCGAAAAGCCACTTGGTAAAAAACTCGCCTTCATGCGGTGGCACTGTGGTGTAATTGGCAAGGCATGTGCTTCACGTGCATGCGGTCCCAATTTGGATTCCAGTGCTGAGTGTGCTTTGCATGTTATTCGCGCAGATGTAGATGATCGTGATAATAATAATTTTCTAATTACCTATAGTCATGATATCCACCGCATTATCGGCAAGGAACCACTCACAATTGCATGAATTATGCATCTTTTTCCGTCGTCAAGTCAGGGCTGGGCCGTCTACGGATATGTCACGCCTAACCACAGGCTGGTATCTTGCCAAGATAAATTTGACTCGGAATCCCGGTTAGTCCTTGTCCCGGCTATTCTGAAGGCCACTTCAAATCGGGAAGGTTTCTCTGGGAAACGGCTATGAAGCCGCATATAAGTGGCCAAAATTCGACTTGCTTTCTTGCCTGCAGGCATGCATTCTAGCCAGGATTTGTCTCAGAGTGTACACAAGTGGTCTGCTGCCGCAATTGAGATAGACGGGCGCACCCAGTTGTCTATAGTTTGGCATTTGTCTCCTGGAGCACTACCTTTGTGGTTTTCTCTGAGATCAATCAATTCGTGCAGCGCAGTTTCTGTAGCTAACGCCGCTGTCACTCGCGTGCGGGAAGAGTGCGCTCGCAGCTTCCTGACAAGAGTTTTCAGGTGCTTCCCGTCGAGGGAACGCAGTCAAACTTCCACGTCGGTGCCTCGAAGTGTTTCTTGTGCGGGCGTCGAATACGGTCGGGGAACTGCAGGGACAGACAGCTAATCTGTGATCGTGGCCGATTGCCTCTGTTTACGCGCCAAGTACGTGCGTTGTAATCCTGCCGTACCGAAGTTATATCATTCCACTCGGGACGCTTTGTTTACATATACGAGTACGTCTTCTAGGCGTGCTTTTGTTCGCGTTTACTTTGGGCACAAAAAGCGGAAACAATGCCTGTTACGTCTGCAATGTTAACAGCACCTGGCTGCTATGCGAGCAAAGGGCGGGTAAAATAGCTATGCTCCGATTCCCATGCGTGGAATTTATACACGGCTGTATAGCAACCTATCAGTCTGAGGACACAAAAACGAGCCCTCTTTGCCCCGGAAAATGCCGGACTGTGCGCGCTTGGTTGCTCGGTAATCCCGCAGTCATGGCCACTCCCGTTAACAAACCATTTCAAAATTGGCGTCCTCAGTGCAGTCGACAGCTATTTCAGAGCTGTTTGCCTTATAAGACACTAAGGTATAGGCCTGCATTCCATACTTAACGGGCAGAAAGCCCGATCTACCATTGCAGGCTTTGCGCAAGGGCATTTTTTGATGGGCCGTAACTGGAAGTGAAACCATATGATGCCACATGTTTTTATTGATTGTGAAAGGTGATATGCAGGAAAATAAGTGGAGAGAGTATAAAAAACATCAAAATGCGTTTTTTTAATTGTCGTCAGAAGTTTCAATTGCATGCTCTTTTCTTAAATTTAGCGCGACTATATATTTTGACTGAAAGGCATTAATAATATAAACATTGACAATTTTATAAATAAGCATGCTAAGAAAGTAATGCGGAATTTCAACCGCTCCGTCACAGTCCCTTTTTGGAATAAAGGCCTGCAAACTAAGCAATAAACAAAGACATTTCCCAGGTCGAATTTCAGAATTTTCATTAAAAAATCTACACTATGCATAGATTCGAAATATAACTGCACGTAAGCACTAGCACGTCTGTATTTTGGCTAACGAATTTTCAAGTACGCAGCGTTAATATATTTTGGGCAATTCATCGTTAAATTAGAGAAAAAAAACTACAACAGCAGAGCAGGTAAGCGTGGCACTCCACCTCTTCGTCATCATTGATTTACTGTGCTTCGAAAAACAATTTTTACAGGAAAACCAATTACAGATTTCTTATCTCCACTAATAACGTACCAATACGTAAAATTTTGAAAGAAATTTTAGAGGTCCGCCAGTCACGCTTTGTTCGATCTTACTTGGAAATACCCAGCAGCAACATCAAAACTACATACACGGTTTCAGTATATATCCGGAGAAGAAAAATACACAATTTTAATGTAATTAAAAATGTAACAATAAATACCACTCACAAACACATCATATTTATAAAAATAGAAATCTAACGCATTTAGTGAGATGAAATGTCAAAATGAATTGATTTACATAAAAAACAGCGGTAGTTACAGCGCTAAAAAATCACTAGTATAAACATGGCTGTGATGTACATTGGCATAATAAACTGTATTGAAGCACTGAGGGCGAAATATATTTAAAAAAACGAGAAAACGTAAAAACTATTTTTTGTTTATGCCTTCATTAGTACTTACAAAGTGTTCTCGAATTTATTTGCGCGCCAAAGTATTTGGAATAAATCTTTCCCTTTCCAATTCACTTATAATAACGAAGGTAGGCTATGCCTCACCTCAATGCCTGCACGAGATTATCTCTGCGCCTGTATGGTATACGGATAAGAGGTCTTTGCTTCGAGTGCACGAGTCACTTTTTAAGTACTTAAGTCGTGACGTATATTTCAAGAAGGATTTGATACTGTCAGAACCGAAACAGAATGACTATAGTAGTCGGTATTCGTAAAGACTTGTCGCGCGTAATATATTATGTCTTAGATCAAACGAGTCGGCCTATTCCCGTCAATGCGAGGGTACTTTGATTCCGGCGCGGTCGCGATGGCCGCACCCGCTTTATCTCGACAGGCATCAGCGGCCACGGCTTGTAAACCCTTCTACGTACTACACTTTTGACGCGAACAGACCGCGAAAAGAGCATCTCTCCCCAGCGTTTCGTAGAGCTACGCGGTATCGGACCCAAAAGAGCCCAGGCTGTTCTTGAGGTTTTAAGACCTGCAGCACTTTCGCCCAATTCTTCGATATGCCGCTTCGGCCGCCGGGAAATCAGCATGCTGGGCCACCTTGTCAGTGCTCGAGGTTTCCAACCTGATGCCGACAAGATTCGTGTTGACAAAAATTTTTCCCGTACCACGTTCCGCGAAAGAAGTACGCAACTTCGCCGGCCTGCGTTCATATACTTTCGACGTCTCGTCAAGAACTATGCCGACTTTGCCCGACCATTCACAGAACTACTGAATAAGGAGGTGCCGTTTTATTGGGGTTTAGCACCAAGCAACTGCGTTCAGCACACTTACAAGATTAGACACCACCAATCTTGGTCCATTTTTGCCCCTCAGCCCCTACTGAAGTTCGCTACGACGCCAGCGGAGATGGTATCGGCACTGTTCTCGCTCAGCAGCAACAAGGACTGGATCGCGTCATTGCCTATGCCAGTCGCCTTCTTTTCTTCTTCGGAGTGCAAGCATTCCACCACTGCGCGTGAGTTACTCATACTAGTCTGGGCAGTCTGAAAATTTCGACCATGCTTGTTCGATTGCCCCTTTAGTAAACATAATTATACTGCTCACCATGCAATGTGCTGGTAGTCGCCCCCGAAGGACCCTACTAGACGACTTGGATGCTGGGTCTTAAAACATGAAGAACACAGCTTTGACGTGATATACAAGTCTGACCGAATGCAGCAGGATTCCGACTGTTTATCCAGTCATCCTGTAGGCCCCCGTGACTTGTCAGCCCATGATTCCAACGCCTGTGCAGTCGCCATATCTGACTTGACCGCCATATACAAGGAACACCTCAGCATTGTCCACCAGCGGTCTATCATGCACCGTCTACGCTTTCACGACGCGGTCCCATCGCTCAATTCGTTCGTGCCACGAGATGGCAATCTTTACCGACGCAACACCAGTTTCGAGGGGTCAAGTCTGCTATTTGTAATTCCTGCAACACTTCATAGCGCTGTTCTTGAGCTCCAACCACTCGACAACTCGGAGCAACCCGGATGTATGATAGCGTACACATGCATGCCTGGTGAAGCGCACGCAAGCTGCCCTCATCACCTTCCTGAAGACACCTGCGCTATTTGAGCGCTTGTGAACTGAAGGGACATTAGTGCCTCCCCATCGAGGTCCATCGGACTCGTATCAGTGAGTGCTACAGACCACAATTTTTTTCCGTACAGAGATTACGCGCTTCGGCGAGTGCATCACTCCCATTCTACGACGCGCCAATCCAACCCGTTGTCCTTCTCTCGATGACGATACCTCTCCGGCCCTTGGGAGCTTTCCTAGTAAGCTGCGCATGGCGCGTGGGGGCTTGTGAGTCCGTTGCGGGAAACAGATCGAATGACCCTCACCTTTCTTTTTTTCTCTTTTCCAATCTTTCCCTCCCTATATCTTTTATTCCACATACCCCATTCCTGCGCTGACCTGTTGAGGTGTCCTTGTAAAAAGAGACAGTTACGGGTCGGCACTTTTCTTTTCTTCTGTTATAACCACTTATATATACGGCATTGATTTTTCTAGCCAGGCCTTTACTGCCCTATAAGTCACTACGTCTCTGCTTGTCAGCCCTGCCAGCGCTATAAGAATTCTACCTTGTCGCCAGCAGGTCCTCTTCAACCCATAGACACCCACACCGTTCCCTTCTACCGATTTTTCTGGACCATTTCCAACGCCTCTGGCTGGGGACAAATGTATTGCTGTACTGACTACGCGACGCGATACACTATCACGAGCGCACTACCGAAAGACAGTGCGGGGTCCCGGAGTTTTTGCACTACGACGTCGCTCCTCGGCAGCTGCTGACCGATCGTGGTCGCTCATTTTTTTTTCAAAAACTGTCCGCGACATCCTTCGCTCGTGTTCAACGCGTGACAAGCTCACTACGGCCTACCACCCGCATACAATAGTCTTACCAAGCGCCTCAATCGAACTTTGACAACAATGCTCTCCATGTATGTTTTCGCAGATCACCGTGATTGGGACATAATTTTCACCTTTACCCGTACTTGACGTTCGCGTACAATTCGTCACGGTACGACACCACTGGCTTTTCTCCCATCTATCTTCTGTTTGTATCACGCACGCTCTGACAGAGTACGGCCGCGATGCTGATGGTCGAGCTGAAGTGGCCCGCCAGATGGCACGGGATCGTCCTTCTGCCTCGCAGCGGTCTCAGAAAGCCCACTGACAGCAAACACAGAGTAGTCCCTACTCTCCAGGCTCTCTGGTCCTCTTATGAAAATCTTGCCGGCACGTTGGCCTCGCCACAAATCTTCTCTCTAAACTCCGAGCTTTTAAAGGTCTTGCGGCAGATCACCGATGTTCCGTATGAAGTATTCCAATTGGACAGTAATTTTTTGTCGTCCAGCCCCGCTACTTACATTGTATACGCGTCTCTTGTCTAAAACCACACATCCCACACACGCTCGTACACTTTCCTTGGCGCCGACGGCGCTACCAGACGACGGGGGTTATATGTTAGACGGCAGGAACAAGAATGCACAAGAAAGGCAACGAAGACGACGATCTCAATAGCACTCGTGTCAATGGTAGCTGTTCTGCCGTCTTGGCTGCAGCTGTTAACGCTTCTCCCTGTATATTTTGTATATAGATTTCTTCCTTTTATAGCATCATCTCCGTGACAATATATTTCATTCTCTACCTGCGTTGTCGTCGAGAAGCTGCGTAGCACTGTAGTTTTTTCGCAGTACAATAGGCCTAAGTAATCACGTCAATTTGCGTTCAATACCAACTAACCCAACTTTAGGCCTTAACGTTATTCCTTGTCAATGATATTGCAACATAACAGGTTTCTATGGAACAAGTTCGGCGTGACAACACTGTACGCGGGAACAGTTTTTCAAAGGGACACTGAAGAAAATAATGCTTGTAGTAGTAATTTACTCTTACAGAATGCCGAGGTCCCATGCTTGTCACGAGAAGACGCTTGGTAAGCGAGAAAACGTGAAAGATTTTGGCGCGACATTCAAACATGAGCCTCGATTTCCTCCTCTATACTATGGTGCGATTACCGGCACCGCAAATTTCGTAGCGTAATTTATCCGTCGAAACTGATTCATTTCCTCTAAAATGAGCCCACGCGGCGCCACGAGATTACTCAGAAAAGAGATACCCAGTCACGCACTGCGTGTATTTCCACAAGCCTGTATACTTCAAAATGCTGCCTCACCAATAAAACTGGCATGCCAAATATGTGTTCATGACTTACAGCAGTTGGAGTGAGGTAAGGCCATGAAATATCCCGGGAGGAAGATCAGATATCCGGTTCCCGTACAGGACCCTGCGAAATCAAGGTGGTGATTAAATTGAACTATTCGTCAAAATGAGTGCACAAGCTGTAAAGTTCACTTACAATGATGTCAATGACTTGAGTCCACTAAAAGCATCAGGAGCTACTTTGGATATGTCATTGCTGCTGAGATCACTGCAGAGGGAAAAAGGAAACAAGACACTTTTGGAACGCGTTCTCTCACGGGTGGCCGTATGAGATCACTAGACAGCTCTACTTGCATTCGACGTATCCATTTAAGGTGCGCAAAGGCTTGTGAAGGTATTTCCGTGATCTGGTTCTGCTCGAGCCGCCTGCAAAACAAATCACGGCAAGTTCATGTTAAGCCCGTGGAATGCAGCGTACAGCAGCGTCCACATCTGTGTATATCGCGCGAGTATCTGGCCTTGCTCTGCGGGGCGACACCTTGCGGCATGTGCGAGATCTGAGGTGTTGTGCACAGAAGCATGCGCGGTTTAATACATGCTGCTTTGCACGAGCGTCAACGTTGAAAGGCGTGCTTGTTTAACCGAAGATGCACGCTTCATAATGGCGTTTTAGACACCTCGATTCTAAAAGACTGCCAGTTTTGACTGATGACTCGCGCTTGAATGTGAGCGAGTTATCAGTCGAAACTCGTAATCTTTTATAATCGAAGTGTTTAAAGCAACATTAGAAAGCGTGCATCTTCGGTTAAACAAGCACACCTTTCAACGTTGCCAATCGTGCAAAGCAGGTCAGCATGTGTTAAGCCGCTTATGCTCCTGGGCACAACACCTCAGAGCTCGCACATGCCACAAGGTGTCGCCCCGCAGAGCAAGGCTGGCTGCTCGCGCGATATACATAGACGCGCACGTGGCTGTACGAAAGTGTGCGTGCACAACTGTTTGAACAGTTTCCAAGGCAACAGCATTAGCGAGTGTTAGTACAGCGTGAGTTGCGTACGGTAACGGCGCCGCGTACGCGAAAATAGCCACGTTACACAGTAGCCACGATTCGTATAGTGAGCTTGCGCAGATCCACTACGCACCAGCACCATGTGAAACGCGGAGTTCTTCTATAGAAACGATGTTATGAACGCAACGCACGCAGTACTAAACCTCACCATTAAAGGGACACTGAAGTCAAATAAGAATTTATGTCAGAGTGAAATCTCAATGTATGACAGCTTCTAAAATGACAATATTATCACCAACAGTGCCCTACTTACCGAGAAATTAAGGTAAATGCACAAGAACGCAAGCGCCGCTGTAGGGCACTTTCAAAACGATCCCGATGACATCAGACGGACCGCCTACAATTAATGACTAGTAATCAATCTAACTGCCCTAAATAAAGAATCTTCCGTGCATCAAGAGACGCAATAAAATGCTACCAGTTCGTTTCTGTTTGATCCATGGAAAAAAGAAACCGCCGGACGTTACTATGAGAAATGGCGCGAGTGGTTCAAAAATTGAATTCTCGCGGGGTTACACGGAACAGGTGATGCCATCTAACAGAGCGCAGTTGGAACAAGAAACGTCTGAAATCTCATTCAATGACGGAAAATCGATTAATGGTCGCTGTTGCTGCTGTGGCTCCCGCTGCTTTCGATCTGCTGCTGCTACTAGCACAGTAAAGCCGGGCAACGTTGTGTACGGGAACAGTGACGCAAGTCGGTCCATTTCTTGAGGCGGGTAATTTGAAGCGCACTAAACTGATGCGCACTACTAAAACGTGATTTTATTTCAAAATAGGCCCTTCCTTAGCACAAAAGTAACATTACGAGGTTTCTGGACCGCCATTTTAACAATCAACGTCGACATAATAGTTGCCTTCACAGTCCCATTACGATTTTTGAAAACACGAGGAATTATCGTGCCTTAAGGTCGCAGCATCAAATCGTGGCCGCAGAGGCGTATTTCGAGGCAGGCGAAAATGCTTGAGGGCCGAGTACAGACATTTTGGTGCGCGTTAAAGAACCTCAAGGGGTGAACATTTTCGCAGTGCTCCGCTACGGCGTCCCTCGTGATCACATGTAGTGTTTTGTGGACATAAAACCCCAACAATTATTAAAAAACCACCTTTCTTTCCGTGTTTGTTTTCTTTTCAACACATTTCTTAACGAAGCAGGACTCTTTCGTGTGATGTCACCAGCATGCTACCTTTCGAGCGGAGCGTGTACAAAGAGATCAGTCGCGCCTAAGGCCAGACCACAGGTCTGGCCTTAGGCGCGACTGATCTGTTGCAGCGCGTCAACGCGGGGCTTTCTGATGCGGCGCCGCGCCCTGTCCATGGAGAAAGAGAGGGGGGTGCGTAGCTACGCGAAACTGCGCACCCACTCTCTTTATAAGGAGAGGGCACGGCGCCGCGTCAAAATTCCACGCGCTGACGCGGTGCAACGGATGCATGTGGTCAGGCCTTAAGCGTACCACGCGCGTTTTGTCAAGCACTCGCCTGCTTCCTCGCTGACACGGATGACTGTAGTGCGCGATGAACTGATGTCGCCATTTGTTGTGATTTCCGAATGCCGATGCGCGAGATAATAGCGGGAAGACGAAAAATGCTACACGTTCATATAACTTATAGTGCTCACAGGCAACAAGCAAACGAACAATTCATAGAACTAGGTTTTAGGAGCTACAGAAATAGCATACTGTTTACGCCACGATATTACAGTTACACTTGTCATACGGGCACCAGCGAACTGCATTAAACTATATAACCATAAAGTAGATTAAAGAGTTCGATGGAGATGAAGTTGTGACCATGTCAAGAGTAAATTTACAGACTTTGAAGAAACACCGCTAAGGGTCCAATAGGCGCCGTTGCGAATACAGGTGCTTCAAATGTTAAACTGAGCACGCGAGTTGTGGCCGAGCTAAGCAAAAGTGAATAGCAGCGCGCTCCACCATAAAGGTAGTTCTTTACATTTATACTGAAATGGGGCAGCGGACAGTGCCATCATTTTCTCATAAAAATAAAGAACTCTGGTAGAGCGCGCTGGTATTCACTATAGCTCGGCCACCACTCGCACGCTCCGTTTCACTTTTGGAACAGCTGTACATATCTATATGAAAGATTACGCGTCTAATCACGCTGAATTCATTCTCCATCGTACGTTACATTATTATGTCAACAGTAGACATGTAGGATTGGATAATAGAAGGCTAGGATGGCGAGAAAGCTGCTTAGAGATCTTCCTCTTTCACTCTACTCACTTCTTCTCCTTCTTCCTAGTCCCGCACATGCGTCACGTAATGAGTATGATTATAAAACTATAATGTATTGTTGATTGATTGATTTGTGGGGTTTAACGTCCCAAAACCACCATTTGATTATGAGAGACGCCGTAGTGGAGGGCTCCGGAAATTTTGACCACCTGGGGTTCTTTAACGTGCACCCAAATCTGAGTACACGGGCCTACAACATTTCCGCCTCCATCGGAAATGCAGCCGCCGCAGCCGGGAATCGAACCCGCGACCTGCGGGTCAGCAGCCGAGTACCTTAGCCACTAGACCACCACGGCGGGGCAATGTATTGTAATCAAAATAAAATAAATGCTTTGCCTCATATACCAGGAATGTTGGCAGTATTGTTGACAGGAGTGCTAGCAACACTAATTTTCATGTAGTACGCTCACAGTACAGTGTACTGCTCACGGTAGTGGAATAGGAGAGGTGGCCAAACGGCGCCACTTCGCCAACGCGCCGCCCGTGTAACAAAAAGTACTAGAGTTGCCACCCCTTCTCCGCAAGTTGGCAGCAGGAGTACTCTGGCCCAATTTCTCCGGTCCGGCATGTTCGAAAGTACGCAGCCGCGGCGTGCGTTGCGAGCATTCAAACTGCATTTCTACGTCGATGTCATTATAGGACCTCATCGAATCAACGCGAGACCTGTGTGAGTCGCTCCGAACACTGCTGCCAACACGCTTCCGTTATGCACGTTTCCGATAAGAGGTGGAAACATAAGGGCTCGATTTTCTTCGTTAGACACAATATTATTGTGAACTAACAGACGGTGATGCCAACAAAAGCACAGGAGATATTACTGCTAAATAGTATCAATGTAATATTAATGTAAAGTAAGTAATGTTAAATACAAGGCAGGCGGGCTAGGGGGAGACAGGAAGTTAGATGGGCGAATGATATTAGGAAGTTGGTGGGTATAAAGTCTCAGCAGCAAGTACAAGATCGAGTTGACTGGCGGAACATGAGAGAGCCCTTTGTCCTGCAGTGGACGTAGTCAGGCTGATGATGATGATGATGATGAATATTAATGAAAATGCGAAGAAAGAGAAGTAACGAAAAGATAACTTGGCACTCACTAGCAAGGACCGAAACTGCGACTTTCGAACAATGCGTCCGTTGCTTTTTTTTCTTCACATTTTACTGCTAATAACATCCCGTATACTTCCGTTGGTATCATTGTTAGTTCTCATTATTATCGTGTCTAAAAAAGAATAGCAAGCCATTAAGTTTCCACTTCTTTCCTTCATTGATAGCCAATGTCCCCTCTCGCGGACTTGACAACTTCAGGTATAGTGTACGTGCGAATAATTATTGGCCAGCTCGTAATAAGGTCACGTGCTACACGTGATCTTATGACAATTACAGGCAGACACATAGCATTTATTACTTCCCCTCATGGCTACTAGCGGAGCTGACTGACGCTCCCAAGTTTGAATGCACAGGCATGTACACCCAATAAAGTGGACGGGGCGCGCCGTAGCGCAGTGATGTATCATCGGGCGCGTTATTGCAAGGTTGTAGATTCCGTCTCTGCCAGCGGCAAGGTATTTTTTCCTCCACTTTTCTTTCGTCACATTTACTACGTCACAATTACAACTGACAGCATAGCCTTTACTTTCCTTTGCATCATTTTCTGTTAGTTAATTCTCAATAATGTTTACGCTAACTACATACTTTACCACCGAAACATGGTACGTGCTTCTGTGACAAAAACCAAGGCAATATTTTTGTCCCGAATAAAATGCAGTTTTTATCGATCACAACCGCTGCGGCCGTGGTACGATTTAGAACGCTTTCAGCGAGATTAGACAGAAAACCTTGCGTACAAACGACAGCAGCACCGAAAAGGCGCCTTGCGGCTTCTGGCCAAAGCTCGTGAAAGCTCAACTGAATCTACATCGAACTTACTCATGAAGTTTTACACATGCATAGAGGTGAACGGAGTTCGCTGGCGCCCGTGGGACAGCGGTATTAAATTCACCCCTTGCTGAACATTTATAGCTATGCGAGTTGCTCGATACGTACAGTAAGCTTATGAGACGATTACAGTGGCTAACACATGCGATGTCGATTTAAAATGACGTCGATAATTCCGTACTTACCGCAAACCGCCACTGCTAACATACCATGTATGATAGGCGGAACTCACGCTACTCATATTGTTCACCTGTCTTGCAAACAAGCAGGAAGAAATATATAGACCATTATCTAGCCCTCGCAGTGGTTTAGGGGCCCCGTCGAAAGTGCACTCACAGCTCAGTAGTCGTTTCGGGTATGTGCTGAGGCAGCGCCGTGAGACCTTTGTCGCGGCAGTCGACCACGCCGTCCACGCAGCTGCACGGAAACGGGCACGAGATGGCGCGCTGGCAGCTCCCGGTGGCAGGTCGCGGAAGTCCAGAGCCTGCGCGCCGCATCACGTCAGCCGGCGATTTAGCGTTGCGATTGCATTGCATAGCGCACATACATGCATAAATACCTACAGTCAACTGCAAAAGTTTACAGACCAAGCGAGCACGTGCCAAACTGGCCGTCCGCGCCAGCCAGCTATACCGTCGACCGCAGCGCTAGAGCCCGGAAACGGTATATCAATTTCCTGCTGCTGCGCAGAACTTTCTCAGTTCGTTGTTTTCACGTAAAACGCTTATCTGCGCTATGAGCGTGACACATTTCTTTGATAACAGAATCAAAGTTTCAAACATCATTTCCCAGGCTTTGAGATAACTTTACATGCTAGAAAATCGCACGATGGTTTGCACTCCCTGAAATGAGCTTGTGGCCTCCACGACATCAGTTAGACAATTATTAGAATATGCGGGCGCAGCTTGGGACCCGCACAACAAATGTGATATCGATTGCTTTGAACCCGTTAAGAAAAGCACTCAGATTCACCTTCAACGCCTACGGTAGGCATGTGTCTACAACTAACCTTAGACGTTTAGGCAAACTTCCTACTCTAGAATCACGCAGGAAACTGCACCGACTGCAAATGCTTTAAAGTATTGTAAACAGTAACATTAGAGTGGGCTTCACTAGTTACTTGCAGTATATTAGCGCAAGTATAACGTGATAGAAGCACAGTATAAGACGATTGTAAGGACACGAGTCAAAACGCACGCATATTGATTTTAGTTCTTTCCTCAAACGATAGCCAAATGAAACTAGCTTCCATGCGACGTAATCCGTTCGTGCTTTCACACATGCCGTGCAAGACAATCTGTGACGCAGCTCTTTTCGATCTCTCTTTTCAGAGAGCTAGCAATGTCTGCGCGTACCTATATTTCTTTCACTTCCGTGTGCAGAAGCTGTTCGAATCGAATTGGTGGAATGCTGCGCCAGTTCTACCTTGTGTGCTTATATATTTTCACATTCTGTTCGAATCCGTTCACCTTCCTTGATTTAGTTTCGTTGACCGTTTCACTCAAACGGCGAAATCTTGTTCAATATTTCGTATACGCTTTTCGGGTGTTCATTCACTCGCTCCTCAACGTGGTTTTGTTCCTACGTGTCCTACTTCAGTGTATTATTGCAAATGCTGTTGGACCTGTTTTTCATGCTCGCGTATTTATAAAGGTTCACATTCAGCCGCATGTGTTTTTATCGTTGGTTATATTTGCTTTTGTTCTGCAGTGCATTTATTTTCTTTTAAATGCGAAGCGTTTCCTAGCGAAATTCGGCGACATCGACCGTATCTATCTATCTATCTATCTATCCATCTATCTATCTATCTATCTATCTATCTATCTATCTATCTATCTATCTATCTATCTATCTATCTATCTATCTATCTATCTATCTATCTATCTATCTGTCCATCCGTCTATCTGTCCGTGTATCTGTCCGTCTATCTATCTATCTATCTATCTATCTATCTATCTATCTGTCCATCCGTCTATCTGTCCGTGTATCTGTCCGTCTATCTATCTATCTATCTATCTATCTATCTATCTATCTATCTATCTATCTATCTATCTATCTATCTGTCCATCCGTCTATCTGTCCGTGTATCTGTCCGTCTATCTATCTATCTATCTATCTATCTATCTATCTATCTATCTATCTATCACCTACGTCTTCGTGAGGGAAATTCGAGGTCATAAGTAGAATAACATACGTGCCATATATACATCACGTTACACATGACAAGATGACATGATAGTGCTAATTTCATTACCTTTCCATATCTAAGAGTGCAGATCACACGCAAAACTTCTAGCTGTTGTTGGATGTTACAGAAGGAGCAAAGTTCCAACGGGACGTACACAAGAACTGACAAAGCCAACCGCTTTTCCGTGCACCGTCTTCCCTCCATCTCGGCGGCACTTTGTTCTTTTCCTAACGCACATCACGTGACGTGCACGATGACACGAATGACAGGTCACAAAGTTAATCATCACGAAACAAATGTCATATATACATGACGTAAATGACAGTAATAACATCGTGCACACGCCACAAATTCATCATGATCGTTTTATTAACATGGTGTGCGCCAGATGAATCATTTCATTAACAGATATATACCAAATTAATAACACAGTCAGTGTAGGAATTACTGGACGGATGTACGTCGAACGTAGAAGATGAGCGACATGCGAGCTATCGTGAGGAATATGAGCAGGAACGCTGAATCCATAGTTATTGAATCATGAAATGCTCATAAAGCGCTAGGGCTTTTGATGACATTACGGTTTGATTGGGCCGTTAACACAAGACTGCAGAAAATACAGCTCTAGAATTGTTTTACATGGAGGCTCGGCTGGTTTTTGCCGTCGCCGCCGCCGTCATTCCTTTCACACACACACACACACACACACACACACACACACACACACACACACACACACAACACACACACACATATATATATATATATATATATATATATATATATATATATATATATATATATATATATATATATATATATATATATATATATATCCTTCTTTTTCTGCACCTTTCCGGCCGGGGTCTTCCGTGAGCGGGCTTATCTCGTGATCTCGTGAGCCAACAAGGGGGAGGGGGGGGTGCGCTTCTTAACGTTGCGGCACTATCGCGGCAACGATCAGCGAGCAGCTCTTGCCCCCCCCCCCCCCCCCCCCCCCCCCCATAGCAGGGCTGCGCTCTCAACACGAAAAATAACGGTGCCAAAAGTGTACCTGGAGCGGCCGTCCACATATAGATGTGCTCTACACATAACGAACTTCCACCAGCGGCGGCACACGACGTATAGCCCCTCGTACCTGCATGCGCTGCCCACAGGAGGAGCTTCTCATCAACGCCGTCACTACGCACGAGCCATGTTGTGGTCATCTACTGTGGCCACGCCGCAGGAAACTTGGCTACTTTGCAAGCGCTTGTTTGCTACAATTATTATTACTCCTAAATATGCTAGCCTAGCTTCGTAAAACATTCGAATATGTTCTATCGCATTCATTACTTCGCCATTTTGGCGAAACTGTGACTTTTTAAGGACAAGTCACGCGCTGTAAGCAGGAGAAGTAAACACATTCTAAACATGTTTAAAGACAAAGAGATGGAATTAGAATACAAATGCGAGATACTTTACTCTGCATGATAATGTGCGGTTTTTTATAAGGTGCCTGAGTGCATCTGCGGAGCATGTTTGCTGGGAGAATTTTCTGCACTGACTGGGGGAAAAAAAACTTGGGCACATTACCTGAGAAATAGTTTCCAGCTGCAAGAAGGCGCGGTGTCCTGCCTTTATCAAATTGCATCGGTTTGTGAACAGTTCATTCGCAGTGCAAACAAAGATTGATGCGGGCAACTTGCACGCGCGAAAAAAACTACGAATAATGCAGTTATTTCATGCATACGTTCTGCACAGTCTGAGATGAAATAGGGAAGCGATACGAGGTGAGGGTTCTGTTTTCTGCACCACAAGCTTAGTACCATTTATTCTATAGAGCGCAAATGGTCGCAGGGGTCTGCAGTGGGCAGTGAAAAGTACTATGAGAGGCATGCCAATCGTTCGTTTAATTGCTGTGCAAGACTTGCCAACCGAATTCCTTTTGTGTTCACATGTATACACATCGGTCAGACTGTTTGATGTATCAACACGAGCCTCAGAGAGCATCAAAAGTCGTTGAATGAAGCCATCTTATCGCGCTTCGCATTTTCTGTCATACACATGCAATTTCATCTTCGAAGGCCTGGTAATTTTGCACAGTCACCCTAACCAGATGACGCGAGAAATCTCGGAGACATAAAAAAAAAACACCACACTTTGTTTAAGTCAAGTTACATTCGCTATCGTTACAACACAAGAAACCTAATTTTATTAATCAACTGTGAACACGCGTGTTGGTTATTTGCATTTTTGTGCCTCCTTGAGACATTCGCGATGCACCCACATATTCTTACTTATTTTTTTGACAAGTGCAATATTCTTTCAGTCGTGAGTGAGCGTTTCCAATGTGAATATTTCTTTCCTAGTCCTATTTCTTTCTTGTCACCTTGCAAGTTTTATACCAACCTGTAGTTACAGTGCCAAGGAAAGTTGGTATGGGCATATTGTGCGGGCGACGCGCACACAATCTAGTGAATGTATTTTATTTTACAGAATACCAGTTATTTCTAAAGCACTCTTTAAACATACCAGAACCGTACAATTCAATCATAAATAGCGTCAAAGGAAATTGATTCCTAGTGCATCCGCGAATTTACGGAAAGTGCTCGCACCTTTTAGGCAACCAAGTTGTACTGCTTTTTATTAACGCCGAAGGCGAACTGACTCTAAAGGATAATAATAGTTAACTGACGCTTCTGAGCCGCTCAACTGGTTGAACAGGGGTACAAGTGCAAACCGTAGACAGGCAAACGCACCTAAACGCTGAAGTTTGTGAGTGAATCACGCAGTAATATATATCTCACCTTGCCGAGTTCACCTCATTCGAGAAGCGCTGGCACGGTGCAAACGGAAAGTTGAAGCGTGAGGCCCGCACGCTCGTCACGGCGGCTGCTGCGGCGCACCAACTTTTCGCATGAGCGCCTGCGCGCCCGTTGGCGGCGCTAGTGTGCTTCAAAAAAGTCTATTGCAGGCGCAGTGCTGCTGGCTATCAAAGCTTATAAGCATTACATATATACTTCTATGGTAGAGCCGTCACGTCGAGTTAACTTAGAACTTAGGCGCCATCAACTGAAGTTGATTCATGTAGCAGTGTCAGGGGCTGACATCCTGGCGATCACCAGAGCTTCATATCAGCTTACCGCTTTTGGTGTTGCTAATAGAGAATCTTAGTTTAGTGTACGCAAGGCTGTACGTCCGCAAAGTGCTGCACACTGCGTACGGTATACGTTTAAGGCTGCGTCCTAGAGCATTAGTTTACCGTGCGCAACATCTGAAACGTGAACTGCACCCGAGCGTCAACAGGCCCGATTTTGAGTGTTGCTTCGCGCCATCTTGTGGCGAGACAAGAAGTTGTAATAATCGATATTAGTTGACGCAACACAGAAATCAGGGTATGAGACCAGGCGATCTTTTCCGAGGACGAGTAGTCGTATGGGGTGTTGAGGATAGGTCAACTTGCAACAGGAGGAACAGAGACGGCGAAGACGATCGCTTAGTGCCAATTTAACATTTATTGTTTGCTACCGACGTTTCCTAAGATTACGAGACAAAACAAAAGAAAAAGAACCGAACTGAGGTTGCTTAACGGTGAATACAAAAATGGCCCCATTGGCGGCGGCATCTTCACGCGTCATTCTTCACGTCGTGATGGCTGCTTTCACAATGACGAGGGCACCGTGTGCAAGAAAAGCCACCCGAGTTTCGTAGAACACTAACGTGCATCCGCGTGCACGCTTAATGCTTGACCAGAACTAAGCTTTACTTTTTAACACTTGGAATGCTTTCGCGGGCGATCATTCAGACATTTTACGGTCAGACACACGCAGCAACCACCGCAGTCCAAAGGGATCCCACACACAACGCCCCGTACACAACCAACAAATCCGTCGCGGGTCTTCACGTCAGCATCGTGTTCCTACTTCTCCGTAAATGACGTTGTTAAGTCGTTCAACGCTGCGCTCCAGCTTAGCAGCTATCCCAATCCACTGCATCTGTCACTTATTGGCTTCAGGTTACTTATTTAGGTTCCAATTGCACCGAAATTCACACGGACTTCGTTCACTGCCACGACCACCGTAGTGTTTTCGGTCGTAGCCATCTTGTCTGTTTTGGTCTCGGCTGTTCGAGATCTCGCGAGAGCCACCTGTAAGGTGCGCAACGGCCGTAGCGAGCGCAACGTAAGCGCCGAGATCTAGTGTGCGCATCTCCTGCGTGCGCAAACGCACGCATATCCCTTAGGCTCAGCGCACGCGCACTCTTGCTCCCTCTCGCGCGTTGCGTACGCTATAGGCCGTTAGGCGCGCTAAACTAAGACCCTCTAATATCCATGTAGCTGTCGGCATCATTACTCCAACTGCAAACAACTGGTTATATAAAGCATGTGTGCATGTTAAACGTATGACGTATGTCCAAATGAGGTTAAAGTAATATTTGCTGAAGTGGAGCAGGCGCCTCTCAGGTGAAGCCGCATGCCGCCGATTTGCCATAGGCAGACAGTGCACCTTCCTCAACTCTAGCTGCTGCGGTCGCACAAATGTTCCAGATGTTCTCCGGTGTTGTGGCGGAAGGACGTTGTAATGGATACATTGCGCCTTTCTCATGGGTACATAAATCAAGCGAAAGGATGCTCTGGGATAATGTTTCAGTTGTCAGTAGCATATTCCGAGCTTGATGAAAACTTCTCCGTATGCCGGAACAGTTGTTGACAGCTCGACGCATGTCTTCGCATATCTCACAGTCATTCTTTTTTTTTTTCCCTATCAGGTTTCTTAAGGACCCAAATGTTCGAAGCACGTCGGGGCATCCTGTTGAATATTTGTGTCCTTAAGATGACTGTATATGACTGGAAGCCTATAGACCCCTTCAATGTTTACAAACACAGGCCCTCGATGACATCCGGTTTTGTCCACCCACGTCCCTCAAAACCATCAGTGGACAACAAGAGCTTTAGAAAGTGGAACGCTGATTTTGTACAGTTTCCTTCCCTTATTTGGCAAAACATATTGAAATAAATATTCTTTTGAGTTCCATAAGAACGGTAAAACATTCTCTTGTACTTTACGCACGTTCCTTTTATGTGAAAAACGATAGAGAGACTTGTCTAACCCCGGAAAAGAACTTCAAAACGCGCTTTAAATTTTGACCTAAAGTGGTGCACGGTAAACGAGGTGACACCGGAATCTGTTTGGGGTACAACGCTTGCAAACTTGAAACCGTCGATAAAAAGACGGCGATCACATATGTTAGAGGCACGTGTTGTCAAATTGTTACAACCGGACTGGGCTGCGACCTGCAAGTTGTCCAGCTGGGCTTAACGCATTTCTAGAACACCAGCAAAGTCAAAGTCAGCAAAGTCATCCTTGTGCTTGTTGATACCCCTGGAGCACTGCCCGAATAAGAAAAGAACACACTTAACTATTCGTTGAAATTAAATGGACCATCGGCTCTCGATATTTTGTTATCGGTTTTTTTTGTTGCGTTAATTAAAAGAAAGGTCGCTACTACGAAGGTAGTTAACATTGCTTCGGCAATACGCAGGGACCTGTCTTTTTTTACATTCATGCCTTTTATTTTGTTATTTATAGCGCAGCGAGTAAAACTAATATTTCTGAACTGTGAAATGCTCGTTCCAGCTCCAAAGATAGCAGCCATAACCAAGGTTTAGGATACTCGTGCCGTTATATGCATTCAACTCGAAGAAGTTGTTGAAGATGTGACAGTTGCATCACCTACACGACAGTTCTTACAAAAAAAAAAGCTCCATGTTTTTTAAGGGGAGATGAAACAGCTCCATGACAAAAATCTGCCGCAGAGAAATGGTAGGGTGAACTGAAAGAGCGTGGCTTTACTCCCAAGCTATAGTAAAGAATATCATATATCAAAAGCTCTTGTCTTAGAGGGGAGGAGGGTGTTCACTGCAGCCTCCCCTCATACATAGAGCAGCTCCCTCAGAGGGCCCGAAAACGCCAGAGAAGCACGCATCCGTCCGAGTTTCATATGTCTGCGTTGACGATGCACTCCCATTATCCGTCGGCTTATGGGCTTATGAATACGCTCGAAGTCAAATATCGAGCACTGTCAGCAGAGCGCACTATATGAGAACAGCGCATAGATTCATGAAACGAAAAAGGCTCAATTAGTAGCCAACTCACTCTTACGCAAAAGCTTGCCCATAAAGTTTCATACAATAATACCTAGAGAGAAATCTGGCGCCGTGATCGTGTAGCCCCATGGTAATTATGAGAAGTACAGGCTTCGGATTGGATAGGGTTAGCTAGCGAACTGTCTACAAACCTTTTTTCTACAGTTTCAGATTCGTTCTTCGCGCAGCGTGGGTAGTGGAGGGCGCTGAAAAGCGCTGAAGCAGTGCTTTTGTTGTTCGAAGAGGCTGAATACCACTAGGTCTCTTGTTTAGCTGTGATGTTCGAGCTTTAGGAGTCGTATTTGACAGTTTAAACGAAGGGTTCTCCACTCACCGCTGCGCATAGTTGTAGGGTTTCATGCCAGTGCAGGATATCGCATCAAGTTCATGTTTTTTCACGAGCACGTCTTGCCTAAGCTCATTTAAGTCGACTGCGAAACGGCGACGAAGCGAAGTAGACGCACTGTCACGCTCCGCTAATTCGGCTTCATAACAGAACCAGAGATGCGTCGGGGGCAGACCACTTAGACCGACGCACCTAGCGTCGCAGAAGAAGAAACGTTAAGTGTTTCTCACTTAATACTGTACTGTTATTTCCATAAATAGATAATGCGTACTTTCGAGAGCAAAACAAGCATGCTTGTTTGAGTGTTGTAAAGAAAAATTCATTACATCTTAATGCCAAATCTGGAACGCAATGGCAGAGCGATGCATACCCTGGTAGTTAAATTTGCCCAGGTTTCACTTTTGTCGCCTCGTAACAAAAACGTTTTGCAATAAAGTTTGCGTGCAAATAAATGACGTAAGTTTCAATGAAATATAAGTTCATATCACTTTGTTTTACACTCAGAAAAAAAAAAAGCATCGTGAATCTCAAGAATATAATTCATCCGAACCAGATCCGAAGCCTGTACTTCCCGTAATTCCCATGGGGCTACAAGCGCCGCTGAAGGAGCCCGCGTAGACACTAGCGCCAGATTCACCCCTATAGCTATCATTGTGTGAAACTCTATGAGCTTGCCCAATGTTGCACAGAGACTCCGTACTGTGCGTTCATTGTTGATGACAAAAAAAAAAGGAAACATCTTGAGATTGTGAGCGACTACTGTAGTCAGATATGAGGACTTTGGGTATGGAATGCATGATGATAAACTGCATGTGCATACGCTCGTTGACTTACGACTTAGGTTGTCAATAGTGTATTTTAAACGCAAAACATTTCTTAGCAAACTTGGGCGAAATTAACCGTATCTATCTATCTATCTATCTATCTATCTATCTATCTATCTATCTATCTATCTATCTATCTATCTATCTATCTATCTATCTATCTATCTATCTATCTATCTATCTATCTATCTAGCTAGCTAGCTAGCTAGCTAGCTATCTGTCTATTAATCTATCTACCTATCTATCTATCTATCTGTCCGCTTACGACTTTTACCTTTCCTGGCCATTTCAAAAAATGGTATCTATACCAAAATTGGCATGACATAACACGACTGTATGACGAGCACAAGTGACTATAGTGATAACATAAAAATCATGACATATATCTCATGAATGTCATGATTTACATTTCACGGTCTTTCTGCTCTTGCGGTGGTTTAGTTCAAATGACATATTGCAAATGTGGTATGCTATGACATGACTGCATGGCGAACGTAAGCGACAGACCCTAACGTCTAATTCATGACATGCATGTCAATTAAATCATGACTACACGCCACGCTCATAGTGTGTTCACGGTCGTTTCGCTAGCTTCACGTACACCAAATTTCGTATTACGGGACGTGAATGGGTTGAATGGGTGACAAAGGTGTAGGACTGGTGCAAACATGATATTCATGAGATGCGTGTAACGTAAGAGCATGTCTACATGCCACGCTCATGATGCGCTCGCGGCCGTTCCGCTGGCTTCACATATACCAAATTTGGCATTACGTGACGTGAATGGACGACAATCTCAAATGCCGGGCGCAAACATGATAATCATGACATAGAAGTCATGTGCAGCATAATTTCGTCTTTCTTCTAACAGCGTGCTGATTTTAAAGTGACATATCAACCTTCCTCATTCGTGCTTCGCATATCATAGATTCCTACTGTACGTAGGATCAGCCTTTATTTTTTCAATATATTCATTGGCAGGAGCTGAGCGTTCCTAGTTAACGACATTGTATCGAGAAACTGCAGATAGAAACTATTCCAATAGCATCGACTGCAAGATGAATGCCGATAATTGAAGCACGCGTATGCTAAATCAAACTACTGGTTTCGAAGGTATTAAGCTTGTCTTGAGAAAAGTAATGACTCTCGATCAAAGCCTTGATGAGAATATCTTTCTCGATGAGCATGTCCGTATGTGTGATGTTTGGGACACACATTCGCATACCACGTAACTGCATAAGGGTAAGATCCTGTCATACGAACGAAATAAACAGGAAAATGAGTGACGAGAATGCGAGGTAGGCTCTCACGAGTATGCTTCTTTGTAAAAGCCAGTGTTACATACCCTTATTCGGTTTGCGTGCTTGCAAGAAAAACGCCAGAAGAAACATAATAAAGTCGACTGTATTGTTGCCTATTATTTGGCTTCTTATTCTAGAGAACTTTTCCTTAAGTGCCCACCATAACCGCTAAAAACCACGGCGGCAAGATGCAGCGGACACGCTTTGGTTCCCGTGTCTTGCCTATAGCAAGATGGCTGCCGCCCGCGCGGCGCGGGTTCACTTTGGTGTATATAGGCGCCCCTTTGGTGTGTACCTGCGACCTCCACTCCAGCAAGACTTATTAGATGCGTAGCAGCTCTTTGACTAGACCTGTGTAACGCTGTCCCTCCATCCGCACCACGCACCCTTGGCCGCAGGTGTTTGGGCGGTGCCAAATAGGTCACGCCTTCAATCGCAGTGTAGGCGCGTTGTCATCACTCTCTTCCTAGTCTGTCGCCGCTCACCGCGTGTCATCTCGCTCGCTTTACCCTCTCCACCGCTCGGAGCGTTCGAACGCACATCGAGCGAACAGTCTTTCTGCGATTAAACTTACAGGAGACCCAACCCACCTCCCGTGTCTTTGCGTTTAAAACAAACATTCACTCGAGTAAACGCTACACCGAGTTTCGCTTCAAACTATTTTTTCAGCACCCGCGTCGACGCCCGTTTCAGCCGGGTCAACGCCGTGCGCACCGCTGCTGCTTCGCATTCCATCAGGCTTCGGGGACATGGTTCATAATTTTTCGAACCTCCTTGCGTATGTCGGAGCGGGCATTTGTGCATATCTTCAGCGCCATTTTATAATGTCTCGCTTAATAAAAAATTACAACACAATCACCAACCATCCACATGCTTCGCACAACATCAATTTTCAAGGTACGTGGGATCTGCCGAATTTTATTATTATTATTATTATTATTACATGCAAATGCATAATTTTAAAATTATGCGATTTTAAATGAGACATATGCATAAAAACAAAATATCCGCTTTGCAAAATATACCCCCTTATGGTCGGTATTTATGGATTCACGCTACTGCTAGATTATACTAAGATTTCGATTGGGCAGATAGTAAATAGCCATGAAGCTTCGAAACAGCGACATTGACATTCGAGCAACCACTTGTCACGGTTCCGCCTCTTTGAATTCATTAGGGAATTCGTAGGGGGTTTGGGGCCGAAATGAGCACTTCTTACCGAGGTCACAGATCATGTCGTCGTCGTGAAGTTCCGCGACCGCCTTGCCTTTGAGAGCAGCCGGCATGCTGCAGCGAGTGAAGAGGCCCAGCCGTGGGTGACGCCGCAACCAAGATGCCAGCCAGGACAAGCGGCAGTCGCACGACAGTGGGTTTTCCGACAGCCGCCTGCGCGAGAGTCGTCACTCATGCCACACCACCCCAAACACACAGCGGCTGTCCGAACTAAATCAAACAGCCATGACTATGAGGCATGCAGCTGGGAGTTTGTTAAGAGGGTTCCTTAAGGAGCACAAGTATACATGGACGTTCCAGCATAGCGCCTAGTCAAAATGCACATCCCGAGGCCGGCAACCGAACACCCATTCTCAAGCTCCAACACCACTCAACCCGCTCCCCCCCCCCCCCCAATTTTTTTGTCGTGGGTTCCATCACACTATCGCTGCCTGTCTTTTTCAGCGTATTGTAGACCACGTTGTAACAAATGTGGCGCCTGACGCCTGAATTGTGAGTGGTTTTGAAGCGAGGTATTTTCTGTTGTTCTTTACAACATTCCACGCCCCTCCCTATTCTCATTAGTTAGAAGAGAATTCGTGAAACGACGAGTATTTTTGACCCGGCAAGAGTTGTTCGGTGAGCCGCCCCACGAACTACAAGGGAGATTGCTTGCACCCCTTCAACAAGAATAGGGCCTACCATACTAGGGTGGCTAGAATATTCCAGCCGTCTTACCGCACATGCGGAAAAAGTGGTGGTGGTAGGGATAAAAAGAAGAAAAAGGCGTCTCATTTCTGCAGACCAGTAGGGAGCACGGCACAGCACTTGTGCGGAAAGAGTCAGCTCGCAAGCGCACAGAAGAAAGAAAACGGAATAGAGAGAAGCCTTTCATATAGACATCCGACCCACGCAAGCAAAAAAAAAAAAATCCAGAGGCAAGATAGTAGCCAGCGCATCTACCATGCTTTGCATCTGGTCACAAAACTTCGCCCGAAGAAACGTTTCCCGAAGCTTTATGCCGAGACACAAGCTACCGCTAGGGTCGCCGCGGTCAACATGGGAGCATACGTGCGCGCGCGCTGCACTCAACTGTGTCGGCTCGAGGCAATGGTTCATCTTGCATCCTACCACTGATACTTCACCTGACATACAATGTGCTTTTTGAATACGCATATGAAGAGCTTATTTCCGCCTTTTCTTTTTTTATTGCGATAGTAATTATATGAACACTCTCACCTGTACTTTGCCGGCGGCGTCGATGTCATGCACAATGTATGTATACGTATCTATATATTTAAAAACGCAAGAAAGAAAAGAATCCAGAAAAAAAGAACACTCCAGCGCACGGAATCGAACGTTGGACCAATGAGTCGTGAAAGCTAGGCTTTAACCACTAAGCCACCCCCGGAGCTTTTCTTTTCTTTATTGCCTTCTTGACTACAGGTCAAGCTAATATGACAATCACTATCACACGTGTTTCATGCGTAATAACTCGTCAAACAAAGATATTACATCTTCATTACAGTCGGTAGTCTTATACAACTCGCACTTTTATAACAGCTTCCACGAAACACTCATTAACAGATAGAACTCTCACATCACAGTGTCTGTACGATAGCATACTACGCCAAACGGAGCACATCATTCACCGTTCCAACGGCAAGCTACTTATATCTACCACTTACCGCTGTTCATGAGCATCTCGGCAGGTAATCGTGTTTTCAGCATTACCAGCAAGATGGTGGAATGAGCGCGTGTCGCCACATCGTGCGGCGGCGCCCGCTCTAATCTCCTACTCGTACTTTGCCCATCTTAGAGAAGGGGAGCGACGCTCCCTCACGCGCCCTAATCTCGCGGCAGCGAGGAGGGTAAGAGCGTACACCTTGCCGGGCCTCGGGCTTTACCTTGAACGATTCTGCAGTACTTACCGGGTGCGCAAAGGTCACTGCAATCATTGCAGTCTCCGTTTGCGAAAAGCGTGCGCTTTTCAAACACAGCAATGTAACGAGAGAGACGCTTATTCACGTGCATCCGTACCTGCGAGTACGTTTCGTGCGTCATTTATGCGTGATAAACACGGGGCATGTTTCGATCTGCATTCCGTTTTGCGCGTGACCTTTCAATTTGTTGCTATCGCGTTCATTGCTTCGCCTTTCTGGCAAAGCTGTCACATTCTTTTTTTTTATTACCAAGGCTGTACATGTTCTTCCAGCGTGGTTTCTTACCTCAGGATGTGGAGCACGAGATTTTTAGGGGCGAAGCTCCTTAAGGCGTGACCTGTGCGTCCCCTGTATGTAGCCACCTCTCGTTTAGTTCTTGCAGTGTTCACTAGATGACGGTACTTGCAGCTTAAGGTGAATAGATGCAACATGTTATAAACTAGACGGTGGTACTTGTAGTTGATGATGAAAGATGCGAGATGTTATACAATAGGAATGATGTCACATGTGGCGCGTGTCATTGGTGGACAGCAATCGTTCGATTTAGGTCGGCAACGTTCGCTAGAGGGAGCGTTGTAATAAAATCGAGTGGGCAAAATGTACGGAGGATTCATCGTTTACCAGGTTTACCTCCGGAGCTTCGCCCATTCATCATCATTCACTTCGTGGATGTGGCAGCACTTTTTTTTTATTTAGCCACAGTATATTTACTTAGAGTTGTGACACTCCACAAGTCTGACAATTTCACCAACTCGCAAAATCAAGTCTCACGGAAAACGTTGAGCCAGTGCCGATCGCACTATTTACAATCAGACGCCTCACGCCGCG
Organism: Rhipicephalus microplus; assembly: GCF_013339725.1. Lineage (NCBI taxonomy): Eukaryota > Metazoa > Arthropoda > Arachnida > Ixodida > Ixodidae > Rhipicephalus > Rhipicephalus microplus. The sequence continues at coordinate 13,393,406 of NC_051172.1, read as the reverse complement.
GGAGTTTGATGCGGCCATATAACATGAAAAGTTATACATTATTGCGTTTGCAGTTCGTAAAACTAATTTCACTGCGCTGCAGCCTATTATAACACTAGTTACTTGGACTGCTTAGACAGGCTACGTTGGCCCTGTGCAACGGAACGAATTGCTTGGTGAAGACTGCACAAGAAAGACTTCATCAAGTGAAACGAAGCCATGCACTAATATAGGAATTTCAAGAAAGACGAGAAAAGACTGGGAAGGCTAGCCGTGCTAAGCACTGGCTGGCTAGAAAAAAGAATGTAAGGCGACCAAAGCAAGCATTTTCGAACGGACATAAATCATGCCATGTACTTTCGATAAAGCCAATCACTTCCGTGAGATTCATCATCATCATCATCATCATCATCATCATCATCATCATCAGTCTGACTACGTCCACTGCAGGAAAAATGTCTCTCCCATGTTCCGCCAGCCAACTCGGTCCTCTGCTTGCTGATGCCAATTTATACCCGCAAACTTCTTAATCTCATCTGCCCACCTAACCTTCTGTCTCCCCCTAACCGGCTTGCCATCTCTAGGAATCCAGTTAGTTACCCTTAATGACCAGCGGTTATTCTGTCTATGTACTACATGCCCGGCCCATGTCCATTTCCTCTTCTTGATTTCAACTATGATATCCTTAACCCGGTTTGTTCCCTAATCCACTTTGTTCTCTTCTTGTCTCTTAAGGTTGCACCTACCATTTCCTTTCCATTGCTCGCTGCGTCTTCCTCAATTCAGGCTGAACACTCTTTGTAAGTCTCCAGGTTTCTGCTCCGTAGCTAAGTACCGGCAAGATGCAGCTGTTATATACCTTCCTCTCGAGGAATAGTGCCAATCTACCTGTCATGATTTGAGAGTGCTTGCCAAATGTGCTCCACCCCATTATTATTCTTCTAGTTATTTCAATCTCGTGGTTCGTCTCCGCTGTTATTACCTGCCCTAAGTAGACATAATCTTTTACAACTTGAAGTGCATTATTACCTATCTCGAAGCGCTGCTCCTTTTCGAGGTTGTTGTACATTACTTTCGTTTTCTGCCGATTCATTTTAAGACCCACCTTTCTGCTCTCCTTGTCTAACTCCGTAATCATGAGTTGCAATTCGTCCCCTGAGTTACTCAGCAATGCAATGTCATCGGCGAAGCACAGGTTACTAAGGTACTCTCCATTAACTCTTATGCCTAACTGTTCCCATTCTAGGCCTCTGAAAACCTCCTGTGAGCACGAGGTAAATAACATTGGGGAGATTGTATTCCCCTACCTTACACCCTTTTTGATTAATATTCTGCTGCTTTCTTTAAGAAGCACTATGGTATCAGTTGATCCCCTGTATATTTGTTCCAGGATGTTTATATATGCTTCATCGACCCCTTCATTACGTAGCGTCTGCATGACTGCTGATATTTCTACTGAATCAAACGCCTTCTTCCAATCTATGAAGGCTATGGATAGTGGTTGGCTATATTCTGAGCATTTCTCTATTACCTGATTGATAGTATGAATGTGTTCGATTGTTGAGTAGCCTGTTTGAAATCCTGCATGTTCATTTGGTTGATTGAATTCTAATATTTTCTTTATTCTGTTAGCAATTACCTTTGTAAATAGCTTGTATACTACGGAGAGCATGCTGATCGGCCTGTAATTATTTAAGTCCTTGTCATCTTCTTTCTTACGTATTAAGATGATGTTAGCATTCTTCCGATTTTCCGGTACTCTTTCCGTCAGGAGACACCTCGTAAACAGGGTGACTAGTTTTTCTAACACAATCTGTTCTCCATCTTTATGCAGATCTGATGTTACCTGATCGTCACCTTCAGCTTTACCTCTTTGCATGCTCTCCAAACCTTTTCTGACATTTTCTATCATTACTGGTGGGGTGTCATCTGGGTTACTGCTAGTTCTTATATTAAGGTCGTCGTTGTGCTGGCTGCTATACAGATCTCTGTAAAACTCATCCGCTAATTTTACTATCCAATCCATTATGGTAGTTACATTGCCTTCCTTGTTCCTTAGTGCGTACATCTGGTTTTTGCCTATGTCAAGTTTTCTCTTCACTGCTTTGACACTTCCTCCGTTCTTCAGAGTGCGTTCAATTCTCTCCATGTTATACCCTCTTACATCGGATACCGTACGCTTATTAATCAACTTCGAAAGCTCTACCAGCTCTATTTTGTCTGTTGTACTTGAGGCTTTCATGCTTTGACGCTTCTTAATGAAATTCTCCCTGTCCACTTACGGTTCCCTCGCTTTCAGTAGAAGGTATTCAAAATGCATAAATTATTGCGTTCTGCAATTTCTACTAGTAGCTCCCGTCTGGCATTTCTAGTACCGATGCCATAATCTCCTACTGCCTGGTCTCCAGCCTGTTTGTTCCCTACTTTTGCATTAAGTCCCCCATCAGTATAGTATTCTGTGTTTTTGCCTTACTGATTGCGATTCCACGTCTTCATAGAAGCTTTCAACTGAAGCATCACCATGGCTGGACGTAGGCGCATAAGCCTGTACCACCATAATCTTGTATCTATTATTGACTTTAATTACGATATCTACGACCTTTTCATTAATGCTATAGTATTCCTCTATGTTGCCAGCTATGTTTCTGTGGATAATGAGCCCCACTCCCAGTTCTCTTCTGTCAGCCGAGCCCCGATAGCAAAGGACGTGCCTATTCTGTAGCACTGTATAGGCCTCATCTGTCCTCCTAACCTCACTGAGCCTTATTACATCCTATTTAATTGCCTCTAGCTCTTCGAATAGTACAGCTAGACTTGCCTCACTAGATAAGGGTCTAGTGTTAAACGTTGTCAGGTTCAGGTTTCACTCGCGGCCTGTCCGGATCCAGAGATTCTTAGCACCCTCTGCTGCGTTGCAGATCTGACCGCCGCCATGGTCAGTTGCTTCACAGCCGCTGAGGACTGAGGGCCGTGAGTTAATTGACGTACGCATGTGGGAAGTAGTGGCCAGATACTGCACCAGGGTGGCCAATCCTTCTCTGGTGAGGGATTGCGTTACCGGCGGTGGTGGTCACCGTTGAGCCGGCACCCCAGGCCTCTTAATAAAGTTCCATCTTCACGCGGACTTTTTTTTAATCCGGTTGGGAGCTGCGCGGCACTGGGATTCGAACCACGGGCCTCTTGCATGCGAGGCTGATGTTCTAACCACTACGCCATCGCTGCCGTGATAATATGCTAAACTATATGCAAAAGTGTTCTTATTACTACATGCAACATGTAGTTCCCCAATGGTGTCTATCTTCCCATTTGTTCATACGGAATAGAAAAACGTTGTCCTGCAGGACGCGCTTAGCGGAAGTCTCCCCCGTAGGGACCGACAGGGAATATCTAGCGGCCGCTTCGTGCTGGACGGTGGTCGGCGAGATTTTAGGGACTTCTCCCACTTGTCTACACTTCCAGAGCATGTGTGCGGGTGTCCGCCCCAGGGGCAAGTGTCGCTTGGTTCGGGATAAAAAACGTGAAACTTGGCGGAGTCTGCCAACATGGGCGTATGTAGTAAGCGTATGGTTGGCGCCTGCGGCCTCTTAGGCTTTGGATGTGGAAGAGGTATCTTGCTCAATAAATAAGAACTTATTGTTTCGAAATTATTTAAAGAATCAAAAATCATTTTCTTCCTTAAAACGAAAAAACGTTGCGCTAAAACTTGCCACATAAGAAGTATCTACTTCTTTTCGATGAAACGCTGATTTCATTTGGAGGCCCACATGCTCTAAATTACATCGCAATGAGGTACAAAATCATTATTTTCTCAAATTGGTGACTTTTCTTCTAAAACTTACTAGCTTCAATATTAAAATATCTTCACCACAGGATATAACCTTTGTAGAGTAACTATTCATTACTCGGATATTCATTCATAATGAAATGTTACAAGGAAAACATGCAAACATACAAAAGTGTGGCAAATTTTTCGAATGACGTACAAGGCACAAAAATTGCAGTAACATTATTCAGCTTCCAACACCTTGAAACAAACACCTTTTGCTCAATCAGTAAACCGAATTCAGCATGTAAACTACAAACAATACTCTCAATAATTTTTCAGACATGCAACATTCCGCAAAACTCGGAAGCCTTGCACGTTGGCAAACTTTTTTTCGCTTGGAGCTGTTTCGAACTTGTTCATTCAGGAAGATTTTGTAATTGTACATTCGTGTTTGTCATGGAATGACTAAAGTAAAGGCTCTGAAAGGACACACGTACCTTTCCGTGTGCGTTCTTTATTGCCCATATTATTGCTGCAGAACAAATTGTTATAGAAAGCATTTCTGTGTAACGAGATTATACATAGGAAAAAAAGTCACAGCTTTGCCGCAAGGACGAAGAAATGAATGCGATAACAACAAATTGGAACGTCACGTGAAGAATGGCAAGAAGATCGAAACGAGCCCCGCGTTTCTCACGCACCAATGACACACAAAACGTACTCACAGGTACAGATGAACGTGAATAAGTGTCTCAGTTGTTACTTCGCTGTGCCTGAAAAGCGCGCCTTTTTCGCAAACGGAGACTGCGGAGCAAGTGCAGTAACCATTGTGCGCCCGGTGACTACAACAATATCGTTCGGGTGAAAGCCCAATGCGTAATTGATTGATTGATATGTGGGGTTTAACGTCCCAAAACCACCTTATGATTATGAGAGACGCCGTAGTGGAGGGCTCCGGAAATTTCGACCACCTGGGGTTCTTTAACATGCACCCAAATCTGAGCACACGGGCCTACAACATTTCCGCCTCCATAGGAAATGCAGCCGCCGCAGCCGGGATTTGAACCCGCGACCTGTGGGTCAGCAGCCGAGTACCTTAGCCACTAGACCACCACGGGCCCAATGCGTAATATTCTCCCCACCATGAGATAAGCGCGCGCGTGCGTAAGCGTTTACCCCCCCCCCCCTCACCCTCTGCGGGGCTAAGTTCACTTGGGAGATCAACGCATGAGCCCGCTTCGCCACGTGGTAACGATTTGGCGACGCGACATCATTGCGCCATCTCGCTGGTAATGCTGAAAACACGATAGTTCCGCCGAGATGGGCATCGCCAGCGGTAAGTGGTAGATATAAATAGCTTGCCGCTTCAACGTTGAAGGAGGTGTTCATTCGTGGCTCAGTGGCTAACGCCACGCCTTCACAAGCAAGAAGTCCTGCGTTCAATTCCGCGCACCGGAGTCTTCTTGTAGATTATATTTTTTGTTCTTGGATGTTCATATACGTCGATACGTACATATATACGGTGAATGACGGCGGACGTCGACGGCGGCAAAACCAGCCGAGATTGTCCATATAATCGCTATCACAATAAAGGAGTAACATAACTCTTCAAGCTCTTACGTCATCCTTTGCTCATAGATCAACAGAAGACGGGCATGTAATGTGCTTCAGTGGAAACAGAGCTAAGCTTCTCCCCCTCTAAAAAAATCAAACGACTGGCTTCGAGTCATCCGCCTTCCACCAGTCCTCTTTTTTGCACGCAGTCTGAACCTCGCTCAGAGTACGAAAACGCCAGAACGTCTTACTGAAAGATTTTATCTGACTCAACTAATCTTCGGATGTCATGCAAACCTCCCCCCACCCCCCCCCCCCCCGCTGAGAAAATAAAAAAAACACTCACACAACACGCAGTTTCTTCATATTCTCGAACAAATCCTTCCCCAACGTCGTCAGGTTGTTCCGGTTAAGCGTCCTGAAACGAGAACGAAGTACATGTTTATCGATAGCAAACATCGTACGATGAGAAAACTTTTAACTTAGCACACACACACACACACACACACACACACACAACACACACACACACACACACACACAACACACCACACACACACATATATATATATATATATATATATATATATATATATATATATATAATATATATATATATATATATATATAATATATATATATCATAGTAGTGGGTAAGATGGGCTACTATAGAACGCACAATGGAATATGATATTACTTTTGTTGCAATAAAACGCTGAGTGCCATCACATAAGGTTATATCGATTAGACACATTCACAAATAGTTCTTCATAGGTGGCGCCTGAAAGGGATAATTCAACTAAAACAAGCAACACGTTTCTTTCGCTAAGTAGCCAGCTCGTAACCAATGGCGATAGTGTTACATTTTTACTTTCATTGTTTTTTCAAGCAAGTCTGTTTTCTCACGCCAATAAGCTAAACGAAGTAAGCTAGCGAACTGGCAGTAAAAAAGCGAGAGTGGCGGGGTTTTACTTACACCGTGGTATCCGCTGCCACGATGGAATTTATGGGCGCGGCCTTTTTCCCTTTATCTCGTCGATCGTGCCTCACAAGCATCCTCACCAAAACAGCATATATCTAGTACCGTGAGCATGACAAGACGTGAATGCAGCTCGAAACACCACTGACAAGCACTTCGGTAACACCACTTCGTTAGCCGAGGAAATAAAAAAAAGAACAATGTGCCTACGCCTGTGAGCACTCGGTTTCACAAGGCCACTGAATATCAAGAGACATTATAGGTTTCCAAAAGCAGCAATCACTATGATGCGCCCAAAAATAGGCGAGAAACAAAGACAAACAGCAGAGGGACAGCCAGACCGAGGAACACATAGAAAGAGAAAGAAACAGGCACGAACAGATAGACGAAATAAAGACCAAGGCAGAAAAAAATGAAAAGAGGGAAACAAAATTAGAAAGAGGGAGACAGAGATATGGAAAGTATTAGAAATAACTAAAACATACACAAAAATAAATAAATAGCAGAGGAAGAAAGAGGGAAACAAAACAAAGCTAGAAAAGGGGAGACAGAGACAAGGAAAGCCTTAAACAGACTCAAAAAGAGATGAAAAACAGATAGAAAGAGAAAGAGAAGGAAAAAAAAGGTAGAAAAAGGGAGACATAGGGAAAGCCTTAGAAAGAACGAAACAGACACAGGAAGAGATAAAAGAAACAGAAAGAAAGAAAGAAAGAAAGAAAAAAAGAAAGAAAGAAAGAAAGAAAGAAAGAAAGAAAGAAAGAAAGAAAGAAAGAAAGAAAGAAAGAAAGAAAGAAAGAAAGAAAGAAAAGTGGGAAGCTGCCATAATTTCGTTGCCGCCAAGCACCAAGTAGTCTTTGTAGACACAATATATAGTTTATGATTTGCGGTATCACAAGGACTTCTAAGCGCCAGCACTTCAAGGGATTGCGTCGCTAGAATTCCGCACGCTCACATTTAGTACTTCATTCGTTTAGGTTGACGACAAACGATGTATTCGAACTAAAAAGTGGCATTGAAATGATTTTGGCGGATGGACGCAGACCTGGCGCCATAACGTCATTCGCATGCACTCAGTTATTCACAAGCACAGTCCACTGACGAGAGGGCGCTATACGTCGCTCTCAGTGGCCGTCGCATGCATGGTCGCTGCCATTTGCTGTTTGGCGCGTGCCCTCTTCTAGCCCCGCCACAGTACTCCCAATTATGCCGGGGGGGGGGGGGGGGGTAGACGCGCGCAACATGTTCGCATTTATGCGAGCACGCGTCAATTATGCTCGTTTTACCCGCTAAGCTACGTGATCTGGCGCTGCAGTCACACTGGGAAGCTCGACCGCCGCCACCTATCCCGGATGGCGAAGGGCTTATGTATATAGTGTAGGCATACACGTACAAGCATTGGATATTACTCTTAGACAACAGAATAAGTTGCCGTCTCAGCACGCGCACGACTTTCGCGCACATGCGAACGCGCCACGTTTAGCAGATGACGCAGGGAGCCATCCACACTATATGATCTCGTCCGCTGGCTGCTAGGAGTTGACTCTGCTCGATCTCGACGGTGGCAGACCTAATCTAGAGTTACTGTATACGATCCTTAGCAGAGTTGCGCATAGATCCACCCACGGTCCAACATTACGTTCAATGGCTGTGCAGTGAATCCACTCGTCGCACGCTGGGGGACAAATACGGTGCGATTTTCTAAAACAGGAGAGAGACTCATTCTACGCTTGAGTGTGCAAATAATTGGGGCAAGTTGGCGGTTCATTATACTATAACAACAGCGCAAGAAGGGATAGGAAGGAACACCGTTCAGGCTCTCGCCGCTGCATGAATGCGAGCTTGGGCTCCGCATCAACTAAATCTATAAACAGCTCGGCTATATATATTCAACAACAGCTATAGCTGTTGCCCTTTCTATAGCGGAGCTTTTTCTTGCGCACGATGCACCATTCTACAATTAACACATCAGACTCGATCCCTTAGAAGTAGGAAAACTAAATGGAGTCGCAGAAGTCCGGACCCGTCCCACACTGTGGCACTTGCCGTCATATACGTTTCATATAAGGAGTGCTGTGGTAGTGGTCACCTACTTATTCAGCCGTCAAGATATTCAAACGGTCATCGAAACCAAGCCCCCCTATACCTAAAAACGCGCATAGTCGGCAACCTACCCAGTCTCACCGTCGTCGAGTGGTCGGCACGGCACGCTCACCTGTTCAAACGAAGAGTTCCTATTTCTGAGATGCGATTGAGCACGACCTGTTAAAAAGGAAACGACTGTCTTCGCTCCACACTCAGCGACGGAGATATTCCGTACTTCGGAGAATACAATCCCGATGTATCGCAACGCGGCGCACACAATGTCCAGACAACTGCGACGCCATTTTTACGTTTCCCCTCTAAAGGTGTCATTGCGCGTGAATTCCCTATACTTACTCTGAGACACGATCCCGTCCAATCTGTTCGCTGTAGAACAGTGCATACTGTGAAGAAAGGGATCTGACTCCTGCAACACGCAGGGGCCCTTAAATAAACTTTTCGGCCCTGGTGTACTATAAAAAAGACACGAAAAAATTTTGCTGCCAATTGTGACAGAATCAACTCAGAAATTCAAAAAGTTCTCTGAGGTATTCTCAACACAACTGCGAAAACATAGGCAGTAGCTTTTTCGTAATCGTCTTCTTCGAAAATCGGCAAAGAGGAAATCGAGATGGAGGAGGGTGAAAAAGACGACCCTTGCCGCAACTGCCGTTTGCACTAACTATTATAATGAGAGCTCTTACATTTTTTCGTGTTGTTACTAAGGTGTTCAACTACCTACTCACAAAGCGGATATTCCCTAAGATTAACACGTCACCCGCAGGAATGGACAATCTGCGTGTCCTAAATAAAGGACATCAGGGCTCAGTAGTTGTCAGAGTTCTGAATGCATTCATGCAAATCCGGAGCTGTAGCTCTGGTGAAAGCACCCACTTTCTTGTTATTCTAGTCGCGAAACCTGCCAAGACCTCTAGTCAATAGGTATGGTGTCTACAATAGCGAAATAGTAAGCATTGAATTTGATACGTATTCATTGGATGGATAGTACGTATTGATTGGATGAATAAATAGAAAGATGGATAGATACGATCAAACTCGCCGAAGTTCCCTAAGAAATGCTTCGCATTAAAAAAGAACAGAAAAATGAGATACGCACTACACATGGCTATGTCGTTCCGAGCATTCCAATAGACCATCTACATATCGTATATATTCTCCTAAAATAGCGAAATCCAAGGTGGCGCATGGGATCCGTGCTTTTTCCTCTGCTGCCTCGACCACTCACCTAGAGATTATTATTTCTATGCTGTTTTGTTTTTTTGTGTGTGTGTGTGCGTGTGTGTGTGTGCGTGTGCGTGCGTGCGTGTGCGTGTGCGTGCGTGCGTGTGCGTGTGCGTGTGTGCGTGTGCATATGTGTGTGTGTGTGTGTGTGTGCGTGCGTGCGTGCGTGCCTTCTTGTGTCCTCGTTTTTAGTGCGCTTTTACCATTCTTCTGAGTGCACGCTTTTACCGTTCTTCTGTGTTCTTCTTTTACCGATCTGTGCGTGTGTGTGTGCGCGCGCCAAAAGCAAGGGGTGCTTCAAGTCCCCCTTACGTTTCGTTTACAGTCCTTTACACACCCGCGTTATGTTTGACGCCACTAATCACATCCATGTTTCACGAACCGGTAGGTACTGGTAATCATTGCAAGCATTCAGGATAGCTTCGCTCTTGGTGCATTGTATTATATTTTCTATCTCTCTCTTTTTGCCCTACCGTCAGCTGACGGGAGCGCGTCAGCGACGGCAACACAAAGGCGTCGCCCTGTGCGGCGCCGCTATGCAGGGTCGTCGTCGTGCACAGTTGAGCACGTGCCGGCGGGCTATTCCCGTCACAATGGGCGCCGCTCACAGGCATCACACCCAAACACCGCCACGTGACGCCTCCCCCCTCCCATCCCGGCTTTTTTTTTTTCATTAATCCGCTTCATCTCTGTCTACATTCCGTTCGCTTTGTAGACACATTGGTGAGCGAGTGTTTTAATAGGGCGACAGAAATATATGTGCCATTAACAGTACGGTAATGATGACTTCATTTACGTGAAGTTTATGCCTAGATGACAAAAACAGAGCAGTGCACGATACGAAATGTAGGAATACAAAGCGCTAAAACTGACACGGCAAACGGATTTCTCGGTCCGGTAGCTTGTAATGCGATTGAATATTTGTAACTTAGAAGTGTGGCATCTTGGGCTAGTTGGTATGGCATGACGATAGTTATAGCTTGAGAACAGAACGACGACACAGAGACAAGAAGGACACGAAGGACACGAGCGCTCGTGTCCTTCGTGTCCTTTTTGTCTCTGTGTCCTCGTTCTGTTCTCGCGCTATAACTATCGTCATGAATATTTGTTCTGAGTTTGAACCTGCCTATTCAACAGAGGCTCCTAATTTCATTGTCTCGTTCAGCTATGCAGGTGCTCGGCAAGCCTTCGTCACTAACAATCCTCCACGCAAAGCTCGGAACTTGGATTTAAAAAACCCTTACGTGCAGATCGAGCAGCAGCTTCTATCGGCGTATGGGACGGATCATACGCATCAAGATGCATATTCTGACAACTGACGCGAATTCGAAAAAACTATTAATACGTTATTACCTTTAGTTCCAAATTCAGTGTTAACGTGGTCTGTATAACTTCTTGGGAACGTTATGTCCCCCCCCCCCCCCCAAATCTTCCCAGAAAGCAAAAAAACGAAGGCAAAGATGTCTGCGCGCTGGCTCACGATTACCGCTTTGTTTTCGGGCAAGAAGTTTCAAAGACGCTGATTAATTTCTCAGACGATCATGGCAAAAAAACTCGCACTGTAGGACGGGGACAGCATCAAGGTCTAAAACGTAATCTTTTCTGCACTAGATTATAAAGCCGCTTTTACTGCCTGTAACATCGCTGCGGCTTTATAATGCCGCAGTATGATTGTGAGGCACGTCGTCTACGGGAACTCCGTGTTAATTTTCACCACCTGCGGTTCAAAATGTGCCTAAATTCAAGCTCATTCGTCTTTTCGATTGCGCTCCTGGCCAGATAATGTGGCCGCCGTGGCCGGGAATCCAGCAAGCGCCCCTCGAGCCCACCCGCCCTACGCGATCGGAAGACAATGACCGAAACCCCATAAACAGCCGTTAAGAACCAAGGCATTTGACGCCCCACTAACCTCTCCCGTCACGTTATCAAATTTTTTTCTCCTCGCAAAGTTCGGCCACGCTAAGCCCACGCTGACATGAAGCCAGGCGAGGCTGCGGAACTTCATCCAACAATCGTAGGTCGGGAGAAGGCGATTAATTCACGGCTTGCCAACACGACCTTTTTGTAAGCGATATTGTGAATGCTGACTGCACGCGCCGTGGTCAATCAACTTGCAAAGATGCTTGTTGGATTCCGGTCTTCCTGCATCAGATGTAGCGTGCTTTACAGTGGAAAGTTCTGAACAAGAAAGCTGCTCGAAGCGGTGGAGCACTCACCGTGTATTTACCGCATTCTCGCAAGAAAAACAAATGCAATGGGGTATTTCAGCAAGTAATGGAAACACGGTGTTACTTTGCCATTCCTCGCTTCGCGGTCGTTGATCTTACACTAGTGGAGGCAGCCCAACAACACGGCACGCCTCGCTGTTGCCTGTCAGCCTACGCATTGTCAACGAGGAACCTGTCATCCGGCGGACACACTGTCACTCAAAAGGACGAGCGCTACCGTACTGCCTGAACGTATTTATTTATTCATTCAAAAGAGTGACAACCTCACGCATGGTTAAAATTACACAACAGTCAAAACTATAAAATGACATACAACATTGCCATTATAAGAACCCGCAATCAAACAACTTCGGCAACAGCAAAATCATGGACTAGATCACCGCTAAAAGCAAAGAAATAAATTGGTAGATCCCACGAAGAGTGGGAATCGATGATATGCGAAGCACCAATTAGGAGGGTTGAATTGTCACACAAAAATCAGCACAACGTTACGAGATGGACGTAAATTGCGCCGTACACAGCTTCCATGTCATGATTCATGTTTGCGCCTGGCACTTGCGCTCGTCACCCATTCACGTCACGTAATACCTGTGGAGCTAGCGAGATGGCAGCGAGCGCACTATGAGCGTGGAATGTAGTCAAGTTTCACATGACACGCATGTCATGATTATCATGTTTGCACCAATCACGAATACCTACGTCATCCATTCACGTCGCGTCATACCAAATTTGCTGTATGTGAAGCCCTCGAAACGACCGCGAGTGCACCATGAGCGTGGCATATGTAGTCATGTTTTACATGACACGCATATCGTGATTATCATGTTCGCACCAGTTCTATACCTGCACCGTCCATTCACGTCCCGTATTAACAAATTTGGTGTATGTGAAGCTAGCGAAACGACCGCGAGCGCATCATGAGCGTGGCATGTGGTCATGTTCTGACATGACAAGCATTTCATAATATCCACGTGAAGGCCTGCCACTTATGTTCGCCATGCAGTCATGTCATATCATACACGAACACTCACAGGAGCAGCATCACCGTGACATGTAAATCATGACATGAATGCCATAATTTTTATGTTATAACTAGTCACCTTATGCTCGTCATACAGTCATGTTATGCCACACTAATTTTAGTAGAAATACCATAGGTGGCTCGCTAGCTACTTAGCTAGCTACTTAGCTAGCTAACTAGCTAGCTAGCTAGCTAGCTCGCTAGATAGATAGATAGATAGATAGATAGATAGATAGATAGATAGATAGATAGATAGATAGATAGATAGATAGATAGATAGATAGATAGATAGATAGATAGATAGATAGATAGATAGATAGATAGATAGATAGATAGGATAAAACTCGCCGAAGTTCGTGAAAAAGTGCTTCGCATTTAAAAGGATAAGGATGCATTTGTACCATAGCGTAGAATCAGCAAGTATTTGTGCATCATATTTTCGTAACTTGATAAAAGACCCTAACAGTGTAAACGTCACGTCTGCCAGCGGCGCAGTCACTTTACTGCATTAAAGCTCTGATAGACAGAGTTTAGCTTTAGCGTGATCATGGAGGTTATGACACGGTAAGTAGCGTTACCGTACCGCAAGCATTCGTTGCGGACAGTGCGTTGTATTTTAGCGGAATACTGTTTACGTGCTCAAACTGGGATAGTGGCGTCACCTAGTGGAGGGTGACTGACGCACTGAGAAGTGTGAAAACAAAAAAAAACAAATTTTCGCCTGTGTCCCCGCGCGCAGCAATACTATTATTATACTTTTATTCAGTAATGATAAAAGTAAAGAAATATGAACCACACACTAAAGCACAAATTTTTATGTTGCCGATTTATTTACACCACCTTCTAGTTAGGCCTATGGGAAGTTTGATATGAAAAGCGATCTCAAAAACTAGGCCAAGTTGTTCGTTCATAGCTACTTGAAGGCAAGCGAAGCCATTTTACACAGTCGTTATAGCTACGAAATAAGTGAATCCGTACATTCTCACCAACGCTAAATTCCGTTCGAAGGGGGTATAAAGGGACCCTGCTGTGAGTTATTCTTTATCACAAAGCTCGCTTCCTTCTTATCACAAAGCTCGCTTCCTCCTTTGAACGCGTTGCGAAGAAATCGTAGCTATAGGAGGTATTGACTGAGCTTTTCGCAAGGCGGTGCCAGCGAGCACGCTGGTGGGGCCAGTCAGCCATCCGGCATGACGGCCTGACTTATGGCGGCGCTGCATCACCCTAACCCATTTTCTCAAAAAAAAAACAAAAACATAACACTTGTTGCCGAGAGCTTTGTTTGCGTTCCCACGACGATGCTCGCGCGCGAGACCACAATTAAATGACACCCCTTGCGGTTTACATCACGTATCAAGACTCCGAGAGCAGCGGCGCTGCATTGACTGTCGTGATTAAAAAGAGAATCATCCAAACTCTACTGAACGACTAGCTCTGAGGCCAACACTGAAGCCACCATAATTTCTGAGCTGCCACGCTGCGACATATCGCAACGAAAAGCGCTGAAGGAGCACGCTATACCCGCATTTAGGAAATGTACATAACGCCAATGACCTGCACCCAGCTTCGCGGGTCAACATTGAATCAAGCGAAAAAAAAAACCCCACCTAATTCAAAACAACGCGCGGTGATGCCCAAGAGTGCTCTTCATAAAGAGATAAGACGCCGTTGGCCTACCAACATGGAATGCGCTACAATCACGATCGCGAAAGGCACGACGACGAAACGGGCATCCTCGCTGGGCGACCCTTTTCACGGCACAGGGGAGGCGAGGCGGTCAAGTTACCGCGGTGCCTAAGTGGTCATCACCCTGTCATCGCGTAATCTCCCTTTCCATCCAAACAGCAGCGCCTCCCGAGTTTGGTGCAGATGAAGCACGGTGGCTGTGCGTCGTGACGCTTGCTATCGAACAAGAGCGGCGCCATTTCGAGACGTTGAAAGACGCGCCGCGATGCGCAAGCCTCGAAGCGGCGGCCTTATGCACGAACCTGTTTTCAGTTTGCGTATTGAAAAGTGAGACCCATATCTCCTGCCGCAATTCGTCGACCCCGAGATAACGCGATTTCACGAGCACCCGTGTGGATCCGCTGGTGTTCCGGGCCTTAGCAACGCTGCACGCAACTACGGCGCTACAAAAGCCGTTTCTTTTGGGACGAGCCTAATGGGACCTAACGACCCCTGTTCATCGGTGGATTCCCTCCAGCGGAAAGCTTCGGAGAACCGGTCAGTGATTTCGGCTCTTGCGAAACTCCGCCACACGTCCACTCGGACGGAGAACTGCCAATCGTGACCGGAGCGAAGAGCTCGCGCCCGCCGTGCGGCAAAACTTGTTTGGCAGCCAGTGGGCCACGCCAATGAGCAAATGGACAGTAGGAGACGGCGGCCGCTACTTCACCAAAAATCGGCAAAAGCAAAACACGCGCGTCACACCACGCGGTATTTCACGCCCATAGTGCACCCTACGCACGCGGATAGCAATTTACTCATCGCACGATCCGCACTGGTGTCTGCTTTGCAAAGTTGGTCCGATTGCGAAAATCTTGAAACGGAGTGAAGTGCTCTCTGTTCACTTACATCACCGAAGCACAAGAGCCCGCGAGCGCAACACAAAACAGCATAGCCAGCGTAGCTTAGTAACGCCGAGTGGCCTTTTGTTTCATTATCTTGGCACCGAACGCTCTAACGCCAAGCATATTATCACATTGGTCTGAAAATGCGTCTTCAATACACGAGGTGCACTTTTTGTCAGCCGCACGCTACCAGCCAACTTGTTGGGTCAACGTAGAGTGAGGCGTATACAAGAAACACTTGAGACAGACGGTGTCGTCTGCGCGTGTTAGTGCAAACGACGTTCTCAGAGCACGCTACTACAGGGACAGACGGATGCCAGCGGCGGTGAGTCAGAGCATGTCCTCTTCAGGACGCTTCGAGTGGGGGCGCCACGAAAAGGAATGCTTGCCGAAAGCGCCGTGCTAGACGACGGTTTTTCCGTGTGGCTATGGAGCGACGTCCAGCCGGAGCCTACATTGCCTACAGTGCTTCGCCTTCAGCGCCAATGTCTCTGATAGAGACTTCCCGGCGCAACCAGGATCGCGCAGTCCGGAATCGTCGACCAACTGATCGGCTGTCAGAGCACGCGTAAACTTCAATAGAGTCATTATGAAAGCAGAGGAACAGTGCATCCGACAACGAGGTAACCGTTAGTGCACACGAGTGTTCGAATGGGAACGCGCAACGCGCTGTCGTTTGAGTCGTGACGAAACTGCTATGGCCCGTAAGCTTCGGGCAACAAACGCTCTTTAGATTAAGCATCTTATGGTCGAGTTCAATCCGGTGTGCGGCGTCACCACCCTTACTGCGCATGCGCCCCTCTCATCTCCTACGCACCCTTTCTTTCGCCTCGCAACGGCGACGCAGGCAGCGTCTGCTAGCGAGTTTCTTGATTGAAAAAACCGACTGATCACGCTGCACAGCCGTTTCACTGGCCGCCCCGTAAATAGCAGTATGGTTACATATAAATAAACTTAATCAGATTGTTAGCAAAACAAAAGTTATTGTATTTAAAGCACGTAACAAACCAGATAATTTCGAACTTCAGCTTGCATTTGAAAATAGTGTAATTGAACGTGTTTCTCCCTACAAGTTTTTAGGTGTCTTTTTTGAAGAACACTTAGATTGGTCCCATCACATTAATAAAATTCATGTCAACATATCAAGGTCCCTCGCTGTACACCACAAGCTTAGAGACCTTGTTCCAAAATCTTTAAAGTGGCAGCTATATTACACCCTAATTCATTCACACCTTCACTACTGCATAATGATTTGGGGGTCTACATCTAAAACTAATCTTGTTAGGCTAATAAGATTGCAGAAGAAAGCAATACGATATGTAGAAAACCTATCATACAACGATCACACAAGTTCATACTTTTTAGAACACTGTGTTCTAAAGGTGAATCAACTATATGAGTTTCATTTACTCTGTTATGTTTTTAACGAAATTAAGCTTAATCCTTCTAGATGTATTGAACTGCAATCTAGTAGCTATGTGCCTTATGAATTAAGATACGACCATTATAGAATTCCACTTGTCCGAACCACCTATGGAACGCAAGCACTCACATATTTAATTCCAAGTCTTCTCTACAAACATACTCAGGTTATAGAAATCGCGCAGAAATCTTTGTCTCTGAAATCTTTCAAAAAATATATCAAAGCTTACCTTCTATCCTGTCCTCAAGATTGATAAGTTCTGTATATAGAAGTCATATGTTTCTCTGGTTTCGTTATTTGTAGTGTTATGAATCTTTTTTTATTACTGTACAAGTATGTACTCCACTTACTATGTACAAAACAATGTTACGCACGCATTATTAGTGTGTTATATTGTATTTCTTTTTACATTGTATGCTCCGAGTGGTGCTTTCGGGTACTTGGGTCCCGTCAGGCAGAGGACATCTGCCTTTTGCCCTTGTATCCGAGACATACATTAGTCTGAAATAAAGACAACAACAACAACAAATAGGATGTTTCAGCTAAAAAGCGCCAAGCAATAAAAAATTAAAAATGAGTGCTACGCGTCTCCAGCTAGTGCAGTATTGTTCTTAGCTGTATGTAGCACGTCAGAATATATTTTTTGATCCGCCAAGCACGGTAATTAACAAAGATTGCTTAATGAACTTTTTAAATACTACCACTAGAAAAAAAATTGAATACAAGACTAGTAGCTCTTATCCAGAAATAAAGAAAATCAAGTTACGGTAAGATGACAACGCTGATTAATTTTTTGCATGGTTTGTTTAAAGTGCGCGAAATTTTTAAAAAACACGTGATTACCGCCTAATGCGCGGCACTTTGAGTGCCCTAAAATGTAAGTCGAACGAATTAGTGAAGGCTTCTCACGCACGAAGGTCGCTTGAACAGGCTATCGGTGACTACAATGGACATTAAGCGATGGTTGGATGGTACCATTAAAACAAAAGGGGGGGGTGAAAGAAAGAAACAAAGACAATGAACTTCGACGAAAAAGCGGCTGCCACGTGCATTGCGATACAAGACCGGAGGCAGCATTCTGCGCGGACGTTTTTTTTTTCTTTTCTTTTCGGGCCAACGATAAGCATAATGGTGGGGGAGGGGGGGGAATGACAACATTTTGATAAAGGAAGGATATAAAAAACTGCAAATGTAATTCCAGAAGTTTTATTTTCGGTACATATACCTGCATCGATTACGTCCGAGTGCTCTATATACTGGATGCTTGCAAAGAATAGGACACGATTGGCTGGGGGTTCAAAAGTTTATTGCTCGTACTTCGTCTCCATTTAGAAATTAGTGTTTAGTACCCGTCTGTTAGAGCACAGAGCAAATAAATAAACAGAACGAATAAAAACGTGTTCATGCCCCGCCGCGGTGGTCTAGTGGCTAAGGTACCCGGCTGCTGACCCGCAGGTCGCGGGATCGAATCCCGGCTGCGGCGGCTGTATTTCCGATGGAGGCGGAAATGCTGTAGGCCCGTGTGCTCAGATTTGAGCGCACGTTAAAGAACCCCAGGTGGTCGAAATTTCCGGAGCCCTCCACTACGGCGTCTCTCATAATCATATGGTGGTTTTGCGACGTTAAACCCCACAAATCGATAAAAACGTGTTCAGTGCTCTTTATATCTAACCCTTAAATATAGGAAAGCTTGTTGGAAAGAGATCAGCGTAATTGCAAAGTCCAAAGCGCTTTTATTCAGACGTCATGGGTAGTTACATAGCGTGCTCAAACAGGCCTGCATCAGCCCCTATACGTCGAGTCAGCACATTTTCTGACGCGTTTCGTAGCATTCGTGCAGTAATAGAGCGGCACACGTCTGCTATTTTAGACTTCAGTCTTGCGGGCGTTGTCGTCGCTTCCGTGTAGACGTGGTCTTTAATGTATCCCCATAGAAAGAAATCTAGCGGAGTCAAATCTGGGGGTCTTGCGGGCCACTCTACAGGTCCACGACGGCCGATCTATTTCTCGAGAAATTCTCGATGAAGCCACGTTCGAGTCCGCGCGCAGCTGTGCGGAGGAGCTCCGTCTTGCTGGAACCAAATATTCTCAAGCTGTGCTAGAGGGAGGTTGCAGGTGAAGTCATTCAATGTGCCATTCAGTATTTCGCTCATGTAGCGTTCTGCAGCGAGTCTTCCGTCGAAAAAGTTCGGACCAATAATTTTGCCGTCGTGAATGCCGCACCAAACACTGAAAGACCACTGCTCCTGGTGTTGTGACTATACAACAGCCAGTGAAGATTTGTAGCGCTCCAATAATGACTACTGTGAACAATGACTTGGCCATTGCGCGAGAAGCGAACTTCATCGGAGCACAATCTGTTTTTCAGGAAGCCGGGATTACTTTACTACTGTATGAGTATTCAGTTGCAGAAGTCAAGAAGGCTTTGCAAATATCTGTCTTCCAGTTGTTGATGCTGGTCGACATGGCGTGGGTGAAGTCCTCCGCTAATGAGTACGCGCCAAACACTACTGCTGGAAATGTATGTCTCAGCACTCACGTCGCGCACGCTTGCGTTTGGATGGGCTGTCATGTAAGCAAGAATGTCTGTTGTAAGAGACTCAGTCACACCTTTTGTGCACTCACGCTGGTTTTCGAACGTGCCTGTCTCCTTGAGCATTTCGTTATTTCGCACCAGTGTCGAACTATATACCCGAATTTCTGGGTGCCATCTGCGAGATAAGCTTGCCGCCTCGCTCATGTTTCCGTTCGCTCGGCCAAGGGCGAGAACCATATTTGCACGTTCTTCATTAGTGAAATGCATCGTTCCCGACTAAGACTTTCCGTTGTCGAAGCGTGTCAAAAAAAAAAAAAAAACTGCGCACCACATATTCCGATGGCGCTTTTGATACCCTTCCTTTACCAAAATGTCACTCTCTCTCCCACCACAACGTTTATCATTGCCCCCCCCCCCCAAAAAAAAAAAACGTCTGCGCTGCACCGAATGCTGCTTCCGGTCTCGTATCACAATGCACGTGACAGCCACTTTTCTGTCGACTTTTGTTGTGTTTAGTTTTTTCTTTCGCCCCCTCCCCCATTTCTTTATTAGTAGCATTTAACTATCGTATAATGTTCATCGTAGTCACCAATCGCCTGTTCAAGCGACCTTTGTGCGTGAGAAGCCTTCGATAATTCGTTCAACTTACATTTGAGGGCACTCAGAGCGTCGCGCGTTAGGCAGCAATCACGTGTTATTTCTTAATATTTCTGGCACCCCGGAAAAGAATTAACCAGCTTTGTTATCTTACCATAACTTGAACAGTTTGTTATTTCTGGATAAGAGGTAACAAGTCTTGTATTGAATATTTTTAGAGTCAGTATTTGAGAAGTTCATTAAGCAATCTTTATTAATTACAGTGCTTGACGGATAAAAAAAATGCTGACGTGCTACATACAGCTAAGAACAATACTGCGCTAGCTGGAGACGCGTAGCACTCATTTTTATTTTTTATTGCTTCGTGCTTTTTAGCTGAAACGCCCAGTATATAGGCACTGGATCTTCACTTCCAAGGTAGTAGTGACCATGGCAGATATCTCCGGTGCGTTATTCAGCAATAATTCGCGGCGTGCGCGTCAACTAAACGCGGGCTGCGGATTTCTGTATCTCATCGGAATCGTAGGGCTCTCATTGCTCAATTAGCAGTGATTGGCAGGTTCCAGTAGAAAACAACGGTCCATCCCTTCATGACTTGCGCCGCCCCAGGTTTCTCTGCTGCGCAACGCCACGATGAGCGCTAGCGTCAAAGCCGCCACCATTCTAAGCATTGGCGCCCGCTGCTTCACACACATTGTTCCATTTAGCTCGAGATGGTGTAATTTTTTTCCTGTGGAAACCATGGCCTGTTCAGTCCCTGGTTCAGATGCAACACTATCATTTTGTTTGTGATCTGTTGCTTAGTTTTACTCAGGCACGAAAAAGTAACTGTAACTGTAGTAACAATCAATTCCACTACTTATTAACGTTCTTTTTTTTCTGCATACTGCCACAGGATGAAATGCCCCTTCTTCTGATACCGATATTGCTCGTTTCATAAATAGCTGCCGTTGAACATCCAAGTAAAAAAATCTAACCTGCTGACCCGGTTTTTTTTTTTTTTCTGCTTTTCCGACTCTCATGTCTTCGTGACCTTTGTCAGCAACCTTGATGTACGATGAATAAATAAAATTGCAACTATAGTTACTTTTGGAAGTTGTAACGGAGTGACGTTTTTGCTTATGAAAACTGAAACTACAACAATGTTACATTTTACTGGTACCCCGCTGCGGTAGTCTAGAGGCTAAGGTACTCGGCTGCTGACCCGTAGGTCGCGGGACCGAGTCCCGGTTGCGGCGGCTGCATTTCCGATGGAGGCGGAAATGTTTTGGTCCCGTGTACTCAGATTTGGGTGCGCGTTAAAGAACCCCAGGTGGTCGAAATTTCCGGAGCCCTCCACTACGGCGTCTCTCATAATCATATAGGGGTTTAGGGACGTTAAAACCCACATATCAATCAATCATTTTACTGGTAACATGCCCATGATCACGGTGGCCATGCGATCATCTTCACACAAAAACGCGTGAAATATGTCGGCCGGTTACCAGATTTTCTGAAATGCGGGGAAAGAAGTAAAAAACAGCTTATATCTTCAAAACAAGCCAGAAGAAAGTATTCTTGAAGTAAGACTCATGTGTTTAAAAAATATGTCCGTTAAAAGACTGCAATGGCGTTCATTGACAGTCCCAGAAATCAAGCGCTTAAGCGGGTGAATAACATTTGTGCCTGGTTAAAAGGAACGACGTTCTGCATGAATAAATAAGGAAAAAGAAGAAAAAAAAGGCTGGCAGTACAGCTTGATTATGTCATCAAGTTTGGGAATGCCACAGGGCCTAACAATTCGAGTACACAGACGGTGCAGGAATTAAAACGCGTGACCATGGCTAAATTGCTATGCTGAAAAATAAGAGCAGGACTTAGGCGGAAAGACGCAATTATAATATTATTTGGGTTTTTACGTCTTAAAACCACGATATGATACTCAGAGCTACGCCTCGTTATGCAAAACCATTATGCCTTATGTCACTATAGGTTAAAAGTGAAACCATAGCCCATTAGCGAAACAAGCAGGCTTCTAGGAAATGGAGTTTGTAGTACTACACCGACGGCGACGAATACTAACTAAACCTAAATAACGGACTTGGCTGAACACATTGTTAAGAAAACCAATTTCTTGGGGCAGGTGGCAGTTGACAAAAACGAGTACTTTGCGGCATTGAATCTCATATCTAAGTTATTTCTGCACAGAATTCCGGCTGAGGAGTCCTGAGTGCAAAGATTGTGCTCTTCTCTAATCAAATCATAACGTGCCTTATCAGTAACGGATTCATATCAGCTGCGGATCCGGATGTTTTCACAGAAATCTTTTCGTAAATCATTCAATTGAAAATAACGCATTCTTTTCTATCTATTGTTGGGAAACTATGGGCGCGAGGCGGAAATGTCGTAGGCCCGTGTGCTCAGATTTGGGTGCACGTTAAAGAACCCCAGGTGGTCAAAATTTCCGGAGCCCTCCACTACGGCGTCTCTCATAATCATATGGTGGTTTTGTGACGTTAAACCCCACAAATCAAATCAATCAAACTATGGGCGCGAAGGCAAAAGCAAGCCACCGACAAGGATGTTCAAGAAAAATCATTCACAGCTTTTTATTAGCAATATCGGAATTTTTTTTTTTTCGCTTTGACGGTCACGGCGGTCTAATGATTATGATTCTTGGCTGCTGATCCGAAGGTCGTGGGATCGAATCTCGGCCACGGCGACCGCGTTTCCGATGGAGGCGAAAATCCTTGAGGCCCGTGTACTAAGATTAGGTGCCCGTTCAGAACCCCAGGTGGTCGAAATTTCCAGAAGCCCTCAACTGCGGCGTCTCTCATTATCATATCGTGGTTTTGAGACGTTAAACCAGGCCCCGGAAACTCGGCACTAGTTTCGGTTTCAAGGAACATGCTCGTAGCGGTTGCCAGGCATCCTAAGATTTCATTGAACGGAGTCAGGTTGATGTGAATGTTCGCATTTATTGGCTTTCACGAGTTTTTAAGAATAAAAAAAAATTGATACCCGTGGCAAGAACTTCGTTTTGCTTATATGATTTTTTATATCCCTTATTTTGGTAATTTTAATTCAGGCGAAGCGCGGGACGTGATTGACTTGAATTCGCAGCGCTTGGCTCCTCTCCTTTTCACTCGTCGCTCAGTCATATTAGAAGTAATGCCCCTGACACACGGGCACCCTGAAGTCCTTTAGACAAGGGGACATCTTTCGGAAAGGCGTTCGGGCTCAGTGACACACGACAAAGGAGTAACTCCTTCCCGGCAAAGATCCTTTTCGCAAAAGCAGATCCCGCATCTACTTTTCTGGCAGGAAGGGAGTACTCTCGCATACAGTGTGCACAATTTATCAATAGAAGAAAACGTGTCGCAACACTGCGGTGCCCTGTCAGTATTTTTTGGCGCTGAGAAAATGTTTTCATTTTCAGCAGCAGTGCGATTTGTTGAAAAGTGAAGGCCTATAGTCTGTCCATACTCTCAAACGCCTGCATTACGTCACTAGCGCGATCATGTTAGGGTTGGCAGCGGCAGCTGCTGTGTCGGCGACGTAGTATCATGTAACAATGGAGTCGGCTCAGTCGGTGAAGAAAAAACCGCGCGTCCAGTGGACTGAAAAGAAGACCTGGGCGCTTTTAAAGCTATGGGAGGACCATTTGGACGCCTTGCGAGGGCAAAAGCACAACGGTGGAGTGTACCAGGCGATTGCCGAGAGCCTCACCGACGCCGGTACTCCCCGTACACGGGCGCAAGTGTGTTAAGATCGGATCAACTGTTGCTTTATCTCTGTCCCTGCGCTGAGACATCGCAGGACCACGATGAAACGCGGCACGCCGTCACTGACCCAGCTGGACGCAGCCATGTAAAAAGCACGACAAAAAACTCAAACAGCAAAACACCTACTGTTCATAGTTGCCATACGAACTTAAGTTGCTGCTAAAAATGCAGAAAGCGATAGAAAATTACAGGTATGCGCAGTATAGTCCACCAGACAATAAAAAAACGGTTTTATGCTCCGGCGTCGCTGAATTTGATGTGCATGCGCAGATTCTTGTTAATATTTCCAATCTTGCTCCTTCCACAAACAGCGCCATTTTTTCTGCAGCGTTCTTCTGAGGCACCGCCTAAAGCAGCTGTCCGGTGCCGTGTGTCATCAGCGCCACTCCTTTTTGCAAATGGTCCCCTTAGGCGACAAAAGGGGTTTACTTCAAAGTACTTTACTTTTGCCCGTGTGTCACGGGTATAAGATCGCACTCACTTATCTCTCTCGGTTGGCGTGCATGTAAACTACGGGAAAGATAAAGGCAGCAAGTCGTGGCGGGCAGAGAATGGAAGCCGCAGTGAGCTACGCCGAACAAGTCAACCCTGCATTCGTCGAAGGTGACCTAATCGGGCAACACATGTTTTCCGCGCCTCGGCGGTGCGCTAAGATTTCTAGTTCCGCGAAGGTTTTTCAGCGTTTCCTAAAGGCGATGGGTGATCACAAAGATTTAAACCCATTATGTAAGCAGGTATGGATCTTGCATGAGTACATGAGAAAACCCAGTTCTCTGCATGCAAGCCTGACAACTGACAGAAGTGCAGTGTCGCTTGACTAATTGGTGAAGACGGTAGCCAAGCTCCTGTCGGAAAAATGCGTTTATTGAAACCCTTAAATTCGAGTTGGCTCGGCTACATAGTTTTAGCTTCTTTACTTTTGACGTGTATAGAGTTCAAATGATGCCATGTAATTATAGGCTGCTTCCTGCTCATTTGATAATTTGTGAGTCTTTACTTCTGACACTGTCACTCAATTACACGTGATGGCCCAAATGCTTCTAAATATTATTACAAGTAATGTCGGTGAGGCCAACGTTTTGACAAGTTAACTTTTCTTCGTCTCGGTAACTCCGTTGCCCTGACAAGGACAAGTCAACTTGCCGAAACACTATTTCCAGCGACGTTCTTTCTCGAAAACCTCCCCGTGCCTCTGAAATTCAGTCTCGTTTGGTACACAACTTCTGAAAGAACACTATGTGCGCCTTCATAACGAACGTGATCGAGTCAAATACAACATGCCCTACTCACAATTGTAGATAACTTTCACATTGGTTCGGATATTCTGGGTTTAATATTTGCTCATTATGTCCGTATGTCAGATGTAAGCTAAAGCTGATTTTATAGATTGACATTTTCACACTACGTGTATGTCTTTTTTTATATACAAAACGTGTAATAAAAAGGTTCATTTCATTTGTGCCAATTCAGTTTCGTCTTATACTGAGCCATCAGTCAGCTTAACTTTCGCCTCTTCAGAACACACGAACAAAATTTGAGCGGCCAGCGGACCCGAAAGAAGGCGCGAGCGCATTCCGCTTGCACATGCGAAGAGGGAAAAAAGGGCTTCCGCGGACACCATCCTCCTCTCAATTTTTCGTCCTTTTCCTCTATTTGGGACGTCACCAGGGGCGTCATGAAATAAATTTTGTGTTCGTGATTTATTTCTAGTAGAATGCCGGGCAACCGCCAGTGGTAAAAGTGGCGCTACCGCTGCGTATCAGCATGCGAGAACAAATACATGGGAGGTAAAGAGAGTTCCCGCCCCCAGGTTAAACCCCAACGATTATTATTATTCCTTTGTTTTTATCCGAACTGGCTAAAGCGAACGGTATCACAATGATCTTTATTTGGCTAATTAATGTCACTTGAAAAGTTTCATTAGTAAACCGATTCGAAATTGGCAGTACGTTTCGGGCAAGCGAAGACTCGCGTCAAAGTAGACGCACGTTCATGCTCCACGGGCAACGTAACGCGAAACACTCTTCCTTCCTGCGTGTACTTTTTTTCGCGCTGCGGTTATGAAATCCATCCTTCCTTTGCTTTTTCATTCAACAAGCTACCACGAAGAGGCGAGGAATTACTCACAGGATTTCCATGTTCCTCAGACCACGCAGAGCTGACTCGTCAATGCAGGAGATCTCGTTGTTGTCCACCTGGCTGAAAAGAAGAGACACAGAATAAGAACATCCACCGTCATATCAAATCACTGCTTAAGCAAAAAAAAAATGTTTGTGTCCAGGAGCAAAACACGGAAGTAGCTATGCGGTGCGAAACATGTCTATGTGGTCTCATGCACACATTGACCTTTCAGCAACACAGAAGAATCTTTGCATTTCCACGGTGGCAACTTTCAAGATTGAACAGTTCGTAACTTCTTTTAGCGCTTGCTAATCGGCATCAAAGACGAAGGCATTTTACAGTACTTGGGCAACTATAAAAAAGAAAAAAAACGTGGTTGATCTCACTTTTTAGGAATCGTATAACAGGAAAGTGAAACGTGTGCTTGCAGATGTAGTTGAGCTTTTATTGTGCATTGTTTCGCCACAAGGGCGATAAAATGAATGCTACAGCAACAAATTGCAATGTCGCGCGAAGACAAGCAGCTCTAAACTTGCAGCACACACCTCAAGCAGAAAGCAAGCACGAAATGAACGTATAGGGAGGGCAAGAGCGAAAAAAAAAAACTGTCACAGCTCGAAACTTAAAGCGCTTAAAGTACGCTGCTTAAAACAGAAAGACGCACAAAACGAATGCACAGGGCGAGCAAAGAGTAACATATAAATTACAAGAGTGGTCGCTCGGGCCAAATCCGGCGGAGCTATACGCAGCTTCACGCCAGCCGTAAGATAGCAACACATCACGCACTGCTTCAAGAAAACACGCGTATTATATAGTTATTCACTATAGTACCTTTTCTAGTACATTATACGTCTACATGTTTTTGCGACTGTCAAAGTGGCCTGAATCCGTCTTTATCGTCCGCGATTGTACGCTGCGATATTGTCGAGCAGGATCTGGCATGAATCGGATGCGAGAGAAGCACATATGGGGTCGACGCGACGGCAACATTGGGCGTGTTCCAATACTCACCGTGGACGGCTAAATAGACAGCTAAATGGACGGCGGCCATCTTAAGTCCCATTCCAATTCTCACGTAGCCGGCACAGTAGACAGCTTCGAGAAGACCGCATCATAGACAAATACGATGCAGGCTACTTTGCTGTCTAAACAAGATGGCGGCTCAGCGAATCGCTCAGATAGATAAAATCTCGCCAGAATGGCCGTCTGCACACAAGCTGACGCTTTCCCTGACACTCAATGTGAGTAAAGTTTATTTGTTTTTGATTTCAACACGAAACAAGCCAGAAATTACAACTTTTACGTTTGTTTCTTTTAGATTTTTCTTCTCGACGCAAGGTGGTGCATTGTCGCGTAAAAGCGGTCTAAATGTGTTCCATTTCTCGGACAGCATGGGTTTGATGCTGTCTTCTAAGCAGTCCTCGTAGACTGTCTACATTGGAAGACAGCCCAAGTAGCCGGCAAAATACACAGCTCAGAGAAGACCGCATCGTAGACAAATACGATGCAGGCTACTTTGCTGTCTAAACAAGATGGTGGCTCAACGAATCACTCGGATAGATCGATGTGAGTGACATTTATTTTTTTAAATTATAACATAAAATAAGCTAAAAAATGACACTTACGTTTGTTTATTTTGTTTTTTTTTTCTTCTCGACGCGAGGCAGCGTCTCGTCGCGCAAAAGCCGTCCAGACGTGTTTAGTTCCGTTTCTCGGACAACATTAGTGCGATACTGCCTTCTAATCTGTCAGCGTAGACCGTCTACGATACGGCCTAAGAATTGGAACACAGCCGTTGTCACGCTCAGTGCTCATGAGCATTTAAGGCAATGAAGAAGTACGGACCACAGCAGGATTACGCGATAAAAATGTGCGATAACGTTGATAACGTGCCCGGCAGCCCGGTGTGCGTCGTGGTCTTCGCTTGTTTCGTCTGCCTTTCAGCTTGGTTGCTATGTACGAACGCCATCAATATTTTGTAAAGTGCGTATTTAATTCGTCATTGAAGCCTAACATTTCTCTCACGTCACTAACATTTCTCTCATTGTGCTGTTCGGCGCAGAGAGCTTTGTTGTGCTCTATACTTGGCGTATTATTTTACGGGGATTAATTCACACGAAAAAAAAAAATCAAAGAAACAACTGTGTAGAATGCTGCGCAGCACGTTTGCGAGAGCAAATCGTTTCCTGGCTCAATAGAGTGAGTCTCCGCTCGCTTTGTTAGGTTTTTGTTTGTGCCGCTAAATGTATTCTAATTCAATGCATGAGTGAGATTTTGTGAAAAGCGCAGTTATGCTTAATGTCTTTGTCTGTGGCGTTCGCAAATTGCTTAAAGCTCTTCCGGACGCTATAAGAAAGAAGCGATGACTCTAGAAAAAAATGTTTGCTAGCTAAAGCTAGGACGTATTATGAGTAAACCCTCCTGCCTAGTTTACAGCTTGCATGGTACCTACAATTGCTTTGTTTTTGCTGCGGCAACTGCTTGCCACTGTTTTTTTTTTTTTTTGCGAAAGAGCGATGTAAAGTGTGCAGGAGAAAATTAGTGCGAAGATGGGAAAGAAAACGTAGCCAACATTCTTCTTTTCTTTGTTGTGTTCATGGCGTAGTCTAGTGCTGATTTTGAATTCTAATGGCAGATCCAAATCAAGTTTTTCTGCTCTGAGCGGAGCAATCGCATTCCAATGGCTGGTTGGGAGTGTGAATCGTGTGTTCCAATGGCAGATTGAGAGCAACCGCAGATCACGGATTGCTCCGTGGAGCAAGAATTCTTGCGGAGCTCCGCCGCAATCAGCGGATTTGACCGGAAGTTCAAGTGACGTATTCTGTGCGGCCGCCATTCGTCCAATCACCGATGGATGTCCGGAAAACGCTTTGCACTCCCTCGCGCCCTTTCTTGCTCCCTCGCAAGATTTCCGCTCACCAACAGCTCCCGTCAAGACGCGCGCTTTCCAATCGCAGATTTGGCGAGAACAATCCCGCTCGAATCTGCGCGCTCCATTCGCAATCCAGCCCAGCGCTCACGATCTGCCATTGGAATTCAACATGAGGCAACTACTGCCGCGCCGTGTTGTGCACTGTGTGTGTAGTTGTGTGCGTTTATTGCAGTTTTACTCTTCTGCGGGTATTCTAATATTGTTGCCAATATGTTTACTTCTTGTGTGTAATTTATAATTAATATATGACAACTGTATTTTCTCGTCTCGCAGTGCAATGAACCTCTCTTTGTGTCTGCGATATCAAAAATGAACAAAGTGCCCCGCCACGGTGGTCAAGTGGCTAAGGTACTCAGCTGCTGGCCCGCGGGTCGCGGGATCGAATCCCGGCTGCGGCGGCTGAATTTTCGACGGAGGCGGAAATGTAGGCCCGTTTGCTCAGATTTGGGTGCACGTTAAAGAACCCCAGACGGTCGAAATTTCCGGAGCGCTCAACTACAGCGTCCCTATTGCAAAAAACGGCGT
This sequence comes from Rhipicephalus microplus, assembly GCF_013339725.1. Classification (NCBI taxonomy): domain Eukaryota; kingdom Metazoa; phylum Arthropoda; class Arachnida; order Ixodida; family Ixodidae; genus Rhipicephalus; species Rhipicephalus microplus. Next base: position 13,364,090 of record NC_051172.1, on the reverse strand, counting down.
CCCCAGCGTGACGCCAGAACGTTTTTTGGCACTGGTACACGCTGTTATTTACTGGTACTTCACTGGGCGCACCGGGAAATAGATGCATCGCACTAGCAGGGGCACTGCATTAACCGCTGTGATGGTAGTGCACACTGGGAAGCGCTGGAATTTTCACTGGCAAGGGCTGGTGCATACTGGAGCACGCATTTTTTCTTCCAGTGCAGCGTGAACATAATTTAGCATGTGCTGTAGTATGTTTCGACGTCGTTGAATATAAAACGCTTGATTTGACGGCACGGATAGAAGCTACTCTAGCAGATCCCGAGCATACGTAACTTTTGCGGTGCACGTATACGTATCGCAGCATTTAATGCACCTTTTTCGCATCTGCCCCCGCATAAACCGGCCATATTCGCATCAGTCGTGTATTGCTGTAACGATTCCAAGTTGCAGTGTTCATAAGCCTGGAGCTGGACGCCACTCCTTACAGAAACAGGAAATTCCTTATGTCGCCAAGTTGGCGAAACGTAAATGAGCTCTCGCGATCGATTCGCAAGGTTTCCCAGCGGAGGCGAGAGAAACAGCTGTCGTTCGATTCCGCCATACACGTAAATGGATATCTGCCAGCCATGCTTATCTTTCTACTTACTTCAGGTAAGAGTTAAAAATTGTTCCGAAGCTCAAATGCAGAAACTTCAACCATCCCAACTAACCGCGTCGAAAACGGTCTTACTCAATGCCCCCCCCCCCCCCCGCGAGCACTATAGGTATATCTTGCTGGCCGCGTTGGTGTGTATGTTACCAGCGCCTCTTGCTTCGTGTACACACAATTTTAAAATGTGAGAATAACCGTAAAGTATAGTTTAGACCCCGATGAACCTAAATCAATTATTTTGTCTTAGTCGCACAAGGAGCGCTGACGATTGATGCATTACGCTTTCAGCTACGCAGGTTGTCAACGAAAGCTGCCGGCCGCACTTAGCCGGTACTTCTCTGACTGGAATGCAAGAACATGCAACTTCCAGTTGGTAATTTGGTACGCCTTCGTGAACTGACTCCCTGGCATACGTTTTCGGCGAATTGCATTAGTATCTCTTTGGGCGTTTTTTTTAGTTGTTGGTATTGATATAACTGCAAATCTGTACACTGGTATGCCGGATGTGTACTGCTACATCGTCGCTTGCGCGAAAAAAAAAACAACTCAATATTCACTCGTGTGCGTGGATATCTACCATACAAGACATGTAAATGATCTGTTCTTGTTGACCAGTAGCAAGTGTTAGAAACGACTATCAAAGGAAACTATCGGCAGCAATAGCTGACAATCTGTGGCTGCTCCTCCAGTCAATTTGAGATTTTTCATAGTTAAGATGTATATGTTTAAAAGAACTTTGCGCTCTTGCTAATATCTGCACGTCATTCAGTGCCCGGAAGCCGTTCGTCACTGTCGAATCAAGACGCAATTGTTATTTGAAAAAAAAAATATCTCGTGAATCTTGACTGTGCGACTTGCAAACATGAAGTCGAACGGCGTGTTCTTAGAATTACCACTCATTTCAGAACCCAGCAAACATGTTCTTGCGTGGCTTAGTACTCGGATTGGAATTTGAAGGTGACAAGTTCGAATCCTGACATAGTATTTCATTTTTAATGTGAATGCGCGCGATATTGCATTTTCTGTTTCTATATTTATTTATTTATTTATTTATTTATTTATTTATTTATTTATTTATTATTTATTTATTTATGGTAAATGGGCACCCCCGTTTCAACCCTGTGAAGCCACTATTCGCAGAGTACCCAGCGCTCGTACTGGGCCCATAATCAGACATAGCGCTGGACGCTGGTACCCAGTGGCGCTGTTTTTTGCAATAGGGTCATACTCATATGGTGGTTTCAGGACGTTAAACCCCGCATATAAATTAAACATGAACATAGTGGGCATGTGCTCATCAAGAATATCACTTGGAAATAAAAGATTTCGCTCTACCAATGATTCTCACGTTTTAATTAAAATGTGTGCATAGACACACATTGGCATCGTGTGCTTGCCGCTCTTGATGTATGCAAACGACTCGTTAAAAAAGGTATGGCCTCAGAGAAGAGCACGCACAGAGAAGTGGTCTCGGAGGCTGTATATTATTCCTAGTCACTACAAAATGGCCTTAGGGACATCCTTTTCCGTGGCCTTAGATCTCAGGCGCTGCGAAGGTTCCCAACGACCGTTCGGAGCACTGCGAACATAAATAAATCAGCCCCAGGGGCCTATGGGAGTGTTCTCTCTTAACTTTATGTGTTAGTCGATGGGGGGAGCGCGAACAGGTGTCGCAATTCTTCGTACTTCGTGTGTAATCAGCGCGCACCCTTCGTAAACGTGCCGCGGCAGCGAGCGAAGTGACTGTTGTCTTCTCTTTAACCACTGTAACTTGCGGTGAAAGCAAACTTGCGGTGAAAGCAAACTTGCGGTGAAAGCACAAGAGTGGCAAAGCACCCAAATCCCGAGATAAGCGCGCGAGTGAGCTTTATAGGGAACCGAAGCTCAAGTTTGCGGAGCGACGACAACGCCGCGCCTGGCTCTGGCGGCGACATCCGGAAAACTCGAGGGTAGGGCGCGGGAGAGTTCACAGGCGAGTCAGTGTGTTTCGCCGATACATTGTGGTTATAAGAGGGAAAAGAAGAGAAAAGTGAGCCCCGTAACTGTGCATCAGCGTGCGATACCTCAACAGTAGCTCACAAAGAATGGGGGTGAGGAGGAATTAAAAATATAGGAGTAAAGGTAGAGAGAGAAAGAGAGAGATGCGCTAGGACAGCGAGCGACGACATAAGAGAGATAGAAGAGATAGGAAAGATGGAAACACGGTCACAGTAGTCCGAGGACGGGGCACCACTTGCGAGAGCTCTTGCCGGCGGCAGGAGGTCGCGTAGACCAGCCCAGTCGGCCAGAGCTGCGCTGTCGTCGGAGATCCGCGAGGGCACAACCGGTGCGCTTGCGACTAGCTGGATGGATGGATGGATGGATATGGCTGTACCCTTTAGATCGGGCGGTGGCTAGCGCCACCAAGCCGTAATCCTTAATGAACCCAAAACTATATTTATTTTTTCCCTTAAAAAGTGAGTTTGAGGATGAGTACTTTGCAGTGAAGATTTGCGTGCCTTGATGCGCGCGCCCCCGTGCGTCCGACACGCGCGCAACGCGTTCTGTAGTCGATGCGTGGAACTTGGGCGCCGTGCCGTTAGCTTGGCGGGCTTAAACAAGACTCTCCCTGTGCAAAGTAGCCTTTCCACGATGGTAGTAGCGGCCCCACGGAAACTTCGGCGAGGTCCGAATTATCGTTATGTTGTGGACTGCCACAACAATGCAGACAACACCAAGAGACGATCTCCACGCGTAAAGCTGTGTCAGTTTTCAAGCAAGTCAAAGCCGGCGAACACAGCCGCGTTCGCAGAAGATAGAGCAAGCATGACACGAGAGTTGGAAAAAAAAATGAGGCGAGCACTTGAGCTCGACTCGCTTGCGTAAAGCTCAGCTTGCTGCTTCGTGGCGAAGTCAGCGGGTCACGCTCCCGCGGCACGAAAGTCTTGACTCTAAAGCTTCTCGAACATTTCAATGCCATAACCGCATAACTTTAGTAATTATTTATTTTTTAGCACGCCGCAAACGTTTGCACATGACAGTACATGGCTGCTACTGCTAGATACCATATCAAAACAATAATTACATTGTTTTCATAAACGTGAACGCAGCACATCGATAAAGTATGCGGCTTTAATGTCGGCAGAATGAGACTTACCTCGAGGCATACGTCGTACACTGTATTGTCACATACCTAAGAAATGCACTTCGCAGTTACTCGGGCGTCCTCGTCTTCCGTCATCTGCTCCACATCATAAACTTGACTAACGAGCTTTACTCCATTTGTTAGATCAGCTTCTCGGAAGTGCTTGTCCAGCTCAGAGATCTTTATGAAGCCGCACTGCAGGCGGTACATTGTGATGTGACTCAAACGCAGCGCGCGCTCTCTGCAGGAGCACGTATAAGTGAGCGGCAGCGCATTGGCGCGAAAGGAAAACGCGCGATATGCATCCCCAATTTCTACTTTTCTACCAAAGATGGCGCTCCTTGTCCATAGTCGCAGCGCCACCATGCGTTGCTTTGGCTTCCTATACGCACCACGATGCGCACTTTGACCACGCCATGTGAAGGCATGCGCGCACAGCACAACGACCTTGAGAACACGCGCACACAACGCACGCCTGTCGTGCCATCTCGCTACTGATGACGAAAACGCGCTGAAGTTCCCGAGCTCTGAGGACCACCCGCGGTACATGGTGTATATAAATAGCTCTCCGTTTGCATGTCGCAGATGGGTCGCTCTGTGACTTAGTGGTTAGCGTCGCGCGCTGAGAAGCGGTTCGACGCCCTGCTGCGAAAGTTATCATTCTCGCTTTCTTTGTTATCTGTTAGTGAATATTTTACAACGTCATATCCGTGACGGAAATGCATCACGGAGCCATGGTGGACCCCGGCGTAAAAGACTTTCGTGTTACCAAAAAAAAAAACAAGGCTTGACTTACGGACAATATACTTGGGAAGAGAAGCGACACAACTTAGCGGCTGGCACGATTTCGGTTACGAAAGATTTCGACAAGTGGGCCGGCCTTTCTCAGCCCAGTAATAGAAAAATAAAATAAGGATAATTGGCGGTTCTCTATAATATACATATACTGAGGAGACGCCGCTGACTGCCGAAGTCAGGGTAGGCCACCACTGTCACGCCCGGCAGAATCGAGCTAGACCTTAGTACTTAATTGCCCCCAGACGAGCAACGCCCGCCTAGCCGTCTTCTCTGCTTCATATCAGCAAAACCTCCCTCTTTGCAGTCGCCTCGATAGTATAAATACATATATAGAAACAGGGTGTTTTCGTTAACAAATGAAGAAATAGAAAAAAAAGCGCTGTTTAACCGCAACTCAAGGGAACCAACGACATGTCGTTAGCCGCCATACGGCGCTCGTTAGGGTGTTTTCTATATCATGCTTGCTTATTTATTTATTTATTTTGTTTATTTATTTGTTTGTTTGTTTATATATTTATTTATTTATTCATTCAGTACCACCAGATTCTATGTGAAGTCGTAGGCGGCAAGGTGCTAAAAAGAAACATACATTTGACAATTTATGTTTTCCAATGCACAATAAAAGCCCCCAAGAAAAACAACAGATGCGCGAAGCGGTGTAAACAATGCAAATATAGTACACAAGCACGACAAAAAAATAGGAATCATGCTTTTCAAAAATAGTTAGTTAAATTAACCAAAAGCAAGTGCTGGTTAAGTCTTAAGGAACATTCAATAAGGACATGTTGAATTGCAACGTGTACACTGCGAGGCGATATTTTGCCGGCTTTCGAAGAAAGCCCGAGCAATATGAAAAAACAAAAACCGCACTCATGTCCAATCGCGCTGCATTGCCATCAACCGAGTTTGCTCTTTATATGCACAAGCACAGCAGGGCCTCCGAGAGCATGACCTCCAAGATGGCGGGCGCGCGGCGTGTTTAAAACCGCTGCGCGCCCGCCATCTCGGAGGCCATGAGCACAGTGGCATTATACGGCGACATCTCAAAGATCGTCAATTGGCGAACCGATGCTGGTCGAACCGATGCTGTTACGGCTAACACCACATCGATCGAGCAAGCTCGATCCCATATTTATTCATATAGCACCACCTCTTTAAAACAGCCGCACTGCATTGCACTGTTCGCACGCATGGACCTCCAAAGTGGGTACCTTCTGCACACCATTTGCTTCTTCAATGAATTTTTAAAATAAACCCGTATTGAGAAAGCCTCCTTACATTATGTTTTCCTTGAGGTTCTCTACTTTCTACTGGCGTTATAAGGGCCCAAAAACGGTAATAGAGTAAAAGAGAAGTACAAAATCGGTTGGCGATCACTGAGATACTTTGTTTATAGGCTGCGGCGGCTGCATTTCCGATGGAGGCGGAAATGTTGTAGGCCCGTGTGCTCAGATTTGGGTGCACGTTAAAGAACCCCAGGTGGTCTGAATTTCCAGCCCTCCACTACGGCGTCTCTCATAATCATATGGTGGTTTTGGGGCGTTAAACCCCACAAATCAATCATCAATCAATACTTTGTTTATAAAACGCACTAAGGGCACAAAACCGATTCGGAAAAAAAAAGCTAGGTAATGACGAGGTTGGTTTATGAATACGGGCCTAAAACTAATAAAATTTTAACCATGTTTACCGCCCCGCCACGGTAGTCTAGTGGCTAAGGTACTCGGCTGCTGACCCGCAGGTCGCGGGATCAAATCCCGGCTGTGGCGGCTGCATTTCCGATGGAGGCGGAAATGTTGTAGGCCCGTGTACTCAGATTTGGGTGGCCCCGCCGCGGTGGTCTAGTGGCTATGGTACTCGGCTGCTGACCCGCAGGTCGCGGTTTCAAATCCCGGCTGCGGCGGCTGCATTTCCGCTGGAGGCGGAAATGTTGTAGGCCCGTGTGCTCAGATTTGGGTGCACGTTAAAGAACCCCAGGTGGTCGAAATTTCCGGAGCCCTCCACTACGGCGTCTCTCATAATCATATGGTGGTTTTGGGACGTTAAACCCCACAAATCAATCAGATTTGGGTGCACGTTAAAGAACCCCAGGTGGTCAAAATTTCCGGAGCCCTCCACTACGGCGTCTCTCATAATCATATGGTGGTTTTGGGGCGTTAAACCCCACAAATCAATCAACCATGTTTACCGTTCAAGAGCAAGAGCCGAAGAGAAAAAGAAAGCTATAGCCTCCATATAGAATGGCGCATCTTGGTGGATGCCGAAAGCAAAAATGAAATTGACGTTGCGCGCTTGCATCACACTTGACGCGCAAGACGCGACGGGCGTCGATGCTCGACCGTTAGCGAAAGCCGAGGGTCGTACAGTCGTTATCAGCGTCGCCGGGAAGGCACCGAGCGAGAAAGCATTGGCGAAAACAGGTTCGCCCCAGAGCCACATTCGAATCGTGTGCAGCGCAAACACATGCATCGATATCTACAAGGAACAGCTACCGAACCACTTCTTGGAAAGCACCGAAACAAAACTTGAGAACCAGAAGGCCAAATTTGGTTCAAGGATACATTCTTTTTGAGATGCGCACGTACTAAAAAATATGGAGCGGCCCTCAAGGCACGAAAGGACGAAGGAGACGGGGCGAACATCACCGTAGTTGGTAGATCAGGTAATTACCACGGCTTTCATCTTAAGTCCTTCGGCTGTGTGTTATTTTTCGCCACAAAATAATTCACTGAGGCTGTCACACTCCTCGTCATAACGTTGTAAAACTTGGTCATGTTTGCAATTTAGATGCGCATAATTTTGCAAAACAAAAGATTGTTTTTCATGAGTGTCACTCGGCCAAGGCGTCATTGGCTCCCACCGGCACAAATTATAAAAAGCACAGGACGTTGACCCTTGTTTAAAGAACTGTGAGAAAGTACAAGTGCCTGCCTCTGAAGAGCTGACGCCGTATATACCTCCCCGACCCAAATTCCATGCTTCACTTGAACACTTCACCATTGCGAAATTGAAAATTACGCTGGGCTTCTGCACATTATCGCTGATATGCAGTGACTTGCTCTGCCTAGAGACGGCGCTCACATCGACTGTCTCAAGCCAAGGTGAGGCGCTGAGTGAGCATACGTTCCAGAGTAGAATACGGGTATTCAACGAGATTAAGGAAACAAAACACACCGATTAAATCAAAGCTTAGAAGCAAAAGATGCTTTGACTGAAGTCTTGTTCTTTTAGCATTTTATTTTATTTGGCCAGTGCACTTCATTTCCTTCGTCAGATTTCATCCTGACCAGACAGTTTTCATGCATGAATGCTTCATTTAAACGGCTATCATCGTAACACTTGAATACTCTTTAAACTCATCCATCCACCCAACTCTGTTTCCCCCTCACGCCCTTGCCTTTTCTGTAAATCCAGTCAGCTACCCTAATGACAAGCGGTTATCTGGCCTGCGTGCCCGGTCCATGTCCATTTCTTCTGGATTTCAACTGTGACATCCTTGATTATCATTTGTTCCCTGACCCACCCTGCTCTCTTGTCTCTTAAGGTTACATGTATCATTTTCTTTTCCATCACTCACTGCAACGTCCACAATCTAGGCTGAACCCTCATTGTAAACCTCCAGGTTTCTGCTTTGTAGGTAAGTATACTGGCAAGATGTAGCTGTTATATGCCTTCCTCTTGAAGGTTAGTGGCAGATTACGATTCATGATTTGATAATGCTTGCCGAATGTGATCCGCCCCATCCTTATTCTTCTAGCTACTTAGCTCCCATGTGTCGGCTTCACAGTTACTACCTGTCCTAAGTATACATATTCCTTCACAGCTTTTAGCGTCTCGCCACTTATCACGCAGCACTGTTTCCTGCAGAGACTGAAACACATTACTTTGATTTTATGCACATTAATTTTCAGACCCACTCTCTTCTGGTTTCCGTGTCCAGTTCAGTAATCATGAGCTGTTAGAGGGTCTTAATGAGAGAGTGCTATGTGAGATGTAATAGGGCTCAGCGAAGTTAGCTAGAGGATACATGAGGCTTATACTGTGCTAAAAAACGGACACGTCCTATGCTACCGTGGATTAGTTTACGAAAGAGAACTAGGCGTGGGGCTTTTATACGCAAAAATATCGCTGAAAACAGTGAAGAATACTATAGCATCAGTGAGACAGTGGCAAGTATTGTAATTAGGTTCAACAAAACGTACAATATGAAGGTGATACAGGCCTACACACCTACATCCAATCATGATGGTCGTTTGGTTGAACGCTTCAACAACACATAGAGTCAGCAATTCATAAAGTAAAAACATGCTGCACTCTATTGATGGGCAACTTTAATGCCAAAGTATATAGGTAAGAAGCAGGCAGGAGATCATGCAGTGGGGGAATATGACATCGATTCTAGACATGCCCAAGCGTAGAAGTGGACTTCAGATGTTTCGGAGCAGCTCAGGGAGCATAAATAATGCTGTTTTCGAGCAACTTTGGCGCAGTAAAAGCGGAGCAGGTTCAGAGCACCAAAAAGTGTGTTTTGGAGCAACACAAGTTAAATTTGCAGCAGCTTTCTAGGGTAAAACATTATTGTCAATCATAATTATTTCTGTCAAAAAAGTGTTGTTTTCTAAACATTCCGTATTATTGAATCTCGCCGCACTCATCAGTACTAATGAGCTCACGAGACTTACAACCCACAAGTGTGTGTGTGCGTGTGTGTGTGTTTGCGTATGTGAGAGATACAAAACATGCCCATTTCATGATAAGCCTGAAACGAAAAGAAATATACTCTGGGTAGTAAACACATGAAATTATTTCTTTATGCGAACGTATCTACTACAAGGAGTCTCGCTAGCCTCCGCAGCGTTGCACCTGTTGTGTGAAACGAAGTATTGATAATCGCGACGCACTTCGCTTGGCGGAGGTTCGTTATCCCGACCCTAAATAAACACACCACTCTGCTCATCCATGCTCGGTCTGAAGCGAAATAGGGACAAGCAATTCGCACAGGAAATCCGCACGCCCGATACAACAAGCGACGTATAGGCAGCATAGGCGTCACGCTGCATGCAACTAACGTGAAGGTGTTTCGAGTCCACGCGACCACACCATGTTTCAATAAAACTGTCAGTTTTCGCTCACTATCATATCGCGGTACAGAAGTGCACATATGTATCGCGGAAAGCGGACAGTGTCCATTCTGTCGCTATTTCAGTTGCTGCGTATCTCGGACTCTGAAATAATTCGAAATGCTCCATGGCGTTGCAAAAGTTCCAGCCCCGTTTGATCCCTTCCGCACTCAGGCAAAAATAAAGAAAATATCACAGCATATCCACGCAATGAATGATCATGAGTGGGGCGAAGCTTCGGAGCGTTTTGTCAATAAACCATGAATCGTCCATCCGCTAGCCACGTCCGTCCATCCGTCCATCTGTGTGATCATTTATCCGTTCATCCATCTATCCATCTAGAGAACACTGGATGTACCACCATCTCCCATTTTTTTCATCACATATTCATCCTACACAAGTACCGCCATCTAGCAGACATTCCAAGAACTAAACGAGAGGTGGCTACTTACTTCATACATCGAGGACGCTCGACCCAGGGCTTAAAAAGCTTCGCCCCTAAAATACTTTTTGGTAGAAGTATTCTGGCGGACATCTGCTATGGTACTGTATTCGATCAATTATGGCCATGGAGCAAGTCAGAAGATGCACATTTGCACTTGTAAAAGCGCACTGACGTTTAGTGCATGATCATGCCGCGTTCCCGGCTGGTGAAAATTGACCAGGTTTCACTATATTACTAGATAATTAACAGTTACTCATACTGGTGCAACCACTTTTGCTGAGAAACCACGGCGATAACAGCAATGAGAGCTTCACGACCTCGCAGCTCTTGAAGGAACACGAGACGAAGACATACCACTTTCGCGGACCGACGCAGCCAGTAATCTTCGACGACTTGCGCGTGAAGTCACGTTTTCACTACGGTTTCCACCAAGCAACGAGACGAATCGTCAACACCACCTGTCCTCTTTGATGGCTCTCCGCATGCCCACTGGGCTCGACAGAAGAGAAGCCACCCTTCTTTATCGCTTATGGCTAGGAGTGGCATTTACAAAATCTTATTATTTTGTCATAGGAATGACGGACAACGCTTTCTGCGATGCCTGTCATTGCGAAGAGACGCTGCACCACATCCTGTGCGACTGTCCGTTGTATGACATCCAGAGACAGTCACTGGCATCCACTCTTGCGCGCATTGACAACAGTCAAATGTCTGTGGACAGTATTCTGTCAAGTGCCCGAGAGAATACGTTGCAACAGAAGGTGACAAAACCTCTGTTGAAATTCCTACGCGACACGGACTTGAACAAGCCGCTGTAACAGCAATGTCACACACCGCGAAAGACAAGACTGGACGATGACTGAGTGTGCGCGCGTGTGCTGCCGAATGTGCTGTGTTTATGTCTCTTCCCTCTCTGCTCTCTACTTTCATCTCCCCCTCCCCCTCCCATGCGCAGGGTAGCAAACCGGCTGCCTATAGGCTGGTTAAGCTCCCTGCCGTTCTTTCTCTCCTATTTTCCTTCCTTTCTTCCACGAATGAACCGAATTACAACGTGATCGAACTCCACTGCATATAGATGCGTTAGCGTCCTTGGTACCCTTGGTGTAGCCAATGCTCAGAGTTGCTCGGTCGACGATAAAATACGGTTAAACTTGGAGCTTTACACTTGCGATCGGCAATTATCACGGAAATAGCCGTTTATGCACAGCCTGGCGCAGCAGGTCAGATTGGCACAAAATGGCGCAATTGGCGCAGCACTTACACCCCCTGCATGCCAAAGAGGAGTTTATTAATCGAGTTTGCTAAATGTACTACTTTACGGATCTTGAATACCTTCTACATAAAACACGTTAACTGTAAGTGAACGTGGCGGAGTACTAATGGCGAAACTAAAAATGAAATCGATTTCATTTTTCGTACACACTCGGGCATTGTACAGGATGTGGAAGTAGTTGGCGATATCTGATGCAGAGACCAGAGAATGGTAAGGTCTCCAATTCACCTATATTTGAGGAAGTAAGGGCAGGAACTGATACAGAAGAAATTAATTAGCTACCACTGAGAGGGAAAGTACAGGAATACAGAGTTTCGCTTCAGAACGGATTTGCGGCTCTGAGAAAGCGGACGTTAGCGTTGACGCAATCAACTATAATCTCACTAGTATCATCAAAGAGTGTGCAATTGAAGTCGTGGGTACGATCATTAGACAAGACACTGGCAAGCTATCCCAGAAGAGGAAAAAAAAAACTCTTCGAGAGGTGTCAAACCATGAAAGCCTCAAATGCGACAGACAAAAGAGAGCTGGTGGAGCTTTCGAATTCAATCAACGGGAATAAGGTGACCACGGAATATACGACAAGTAAACAACAAAGAACACAATAGCTTTCTACTGGACAGCACGATACACTTGACATCTTTGAGGAGGCCAGTAAGGACAGCAAGGGCAAACATCGGCAGGGAGTTCATCCCTCTCCTTCCTGGTCTTTCGAAAGCGTTCCTACACCAAGTCTTGCCGTGGCCAGCACTCACCACAAAGTTCTGTGGTAATTCCTGTATTAGCAGATATAAGAGGGTATAACACGGAGATGATTGGGCATGCTGTAAAGAGCGGAAGAAGTCTAAACGCTGTGAGGGCAAACATATGCATACGCAAAAATCGAATGCATGCATTAAGGAACAAGGAAGGAAGTGTCCAATATGAATAGGGCAGTCTAGGTGGCGGAGGAGTTTTACAGAGAGCTGCACAGATGCAGAAACAACCACTATGATATCGTAAAAAGCAACAGTAGCTCATAGGCATTTGATATTCTATATACCTGTAATGACAGGTGAAGTAATGAAAGCTCTAGAAGGAATGCAGCCGCAGATGAGGATGAAGCAACAACGGACCTGCTGAAAGATTGCGGAGAGATTGTGTTAGAAAAACCGGCCACCTTATATACGAAATGTCTCTTGACTTGAACGGTACCAGAATCTTAGAAGAATTCCAACATCACATTAATCCGTAAGAAAGGAGACGTCAAGTACTTGAAAAATTACAGGCCGATCAGCTTACTGTCCGTTCTCTACAAGCTATTTACAAAAATAATAGCTAATAGAATTAGGGTGACATTAGGGTTCAATCAAGCAAAGGACCAAGAAGGATTTCATACAGAATACTCCATATTCATACCATCAATCAGGTAATAGAGAAATGCGCTGCATACAACGAACCTCTATACATAGCCTTCAGAGATTACGAGAAGACGTTTCACTCAGTCGAAACACAAGCAGTGATGCCGGTATTACAAAACCAGGGTATCTACGTACCCTACATAAACATACTAGAAGAAGTCTACAGCGGATGCACACCCACCATAATCCTCCATAACGAAAGCGACAGGATCCCAATAAAGAAGGGTGTAAGGCAGAGAGACACGATTTCTAATATTTACTTTGTGTTTACAGGATGTTTGCAGGGCCCTGCATTGGGAAGAGTTAGCAGTTAATGGAGAGTATCTTAGTAACCTGCGATTCCCTGATGACCTTGTTTTGATTAGTACCTCCGGAGACGAATTACAGCTCATGATTCCTGAACTGGACACGAAAGTAGAAGAGTAGGTCTGAAAATTTATATGCACAAAGTTAATATGCAACAGTCTCGACAAAAAACAGCACTTTGAGATAAATGGAGAAACGCTGTAAGTTATAAAAATATGTCTACGTAGAGTAGGTAGTTCAAGCGGAGCCGCACCATGAGAGTGAAGTAGAGAAGATGGGATGAAACACACCCGGGAAGCATTCTGAAACCATGCATGATATTGTACCCCTAACCCTCCAAAAAAAAGTACTTAACAGCTGCATCTTGCTGGTGCTTGCCTACGGAGCAGAATCCTGGAGGCTTACATAGAGGGTTCAGCTTAAACTGAGGACGACGCAGCGAGCGATGGACAGGAAAATTATAGGTGTAACCTTACGAGACAAGATGAGAGCAGAGTGGGTCAGGGAGCAAACCGGGGTTACGGTTGGAGAGAGAGAGAAACAACATTTATTAAGAGTCCGGCGATGATAAATCGGGGCGGGCTTGAACCCCGGCCTATATAGGCATCGGCCGCGAGCATGGGCTTGGGCGGCTTCCTCGGCTCGCTGGGCGGCCCATAGTTGTGGTTCTAATGCGTAGCTGAGCAGAGCCGCCTCCCATGCAGCGCGCCCTGCGATTCGAGACTGCCTCCTCGTTTGTACTGCTGACTGCGTAATTGAGACTCGAGTACTCCCATAACATATGCCCCAGGGTTGCCCAGGGATCACATGCTTTGCATTTATCTGTCGAATACAGGTAAGGGTAACAGAGGCGAAAGATCACTGGATTCGGAAAAGTGTCTGTTTGGAGTTGTCTCCATGCAGCTGACTGCTTATTAGTTAATTTGCTATGTGGTGGTGGGTATTTACGCCTACCGAGCTTGTAGTGCTGCATAATCTGACTGTAGCTATAGTCATACGTTCCTCCCACTCCCACACTTTTCCGCGTGTGGCCTCGGTAGAGGTGGCATCGGCATGCGCAGCTGCTCGGTTCGTGAGCTCTCGAGCCGCCGCATCTGCAGCCTCGTTGCCGGCCAGAGGGCAGTGGGTGTGGGCAGGTGTCCATATCACAAATGTATCATTTTTGCTTCGTATTCTTTCCGTGTTGATCGTCAATATTCGTAGCGCCTCCCGGGACACCCATGCCGTTAGAATAGTTTCGTATCGCCACCTGCGAGTCGCTGATCACTATTTCGGCCTCAGTGATGGCCACCGCAAGGGCGATGGCCACCTCCTTGGCCGTCTCTGCGTGCTGGGTTTTAACCGTAACGCTCGTCCTTCATTTGCCTTCATTGTCGACCACCGCAGCCACGAAGCCGCGCTTGCGCGCGTAACGAGCCGTGTCAACGAAGACCGCTTCTTTGCACTTGCCGAATTTCCTCCGCAAATCCTGCGCCCGTCTGTTTCTCCTACCAGCGTGATACTCGGGGTGCATATTTCTCGGTAACAAAGAGACCACTATTCTGTCCCTCACCTTCGCAGGCACGTCTGCCTTTTCTCTGTGTTGCGTAGTGATAACCTATGCCTAGTTGTTCGAGGATGTACCTGCCCATTTTCGTTTTTGAAAGTCGTTCGAATTGGGCTATGTTGTGCGCTTCTACCAATTCGTCCAGCGTATTGTGCAATCCTAGATCCAACGATTTTGCCGTGCTCGTGTTTTTTGGTAATCCTAAGGCTTGCTTAAAACTCTCCTGATTAAGGGTTCTAACTTTTCTTTCTCGGCAACCTGCCACCTCAAGTAAGGAGCAACGTACGTAATTTTACTAAGGATGAATGCGTGCACGAGACGAATCGTGTTGCCTTCTTTCATGCCACTGTGCCTGTTCGTAATGCGTTTTAATCAAAGAGAATAAATTGGCAAGAGCCGGGCACATAGCGGATAGACAGGATAACCACTGGCCATCAAGAGTAACTAACTGGATTCCAAGAGAAGGCAAACGCAAGAGAACGAGACAGAAATAGGTGGGCCGATGAGATTAAAAAGTTTACAGGTACAACGTGGCGGCGGAAAGCAAAAGACCGGTTCTATTGGCAGAACATGGGAGATGCCTTTGCCATGAAGTGGCCGTAGGTAGAATAAGAATATTGATGATGGTGATCTTGGTAACCTGCGATTCGCTGATGACTAGAGGCCGGATTTATTGGCACTTAAAAACCGTGTTTTAGGCGCGAAAAGTTGGCGGGCGAAACGCTTTTAGGCCCCAAAAATCGTACATACAGGCACAAGAAAGCTTGATAAAGCGCGAAATTTCCAAGCAATACATGTGGGATCTGTGCCTACGACACGAAAGCAAACAGAAATGTTATAGTTAACGATGGTACAAAGACGCCCATGCTTTAGCATAGCCACGAAATTTTTTCCCACATGGTTTGCAGAATACGGTATCTTCTTTTTCAGTCGAGCATGGTGAAATAAGTGTGCACCATCGACACACTCCTGCGTTTTTTTCCTTTTCAGCATGGCCGAGAAGGGCAACATAAGAGCAAATAGCCAGAGTGCTAATTGAGCATCCGGGTCTTTTTGCTTCATAGTAACTTGGGCTAACCACACATGGCCAATTTCTCTTCTCTCTGTGAACCTCTTAAAGAGCCCTTTACCAGGTTTGAGAATTCATATCGGGCAAGAGGAATGTATGCAGTGGGCGCTCACAATCTCATCTGCCAAGATTTACATTTCTACGCTCCGTGGAAAGAGCTGAAACGTCAGACACCGGCGCTTGACCTTCATGTCACGGGTATGCACCCCGACATGGCAGAGGTGACGTATACAACAAGGAATGGTCCTGTGTACGTCAAAGTATACTACGTGCTACTGCGAGAATTATTCTTGGCGACGTGCGTAATTAGCGCAGCCAGCTGCCTGTATATCAGTATGAAGGCCGGCAGAAATACTAAAACGTACAAACGAAACTTACGCGAGTTACAATTTTAAAGACGATAGTCTTTCTTGGGGACCTTCGGCGCAAAAATTTTGGTGTCTGTCTGTACATTTGTCTGTTTGTCCACTCTTCACAGCACCAGGTATTTGAAACGGCCGACCCCATCCACAGCGCCCACCAATGTTGCTTAAGATTTAGGATTCATACTTGTGCCATCGTCAATTAACAAATTGGCCCCGTATCTGCATTTCATCGGCAAATGTCGTCGAAAGACGATTCTTGCGTGTGGAGAGAGTGAACAAAACCTTTATTTGATGTTCGTCAAGAAAATCGGTGAATGGTATTCTGGAGGCTATGCGTTAAAGATCCTCCAGCATGCAGCGGAGGCGAACGAGCGCATCAAGTCACGTCACACGTGAGACATGACCGCCATCTGGTAGTTTTTTTGTTTTTTTTAAACGAAGCGCGTGGCTCCGAGACGGGTGTGTGCGCCCGCCTCAGAGATAAGGCGTAGAACGCAAAGCGACGGGTATGTGCCACCACCATCTCGTTTTAGCAAAGCGTTGTAAACACTCGCTTTTCCGTGCAAGCGTTGGATGGTCAGCGCAGCGTGATAAGCGCTACGTTCCTTAAAATTGCATAAGTATGTCTTTTCTAGTAAAAGGCGCACATGGGTTAGCTATACCTTGTGTGTTTGTGCGTGTGTTTTATGTGAGCATTTAGGAAAGAAGTATAAACATAATGGCTCGTTTTATTTGTTAGAAACAATATTATTAAGAACTACCACACAATGATGCCAAGAGCAGTGGGGATGTTATTATAGGTAATTATCATGTAAATGTGAAACGATCCCTGCCAGCGCTAAGTTTTCTTTATCTACATTAGAATAACTAGCATTCCCCATGCTTTCTTTGTCATCATTGTTATCAATGTTTGTGCGTCTAACACAAGAAAACGGGCCCTGGAGTCGGACACTTGCTGCAGTGAACAATGGCGGCGGAGTACAGTGCAGCCACAACTGGCTTCCGGAAGACACTAGCACGTAGGGACAACCAGCGACGGTGCAATGCTCCGGCAGTGTAGGTACCATGGGAACAGACGCTTCAACAAAAGTGCAGAATAGAAAAATAGCGTGCCCGCTCCAAGGGCTTCCCTTCTCGAGCTAAAATATAAGGGCATGTGCGTGTACGGAAAGAATCTACGCAAGCACTGCACGGCGACTTGAGCACGCAAAGGGGCCTGATTGGGGGGCGAGGATTCCCGCGTGGGCAAGAAACGGCGTTACGCGATGGCCGCCTTCCATCTTCTCGCATTCACCGTGCACGCCGGGATCGGCCGACAAAAGGACGTGGCTGCCGCCACCTGCAGCGATGTTTATAGTACAAGGCAGTTTGCTGCGTCGGGCAGGCCATCTTTCAAGAACGATCGCGCCCCCACCGTCAGCAAGAAAATTTTCCGGTGCCTGCAGTCCGCAGTGCCGTAAAGAAATCTTTCTTTCATTCCTCGCTGCGGGTTCGATGCGAAAATGTGGCTGCTTGACGGGCTTCTCGCGAGGCAAATGGTGCAGCTACATTGAAACTTGTCGAAGGCTTGCGGAGCATCAATGGAGGCCTGACACGCGTGTTATACCAACTTCGGCAAGAGTACAAGAGAGCCCTTACAACGCGGGCTAAACACACCCACGATACTCCTTGGTAAAGTTTTTCCAAGAGCAGCACGCAGCAACGAGTGCTTGAACAGTCGTTTGTGACCGGTTTTTAAGTCAGCCAAAGCTTCTGAAACGTGCGAGCGCCTGGATAGGGCACACAAAATGGGACAAAGCTGTTTTCGTGTTGTCGTAACACTGCAGAACAGAGCAGCGAAAGCATTAAAGTGTGAACTCTTTACGGGTCGGAATTGCGCGGAGGAGAGCGAAACAAGCTTCAACTATAACGAAGCTATATCATTTGCCAAAATCTGATCCTCTAGTCAAGCGTACATTGCACCGCAATCGTTAGTTCAGGAAATTATAAGCTACCCTCACACAAAAAATATTTGTTTATAGAATCGGTGAAACATCGTATAACACGTGCAAGCGATTGACAGACGTTCCGTGGATAAACAAATGATCTACAGTGCGTATTCATGCGCGGTTAGCTAGCGAACCATGATAAGCTAAGCTAAAAACTCAATCTAGTAACCACTACTATGAATTTCACACACGGTGAGACAGTGTTCAAACTATAGTGGTGTCAGAAAAAAAAATCTCATAACGTCGATCTGAAACGATGGCATAATAAGCCATTCTATAACGTAGTACAAGTGTATTCATTAGCCTCGACAAGCTTGACCAGTGAGTCAGCCACAGCACGGCTAATATGCATGTGCCATTTCTTACATACAAATATTGCCGTCGACAAAATATTAGCCTCCACATTTCATAAAGTATACGTTCACTTCTTTCAACTGCTGCGCATCAGCTATCACAAGCTATCGCAAGTGAAATAAATATTTTTTTGTAATTCAAGGACACCACACACCAAATTCGGAAACTCGAGATGCTTGTTTTCTTTTAGAGCCCTGCATGCTGGGGCACTTCTGACCGATCATTTAGAACTGCTAGAACTCTGACCGATCATTAGGAACGAGCATTGTCCATAATATTGTAAAGAAGAGGAAGTACTCCGGCGCAGAGGCAACAGCATCGGGCCTCTGCTGCACGCTCACTGCTGCTGCCTCTGCGCCAGAGTACTTCCTCTTCTTTAGAATGTTTTTTAATTTAGTTTAAAAGCCCCGCCGCGGTGATCTAGTGGCTAAGGTACTCGGCTGCTGACCTTCAGGTCGCGGGTTCGAAGCCCGGCTGCGGCGGCTGCATTTCCGATGGAGGCGGAAATGTTGTAGGCCCGTGTGCTCAGATTTGGGTGCACGTTGAAGAACCCCAGGTGGTCGAAATTTCCGGAGCCGTCCACTACGGCGTCTCTCATAATCATATGGTAGCTTTGGAACGTTCAATCCCACATATCAATCAATAATTTAGTTTAAAAACTCGGTTTGTGGGGTATTTTATATTCGTTTTACCGTAAGGTTGATTGGTCACTCGAGTATTCAGGTCCAACCGACATTTTCTGTAGTTTAACGCAGGCATAGGTCTTTGCGTGACGTTCAGAGGTCAAGCAAGTTTTGTCGACGTCCAAGAACATTTTGTGGGGCGCGCACAATACCCAGACTGGCACCCGGAGCTCGCGGCCGTTTCGCTAGCTTCACATATACCAAATTTTGTGTTACGTGACGTCAATGGATGACGAAAGTATATGACCGATGCAAACATGATAATCATGACATGCGTATCATGTAAGAACATGACTACATGCCACGTTTATGATGCGCTCGCGGCCGTTTCGGTAGCTTCTCATATACCCTATTTGGTATTACGTGACGTGAATGGACGACAAAGGTAAATGGCACTTCCAAACATGATAAACATGACATGCGTGTCAAGTAAAACATGACTGCATGCTACGCTCATAGCGCACTCGCAGCCGTTTCGCTAGGTCCACATTCACGAAAATTGGTATCACGTGACGTGAATAGACTGCGAAGGCAAAAGACACGTCCCAACATGATAATCATGACATAGAAGTCATGTACGGCATAATTTACGTCCGTCTCGCAACGTTGTGCTGATTTGAACGTGACATATCAACCGTCCTCATTCGTGCTTCGCATATCATCGATTCCCACAGTACGTGGGATCTGCCAATTTTTTTTTTCTGAGGGGAACACGCTCAAAGTACCTACATCATTTCATTCTCTAACCCCGCTGATCTCCCTATTTGAAAACCACGCGTTCAGCGTCACAGAAGCTTGAGGGCACGTAGTCTCAGGCACTGCCCCACAGTGGGGCGCTAGTTTTTTATGGTATTTAGGCGCATGTGGAGAACTGACGCAACATTGGTATGAATTAATGAAGCTAGTTATGCGGTGCGTAAGAGAATTTACAATTCATTTTCGGCATCACCAGATACATAGCGACAAACTACAGCAAACATGTCGCAAACAAAACTTTCGCTGTCTGGGGCCGTTCAAGAAGATTCGCTCGTAGTAGCGTAAATAATTTAAACATTTCTGTTTGCGATGTCTTGTGCGCGTTTAAACCATGTGACTCTAAATGTGCACGACAAAAAGAAGAGAATAAGTGGACGCGCGGTGCTGCATAAACGACGACGACGACGTTGAAGACTGTCGAGCACGAGAACGCGTGGTGCAAGGATAAAATAAAACGGATGCTATCAATAAACAACACGGAGCTCCCATGGAGGGGCCAATGAACACTAAAGCCCCACAGCCACAAATGAAGAGAAAACAAGCGAACCCGACGGCAAAACCTAGCAGTAGTCCCGTGTACGAATACAACCGATGCGCGAAGCTCCTAAATAGGACGCAAACGAATATGCGCCTAACCTCGCTGCTGGCTTTTATGAAGGCGGTAGGGTGAGGACAGCGTCTGCTGCGGTCGGTGGAAGGAACGACCCAGCGATTCTGTCTCGCAATGGTGGTTCACAAGGGAGAGTTATCTTCCCCGCCCTTTTCAACAAGGAACTGTCCAACAAACTCTATCGTTATAACATAAACCAGGCTATATGCGCGGACATTACCATCTGGTGCCCAAGAAGCTCCCTGGTGGAAGTAGAACAGGCCCTTCAGGCCACTTTTGATCCCACAGAAACCTGCCTACAAAACACCTAACTGCGACTGTCATCCACCAAATCCGAATCGCTACTGTACCGGCGATCTCACCAAGGCACTCGTCATCTAACCCCCTTACAATGACCCATATCCATCGTTAAAGAACCCCAGGTGGTCTAAATTTCCGGAGCCCTCCAATGCGACGTCTCTGATAATCATATGGTGGTTCTGGGACGTTAAACCCCGCATATCAATCAACCCATATCCATAGCGCTACAAGCGAAAGACGGGCACCATGTACCCCGCGTTCGCTCAACACGCTTTCTCAGTCTCCTAGTCAAGGCCGCTTGGTGCCTTGTACGAACGATAACACGCATCACAGGCAAAAAAATAAAAGATGCACCGAATCATCCAGCGAGTCTAGGGTGGCATTCAAGTTTTCGGCGAGGCTATAAGCTTGTGCGCATATACCACGCGTTCCTGATGAGCCCCACGAATTACGTCACCTCTGCCTACCACTGGGCGAAGCTGGAATAGCCGAAACTGAGCACACTCATGCGCAAAAACATTAAACTAGTCCTCGGCCTACCACAAAACACGAGTACCTCCCGTCTCGGCCAACTACGCATGCCCAACGACAACGACAAAGTGACAGACGCCCAGACCACGGCCGAAGTGGTCCACCTCTCCTACTCCAAGGTAGGCATATCTCTCCGTCCCTAGCTTAAACGTGCAGTAACCCTCCCCAGAGATGTCCGAAATACCTATACATGGTCGGCCCTTTCCCGACAAATATAAACCAACCCAGAACACGTCCGCGCTCTCGCGTTCCTTGACCGCACCACCGCGAATTGCTGCTCTGCCGTATTCGTCAATGCGGCGCAATACGCTACCTCTTTCACCTTCGCACCAGTGGAAGCCACTTCGGTTAGGCTATAGCAACGAGCGCCATAGCCGAGCAGGTCAATATATCTTTAGCAGTGATTGACCCCTCGCACACCAGCGTTTTCACAGACCCCCGCGTCGCCACTCGGGTTTACGAAAGCGCCAATGTCAGGCGTGAAGCAGCCCACGTTTTACAAACGCGCGAGCTCACGGGCTCGCACGACTCCTCCTGGTGCCCTGCACAAACGGACAAAAGACGTCCACTCACGCCAACCCAACCTCAATGAAACGGCTCATGATCGAGCGCGAGAACTCGTCCGCCAGGACGATCAATCAGCCACCGATGAGCTGGGCCCAGACACGCTGTTTAACGTCTCTTCCACGAAATCATATCTCACCGTAACGATAAAAGCCAATACCCCTTACCACACAAAGCTCGAACGCGCGCTAGAGGTAGCCTTTCGCACGCTACAAGCGAGATTGTACCATCACGATGCCGACTCAGTCATTACAGCTCAAACATAGCTCCACGATGGCCAGGTTGCGTATAACTTTATTGTTCCCTTTCCCACATGCACTGGCAATGTGCCGCATTACCTCAGGCACACGGAAGCGTACAGGTTAGGCCAAGCTCGGTCCCTTGTTCCAAGTGCGTAGTCTGTAACCCATTTCACAATGCGACGTTCTGGGGACTCTCCTGTGGGTCGCAGCCGTTCTGCCAGCGAAGGTGGAGCGTTGCAAAAGCTCCGGGACCCACTGAAACGAGGATGCTGCAAGTCCGCAGTGGCCTTTTCTGTTCATCGCCGACGTCAACCCCGACTCTAGGTGCTGCGCCTTCGAACCACCGCACTCTTCTCCCATGATACGCTGACTCTTCGACCTGCTTCGAACGGTGCCCCACAGACAATGCCCGCTTCTTCTCCTGTGGTTTATCCCCACGGCTCAGGTCGCGTGCCACGATCCCTTCACAGACCAATCGCAAGCGCGAGCGTGGTTAGGGAACTACCGAGTAATTTAGCACTACTTGCTAACTATTGAAAAATTCATTTATTAGGCGCCTCGTGCCCCTTTACTGATGATAAGCACTCACACAAAATGTTAGCACTGTTCTTTTTTGCCATATGTATGTAATGAACCATTTATGACCACTGGAAAACTCAGTTGTGTGAGCGCGCGACGGCTATTTGAAGAAGTTTTTAGAGCGCCTAGCCACAGTTTCGGTTTCAAAGAGACACTGAGCTGGGTATACGAGCAGTTCCGATGTCAAGGTAAACACTGCCAGCTGCGTTACGAAGCAAAATTGGGACGTAGGCGGGAAGCGCGAGAGCATGTGCGAGGGGGTGCCGCACTGACTACAAAGCAACGCCAGCACACGCAAAGCAGCGGGCACGGAGGAAGCAAGGAAGAAATCGCAGGTATAGCTCAGCGTAAGGCACGTGCCAGCAACCAGTCAACCCAAACTCGTGACGTATAGGTTTGTTTACATAGCCATCACATTGATGTCGGCGTCTCTAGAGGCTCCACATCTCGCTCAGTCGCGCAGCAAGAACTTTAACATTGGCCTTAATTATGTGTTAGGCTAAATTTGCCTTTGGTATTTCATCGATGTTGTGTATGTATCCACATATAGCTAACTGTGGGTACAGGGACAGCAGTCTGTGGGTAAAGGGACAGCTGTGGGTACAGGGACAGCAGTAGGCTTGAGCTGCGCTCAGTCACCTGACCGGGACGCCACTTTATCTGAACGTGAAGCCAGCGTAGCCAACTTCTTTCGTGTTAGCCAAGCGACCAGCGTTGGCCTCGTCGTGGTCAGCTTTCGCACGCCCACTTCACAAGCCGGAGTCACTGCGTTTCGGTTGCGCATTCACCGGCCGGCCCGTCGACGATTCGGTGATACTGACCATCATTTCTTCCACCGCTTCGCCACCCATCCGTTCCGAACTGTATTGCTCAAAACAACGCGTAAAACTGGAAAGGATGACACAGTCAGACAGGACAACACAGACGCTCTTTACATTGTTTGTGTCATCCTTTCCAATTATGCGCTGCTACATGTGTTGAAATGATCCTACTAGCCCAGCAAGCAACCACCAAGGTAGCGCTCAGTGTAATGTCCCGAATTCACGTTCTCCTTGTTTTTTCTAAACGTTTTATTGTGTGTACTGAATATTTAGAGGCGAAGCTTATTACGGTCGAGTTTTGTCCGGTGTCCAAAGATGTACCAACGACGTGATACGTTGTACACTTGTATCACACCTCTTACACAGCTGTGAAAAACCATCTGGGCCGTCCATCCGTCCTTTATACTATAGTCGGCGACTTACACGTAGCCATGACCTAGCTTCGCCCCCTGCCCCCTCGTCATCATTCACTCCATGAAGATGCGTAGAGTTTTTAAACTAATACCTCTTACTAAGTGATTTTCCTTTCAGTTTCCATTAGAAGTTTTGTGTGTTTGTTTCCAACGAACAGCTTTCACCTTGATTATGTTCTCAGATGCTCCACCACAGGGAGCTGTCAACAATCATAAAAAAAACAGTGCCTTAGAATATTACGAGTGTCAAGATAGATTGCGTTATGATCTGCACCATATTTGAAGAGAAAAGTCCCAAGTTTCGAGGTCTTAAAACAATATATTATAATTTGTGACTGAAGGGGATATCTAAAGCCGATGCTGATAAGCACGTTTGATATTAAAGTAGAAAAACAAATCAGACAATAGCACATTTATCGCTTACTATTTTTTGTGAAGATATCGAGGAAGAAAGGCGTGTGACATGGCTCATTTGTAATGACAGCAGCAGTTACTGTTTCTTCCCTTCTTTTGTCACGGGCGTTGCGACTATCGGCCACACATATGTGAAACGGTTGTACGCCAGCCGTTCCAGAGACAGCCGCAAGTTGCTCGCTCTGAGCCGGGAAAGTCTACCGTGTGTGCACCATTATTCTTCGGTGAATTCATGTTGCATTATGAAATCGGTCTCTGAGTAAATAACCTATGTACTCTTGTATAGATTCTCGGGTCAAGGTGCGAAACGTGAACTTTGGTTCGTCAGCTGCATCGTGTTTATATTTTCTCATAGTCTTGAAGCCACATAAAAGAGTTCGCTTTTATTCAGCAGGTTCCTCAATCACTCGATCGAGCATATGCTCCATATCCACTGAAGAGTACCCTTTTCCGAAGAGAGGTTGCGTTGCGAGTTTATTAAAGTCAAGTCTTCCTGCTATTATATTTCAAAGTACCTGCGCGAATACTTCGCAGTATACTGAAATTAAGCTGATCGGTCAATGGTTTTCAATTATTTTACGTTTCCCGTCTCATGTACTAATATGATACTGATACTTTTCTATAACTCACCCGAAACCAATTAAGTTTTATGACATTTAGCAAAGTATTGCAAGCTTCTCAAACGTATGTCCCATCCATCCTAGCTCAAATCGTCTGTCATGCCAGTTTCTCACATCCATTTTCTACGGGGCACACCTAGTGGAGAGAGCCCTTGTAACCTTATCGGTATTAACTGATAGACCTTCAGTGTCCAAGATGCCGAAGTGGTACCAGCAGCAGTTCTGATCGGACAGACCTGATATTTCGACGCCCTTTTGGTGCCTTCCTAGCGGGCCGCAGCACGTGCTGTTCATCTGCCGCGCACGACCCTCGAGACACGACATTAAGGAAGAATTTATGTGAGGTGAGAAAAAACAACGCCGATTCCACAACCGATGCAGTCAACCTCTGAGGAAAGGAGCGACATGGTGTCGAAAATTAGGCTGCACCTTAAGACGTGGCTGGTGCCAGTTCAGCTTCTATAATCCAGCCAGACATAGCTTTGTTGAAGACGTGTACATTTCAAACTCCAGTGCCCTGTTCGAAGTTGATCTCACTCAAGGTTGGACGGCTTGTCAGTTAACTACATCAACTGTTCTTCATTGACAGCAGTCGGCATATATGATACTTACAGATTCTTGAGTAGCGTGGCAGTCCGGAGCATCTTATCTCCCAGTGCAGCAAGCTTGTTGTGGCTGAGGTCTCTGCAAAGAGAGAAGGAGAACATGCACCTTTTTTAAGCCCGACTACGCCCTCAAATGACTTCAACAAGCGCACTTTTCCACTAGTTCGCATATTGCATTCACTAAAAAAAGATATACGTGGCCTTCGTGCAGGTAAGAAGAATAGATAAAGACGAGAAAACTGAATAAGGTGCCTTAAATGTGTCCTTGGTACTTCGATAGCAGTTAGAGTCTGCCTTGAGGCCTTCAATCCCCGCATGGTGTCTCGTTCAGCGGACGGCCAATACCTGGCGTCCAGACATCTCTTCCTCGAATTGAGCTGACGAGGAAAGTCAGCGAGACGAAATGTGCGCACTTGTGCACCGGCGGTTTTCTACTGCCGAGCACTTCTTCGGCAGCACGACGCACACATACGAAAGGACAAAGTTCACAATTCCTAAGACTAACAGCAGTAGAACTGGCTGCTTCGCCTTGCTAAGCATCTAAATTGTGAACCACCTGATCACACTCAGTAATCTTTCAATGGCTACCAAGCCGCTGTAGCATTGTTTTCGACCATGAAGTAAGTTGTCCATTTTGCCAGGATTTCCGTTCATAAGTGTCCTTTCACAGACAGACGCTGCATGAAAACTACGCAAACATGCATTCGCATTCGTCACATCTTCATGATACATGCCCTACTATAGTAGCATATGAATTATACCTAAAGTAATAATGAAACTCTAAAAAGTATTCCTTCCGTCTATATGCTTCGTTAGGGGTGTGCAAACAGTGAATTTTAGAACTGAATCCAATACGAATGTTTCAGTAGTCTCTCCGAATCGAATTCAAATCCATTGGAATATTCTTTTGTATTGAGGAACCGTATTCGCAACAGCACTAAATTTCAACAGCACTTTATTTGAAACGCACCTAATTAAAAGAGCATTACGATTACTTTCAACCAACAGAAAATGCCACAGCTATGAAAACTACAGTTTTCGATATATAATTTATAACTACGCGCACAAATAGAGCGGTTACTACGACATTAAACAGCTTTCACATAAAATTTGAAAAAGCACGAAAATATCTTCAACCGTATACCACTGATACAGCGAAATGTGCAATAAAATAAGCAAAGCAGTTATCACGGCATGGTCCTTAGCACCAAAGACAAATAAGCAACAGCACTGAATATTGCATTTACAAGACAAACGATTTACGATGGCCCCGCCGCGGTGGTCTAGTGGCTAAGGTACTCGGCTGCTGACCCGCAGGTCGCGGGTTCAAATCCCGGCTGCGGCGGCTGCATTTCCGATGGAGGCGGAAATGTTGTAGGCCCGTGTGCTCAGATTTGGGTGCACGTTAAAGAACTCCAGGTGGTCGAAATTTCCGGAGCCCTCCACTACGGCGTCTCTCATGATCATATGGTGGTTTTGGGACGTCAAACCCCACAAATCAATCAACGATTTACGATGCATAATGAAGGTGATACATTGTATCACCTACATAACTTTTCGGCGTATCCTCATACGCCCGGCAAACAGAACCACACTCTCACGATAACAAGCGTGTATTGATAACACTGGCACTTCGGTGACACCAGAGTTTGAAGCACCTTCATCCAGTGATCAATATGGCGTAAATAGTACCGTATAGGTTCAACCTGCAAGCAAATTGCAAATAAATTATTAAAAAAACAAATCAGCACTCACTATTGCAATGCTTTCTTTTTCGCTGGTATAACCGTCAGCACTGACAACTCTAAAAATGTTATTTCTTCGCGGACTACAGGCACTTAGAAGGTTTCTATATACGTACTTGTCTATCTATCAAGCAGAACAAGTCTGAATACACTCACGATCGCCTGCTTAAAATGGGGTAAACGTAAGTTAGCGTGCAGAGTAAGAGGGTTCGGCGAATAAGTCAGCCTGGTCACGTCATGAATACCACAAAAATCCCGTCGCGTACGTCAACAAAACCTTTGCGCTAAACACGACAGGTACTTAACCAAATATCAAGGGCCACGGTACGCGGCTATGCGCAATAGATGATTGACAATTCCTATTGCTACGTACCAGTGACATTCAAATGAATTGATTAATTTGTGGGGTTTAACGTCAAAAAACACACTATGATTATGAGACGCCGTAAAGGAGGGCTCCGGAAATTTCGACCACCTGGGGTTCTTTAACGTGCGCCCAA
Organism: Rhipicephalus microplus; assembly: GCF_013339725.1. Classification (NCBI taxonomy): domain Eukaryota; kingdom Metazoa; phylum Arthropoda; class Arachnida; order Ixodida; family Ixodidae; genus Rhipicephalus; species Rhipicephalus microplus. The sequence goes on along the minus strand of NC_051172.1, from coordinate 13,336,282 downwards.
ATATGAGCACACGGGCCTACAACATTTCCGTCTCCATCGGAAATGCAGCCGCCACAGCAGCGATTCGAACCCGCGACCTGCGGGTCAGTAGCCGAGTACCTTAGCCACTAGACCACCGCGGCGGGGCTAGAACACTCGTTGAAGAATTCTAAATTCACCATGCAAAGCTCCGAGATGCCTGTAGTCCGCATTCCACAAACCCTTGGTGGAATGCGAACTGCTCACAGGTTTATTGGTTAGTTAGTTAGGAAAGGCTGCATATAAATAATTATTTTTAACCAGTGCTTACGCAACTGGAGTGATTATAAGCATACGGATGCTATATTCAAGAAAATCTTTGTCAATGCGAAGGACAAATTTGACAGGAAACGATGTGAATTTCTTCCAAAGACGGCGAATAGAGAACCACTGTTTCGATTTCTGAGAACCAAGAAAGTTCTTTCGGTTCTAAAAACGTGAAATACGTGGCTCCACACCACGTAAACTGAGATATTGCTCAGGACCTAGAAATTTGCTTCGCGAGTGTTCTCTTATGCTAACCCTAGCCCCCCTCATAGGGATGACAATTTTGAAGAGCTCGCTGCTGCAGAAGTAGAAAATGTAGTAAGAACGCTGCGGTTCTGATGGAAGGACGACGTCGGTAATATAAACAGTGCATGAAATTTACCCTCTTGGCCTACTCGAAAGTACATAATCATCATCATCAACCTGACTACACCCACTGCAAGACAAAATTTATTCTCATGTTCTGCCAATCGACCCGGTTTTGTACTTTCTGCTGCCACGTTTTACCTACAAACTTTTCATTCTCATCAGCCCACCCAAATTTCTGTCTCCCCCTCACGCGTTTTCCTTCTCTGGAAATCCAGTGTGTAATACCCCTGTCACACGTGGCAACCTAAGTGCCCTTTGGGCGAATACACTTAGCCGCGAGTGTCATTTGTGCACTGTCACACGAGAAAGTTTAGTGTCACTCGCTGCAAAGTACACTTGCCGGCAAGTAGGTTCCCCAACCTCTCTTCGCTGCAACGTGTAACCTCAGTACCAGTGGCTTGCACAGGAATACGATATTGCCTCAAGCGGCACTCAATCTATTTCCAAGCTATTGTTTTGGTGATAATGAATACTGCTGTGTATTAAAGCAAGTCAGAATACAACAAAAAAACTCACTACTTTTACCCTCGGGCAGCTTGCGGCCACGTCCGCTAGGGGAATACGGCAGTACATGCACAGCAATGGCTGCGTCCGTGGCGTTGTTTACTTCCAGGCACACTTGTACATGTGTAGGTGACTTGTTCTCTAGTCATTTACAATGACGCGTGCCACAGGTGCTGCTTCCACGAAGACAACGTGGTCCGACGATGAGACATAGGCGCAAAACAACAAATATACGTTGTGGTACAAAGTCGTCAATTGCCACTGCCATCATTTCTGAAATACACTTCATTTTCTCTTGTAGCAGGGAACCACGAAAATGGCATTTTGTAAGCGTAAGTATACTAGCTCTAAGTGCACTAAAGTTGCCACTTGTGACAGGAGTTTTACCCTTAATGACCAGCGGTTATCCTGCCTACGCGATAGGTACCCGGACTCACATCGAACTGCTTTCAACACGCATTAGTGAAGCGCTTTTCAGTGAAATTCTTTCCGTTTGCTGGTGCGCCTCTAGAGAACATCCATGGCGACACCGAACAACCTCGCTGCAGCGCCGATCGAGTAGTGACGATTATGCCAACAGCCTCAAACAGCACAGAACTACCCCGAGTATTACCATAGATCCTTTCCTTGGCAATTTCCTTCTTGAAATCTCGATAGATCTCTAGTGCGGACTTCTTAATCATGCCAATTCTCTACATATCGGTCTCAGCTTCCTTCACCTTCTTCTTAACCGATAATTCTTTTTGGTTTGGCCCCCTGCTGTTTTATGAGTATTTACCCGGCAATTTTCTGGTTCGCTTCCTCCATTTTGTATCGACATTCTTCATGTACAAGTAGCTGAAAACCTTCCTAGCCCAACGCTCCTACCCCATTTCCCTCAATCGCTTCTCAAATTTTATCTTGATGCTAGCTTCCCTGCCCTCAAATGATGTCCATCCCATATCACCTTGTACTCCCTGATTTGGTGTATTCCCGTGAGCTCCTAAGGCAAGCCTACCTATTGTACGTTGCTTGATTTCTAATCTTGCTTCAACTTCTGATCTCATGCACAAGACCGCGTTTCCGAACGTCAGACCAGGAACCATGACCCCTTTCCATATTCCTCTCACAACCTCATACCAATTGTAATTCCACAGTGCCCTGTTTTTCGTCACCGCTGCATTCCTGTTAACTTAAGTCGTCACGTATATTTCGTGTTCCCTTAGGTATTCTGTCCTATTGCTTATCCATACGCCCAGATATTTGTATTTATTTGTTATCTCTAGCGTGACCTCCTATATGCTAAGCTCACTACCTTCATTATCACTAAAATCGTGACTGCTGATTTTTCCTTACTGAATCTGAAATCTAACCTATCTCCCTCATTACCGCAGATGTCCATCAATCTCTGCAAATCTTCCTTGTTGTCAGCCATGAGCACTACCTATATCATCTGCGTACATCAAAGCTGGTAGTGCCTGTTATATGAGTTTTCCTTGTTTGCCGAAAGAGAGAATGAAGCCCAGTCCACTTCCCTCTAATTTGTCCTCTAATCCTTGTAGGTACATCATGAATAACAAGGGTGACAGAGGACACCCCTGACTAAACTCCCGTTTCACCTCTGTGTACCTGGATACCTGTTTTTCCCACTTTATAACTACCTTGTTACCTTTATAGATATCCTTTAAAAGATTAGTGACTTCATCTTCCACACCTAGTGTGTCCAGTATTCCCCATAAGTCCTCTTGAACCACGCTATCTTACGCTCCCTTGATATCCAAAAATGCTAGCCACAGGGGCCTGCGTTCCTTTTTTGCTATTTTCAATGAGAATAGATTGTATTTCAACCTCCTGTGTTTCCGACACCCATTCTGTAGTTCCCCCTGCACCCCCTCATCCTTTATCCATGCCTGCAGTATTTCCTTTATAATCGGCATCGCCAGCCTGTAGACCCCTAATGTCGCTTTTATAGGACGGTAGTTGTTTATGTCAGCTTTGTCCCCCTTTCCTTTATAGATCATGCTTATCCTGCTAAGTTTCCATCCATCGGGGACTTCACCATTGATTATTATTTTGCTCACTGCCTATCTCAAAGTCTGCTTAGACTTCAGACCCAATGTCTTTATCAGCACAATTGGAATGCCATCTGGGCCTGTTGATGTACTACTAGGAACCCTCTTCTCGGTCCTTTCCCACTCTCGTTGTGAACATGGAGCCATTGCGCCACTTGATTCATGCTTGTCTATTGTGGTGCACGGCACTTTGTTGAAATTTTTCTGTCACCCTTGTTCTTATATATTCAATAGCTTTGTCCCCTTCTAGCCTAGCACCTTGAGCTATAGTTATAAACCTCTGCTCTAGGCTTGTTTCATTTCTAGGGAGTTTAGATGGTTCCAAAATTTCGAAGCTGCCTTTCTGTACTTTTTATGTACTTCTGCCAGCCACTGAGCACCCTTTCTTCTAATCTTTTCATTGATCAGGAGGCATGCTTCCCTTCCAGAGCTTAGAAAGATGTCCCATTTTCGTTCAACCTCATCTGTCGGTTCACCCCGCTGCTTAGCATGCCTGTGTTCCCTTGAGGCTCACTGACGTTTTGCTATGGCTCTCTTAATTTACTCATCCCACCAACTCTTGGGTTTGTGTCTTCTTTTCCGGAGTGACTTGCCACGTGCCTTAGCAAGCTCTAGCTCAAACAGCCTAATTAGATTTGTGTATGTCCACACTGTTTTATTATCCTCAGTGATTACTTTCTCAATTTGTTTTGTAGGTATTTCTATTTGCCTTTCTGAATGAAACTTTTCCTGTAGTTGCTCATCTTGTCTCCTTCTCACTTTCACTTCTCTTCCAAAACTTAGCTTGATACGTTTATGATCACTACCCAGATTTCTGTAGCCACATTCATCTATGTGCATTCCCCTGAGCCTATCATATATCCTAAGTGACATGAGTGCGTAATCTATAGTCGACTGAAGCCTTCCTACCTCACATGTTATTTGCCCTTCACACTTCTCAGTGCAGTAGCAAATGATCAGATCATGCCTTTCACACATATCCATGATGATTTTGCCTGTTGGGTCGGTATACCCATCTATATCTTTTATGTGAGCATTCATATCTCCTAGTTTAATTATCTCGCACTTTCCTCCTAATGCCTCAATGTCCTTTGATATACACTCCACCATTGCCTGGTTTTTCTCTCTGGTCTTTACTCCCGTCCACAAGTACACCAATCCAAGGAGTGTCATTTGCCCAGCCACTTTCCCCTTTAGCCATAAATGTTCCTTGCACTCCTGCTTGACCCTTTGTCAGTCTGTACGTTTATGAATGAACGCCCCAATACCATCCCCCTTTCTTCTGCCTTCTGTTTTGTTACAATATTCCCACGCGTAGTCTGGATTGTTAGGAGGTTGTTCCATGTCCCTAAGACGTGTTTCTACAAAACCGTATACCATCGCTCTCTCCTCCCTTGGCTGTTCTTCCATTTCTTCTCACTTTAGCCTGTTCCTGCCACCCTGCATGTTAATATACCCTACGTCTGAATTGGCTCGGCCCTCATGGCTACATCTATTTCTGCCCTGGACTCTACCTGTCTTAGATGTTGGTGCCACTTTGGAATCGTATCTATGGAATCGCACGACATATGCGCATGCGCGACCCCTAGAGCGCGTACCACGCGCGCTTGGGCAGCAGAGCGTACGTGTGGTTCAGGCTTAACAGGCGCTTCGCTCCTATAATTGGCCTTGTATCCGACAACACTCACAAAACTAAACTTACGGCAGAGTGCGGCTATAGCAGTAAAAAGGAACAATATAAACACTTGCGTAACCGTACTGAAGCTCCAGTACGGCAGCGAAATCTTGAGCGACTACAATTTCACACCTTCCGTCTGAGTCATATGTAGCAGCCAGCGCTTTCGCTGTGTAAAATAGGCATGTAAAAGAACGTTTGATATATCCAACGTCGTAAATATAGGCAGAATATTTTTTACATAAACGCAAATAACTTCAAAACAAGGAGATGCGCGACCATTATCAGAGCAAAAAATGATAGTGTCTGCAACGGCATAAAGCCATGAACAGCTGAACATGAGCATGCAATTGTCCTTTTAAACGAGGAGCACTATACGGGGTCAGTCTGTCAGACATCGTCTCTTGACGGTTAAACGAACTTTATTTGGTCCTGAAGAGCCGATCAGACACGCCCCGAAGGATAGTCCAACGCAGTTGCTGGCCGCACCGATGCCGGCAGCGAAAGAACATGGCCCTCCAGCCGTTCGCAGGCTTCCGGACTGCCGAGGTCTAGACTGAGAGCTCGGAGCTTTTAAGTGCCCCCTTCCAATCCTGTTATGTGCTGAACTTTGCGCTACGTAACGCCAGGCCCTGTCAGAGCATGTGAGCGCGTGTGCAATGTGTGCTGTGTGCCTCTTCTTTGCTTTGTGTCTGTGTTTACCCCCGCGCTCCCAGTTCGCTGAACCATCATGAATTACCAACTGGCCCATCTTTCCATCCTATTGCAATTATTTTCCTCACAGCTAGGGTACCCTGGGTTTATGCTTTCAGCAAAGCGCCTAAACGTGCTACGAGACAAGAACGAACCAGCCTGCAGCATCTGAAGAGCGCACGACTGTGGTCTAGTGAGTTTTGAATGCGGGAGGGGGTACCTCCGCCTTGACAGTTGGCAGTGAGAAGTAACTTCGTTAAATGTTCCAAGTTGATCCCTGAAGCTCTCTGCCAACCCACCTCCGGACCCGCCCTCACCGCCGCGGCTCGTGACACCTCACGCACGCTTATGACCAAGTTCATTGACGTTCCGAACAGTTGGATGATCCCCTGCGCCTATTTGGGCCGAGAACCAGATAATTGTGTGAAAGCCTCCTACACTCCTTTACCTGAGAATCGCGGCAGCCTTCTTGGAGATCAGTCCCGAGTGAAACGCCTGGAAGGCGGAGTCTGTATAAATATCTCAGGACGCGAAAGGTCCTTCATCGCCAGAGCTATCACTACCTGCTCTGCTACGGAGGCCGACACCTTCTTGACGGAAGCAGAGTTCAGTGCTTGACCGCGATGACTAACCGCAACTGCCGCAAGCTGTCGGATCAGTCATACCACGCCGCATCGACGAAAGACACCGTTTCAGGGGATTTAGCTAGATGCTCGGGCAGAGACTTCACCCGTGCTTTTAACCAGCCCACATAGTATTGCGAATGAACGTTACGAGGGAAAAGTGCCACCGCGTACGCACTTTATAGTGATAAGATCTTTTGTTCCGCACTGCCCATATATAACATGGCAGGAGACGCTGCCCAGTCTTCGTGAAAAAGAACCACGCGACCTAAGCTAGTGCCTGTGCCTCAGTCACCTCAAAGAGGTGCTTGTGCATGCCTCATAAACCTGTCCATGCCGGCGCTCATGGGAAGTATCAGTACTCTTTTGATCCTTTCTGTATTAAAGTGTCCAGTTCTTCTCGCGTTTAGTACAATTTAGCGATGATGACACGTAATTAATGTGGCTCATTAGGAGCGCATGGTAGAACCGAAGGAAATTGCTTCCCCTCAGCCCTCCCCTGCGGTTTGAGACCCTTGATATCAGCCTAAGTATGTTCTTCGTATTGGAGTTGATGCAGGCCGCAACCTGCGATTCTCTGCCATCGCATTCCGGAAAGAAGCGTAGCGCAGCCAGAACACACATAGCATAGCCATTTGAGAGCAGAGAGGTCTTCTTCTTTCTATTGTTTGTCGAACGCTTCGATGATGACATTAAGTGCTGAGCAATTTAAATAAAAATTGAAAAAAGAGAGTATCAAACAAAAAATAGGAAAAGAAAGTGGAAAAATAGAGAAATAAATTAAGGAAATAAACACAGAAAAATAGCAAATACAGAAAAAAGTAGAGGAGGAAAGAAGCGAAGAGAAACAAAGAAGGCTCCGCCATTCTTCGAGCATAGTGAGTCAAGTCGCCGCTGTCGAATCGACACGCTCCTGGGTCTATTTCGTTTCGGCATGGCTGAGAAGGGCACCATAGGAGTATGTAACGACACCACTAAATAAAAACAGAAGGGAAGCATGTTTCGCAGTGGACAGATCGCTTAGGGTCAATCTCCCCTGTTTGTGAACACATGAATAAGTACAATACAGACCCCGATTTCACAAGTAGGCATTTAGAGGCACTTATATAAGCTTTAGGCACACACAAAAAATATGTTTTTGATACTATAAAAAGGCAATGAAAGCCCTTAGCCACATATAAAAGTCGCGCGATAGAAACGCGAAAAAAATGGCGTTAGCCTAAAATGATGTCTGTGATCACGACTCAGGAGCCCACTGACAATCCCCGCGCATTCTTTTTCCGCACAAACTGTTATAACAATTCTGAAGTTTTTTGGGCAGGCACCTGCACCAACATTTGTCAGTGAAAGAAAGAACAGAACCAAGTGTGTTTTTGTATCAGGTATAGATGGTAGCAAAATCATAGTGTCACGCTTTGCCTCACCCTGTAAAGATTCGGACTCTCGGGTATCGTTTGCCCTTCCCAACAAGCTTACCTCTACGACAGCTGTTTCGACAAGCTCCCGGCATCTAAGCCAAAAATGACTACAGTGGGGTATGCCTTTAGTACTTTAGGGGACTAAATGGGCTGCCAGATATTTTGAACCAAATTTGGACTAACTGCGGGAGCAACTGCAAGGGTTCAGCTGTTACCCCCTGGCACTTACTCCACTTGGTTTAAATGTCGGTCCTCGTAGAAAGCTCCCGTGGGACTAACATTTGAACCGTCTCAACGAATGGACAAAAAAAAATGGCGCCCCTGCTCTTGTGGATTGTATTTCATGCTTATTCCAACATAATCAGCACTGAAGAACGCAGTATATTGGGCATGCAATACATACGCATTACTATTTCAAAGTAAAACAGCGCCAACACTGACCACCGCGGTATACTGCAGAGAAATAACTGTCGGATATAGAGAGACAGAGTATTTTGACCTCCCAAGTAGTGCCGGTGGGAGAATTCTGCTCAGCGTGAAAAAACAATAAACATTGACAGCGTTGTGCGCGAAAACTTACGTCGTTTAATTCTAAGCACCGAAGCACGCCGATCTTTCAATATGAATCCATCGGATCTTCAACATCCCTCCAGTCAGAGAATACGAATAATCAACTCACGTTTGACCGCGTCGGCCGAACTAGCGTTCACAGTATTGGTGCACGAGTCCGCAAACACAAACATAGCAGCGGCGATTATGCAGGAAAGCCGACGAAGCAGCCAGGAGCCCCGCCAATGCCACCGTGTCAGCTTGCCGACGGCGTCGCTAGGCTTACGAGGAGTACGGCTAAACAAGCACCGGCGATGGCGACATGCGAATGCGACATTATTTTAGACACAAATGAACAATAGGTAGGTGTCCACTGTTCGCGTCGTATTACCGAGTTGACGTAGATATATGTATACTTACAGCGACGAGACCGCTGGCAGGCACGGTTCTTTCATCGTACTCGTAAATCACTCGCTGTGCACCGCCGGCCGCACGATTAGTCGTATCCGCGCTCGCCTTCATGCTTGATGTTTGTCAAAGATTGTCACACGGACATAAAGACACACCTTTATCTGTGCTATAATGCAGGAGATCTTATTTTCTCTGAAAGAAATTGTACGCGGCGTTTCCTTCACGTGTTCCAGCAATGCATACATGGCTGATTTATACGAAAGTTACTTATGGCGCTTAATTCTATGCTATTCTTATCACACAGCGTTTCACTGCTGGCTGTTGATGTTCCTAACGCTGGTGGAGCGTCATTTCGTTTGCTGACGAAACCTGCGTAATCCTCTTCAAGGCGTAGATTGGTTATGTGCCCTCGTGATGTGCTCTATTGTGCGCTGAGCTTAAGTCGGCACTAATACAAGGAATTTCAATTTATTTACAGCCGACTTGTCGAGAACTTATGTACGAACGGCGAATTAGAATTAACCAACAAACGTTGATGACCAAAAGATCAGTCACCGAATGCTGTCTAATAAAGCTACTAAATAACTGCCCACGCTTTATTGGCGCAAATTTTATTCTGCAAACTGTATTCATTGGACTGGTTTCAGGTTTTAAGTTTTATTATTTCCAAAAACAAGGTACAAAATCTAGGATATACAGACGAGGATCCCAGAGCCAGAGACTTTAGTGGGACCCTCGGCTTGTCGATACAACTCGACGGTAAAATTTATACAGGCAACAGAAAATTCTTACAATATACCGACATCAAAATACCCTTTTACATCACAAATCAAGCCAAAACACGCAACATGGTATAAAAAGAACTGAAGAACAAACGAGTCAAACAGGTAAACGATCACAAGTAAGGTCATTCGAGAAAATGATTTTTGACGGACTTTTTGAACAAAGGAAATGAAGTGCAGCGCTTAATGCTAGAAGGTAACGCATTCCAAAAGGATATCGCACTGAACGCGAAGGTTTTGCCCATAACAAATATGAGCGGGAGGTAACAGGAAATTTTTATCAGCCGCAAACCTGGTCACATTATTAATCTGCAAAAAGATCAGATGCAATAAATGGGAATGCCAGTTGATTATACAACAGTTTGTGGAATAAGGTCACAAGATTTACCCGGAACAAAAGATTTAGTAGCAAGAAATTGTAAGAGCGTAGCAATTTGTAGGCGTTCTATTGCGAAGAACTAGAAGTGACAATACGGATTGACTGATTTTGAATATGCTGTATTGATGATAAATGACAAGCATAAGTGTTGCCTCATGAGACTACACCGTAAGTGATATGACTATGAATGAACGCAAAATACAGCGCCAGTAGAGCTTCACGGGAAAAGAAAGGGCGAGCTTTGATTAATGCGCGGATACCAAACGCCGTCTTCTGCTTAAGATGGTTAAAGTGACTGCGAAAGGTAAGGCATGGGTCAAGTTGTATGCCAAGAAAGACGACATCAGAACAAGCAGAAATGGAATGAATACCAAGTTGTATTAAGGGAATAATAGATAATGACCTCTGAGCACTTTTAAACACCATAAATTTAGTTTTTGTGGGGTTGATAACTAAGTGATTACTGCTGCACCAATTCATGAGGGCACCTAATGCAAGATTTAACTTTGAAACAAGAGCATCAATATTTTTATCCGATGAAGATATTGTTGTGTCATCAGCGTATAGAACACAGTGACCACAGTCAAAAAAGCTAAGAACATCAGGAAGATGATTCACATATAAAATAAATGGAAAAAGACCCAATACTGAGCCCTGCGGTACTCCTTGGTTAACATATTTTATTGTATAGAAGGTATTTGCGGCGTGTACTGTGTACTGTCGGTCAAGTAGGTAATTTTTTTTTTAAATGTACACGCAGGGCCAGTTATTTCATAGGACTGAAGTTTATGCAATAAGACTTGGTGGTTTACAGTGTCAAAGGCTTTAGTGAGATCAAAACAAAAAAAAATCGAACCCACTAAATTTCCCGAATCAATACTTTTCTTTATGTAATCAGTTAGAGACAGCACAGCTATATTTGTTGACCTACCTGGACGGAAACCGAATTGGCTGTCTTTAAGCAGTTTAAATTAAACTAAATATCCATTCAGACGTTCAACAAACAATTTTTTTTTCGACTAGCCCCGCCGCGGTGGTCTAGTGGCTAAGGTACTCGGCTGCTGACCCGCAGGTCGCGGGTTCGAATCCCGGCTGCGGCGGCTGCATTTCCGATGGAGGCGGAAATGTTGTAGGCCCGTGTGCTCAGATTTGGGTGCACGTTAAAGAACCCCAGGTGGTCGAAATTTCCGGAGCCCTCCACTACGGCGTCTCTCATAATCATATAGTGGTTTTGGGACGTTAAACCACACATATCAATCAATCATCAATTTTTCGACTAGTTTGCTGAGGCTCGAAAGAATTGAAATTGGACGGTAGTTGGAAACTGTTCGTTTATCGCCTTTTTTAAAAACTGGAATTACTTTTGCTTTTTTTAAGAATGAAGGAAATAAACCCTGTATAAACATAATGCTGATAATCTGACACAGTTTATCGGAAACTAAATGTGCAACCAGTTTTAAATGCCTTACATAAATGTAATGTAACCCAGGCCGTGTATTTTTAAGATTAGCAGTGGTGGAAAAGACTTCCTGTGGTGTTGTTGGGAAAAGAAAGAATGACTGCGTGGTACGTCCCAGAGAAATATACGACTGCACATGGGGGCGGTGGTTAGTATAGATCCCCCATTTTTTTGGTTACTAGAACAGTTCTTCACTGAAACGTCTCGTATGTAGAAATGCAGTGGGTACACGGATTTTAAGAGCGGAGCATTTTAGGGGGCCGGACTATCGTGTGCTGCCGTCATGGTCGTCGCTTGGCGCAAAGCATGGGAAACCACGTATAAAGCATGAGCCATTTGATTACGAGCCATTTGATCTTATAACAGGTGGAAGTTCCTTTTTCCCTATCATTTTTCATTGAAATAGAAAATAAACGAAAGAGTTGTTGTCACCATTACTTGGGGACGGCTACCATTTTCACTTGACAGTTGCAAATAAAGAATTAAAAAACAAAATAGCATATATACATATACAGTCTTACATAGCTGAGTACCTCCTGTTCTTCTAGCACCTTGAAGTTGAGAGCAATAAGCGGAAATAAGTCGAAAAAGGTCCACAAAAAAAAACTGGAACAAAGAGAAGGAAAGAAAAAGAAATTGAGAGACAAACAAAGAAGGCAGCCCAGCTTCCTTCACATACAGCGGAAGTTCTTGATTTGCACACATTTAAAATATTTCCTCGTTTCACCACTGTGGTCGCTTTTCTGCTTGCTTGTGCACAACCTATTCTGCATGTATGATAAAAAAATGATTCGACATCGCACCGCTTCTCATAGCAAATACATCACGCTTTAGTTATGAAGAGTGGCTAATTGGACTGGCTGTTTAAGCAGGAACGAAGGAAAATTAACATATAAATAGTGCAAATATTCACATGGTCACATTACAAACGGGAACAAACCAGACTAGCATCCCACAAAAGAGATTTTTAGAGCGGCAGACACTTGATCTAATCTTGTTTGTGCCCGTTTGCACTCTGACCATGTGGCTATTTGCACTACGTGTACTATGTGAAGGTTTCTTCAGTAAAAATCAATGCTAGTTTAGTCTGTGTTTGTGTGATTATTTCATCGCCCCTGTTCTTTTTTTTTTTCGCTAAATATTACTATTATGCTCAACTTATGTTTTTTTTTCTGCGAAATACAATATGGGAGACCCTACGGGGGACATTAATTATCGGGCCTTGTCGCAAGAAGACCTCCATTGAAAGCTGTTCCGCATCAGACGGAAGCAACTGCAGTGTCGCCCAGTTTGAAGCGGGTGCTGACACAGATCGGCCCGAAAGAGACGCAAGACGCCGTGTGGTCCCGCGAGGCTCCCACACGTGTCAGCCCCGTGCGCGTCCTCATCTGTCACTGCGGTGCCCGGCGGGACGGTAGCCTCGTTTAAGGGGGAACCGAAACGGCTGCTGACATTCCTGCCGCTACACGAGAGTGAAAACAACAGAAAGACGAAAAAAAGTCCAGTGTTCATCCCACGACGCTGTGTATTTGAGCGCTGGGCGTTGTTGGTGATACGGCTAAGCTCACGCGCCTCTTCAACGCTGGAATGTTTATTGATTTTTGGGGTTTAACGTCCCAAAACCACCATATGATTATGAGAGACGCCCTGGTGGAGGGATTTAAGAACACAACCAGTATTTATAAAGCGTGATATGCTAAGGGCTGATCAAGTATTCTATTTCAAGGTACTTGAATTAGTACATCGTGAAAAAAAAATGTACCAATAACAGCAAAAATGAATCAACGCGCTGCTTTAGAGCAAAAATGCGCACATGCCAATAACACGAAAAAATTATAATAAGCAAACTATGAAGCATCAAACCATGTCTCTTTTTAACCAATTGGAAGGAGATTAGGACTTGATTGTCAGTCCAAACCTTTTTAAAAAACAACGAAGAAGGGTATTAATAAATATTGCACTCACTTTCAGGTTGTCAAATTAAAATACATGCTACTAATGTGCGTAGAAATGTGCATTTTTTGTTTCTGCATAATGACATGTCATACAATGTTTAGATGAACTTGTCTTAAACATTTTTATTCATTTTCTTATTTATTTTGAATACGAACATTGTATTTAATGAAATGTAGGAGCAGGTATGTTATCGTTAAATTTCTTTCTGCGGGTCAGCAGCCGAGTACCTTAGCCACGAGACCACCGCGGCGGGGCAACGCTGGCTGGAATGTCCGTGCCACGCTAACCTCCAGTCGCGTAAAGGGACGGCACACCATTCGCAAGCCGTTGGGACCAACAGAGTGCATTAGTTTCGTCACGCTCCTTCGGCCCTACTGCGCGTTTCGCGAAGGAATCATTTGTAGCTTAGGCTTACAGAAATACCGATGGGGCACCGGCCCAACGAGCATTTGAGCATTTTCTTACACGTTTTTCACAGAGTTGTCAAGTGCGAGTATCAAATGCTGTGGGTTCGTGTGCTCCGATACGAGTGCACGTTAAAGAACCCCAGGTGGTCGTAATTTCCGGAGCCCTTCCCTACGGCGTCTCTCATAACCATATGGTGCTTTTGGGGCGTTACACCCCACATATCAGTTAAGTGCGAGTATGGCAGAATTAAAAGTCCACACGCAACCTTGCTCCCAATGCGCGAAACTAATAAGCGCTAAAGTGCACCAGCAGTTAGCAGTTACACAGAAAACTACCAGCAGAACAAATGTGCAGGAGGTAGCGCATTCTTTAGCCATGTACTGTATAATAAAAGCAAGGCATGGTAAACAAGTGGAGGTGAGAAGTGATGAGCACTGAAGTAATATTATTATTATTATTATTATTATTATTATTATTATTATTATTATTGTTATTATTATTGTTGTTGTTGTTGTTGTTGTTGTTGTTGTTGTTGTTGTTGTTCAACGTCCCAAATCAGTCATGATAATGAGAGACACCGACTGTAGCAGAGAGCTTCGGAAATTTCAACCACCTGGAGTATTTAAGATGCACCTAAATCTAAGAGAAAGCGCTGTCTAAGTACAGGGGCCTAAAGCATTTCCACCTCCATCTAAAATGCGGCCGCCGCAGCCAGGATTCGATCCAGCTAACAGTGGGTCAGCAGTCGAGTGCCCTGGCCACTACATCACCGTGGCGGGTATGAGCATGGAAAGGAGAGGGAATACGGTAAAGCGTACGAGTTATGTGTATACAGTATACTATAGCAACGAGGTGGAAAGGTTACCGGGTGCATGGAGGACGGGGAGAGGGTAAAGTATGACCATGTATGACATATCAAAGCGTGCTAAAGAGAAGGAAGCAAGCATTGCCATGTGTAGCATATATGGTATAGCAAGGAGCGGGAAACGTAATTTAGAGACGGGTCTCATGTCACGGTGAGGAGGGAAAAATAAGAGGCGAGAGAAAACATAGCCAAATCATGTATAGTTATCAGAGCAGCAGCCTGACACCGCTTACTGCAGGGCAAATACCTCTCCCATGTTCCGTCAATCGACCCACTCTCGTGCTATCTTCTGTCACGTTATACCTGCAAACTTTTATTGTGATAGCAGTTATTCGGACACTCTCGGCTGGATTTTGCCGCAGGCATCACCACTCACTCTATGTGTATACGTATCTAAATATATGAAAACGCAAAAAAGTAAAATATAGCAGAAAAAGACTCCAGCGCGCAGATTCGAACGTCGGACCTTTGAGCTGTGAGTGCCAGGCGTTAGCCTCTGAGCCACGAAGAAGCGCCTCCTTCAACGTTTGAACGGAAAGCTATTTATACCTACCACTTACCGCTGGTGGTGGGCATCTCGGGGGGAACTATCGTGTTTCCAGCATTACCAGCAAGATGGCGCAATGAGCGCGCGTCGCCACATCGTTACGACGCGGCGGCACGCGCTCTCCCACGCGTACTTTGCCCCGCAGAGAGAGGGCAGTGTGAATGCTCACGCGTGCGCTTGCTTATCTCGCGGTGGCGACAACCGTACGCCTTGGCTGGCAATGGGCTTTCGCCGGAACGATTCTGTTGTTGTTACCGGGCGCACAAAGGTCACGACAATCGTTGCACAGTCTCCGTTTGCGAAAAGGGCGCGCTTTTCAGACAAATAACAACTGAGACGCTTATTCACGTTTATCTGTACCTGTGAGTACGCTTCGTGCGTCATTTGTACATGAGAAATGCGGGCAACGTTTCGATCTGCTTGCCATTCTGCGCGTGACCTTCCAATTTGTTGCTATCACATTCATTGCTTCGCCTTTGTGACAAAGCTGTGACTGTTTTTTTTTATTTTTATCGGTCCACGAAATTTTTTTTCTTTTTCTCACGCGTTTGTCGTCTCTGCAAATTCAGTCACTTACCCTTAATGGCCAGTGGTTATCCCGCCTACGTACTACGTGTTGGGCCCTAGTCCATTTTTCTTTTTCTTGATTTCGACTATCATATCCTCCACCCCGGTTTGTTCCCTGACCCACACTGCTCTATTCCTGTCTTTTGAGGTTACACCTATCATTTTCCTTTCCACTGCTCACCACGTCATCCTCAATTAAAAGTAACCATCTTTGTAAGCCTCCAGGTTTCTGTTCCGTAGGTAACTATCGGCAAGATGCAGCTGTTATATATCTTCCTCTTCCGAGATAGTGGTATACTATACCATTCATCATAAGTGATCCACTCCATCCTTATTCTTCTAGTTATTTCACTCTCTTGGGTCGACTCCGCGGTTACTACCTGTCCTAAGTAAACATATTTCTTAAAAACTTTCAGTGTCTCGCCACCTATCGCAAAGCTTTTTCTCTACCGAGACTACTGCAGATTACTTTGTTTTGATGCATATTAATTTTCAGACCTAGTCTTCTACTTCACGTGTCTAGTTCAGTAATCATGAGCTGCCATTCGTACCCTGAATTACTCATGAATGCAATGTCATCAGCGAATTGCAGGTTACTACCACACTCAAAATTAACTCTTATCCCTGTCTATTCCCAATTTAGGGTCCTGAAAATCTTCTGTAAACACGCGGTGAATAGCATTGGAGAGATCACGTCGCCCTGCCTTACACCGTTCTTTATTGGGATTCTGTCACTTTTTGGTGGCTGTGGATCCGCTATAAATTTCTTACAGTATGTTTACATAGGCTTCATTGATGCCCTGATTCGGCAGTGCCTGCATCACTGCTGATACCATGACTGAATCGAATGCCTCCTCGTAATCTATTAGGGCTATGTATAGAGGCTGGTTGTATTGCACGCATTTCTTTATCACCCGATTGATAGTATGAATATGGTTAATTGGTGCATGGCCTGAAGGAAATCTCACTTGGTCCTTTGATTGACTTAAGCGATTATTTTCGTAGCTTCTAAAAGGCAGGTATTAAGCTGATCAGACTGTAATTTTTCAAGTCCTGGACGTCCCCTTGCTATGATATACGTGTAGTAAGTATTGGCATCGAGGGCATAGCGTGGTGCCACCTATGTCATGACGTCACTCATAGGATATCGCAATATGTCGTCTGCTGGAACGATTAGCACTGGAACACGGCATTAACTGCACTTTTGCCACCCCCATTTTTATTGTGCGCTATGCACACACTTGCCCTTTGTTATGAAGATCATTTCCTAAAGAAAGAATATGATCTGACAATTCGGGCAAGGACACTGTTAAAAATAAAGAAGTGGGGCATGGGCTTACGGGAAGGCGTAAAGAGGGAGAAAAAGAGAAGAAGTAGGAATGAGGAGCTAGCCCTTATGAAGTAAACACCATCGTACACAGCCACGACCACGGGTTCTTGTTCTTAAATTGTGGTGCCGTGAAACCCGGGAGTGGTCGTTCCGGGACTACGATGTCGTCCGCCGAGAGTCTTCGGAAGGTGCGTGGGACTGTGGGGGCCAGAGTCTCACGAAACAATATTTTACTGACAGGACTGCTGCGGTACTCTGACACCGAGGCACGCGAGGTGAACATGCACGTCACAGTTTTGATGACTAGAAAAGCTGAGCTCCACCATTTGAACAACCAGATACTCGATGTAAGTGAAGAGGCACTGTACCAGTAACTCGAGGATGCTGCAGACTACGATAAGAAGTTTGCGTGCGCAATTGCTGATGGACAGTATTCCCTCTCTGAACGTGGGCAGTCGACTCACCTAAGTGACACAGACTATTCACCGCTTTGTTACGCCAGTCATCACCATAGAAACTACAACCGAGTCAGTTTCCGTAAAATCGCCGAGCCCATGACATTTCTTTAGGCATTAAAAGAGACAGTGGATGTTTGGACGGCACAGATTCCAACCAGAAAAGTGGAATGCTGGCGAGTCAAGACAATTCTGACGATATTGAAGGAAATACCACCGAGTCGGCCGGGACAGCGTGCAGAAGTATGGAAATATGGCATCACAATTCAATGATTAGGGATTCTTTCGACGCAAATCAAGTGACGACGGCGTGCATGGAAGATACTCTCCAGCAATCGTCTCACGATGTAAATTAAACAGGAAAGGAACAGACACTGAAGCATCCTGGCAGTCCTCCGAAGTTGGAAAAGGAAGCTAGAAGAGCAGAAGATCAAGGTATTGCCAATCTTGAACAGGCCGGAGGAAGTCGAAGGGACGGTGGAAGATGTGGCATGTTGGACAAGAATGAATATACTGGACAGGTTTCTGTCAATAACCAACCGATGAAGCGTGCCAAAGAAGAGCCTTCTACCAGCTTGCCCACCAGCAACGATGGCTCCTTCGATCTTCTCAGCGGTGAAGCTAGAAGTCTTGTGTTTCTCGGGGTGTCTTGGCCGTTGGGTGCAAAGCCAGGACCTCTGGAATCAGTTTCGCTCAGTTTCAAAGAACTGGACGATGCTGTGATCAAACAAGGCGATGGTTCCCTAAAAGCGAAGGCGAACAGGCTTCTTGTGCCTCTGAAAGCGAAGCTGAGGGTTCTGAAAATGAAGCCGAAGCAGGAAAGCCACCACACAAGCCAAGCCAACAGTACAAGCGTCTCGGCAAGAATATTTTTACAGAGCAGAGAGAGAGCAAGGCGCAAGGTTCAAGCCATAGCAAGAAATGCCACTGCAGGTATCCAGGCGATTCGCGGAGAAGGCTCCAAAACGCTGCAGTAAATGGCCTACGGGAACGCCTGAGTGTACAATACACCCGTGACACCACACCAAGATGGAAACAACAGAGATGAAAGCGCGCATCGTTTACGTGCAGGATCAGCAGACTTCATCTCAGGTTGGTATCGCAGACGCGGTGACTGTACAAGAACACCTGTCCGAATGACGTGACTGCATCACGGACGAGCCTAAGAGGTCAGAGCCCGTTCCATGCGTTTGGCAACTGACAACGTAGTGAAGCATCCACGGCAAAAGTTGTACATGTTGGTAGCAACAGCATGAACTGTCCCATTCGTTCCCTCTCCCTTGGATGATGGTGAAAATAGAGAAGTGGGGCACGGGCTTAGAAGGAGGCGCGACAGAGGGAGAGAAAGAGAAAAGGGGAGTAGGAGTAGAGGGCTAGCTCTTATGGAGTGAACATCGTCGTTCAGAGCCACGACCACGGGTCCTTGTTCTTAACAAACACCACGAGTCGGTGCCCCCTGTGTAACCCACGTGTAGCATGTTACAATCGTCACCTAAAGTCGATGCCACTATTGCCGTAAGACAATGCAAGTGATGAATCAAAAGTTACGCTGCAAGCTGCGAATACGTCATTAAATACTTTCCCCGCGAGAATCATCGGAATTTGTATAAAACGAGCGACTGAATTTGCACCTACGAGGGAAACATGTCGATGAACAGTAATAAATCCGCGCGTGCTGCGCACGTTTACCACTGCCAATGAACACGTCGGAACGGTGAACAGAGTGAATCGCCACACATCATTACAAGTTCTTGTGGAATCTGAAAAAAAAGAAGCACCGACTTCTCCTTGGATGCTCATTTTCATTGTGCTCCGCTATCAGTGACGATCATGGCTGTTTCGGTTTTTCCTAATACTCTGACAAAATTAATGATGAAATCAACCTCTGGGGTTTAACATTCCAAAACCACGATATGATAATGAGAGACGCCGTAGTGGAAGGCTCCGGAAGTTTCGACCACCTGGGTTTCCTTAACGCACACTTAAATCAAAGCACAGAGCCCCCAAGTATATCAGCCTTCATTTGAAAATGCAGCCGCTGCAACCTTCATGTTACTCGAGCACTACAACCACTAGAACACCACGGCGGGCCTTCAACACCACATCAGATCGCCTCACGTCGATTCGTTCTTCGAAAGACGAAGATATTCGCACATGCTGCATGCTGTGAAATTGGCCGCAGTAGATCTCTAGATATCCTGAATGCTCCACAAATATGCCTCATAAATAGCGAGTGATTATCCGGACGATGGCGAGGAGCCGGGACTGTCTGCCAGCAACTAGAGAAGACAAATAAACGAACTGTCCGAGATGACGTCGGATATAATTTCCGTTTTGGGGGGATTATTGCACTGTTCGCAAATGGGTACTTGAATAGACGCTGTTCCTCATTTACCGCATATGCTGTGCGCGCAGTCACCGTCACGTGTGCATGGTACGCGCAATATTGAGACGGACGCCTGACCCAGAGAATAACTGTCTGACCCAGAGAAAATTACTCTGGTAAAAAAAAATTCGATGAGAGCTGCTATTCTGGTCACCCCGTCGTTTGGTTTACTGGACCTCTATCTAAGCATAGGGGCTATTCACATTCAGCCTCCACAAGAACTTGGTCACAGAGTTGACACAGATTCGAACCCACGACCTCAAAAGCTGAGAGCCACAGCAACTAAGACACCTGCTAAGCAGGTTGACTTCCTTAGCAAGCTTTCGATATGAACGCTGTGTCCAAAATTTATCTGCATGCATCTTGACTTAACTCTGTCAAAGAAAGTACAATGCCAAAACAAATTGAGGTCGCATGGTTGGTTGATTTTCACAGAACACTAGATGGATCCATGAAGTGATTGACTTATTGCACACTATATACTACAGCGGATATCGTGCTGCACACGCGAAGGTGGCGAGGAATCGCTTGCCTCGGTATTTCATTTCCCAAGATTTTCCCTGTGAACTGGCAGAATTATAATAAAAAGTAATTAAATTACACCACTGAATAATTCTCTAGGGTTATATTGTAAATAAGTTGCACGGCTATTACTTTCGAAAACCAAAGAAACTTGCCTGACACTACTTCAACAAAAGTTCACCATTCATACACATATAGAATAAAATCTGAAATGTCTGCTGTATCGCCCAAGTGGCTCCCTCGTTTCCGCACTAATGGCTTGGCGTAACTTTAGTACTCGCTTTTTTCTATTTTTTTTTTCGTTCACCTGATATGGTACAAAAGACGTCCACAAGCTATATCTTAGTGAAAAGTGATTCGGAGAGCAATGCGCCATTTAACTGAAAATTTTCATAAGAGCAATTCATAGCACTGCCGAATAACCAGTTTTTAAAACTAGTTTATTACATTACCCTAAACCACGAACAGTAATTTTAGCTGCAAGGATATCGCTATTACCAGTTTGTTCATGCTCCTGCTCTTCACACAGACTGTCCTAACTATAGCTTCTTCCCAAAAGCTGTCAGCGAATGAGTGGAACTTTTTTTCGAAAGAAGACACTTCGCGCAACTTTCGACACACAGTTCATATTCTGATTCTAAACTTTATTTGCTTGCATGTTACCTGGTGCATTTAATTTTATTTTGTCATGTCTCTTGAGACAATGCCGAGTGTTAATTTTTCATAACACACGATTCTGTTTCTAGAATGACAGTTATTCATTTCTTTTCCCACTCCAGTAATAGCTGACATCGTGCAGGTAAACAAGCAAAAACAAAGTCCGTCACCTTCCCTATGAAACATTATCTCCATTCGAAGGCGATGTCGCAGCTGGAAAGGACCTGATTCGTGCCTCGAGGTCCGTGTGCCGGATTACAGCACGACGACAACAACCGAGGGGGGGCGCGGGAGGCGAACGTGACCCAAGCTCTCGTTCTCGGATTGGCGCTGTTGGCCCAGCTGCGACATTCAAAGCCCCGGCGGACGGCCATTCCGCAACAACGACCAGCCTTGCGGCGCTGTGACCTTGTCAAGTCCATGACTCCGCACGGCTCAATTCAGCGACACATACGAAAGGGGCCTCCCTGCACGGTTGTCTCGGCTGGTGTGCTTCATTTCGGTTAGCAATAGTCATACATCGGCGAACTCATGCATGAGTCGACTCAATCAGGCTCACTCAGACTCAGACCGAGCCGCGAGTCTGAGTCTGAGTCTGAGTGATGAATGTTCTGGTGAGTTTGAGTCGAAGTGAGACCGGTTGAAGAAAATCTTTGTGATTGTGAGTCCAAGCGTGTTCGGCTAGGGAAAATTTTGGTGATTTTGAGTCCGAGTGAAGCTAAAGCGCAAAATATTTTATTTGTTTTTTTTTGTACAACCCCGAAGACAGTAGTCCAGTCCAATCAGGAGAGGATGCATACAAACGGACGCAGAAAACAAAAACATCAAAACTTTCTGCGTAGCGAGGGTGAAGAAGATGTTAACGAATTCCACTCTATGATTGTTCGAGGGAAGAATGAATATTTATACAAATTAGCCGTTGCGAATACAGGTTTGATGCAATGGCTGTGCTTCTGGCGTGACCGGGCTCGATATATTTCTTGAGTGAGTCTAAGTGAGTTGCAGCTTTCTTTGCCGACCTACGGTCATATCTACTCATCTTCAGCATTACTATCAGCCTTTCCTGAATTAACGTTTATGCTCACGTCTACTTACCCGTATTCCAAAGTAGCGTCTTTTGTACACAATTTCAATATTTACTGATTAGAGGCACTACTTACGAATGGTAGGGCCTTGTCCCCCTTCCCCCACCATTTCTTCCAAGGCCGCTCATGATAAATGTATCTTATCTTGTAATCTCTTTCAATAAAAACGACCTCACTGGTTTACAAGCACTCATAACTCTTATTCGAATGCACTAGCTATAGCAAATGTACCAAGAAGAGTGCTGATTACGTGATATATTGCTGTTATAAAGCAGTGACATCAGGGTCAAAGAACATAATTCTAGGCTGACAGACTCATGAGTCGACTCCCTTGAACTCACTCAGACTCAGATCGAGCCATGAGTCTGAGTCGGAGCGAGTCCGGGTGAGTAATGTTTTGGCGAATTTCAGTTCGGCTCAGAAAAACATTTTGGTCAGTGTGAGTCCGAGTGAGTCCGATGCGAAGTATATGAGTGAGCTTCACATGTGTTGCCGACCTATGGCAATATTAATTCATAATCGACGGGGTTTAACGTCTCAAAACCACAATTTGATCACGAGAGACCAGCTGGGGTTCTTTGATGCGCACATAATGTAACTACAGAGACTTCAAGCATTGTCACCTGCAGCCAAACCGTGGCCCGGGATTCGAACCCGCGACCACCCGGGGAGTAGTCGAGCACTTTAACCACTAGACCACCGTGGCGGGTATGCCTCATTTATCATTCAATGGCAGAACTGTTTTCAGCCTCCGATGCGCTTCCACGAATTTTTCGCCTTGGGACTCAGCAGTACTGCAACTGCGGTGATTTCATATCTTTGTGCACCAATGAGTAATGTAACAAATTATTTCAAGCCCGTAATTAATTCGAGCCCTCAGAGAGCAGCCTATACCGCAGCATTATCACACTATCGAATGCTTGTATCGCATGCTTTTATTCAATTATTATAGTGTGGGCATTCATTAGGCGCAGTATGCATATACACGACACTGACACGCATTTTGCCTTCCGAAACTTGTAAGCGCCCTAAAAGAAGAACGCATTCACATGTAGATAACGCTATAGCTGTGATCACCGTACCATCCATTCGCTAAAATCATAAGAATGTGGGTGTTGCTTAGCGCTTGAAGCGCGTCACAGTGTACACTTGGCGTCGTTCTAATCCAAAGGAGTAATAAACGACAAGGTGTCTATGCAGAATTTCAGCGAGCCCATTTCTTAAGGTGTTGCCGATTTCTAAATCCTTGTGATATCGCAACAGATATGAAGTAGCGTCTACATAAGCCGGCCAGCGTAAAATGAAAAAAAAAAAAGTCTTCAGGTCAAGCTCAGCAGATTGCATAAAATATGACACTCTAACTCAATACTCAGAAATACAAGCTTGCTTTCTTTTTCTTTTTCTTTTAGCCGCACGAGTAAAATAAAAAGCGAATACTTTGTTGTTTCACTGACTCCGTAACATTGCTATCGTGATATATGCACAAAAAAATGATGAAAAAACGTGGATCACAGAGCGAAAACAAGCGACTGTCAGGAAAGCCCGCACCCCTTGGATTTATTGGCGGACTGAGCTTATCACACACATAACAGGAGCGTAGGCCAGCTTTGTGCATTAATGTGACAATGGAGAGGATGTTAGCAGTCGGCTGCAGTAAACGCGTTTTAGTCCTCTAAACTGTGTACATTCACATACGCGCCGCTGACTGCCTATTGACAATACCGTTTCGACGGTGGTGCCACCTGTAGCTCAATCTCACAGCGAATCGGCTCCAACATTTCGCTCTACATACTCATCTTTGCCCGAACAAGCTGCGAAGGACGGACGCTCAACAGGAAGTAAAGAACAGTCAGAGGCGGAGTCTGCTTCACCCGCCGCATCTCGTACGAATACAAATGTGCCCCAGTGAATCCACCGCCTCAGACTGTTATTGCACACGCTTGCCTCATCGCAGTCTCTGCTAAGGTTCGAAGGTTATAGAGCATACCGTCAGCGGAAGCTTGATACCGGCTTGATCTCACACGCTATAATAAATTTGTTTTGCGTCGCATGTTCCAGCTTTTCGCTTCCGCGTTTTTTTTTTTTATCCTTGAAGGATCTATATATATATGCTCACAGCTGGTAATTTTTTCATCCACTTTTCTTTCTTCTTTCTTCTTATTTACATTCCATTGGTTCTAATAACTTCCCCTGTACATTCCTTGGCATTACTGTCTGTTATATCTCATTAATATTGTGTTAAAACACGGAAATACGAGCCCTTAGGTATACACTTCTCTCTCTTATATATATATATATATATATATATATATATATATATATATATATATATATATATATATATATATATATATATATATGGTTCTCATCCGGTTAGTCACATCGTTCTTCCAAAATACCTCTCCTAAGTGGCCTTCAGCGTTCCTTCAAAGCAAACAAAGAGCAGACGAAAAGGCGCGAGTGCGAGGAAAATCTACCACGAAGCGTGGCACCACTTAGCAGATGATGTGAAGACAGCCGCTAAAGCAGTGCCGTCCTTTTCATTGATTGTATCTGCAGAGGAATCCACGGAATCCGGGATTCGAGCAGGCTGGGCGAGATGTTCATTAGTGCCGATTCCAGGCGCCCCTACAGAGCAGGCACGACGGCCAGACACTCGAGCGCGACAGCCGCAAAGATTGGCCGGGGGACGAGGTCTCTCTGTTTGCTCCCAGCGAGCGTCAGCTCTGACGGGCTCATTGTGAAAGCGCTGGAGGATGCGCGACGAAATTGGATATATACGTGCGCCCGTGTGACAGCCTTATTATTATTCCGGGTCGCCTCTTCACTCTCCATCATCAAGACCACCAGCGGCTGTTTGCCTCTCTAGGGAGACAATCCGGCGCCCACTGGGAACCGGCGCTTGACACTCGCCCGGCCCTATATCAGCGGACAAGCCAATGAACGAATTGACCGCGATTTCCGACGCAGAGGCTATATTGTACACATAGGTGGTACACACTGGCCACTGTACTCGGCTGCTGACTCGAAAGCCACGCGTTCGATCTCGGTGGTCGCACTTCGATGGCGGCGAAATTTTAGGGAGGCCCGTGTAGGGCGACGTCGTGCGCGAGTTGAAGAACACCAGATGATCGAACTTTCCGGAGCCCTCTACTACGACGTGCCTCCTCATCGTATCGCGGTTTCCGCATGACAAGGCCTCGCAGTTATTACTACAGAACATTCGCTGACTTGCTGGGGACAGAGCGCTATACGCACGCAGTATTGCTGTTTGCCTTGGAAATTAGCTCACGAAAAATTGGGGGGGGTCCTTAAGCTTCGCCTTTATGAGTTGAACACGATAGCGAAATCCGGCTCCTAGTGCGGCCTTCAACCGCTAAGTGCATAATTATTATTATGGTTTGTTACACGTACACACGCACGCACAAAAACGCGCGCGCGCCAGCGCGACATATCTTTAGTATGGTACAGGTTTTCGTTGTATTTACCAGCACTTTTATAACAACTTCATGAAAATATTGCACAGTGATATAGCCACGCGGTCCTGTGTTTTGAACTGCACGTAGGCATGGCATTTGTATTCGGAAATGGTCACATTCTGTCGTCCGTCTAGCGTTAGTTATCTGGCAATTGTTCGACTTGTTCTTATGGAGACCTCTTCCGGCCAACCGCAACAGGCACCGCCTTTATGGTCGGTGAAATGGCAACTGCAGTACTTCACTTCTTTAATGGTGTCCTGAGAATGAGGAGCTAAATCTGTGCAAGTGTTCTGGTTCGTTTAAATGGCATTTCCTTGAAGGGGCGGGCGTAAGGAGTCTCACATCGCGTCACAGATGGCAACACATAGCGTTCGCTGTTTACTTGATCAACGCCTCTGGAAAGGCACAATATGTTTGTTTTCCGCTATAGTTGTCCGTTTTTACAGCTGTTTGAAATTTCCTGTGTGTTTCTAGCGGCGATGATTGCATTATCCTGTTCTTTTTCGACGTAGTTTGATAGCCTCTCAAACGCGCCTACAAATCGCCGAATGGGCTCGTTTTCGTCGTGACACCTGTCGAACAAAATGCGTTAAGGAGACCCCTTCCCTTACATAGCATCCATGTAGTGTTTTTTTTTCTTCTGAAGCAGCTGCAAGTAACAGCAATTTCTGCGATACGAGCTCTTTAACGCTATCAGGTTAAAAATGCACGGACGTCAGCGTATGCTGTTGAAATAAGCACGCTTGATAGTTAGCCCGTTAGGACTACAATTGTGTGGGCTACGCATCAATCAAATAGACTCCAATAAAATACAGTCAGTGACAGACTGCTTGCCGACTGATAACCACTCTCACTGCAAGCACATCGCTCGGAGAAAATGCTACGCTCGTCATTAACAATATATTGGAAGAATCGCAAGAGGAGAAAATGTTACTAAGTAAAATCCAGCAGGCCACTTCACTGAAGCATGTACTGCAACATGCTGGGTAGAAAAAAAGGCAAAATATCTGGACTGCAGCTAGTGCTTTATGCGCAATGGAAGTCCACAACACGAGAATCAAACCGCTAATTTTCGCGAGCTGGTGTCGTGAAAACGTGCTTTACTATGCGAGCGCGAGGTGACGATGGGAAGTTAAGAGGCAACTGTTACACAATCGTCCCAGGTCGAGCCCGGCGGTGGCTATGAGTAAACAACATAATCCCGTAGAAGCGTCCACATGCGGGCTAACTGGCTCAGGTTCACCTTTACAGTGGAAATACGCACGGCACAATAGAAGAAAAGCTACAGGTCAAGCGCCGATCATCAACGGGGGAAATTTTATCAGTATAATACTGTGACACACGGGAAAAAAGTAAAGTCCTTTGCAGTAAATTCCTTTTGTCACTAAAAGTGACTATTTACAGAAACGAGATGCGCCGATGACACACGGCACCATACACAGCAACTGGCGCTGCCCATAGAGCTTCGTAAAGTTAACTAGAGGGCACTCTGGCGCTGCGATCATTCAGCGACTACGGGAGTGATGGGTATAGTACACACATTTGCCTAGTCTTCGTACTTGCGGGCGGCGAATCGTACTTGCAGCTTCGTTTATTGCTGGTTACGGTTTCGTTTTAAAGAAAAGAACGAAACCTTTTGAACTTGGTGACCTTATTTGAAAAGGTAAGCTTTAAAGAAATGAGGTGGTGAAGCACAACCACTGAACGTTTGCTGTTTTTTTTTTTTTCGTTTCGTGAGAAAAAAGCTCCAGGCCACACGAACAGACACGGAGCCAGAATCAGGCCAGAAATACGAATATTAGACAAATGTGTGTACTACCTATCATTCCCATGCTCGCTGAAGCACCGTTCGTTGCAGCTCCCATAGACACTAGCGCCAGAGTACCCTCTAGTTTATATTAGGAAACTTTATGGCGCTGCCAACGCGGTGCTAGTGACGTCATGCGGGTGTCGAGAGTACGCCTTTCCGGGCCGAAAAGTAGATGTGGCATCTGCTTTACCGAAAAGGATCTCCGCCGGAATGAAAGTACTTTCTTGTCGTGTGTCATTGCACCCGAACGCCTGTCCGGAAAATGTCATCTTGTCTAACGGACTTTAAGGCACCCGTGTTTCACGGGTATAGCAAGTACAAACCAAAAAGCAAAGAAACTACACAGAGGCAAAACTATTACAAAACAGTTGAGTCAAATATGGCGCTCAACGGTGCACTCACGCAGGCCTCTTTATTTGGTAAGCCTTTTGTTTTTTTGTTGTTGTTGTTTTTTGATCAGCATGGCAGGGTGGAAAGTGCGTGGAAGAATGGCTAAAAAGCAAAACTAAAGAGCAGAACAATTTTTTTTCATATTAGAAAAATTGCTCGTTCACGGTACCAAAAATACCACACCTGCGGTCCGAAGACGCTTCGTTTGAGAGAAAACGCACAAAAAGAAAATGTAGAAGGACCTTTAAATTCCCGCACAATTCACCGTGACGTCACGTATTTCCTAGTTCCTAATAGGTAAAAACAAAGTGAAGTGTTCTCTGAGCGCGCTAAAAACTTGGCATACCAAATTTAAGGAAGTTTTGCTGAGCGAAAGGCGCCAAAGTACGACAAATACACTTTGTAATTTGTGAGGCCACGCGGTAAGATTTCGGCGCGGAATATAAAATTAAACTCTGAACATTGCAATTTCCCCTCTATTACTAAATCTATGATGTTGAAATTAACGACAATACAGTTCTCACAGAGCAATTTATAACCAATTAATTCAGTCTCTTTAAGTACTCTCTGATACGAATATTTACGCAGCGTCCTGTTTGGCGAATATGACTTAGCCCACACATGAACACGGGAATGCTGTTAACATTAACATTAGCATTAACATCTCCGTACACAGCACAAACAGTTCTGCAAGTTTAACACCACAGCCATCCACTCTCCTGGATGTTTAACACTACAACCATCTAAATCATTTCCACTAATTATTTTCTCTTTTACTGGGCAAGTACTGTGCAGTTAACTTTTGGTTTAAAGAACGAATTGCAGCAATACTGTTTAAAAATATGCGGTTAAATAATTCACAAGCTAAACAAAATTTTAAAAAGTTGAACACTTGTCATGAAGGTAGTCATTTTCGTTTCATGACAGCACAATGGATGGGGCGCTGATACTGTATGTGCCTTCGATTCTTATGACGAGAGCTTCTATGGTTACCCGAGCGTCTGCGTCCTTCCTTTAAGCAATGACTTCCATGCTGTCAAAGCACGCTTGGCACCCAGATGTCCGACAACGGGCTGACATAACGTCCGGAAAAGATAATTTTTAATACTTGTGCGCCTGCCTAGTTTTTGTAGTTTCTAGTTTACATTTGTTGCTCGGATAAAAACTGTTTAGTTCACGGTTGGCGTTTGTCCCGTAGCTTCTCTCATTCGCATTGAAAGAAAGAAGGCATAATCCTGCGTTGCACTGATTCATAAGCGGGGTATAACGCCCCAAAACCACCGTATGATTATGAGACACGCCGTAGTGGAGGGCTTCGGAAATTTAGACCACATGCGGTTTTCTAACGTGCATCCAAATCTGAACCCACGGGCCTACAACAATTCAGCCTCCATCGGAAATGCAGCCACCACCGCCGGGATCCGATCCCGCGACCTGCGGGTCAGCAGCCGAGTACCTTAGCCACTAGACCACCGCGGCGGGGCCTCCATTGCACTATGCGCGCTGTACCTAGAAATGGCCCAACACAATTCAGGTGGGCAACTTCAATCAGAGCGGCTCTCAAGATGTATAATAAAGCGAAAGACGGGTTATGAGCCTCATTGCGTGGATAACTTGCATTATCGCATCACGTGAGCCATTTCGCAACCAGCTTTTCGGCGAAAAACGTCGCATGACGCTATCCACACGTGGCTCGCACTGCGGGCGTGCTGCAGCAGCGCATACCGGCCTGCGTGGTTGAACATGCAGAAATCCACAGCACGACCGAGAACTCAAGTTCGAGAAGAAATGCCATGAAGTTCTCAATAAGCCACTTCCAGAAAGTACATGAGAAACATCGAAATAAAGATGAGAGGGCACGCAATGCATTCAACGCTCAGTAATCGCACAACGTGGATAGAGAAAATGCTATCCCAAATACGTCATGCTGTCTCTTACGCAACTGTGGCGATGCCGAATCGCAGTATACTCGCCCGCGAACACGTCCTTCAGCTTTGCGTTCAGCATCGGATTACCTGGCCACACGATTCTCCGAATATCACTTTTGGCTCGCGCTGCGCAACCGGTTTCGACCGAAATGTCGCCGTCACTCAGAGCGCTGTTTCGCTCGCTCGTCGTGCAGGTCGACGCTTTTCGTGGCTGGTGAACGTGGTCGGCTTTCATAATGAGCGCTCTCTGTTTGCCGTCGCACGCTATTGCCTCATTGCCAAATGATCTAGGTGGAGAACGTCCCCAAAGTTGAGAATTAGGGCTACTGACCTCGGCTGATCCGGCGGAGATTGGTGCATCTGTAAAGCCGCGAGTGGCAAAATAGAGGGAAGGAAGGACTGAAAAAAATTAACACAAAAAGGCCTGCAAGCCCCACTATGCACTGCTGGCTGCCCTCAGTCGCCACAAACAGTTGCTGCCCTGCGTGCCCTGTCAATCAAACCTGATCCGAGCCCCGCCGCGGTGGTGTAGTGGCTAAAGCACTCGGCTGCTGACCCGCCGGTCGCGGGATCGAATCCCGACTGCGGCGGCTGCATTTTCGATGGAGGCGAAAATGCTGTAGACCTGTGTGCTCAGATTTCGGTGCACGTTAAATAACCCCATGTGGTTGAAATATCTGGAGCCTTCTACTACGGCGTCTCTCATAATCATACGGTGGTTTCGAAACGTTATACCCCACATATCAATCATAACCGATCGTCATTGCTACCGCTGGCCACTCCCTCCCACTGCTCGTTCAATAAGGGACAGGCCGGGGATGACCCGGAAGGTCCACGCAGTACAAATCGAGGCATGCACCATCAAGTTTAGCCTAATCATATATGCTGTGATGACGTTGTTCTTCTTGGTAGGAAGCGCAGCAACTATTACACGGAACACACAACACAAGCGCTCGTGTTGTGTGTTCCGAGTAATAGTTTCTGCGCTTCCTACCAAGATGGATTCATACCAACTGGCCTGATACAATTGCTTATTGACGTTGTTCGACTACAGCACGGTATTTAGTACAATAGGCGATGTTTTGATGGACAAGGTACACAAAGAGAGAGAGAGAGAAGCACAAATAGTTGGATCCTAGTCATAGCTGGGCACCTGATTCAACATAAAAGCACGTCATCCTCACTAATAAGAGAAAATTAACGACTAAGACTCCGCGACAGGGAAAGCCCACAGCAACCGCGAGACACATACACACGTATTCTAGAACGTCCCTTCACTCAACGCTTTCTTCACTTGAGAAAACAGATTGGAGCGCCGCCTCAGGGCACGGCAAGTCACTTCATATCAGCCATAATCTGCTATGATTCTTGAGCAGCGCAGCGTCATTTTCAGCTGAGCGGTGACGCAGTGCTCAGCTCTGTCATGTGAAAGAAGAAAGTCGAGTCGAGGAGCGTTTGTGAATACGGGGGATACGGGGGATAGTGTCTGTAATGCATGTATATAGAGGAATCAGCATTGAGTTGAAATAATAGTGTAACGGCACGAACAGAAGGGAGCTCCTTGCTCCGTCAGGGAGCACCAGCGCTCCCAAAGTTTTGCGAACTTCATCTTCTCCTATAGGCCGATTGCACGCCGGCAACCTTAAGTCCAATTTGTTTGAAGGATCACTCAAAAAAAAAAAACGCAAAGAGCCAACGACAGCCTTTGTATTTTGTTCCGGTATTATTCAGAAAAAAATGTGCGCATCTTTCTGTTCAGAAAGTGGGATATCGTCGCTAAGTGTAGATACTTGAATGTTTGGAAAATGTAAGCTAACTAGAAAAGAGGGGGATAATAATGAAAATTTAGACGCTTGTGCATTGAGAGAAAACCGGCGACGCAAAAACATAATTTACTAAACATTTGGGTGGCTTGCATACAGGGCAAGTCGGTATACATGGATATAGGCAAAGAAAATAGCGCCTAAAGTATCCAGCATCCATACTGTTCCTGGCTGCGTTTCTGGTCTCGGTTTTTCCCGATTTTTCTTTATTGTTGCTCGGTATTACTAAACACTTTTTCGGCGCAGCTCGGTATTCAAGCAGCTGGTGACCACGCGTGCCTGCCCCTGTCGAGACCACCCTGAAAGCCATGCCTAGCAAATAGCTCCCACTTACCCAGTAAGAAGCTAAAAGAGCCCTGGACACATGCAAGTGGAGCCTCAACTCTTCTCATCTATAGACTGCAAATCAAGTTTAAGTGAAATGCCGGGTGTCAGCTTACAGCAGATCGTAGCGCCAGATCTGGCGACTACCACTCGGACATCGACTTGCACTAATGAATCCAAGCGCCCAAAACGTCCCAATGCTGCGCTCGAGGCTACGTGTTCGATTCCGCGCAACGGGGATCGAATCGATGCAGGCGAAATGAAAAGTGTGCTTAGCTTTGCAAGTTAAACGCATTCATCCGGAGTACCCCTTCATAATGACACTGTGGTTTCGGCCCGTGAAATATCCAGCAGGTATCATCAAAACGCTTCGACCACGAGTTTAGAGGCGCGAATCCTGCAAGGAACGGTCTCCCACACCAGGCGAACAGACGCCTCATTCCGTCAAGGAAGGCTTGGTTTGGCGCCGACAGCACCAACATCCACGAACGCCGGCTCCTTGGCCCACTTAACAGTTTGGACAGCTGTGCAGCGACAAAAAAAAAAAAACGAACTTCCTGACGTCGTGCGCTGATCTGGCCGGGAACCAGCAATTCAAGCTACCTACAACACTTCGCCCTATACGAAGACGCGCATTTACAACAGAGGGATAACACCATTCTGTACACACGATTAGATCGCTCTGATGTTTTTTTACCCTATCACCTACTGCGCAGAACCGGCCTATCTTAAGGGTAACGTATGATAATAATTGTGGGGGTTGAACGTCCCAAAACCACCGTATGATTATGAGAAACACCGTAGCGGAGGGTTTTCAACCACTTGGGGTTCTTTAACGAGCCCCTAAATGCAAGCACAGGCGAAGAGCATTCTGACGGTAACGTAGGTGCAGCGCTAACAGGATCATTGACGAAACAGCAACTGGAATAAAATCATTGCATTACTCAAGCACTCAGGTTAGAATCCAACTGCAAGTGGCCCTATCATTTAATTACTCCATTCTCGCCCTATACACACATTGCTGAGTATTATTTGTGTTCCGATTTGTATAGTATGTTTCAGGTATACATTTACAATATATAAATAAATATGGTTCACATAGGCCCATGCCAGCCATTCCCGAGATGCTGCACACACAAAACACATAAAGATGCTACTGCAAAACACATAAACGAACGCCATGGAGAAAAGAAAGAACCGCAAAAGACGCCACGCAGCGCGACATCGTTTGGTGAAGCGCAAGCCGAGATTTTGTTTAAACGCTGCCTGCATATATTTTCTCACTGCATAATACGAATTGAAAATGTAGAAAAAAAGAGGTATCCATAAAACTACAGTAAGATAGAGATGGCGAAGTTATGTGGAAAATATGAAAAAAAAAATGAGGAAAAAAAAGTACTCATAAAAGCGAAAGTTTTGTAGGGGCACCGCATAAGCGACAAAAACTGGAAACGCAGGACGATTGATCAAAGGTGTTAAGGTCAAAGAACCCTTCGGTCGCCAAGCGCCACTTTTGTGAGTGTGTTCTCTCGGTGGTGGCGCGGCCATAAAGGCGGCAGTCAGTGTCCCGGGTGGGAGAGCGGAAAGCGCCCCATTTACGCCGTCCTCCGCGAAACGATATTTCCGGAGGAGGCCCCAGACCAACCGCCAGATAGCGCACCGCTACGACGACAGCGCCACCACCGTCAGCTGCAGATAAAGGGACGCCCCGATGCACGGGAAGTGCTCACAGCTGCAATCACTCGAGAGCTCACCGGGCACATTATAGTGTTGCCGCAGAGCAAAGCATTAAGACAACAGGGGAAACGTGCAGGCCGCAGGGAGGCCCGCAGAAATGTAACGACAGTTACCCGCGGTGGAGTCTCCTCCCCGCAGCTGCACCGAAAGGCAGAGTCACTGTATCTTCCCAATATAGGCCTGCAATGCACACCTTTCTTTTATTTGAAGGCCTTAAAGGGACACTAAAGTCAAAATACAGTTTACGTCAGAGTGAAAGCTCAATGTATGACAACATCTAAAACGACAATATTATCAATAACAGTGCCCTACTTATCAAGAAATAAAGGTAAATGCACAAGAACACAAGTGCCGCACTAGGACATTTTCAAAATGATCCCGATGACATCAGACGGACCGCCCACAACTACATACTAGTAATCCATCTAATTAAACTAAATAAATACCGTTCCGTGCATCAAGACACGCAATAAAATGCTGCTTGTTCGTTTCTGTTTGATTCATGGAAAAAGAACCATCGGGCGTTAGTACGGGTAATGGCGCGAGTGGTCCAATAATTCAATTTTCGCGTAGTTACACGGGACAGGTGTTGCCATCTAGCGGGGCACAGTTAAAAAAAACGTCGGCTATCTTGAAGCCAATGGCGGGAAATTGATCAATGGCCGTTGTTGCTGCTGTGGCTCCCTCTGCTTTCGGTCTGGTGCTACTAGCGCAGTAAAGCCGGGCAACGTTGTGCACGGCAACAGTGACGTGAGTCGGTACGGTCGTTCCGCTTCTAAGGCGGGTAATTTGAAGTGCGCTAACTTCATGCGGACCACTAAAACGTGATTTATTTCAAAATAGGCACTTCCTTGGCACAACAGTAACACTACGAGGTTTCTGGACCACCATTTCAACCATCAACGTCGACTTAATAGTTGCATTTTGTGTCCCTTTATATGTCCACGTCGCAACGTTGTGCGAGGGTTAAAAATAAAGTTGTGCAGAAAATGCGAATCCACAGCTTCCATTTTTTTTCAGCGCATTCATGGGTGAAAAAGTAGTAACAAAATACTAAAAAAAAGAACACACGAGCAGCTCGTCGACTACGCCGTTTGAGTGAGAAGCGTGAACAGAGCTATCGTACCGGTCCTGCGGCTGCCGCATTTTGAGCCTCATCTAAATGGCATATTTCTCAGTGAGAGGAAGTTCTAACCAACGCCCGCAACTTTTAAGTGCTGAGCTGTTCAGTTGACTGGACTGTCATGTGCTGTTGTGGTAGCTTGGCGTAACGCTCCCCGTGAGCACGCCAAGGAGAAGTATTCTTCCTACTGTTCGTACAACAACTTCATGATGATCATTTATTCTCATCATCAGAAAAAAACTAGTGCGCTTGGCGGAACGCAGGAATTACCGCCCATAAAAATAGAAAAAAAGATAGGAAGCAAGCACGAAATACAGAGAAAGAGAGAGAGAGAGAGACAAAAGGGAAAGAAAAGAGATACTTTCCGTCATCCGCTTCCATCATCCGCTTCCATCATCCGCCATACTTTCCATCATCCGCTTATGTGACTGCTGTTCGATTTCGCAGGTGTATGATTATGGAAGTATCTGGAGAAACAGCACTGACAAACTCCACCGATTAACGGCTTTTATTATATCCCTGGCGGAGAGCTTTCTATCAAACCCATATATACTAGAAGAAGCTATCACGAAGATGCGCTGCCTGGTATCGAATCTAAATTTCTGAAAATACACGTCTGCTCAGGCCCATTGTACATCTACTGTGCGCATTCTGTGGTGAACTACAAACAATAGATCATTTCTTTTTTACCTGCAAGCGGTTTACTACAGCACAGATACCCCTTTAGAAATAACTTTACGTGGTATTGGAATGGATTTATCTGTGCCTACCGTTTTGTCTTTTGATTGATTTGTGGGGTTTAACGTCCCAAAACCACCTTATGATTATGAGAGACACCGTAGTGGAGGACTCCGGAAATTTGGACCACCTGGGGTTCTTTAACGTGCACCCAAATCTGAGCACACGGGCCTACGACATTTCCGCCTCCATCGGAAATGCAGCCGCCGCAGCCGGGATTTGAACCCGCGACCTGCGGGTCAGCAGCCGAGTACCTTAGCCACTAGACCACCGCGGCGGGGCCCGTTTTGTCTTTTAGAGCCTCCATTTCTGCGTTTTCCCGTGCGAAGGTCTGCGTGGCTGTTAGATACTATATTAATTAAACTAATTGGTCGACTAACTGACCAGCATTATAATCCTAACGTGTCTACATATACGTGTAAAAAGAAGAGTACTGCATTACTTTATTACCTCTTATTCGAAGGTTTTTTAACTTATATATACGCTACATCAAGCACCGTAATTTTATACGTATAGGGTGCTTAAGAAAATACTCAATTTCCGGTTAAGAGATGACCAAAAGCGCTAAAATCTCTTCAGCTTGTTAGTGAATGACCAAATAATATAACACATACCATAATGGGGAAAATTAGGGACCATTTAAGCTTCGCCTTTAACAGTTGGACGCGATAGCGAAATCCGGCCCCTTGCACCCTTCAACCGCTAAGTGCATACTAATTAATATGTTTTGTTACACACACGCACGCACACACACACGCACGCGCGCGCGCGAATTGTACAAAGCAAGAGTCACATGACCTCTAAGATACACCCCACATGCTCGCCATCTTGGATGCCATTAAGAGTCTCACAATGCCTCACAGATGGCTGCACATCATCTAGCGTTTACTGTTTGCTTGATGAACGCCTCTGAAAAGGCGTGATATGTTTTCCGCTAGATGGTCATAGTTGTTCATTTTTTAAAGCTGTTTGAAAGTTCTTGTGTGTTTTTAGCGGCGATGGCTGCAGTATCCCGGCCTTTTTCACGTAGCTTGATGGCCTCCCATATGCACCTACGAATCGCCGAATGGGCTCGTTTCCGTCGTGACACCTGTCGAACGAAATGCGTTAAGGAGACTCCTTCCACTACATGTCACTTATGTAGTGTTTTTTTTTTTTTTTTCGACGCAGCTTCAAGTAACATCGTGGTTTTGCGGTAGAACACCTGCTTACCGCCCGAAAGGCCCGGGTTCAATTCTCGATGGGACCGAAAATTGTATTCTTTATTTTATTTGTTTCATTCTCCATTTTTCGCTCACAACCAACGGTGCCGATGCCGACGGCGGAATTTCTGCGACACGAGCTCTCTAACGCTATCGCGTTAAAATTGGGTTTCACGCATGCCCCTTTTAACTGAATGGGGAACAACAATGGTGACCGTTCAGAAATGACATGGATTCCCGCAATTGTAAGTGCTCGGTATAAATGCAAGCAAGAATGATCTGTATGTTCGAGCCAAGCTTATAAGTATGGCAGTAATACGGAATGGCGGGCTAGTTGGTTTTGCTGCTTACTGAAACTTTAGAGCGCACACACACGAGTACACAGACGAAAGGTGACCAGCGCAGGTCTTTGTGAACCTGTCGTGTGCGTCTTCGTGTTTCAGTATCAATATGGACACTTACGGAGGCGGGCAGATGAAATATCTCGCTCGTTGCAGACGGCCAGATGTTTCGGCACCCGAATAAAACAATTTTGCTTTTAAATGCGAAGAATTCCTCAGCGAACTTCAGCGACTTTGACCGTATCTATCTATCTATCTATCTATCTATCTATCTATCTATCTATCTATCTATCTGTCTGTCTGTCTGTCTGTCTGTCTGTCTGTCTGTCTGTCTGTCTGTCTGTCTGTCTGTCTGTCTGTCTGTCTGTCTGTCTGTCTGTCTGTCTGTCTGTCTGTCTGTCTGTCTATCTATCTATCTATCTGTCTGTCTGTCTGTCTGTCTGTCTGTCTGTCTGTCTGTCTGTCTGTCTGTCTGTCTGTCTGTCTGTCTGTCTGTCTATCTATCTATCTATCTATCTATCTATCTATCTATCTATCTATCTGTCTGTCTGTCTGTCTGTCTGTCTGTCTGTCTGTCTGTCTGTCTGTCTATCTATCTATCTATCTATCTATCTGTCTGTCTGTCTGTCTGTCTGTCTGTCTGTCTGTCTGTCTGTCTGTCTGTCTGTGTCTGTCTGTCTGTCTGTCTGTCTGTCTGTCTGTCTATCTATCTATCTATCTATCTATCTATCTATCTATCTATCTGTCTGTCTGTCTGTCTGTCTGTCTGTCTGTCTGTCTGTCTGTCTGTCTGTCTGTCTGTCCGCCCACGACTTTTAGCTCTCCTGACCGTTTTGATTTGGGATCAATACGCAAATTGGTATGGCACAACATGACTGCATGAGAAGCATAACCGACTAGTCATAACATGAAAATCATGACATGCATGTCATGAATGTTATGATTTACATGTCATGGTCTTGCTGCGCTTTCGGTGGTTTCGTCCAAATAACATATTGCAAAACTGGTACGGTATGACATTATTGCGTGGCGAAGTTAAGTAACAGGCCCTAACGTGTAATTCATGGCATGCGTGTCATGTAAGACCATGACCACATGCCACGCTCATAAGAGTGCTCACGGCCGTTTTACTAGTTTCACATATACCAAATTTGGTATTACGTGACGTGGATGGACGAAGAACAAGGAACACAAATGCCAGGCGCAAACATGATAATCACGACATGGAAGTCGCGTACGGCCTAATTTAGACGGCTACCATTGCTGGTGCTGGTATTGCAAACGTTAGTGGTGCCGTCGTTACGCGACTATAAACAACAAACTTGCATCTTATCTAGATACGTGAGTGCGCGCGGCATTTCTAATTGAGTTCACTATGTACTACGTCAGTCCACCTCGTAACGTTGTGCTGATTTTACTGATTTTAAAGTGACATACATGAACATTTCTCATTCGTGCTTCGCATATTATGGATTCCCACTGTACGTGTGATCTGCCTTCTTTCTTTCCTTCCTTCCCCAGGAGTACAAGTAGCAAGAGCTTCCCACTTGCGCGAAGTAGACGACTTTACCCTCCCGGCGCTTTCGAGAAGAACTCTTCGTGACCGAACGATTTGCACGCCTCACAAAAGCGCGAGCCTCAAAACAAACAAATCTGTACGAGCCCACGGCTGGGCTGACAATTGGTGACTTTTGCTGGCGCACAACAAGCAAGCCATGATCGATCTGGACATGCACGCCGGTCACTCCACTCGACCTCGTTTCATCGTCAGCCGACCAGATACGAATCGCCTCGCGAGAGGGCGCTCTCATCCGGCACGTAACAAAGCACGTACACAAAGTTGAGCATAAATGTCCCATAGCACCGGCGAAGGCCGAGGTAATTCGACCAGAGCCCGGCGACCGCGGGGCCGGACAAGAGCCCACGCCGCTCGCCCGGTTGGGGACGAATGGGCGCGCTGACAGGTCTGCCTCGCACCGGCTATAGTAGATAACAACCAAATCATGCTTCTTTCCGTCTCAATGCAATTCTCGCACACCACATTTCACAGCAAGAAAAACACTTGGGAAACAAGAGTCCACGTTATGGAGGCGAGGATTTCACGGCGGCGCCGATGGCGAGCATATACCCTGCACACGCGCAAAATCTTTGCTCCTTATATAGATAACTGCAAATTCTGTTCTGCTATTCCCTAATGGTAAGCAGACGTGCTTCAAGTCAACACGACGGCGGGCTCGTGGCGGAAGTCCCCACAACATCGGCACTGAATCGACACAGCACCTCAAATAGGTTGCCGGCGAGTGCGCGTCGGAGGCGTTTCTATTTCCTGAGCGGTTACAGGGAAAGCCGGCGGCATAGAGTTCCTTAATATACACTAGAGAGAACTCTGGCTCTAGTGTCTATGGGAGCTGCAACACACGGCGCTTCAGCGAGCATGGGAATGATGGGCAGCACACATTTGTCTAAACTTCGTGCTTCTGGCCTGCTTCTGGCTCCATGTGTGTTCGTGTGGCTTGGAGCTGTTTTTTCACGAAAACGTAAATTAGCAAATGTTCACCGTTTGCACTTCACAACCTTATTATTTTAGGCTTGCCATTTTGAATCAAGTCACTAAGTTCAAAATGGTTCGTTCTTTCTTTCAAAACAAAACCGTAACCAGCAATAAACGAAGCCGCAAGTATGATTCACCGCCCGCAAGTACGAAGACTAGGCAAATGTGTGGTAGTACCCATCATTCCCATGGTCGCTGAACGATCGCAGCGCCAGAGTGCCCTCTAGTTAATTTTGGAAAACTCTATGGCCGTCGGGGCCACGCATATTGTGCTCGCTCACATACCGAATGCAGCAAAGCAGTGTATAACTGCAGCAGTGATTTGTAAGCGAATTGACGGTTAAGGCTCAGAAACGCCATCCTGGTGGAGTTCCTAGGCAGGTGCAAAGCATCACCATTGCAAAGTGTAGCACTTCGGTGACAGTGTTCATCGGTCCCGCTCCTCAATTACCTTCTGCCGATCCTGAAGTCGACTTCCACTCTTAACATCTGAATATATACGTGCTCGGTACTGTAGAGCTGTGCACGAACCGAATTTTGTAGCCCGGCCCGGCCCGCTAACTGCGTCGAAGGCGCGCCCGAGCACGACGCTGGTGGTCTTACAGCCCACCCGGCTCGGCCAGGGCCCAGCCTGGTCCGGCCTGACATCATAAAGGTTTGCCCCAAAGATGTCGCTTTCCGATAACGCGGCATTTTATTCAACGTATATCAAAGTGAAACAAAAGCAAGCGACACATAACAGAAGCGCAACGATGGCACGATGTCGTGTAAAAATAAGCAGTCCAATGATTCAGGCTTCAGTGAACTGCGGCAATCGTGCGTAACATGCGGACGCATGCGAAGCACCTCCAACAGTGAAAGAGAGAAAGCTTTTTCGCCAGCGTAGGAAGATACTAAACATCTCCGTTGAGCCTCCACGACACTCAAACAATTTTTTTAGCCAGTATGCTTCCCTCCCCAAAATACCTTAAACATATATGGCGGCTGAAATCTACATAGCCCAATATCCTCGGTATTGAGGAGTAAAGTATGTATTTTTTTCATATATATTGAACACTACATATCAGCTTGAATGAGTTCGTAAACTGATGGCATCTTCGACTGGCGGCACCAGTGGCGTTTTCTGTGTACTCGTGCGGTGCCGTATGTTCGGCTGGGCACCACGCGTGCACTGCCGCATGTTCGGCTGGGCCGGCCATGACACGAGTGCACGCCACCGCGGCACCGCGGAGGTCGACAGTGGAGCGTGGTGCAATCCCATCAGCCCACACGCGCTGGCAGACGACGCGCTGACGTTCCATCATTGCCGGAGTAATTTGAAGCTGCCGCTGGCGCAGAACACGTTCGCACGGAGCGCAAAACGTGCGTGAGCTTACATCGTCGACGCGTACTTGCACAAGGCTACGTTTGCTGCCGGCATTTCACTGGACACCGAAGGGGATGCGAAAATTGCCCTAACCCTCGTCGAGTTGGTACACAACTGATGGCAGCACAACAGCCTGGAGAACATACGCGCACCTACTGGACACGTAGTGTCTCGCAAGTGTCTCTCATTGTTTGGTTTTCTGTTGTTTGCGCTCTTATTCACAGTACGAACAGGACGCTGGAAATTGTCGTCTGCTGAATGGCGTTTCTTGCAGACGGCGCTGCGGTCTTGTATTCGAGTTTTGTGGTTCTCGCGTTCGTCTGGCCCGCAGCGGGGCGTGAAACATGGCCAGCGTTTGAGGTAACTTTCCTTCCACCATCACACTGCCAGTGCACCTCCGCCGAAAATGGCTTAAGTCTAAGACGATACGAATGTACGCTATAGCAATACCTTGCGAGAAAATTAACATCATTCTTATGCTTCCGTTGGTGCCGTGCTTCGTCCCATGACAGCCCCTGGAACTTCGCCAAGTAGCGATGTATGTTGTCAAACACGCGCCTTCGTTCTTTTCCCTCTCCTCTGACGTCTCCGAGGCCAGCGCCGCGTCGGTATTGGCCAGATGGTGTTACGTGGGACCGCTCGAAGCGTTTGTGTGTCTACAGTCGCTCGCGACTACCATCATTGCTCTCGAGGCGCGGACTCCTTGGGGCACAGCGCATCTGTTTTAACGTATACGAAATCGTCCTTCCAGGCACGTTGTACAGTGAAAAACTTTTCACCTAAGCAAGAATGACGTCGCTGTTCGTTGACGTGGGCGGTACTTACGCCTTCTGATGCCAGAACGGCGAAAGTGACGGCCGAAAGCTCTTTATGATACCACCCGTTAGCGCAACGAGTTGCGACGAAAGACATGGTTGCATACAATCGAAAGTGATAACTTCAGGCCGACATTTTCGAATTCATTTTTAGAAGTTTCGCGCCTCTCAATATGAATATATATGGTTCGTTCTTTGCTCAATTCAATGCCTGCTCTAACGCCATAGACAAGTCGCAGTTAATTGTGCAGGACGTCGTGTTCTCTCATTCAGGTTTAATTAACGCTTCTGCAGGGGCTTTCTTTTTCTCAACAATCCCTGCTTACATGTTCTGCTTGTCGTTATGCGCCGACTGCTTTGAGTTCACGGTACTGGTTTGTGCGCTTAGCATGTACGCCGAAATACGCTCGAAATAGTGATTGCGAAACTTCAGAGATTCGGCGCGGCTGTTTCGAATAATGAAAACTGGAATGCGGCAACTCACGTTAAGATTGGTACTCTCCGTTGGTTTTGTTCCTTGCTCGTACATTTCTGAGCTAACTGCAATCTGTGGCTTTTTTTTTTTTTACGTTGACCGATCAGCCGGGGGACTCACGATGCGAGGGCAGCTGTGCAAAGCGTGCATGCCTTCTAGTCATTGGGCGCGTGCATCGTTTAGGAATCTCACACGTACGTGCCGTTTCACGCGATAGTTTATTTGGTACTCTGTGTGATTGTTCATATCTGCGACTGGAACTCTCACGAAGTCATCGCTTATGATCACACAATAGTTCATTCATACGCTAGATCGCTCTTTCAGCAATGTAGTTCGTCTGTAAGATACGTCCACAAGGCGCACTCCCGAAATCTGACTGGCGCGTCTGGCCACTTCACGAAACAACTACAGCCCTGCCGCGGTGGTCTAGTGGCTATAAGGTACTCGGCTGCTGACCCGATCCCGGCGGCGGCGGCTGCATTTACAATGGAGGTGGAAATGTTGTAGGCCCATGTGCTCAGATTTGGGAGCACGTTAAAGAACTCCAGGTGGTCGAAGTTTCCGGAGCCCTCCACTACGGCGTCTCTCATAATCATATCGTGATTTTGGGACGTTAAACTCTACATATGAATCAACGAAATAACTAAAACCGTTCGAATGTATCAACTATAAATGACGTACGCCTTCTGACACGCCTATAAGACCTTAGATGCCTCACCAAACGCTGAAATTGGCCATCGGCGACATCGCCGTCTCGCGTCGACAGCGTAAACACGAGCTTTTGCTTCCACTGCACGACAGTCACTGT
The DNA here is from genome assembly GCF_013339725.1 of Rhipicephalus microplus. NCBI lineage: Eukaryota > Metazoa > Arthropoda > Arachnida > Ixodida > Ixodidae > Rhipicephalus > Rhipicephalus microplus. The sequence goes on along the minus strand of NC_051172.1, from coordinate 13,293,396 downwards.
GAATGCTATCTGCATATATTTTATACCCTAAATACGGCGAAGCTCGCACCACCCATGCGCTGAGTAAAGAAAAACTGTCCATGTGGGCACTGTCGTGCCACCTAATTGAAAGGCAAGCTGCAGAAGCCGCACATGAACGTTTGAGTGATGCTATTTTCAGTGTAAGACTCATTCAGAGACGAGCTAAAGGATGGACCAAGAAAAGACGAGGGTTCTCACTAATAATCACATTTTTTTACGTCTAAGAACATACACACTGAAGGGATAGGGTGCACAAAGTTAAGATGCGGTCACTGCTGCGCCGAGTGACTCGATCTAGGCCTAATCACACGTACGCATTGCTCGTGGCACTAACTGTCAGAACTGTCATGGGCCAACGTTAGACTAGTTAAAATAACTTTAGGATGAGTTAAACGGCTGGCCCGAATGCCCTCACGAGCACGCTGCCTGCTGAGTAAGCGCTCTCTTCACGAAAGGGCGTCTGCTACGCAGGAGCAAAGTAGGTGGCGCCACGTTCGCAGAGAGAGTACGAAGGAGAGGAGACCGAGGAGAAACGCGATCGGAGGAGGAGAGTGTCGCTTCTCTGCGAAGTTTCAGGGCTCTAGTCGCATGGGCGCAATTGCGATTACTATATATTTGAAGAGCGAGTGGTCCTTTCTGGCCAAAGGCGCACTATTCTGGACTTTCAGCAGTGTTTTCTTGTTTTTGGGATCTATTAAAGGCCGTGAAAAGTACTCCACTTCATTTTATGCCATGCCGTTTCGGACCATATCTACTTTTAAAGGGAACCAATCGTTGTCCCCCATCTTATTTCATATGTAGTCATCATCATCAGCCTGACTACGCACAGTGCAGGACAAAATGTTCCGCCAATCAATTCGGTCATATGCTTTCTGCTGCCACGTTGTACTTGAAAACCTCTTATACTCATCTGCCTACCAAACTTTTTGTCTCCCTCTCACGCTTTTGCCTTTTTTTAGAATCCAGTCAGTTACCCTCTATGAACAACTGTTATCCTGTCTCGCACTACGTGCCCAGCCCATGTTCATTTCTTCTTCTTAATTGACTTCAAATATGATATCCTTAGCCCGGCGTTAGTTCTCCCACCCACTCAAGTCTAACCCTTACTGTCTCTTAAGATTACGCCCGTCATTTTTTTTAGCACTCGCTGCATCGTCCTCAATCGAGGCTACACCCTGCTTGCAAGAGACCGGTAAAAACAGCTGTTTTACACCTTCCTCTTGAGGCATACTGGTAGACTACCACTTATGATTTCAGAATGCTTGTTGAATGTGCTGCACCCCATTCTTATTCTTATAGTTATTTCCCTTTCATTATCTGGCTCAGCGGTTACTGCTTCTCCGAAGTAGATATATTCCTTTGCAACTGCCAGTGTTTCGCCACCTATCGTAAAGCTCTGTTATTTTTTTGTTTTTGTTTTGAAAAAGCAGCTCACAAAAGAGCACAAAAAAACCACTCACATAAACAGACGCAAACACAAGCACTGGGGCGCTATGCAGAATCTGATCATTGTCTTGCTAATTTTGCCCGATATAATTACCTTTTAAATAAATTCTTATCAACGAAAACAACACAGCTCAGTGTAATGGTCGTTAAGCCTCAGCCCATTAGTACAATCAAAATTAGGACAGAGCTGATGCGGCCTTCACTTCGAAGCCGACCACGCACATGAGTAGACGACCAACTTAAAAAGCTGAAAAAAAGCTAGGTTATCACAAGCTCCTCCATGGCTCCAGCCTTGCACAAGTAGTGGAAGCTCACCAAATTATTTTATGCAAAGAAGCCTTTGTATAGCGTTAACCGCATCAAACGCTAGACAGTCAGACCGGCACCATCACACTAACGAGTTGAACTCGGGCCTTCTCAGAATCAACGAGTTTGTATCCGAGCTCACGCGTCAATCAGTTTAATCGACAGACGCCCATGCGAAAATCGGGTACGCCCACGACATTTGCTATCACGACATATCCACGACATATCCAATATTTGATAGAAGCGAAACGAGCAGCACGAGAGTGCTGCGCGTGCACCCTTTCCGCCTTCTCGAGTGGAAATTTCCATGCTATAGGTGGAATAAAAGAACTTGTCCGAAAGAGGACAAACGTCCACGAACGCGCCTGTGGCAAAAGCGTGTTCAGTTGCAAAAAGAGATAGCGCGACAATCACGCCGATGTCACTGCATGTACTGTAAATAGGGAGCTTTAGAATACCGTTTGCAAGCGCTGCGGGCGTTGCGGGCGTAGCGGGCGCCAGATGAGTTTTAAAATAGCGTTTGTCCTGCTGCAAACCGCAACGCAGGATCGCAGAGACACCGTAGTCTCGAAACAGGCGCTTGCGGGCCACATGCGGGCCGCAATCGCCGCACGCAATTTCGGATTTCCTGCGTGCGGTCCGCGAACGCCGCCTCGCGTTACGCCGCATGCGCAGTGGCAGCAAGCACACCGCAAGGGCTCACGGTGCGCTATTCTAAAACTGCCTAATGTTGACTGAGTGGCGGCGCTGACGTGTTCACGCGCGGAGTTTCTTTTCATAACCACCGCAAATGTCCCACAAGCGTTTCCAACACTACGCGAGTTCCTGTAGTCATTTTTATCAACGCTGTTATCACGCGCACCGCGCCGTCTTGATGCCATAGCCGCCTCAGAGCGAGCTCGGAGCAAACTGGTCTGCCCGAGAAGTTCGTGCTATCTTGCACCTCTGTACTGCGATTGACCACAAAACAGCGCACGCAATAGCGCTGACGGGAGAGCTATCTCGGAAGAAATCAGCACTTCGCGTTGAGGCACGACAGGCCGCACAAAAGCAGCGCTTCTTTTCCTGCTGCGACTTGTACAGCTACGCGAGATGGGATACAAAAGGGCTGGCTGCTAGCCTTACTTAGAATAACATTCCTTGCTCACGGCTTCGCTCTTGCACCGAAGCTGCATCTGAGGGTTTCGTCTCCGTGGGCAAAAAAAAAAAAAAAAAGGATGGAGAGAGGAGCACAAGCTCACTTCGCAGGATCTTCGTGCTTCGAGCATTCGTCGCACGGACGCCGGTTTAACGCCGCACGTATTCCAGCCCTTAACCGCAGCGTCATTCAGCTGCCACTGTCGCACCACTGCGGTGTCACTCTGCTGGACGTGGACGACGTGGATAGCTTCAAGAAATGCGACATCGCTATGAACGCGTCGAGTCTATAAACAGCTGCATGCGAAGAAACATGCTTAACCGGTTTCAAAAATTTGACGCACACCGTGGCCATCCTTCCCGCTGAAGTTAAGACGCCAATGTCACTCACGCACGATAATATAATGCCGAATACCATTTAACCGACGTCGCAATGGCTAATTGTTCTCGGTATAGTCCACAGCTTTGCTGTCCAAACGCCTTCATATCGTAGATTGGAGCCATTTTTTTATACATATTATATTGGCTATATACAACCCGTAGCATGGATAACAATGCTTCCGTTTTTGCTCGAGCAGCGCCTTCACATGCGAAATTTTTATCGATTTTGTGTACACAGAGCAAATGTCGACTACACGTCATTAACGCTTGCAAATCTTAGCTATCAAAGCAGAAGCTCACCCACAATAAAGCAGTTTTTTTTTTCATTTCCCTCCTGCAAGAAGCTCAGCGTAACATATATTCCAGCGTAACATATATATCAGCGTAACATACATTCCAGCCAACATGCGCGTACAATGTAACACGAGCGGTAAAAGGCGGAAATGCGCTGGAACGTCACGAGCCTATTCGAAGTTCCAGCTACATTAAAGAAAGCGTTCGAGAGTTATCAACCGATGCACTAGCCAAATCCACGCACACAGTGAAGCCTGCGGCTCTTCGTCGCAGCCTTAGAGCCGGCAACAAGCTGCATCTCAATTAAAGTGACAGCTACCGAGACAAGCGCCGCCATTACAGTGACGTCAGCCTGTCTTCAACAGGTCCCGCATAGCTTATGGCCGCCGGGAGGAAGCAAACGAGCGGGAATGAAGGGCAAACAGAGGAAGGGCTCCCACGACCCCGGCGGTGTAATCCTCTGCAGATCCGACCGGGCTTATGTTTGCTCGGCCGGGCAATCCAGGCCGGCCCGTTTTCCCGCGGGGGAAAAAACGCCGCCGGCCCACGACTTCCCGCGCCAGCGGGATCACCGCCCCCTTCGGCGCCTGACACGCGCAGCCGGCGAGGCGGCGCTCCCGAGCTGTTTGCAGACTTCGACATTGCGAAAGGCACACCTGCTGCTGTTCGGGTGGGGAAATCCCGCTAAACATGGCCGCATTTCCAGCATAAATGGCTAGACGTCATCATCTGTATTATTATTATTATTATTATTATTATTATTATTATTATTATTATTATTATTATTTGTTTAGTGCCACAGCTTGGCACGCGGTCGTGTTGCATGCCTGCTTTCGGCTCGTACACTTTGTTGGTTAATCAGATGTTTTTCTACTGTGAGAAACTGCAGATGTGTTAACGAAGTCGAGGGCTCAGCGGACACCCGCCTGGCCGGGGAAAGCGATGGCCGAAGGAAACACAACGCTGACCAAAGTAAAAATATATTTTAAAGACAATCGTTTCGTCATTTAGCTATTTCGCTACCACACCTATTCAGATCGATCACTGGTGATCGACGCTTTTGGATCATCGATTTCAACATGTTAACTTTGTTCCTCGTGCACCCAGCAATTTCTAGTTGTTAGTCCAGTCATTTCATTTTCAGAATCAATTGGAATTTGCCAGTTTCGGCTACATAGTGGTTTTTGACAGACCTTCGCGCGAACCAATGTGCGTGTATTGTTGGAAGAGTGCACTAGGCTGGCGAACTTGACAGAAGTGCGTGCCCTTTGTGACTATGCTACAGTAACAAAGAATTTCTGTAATGAAAAGAACCTTTGCAAGCCAAATATTCGATTAAAATGTCTGTTTCGCAATATAACGATGTTGAGCAGTCATAACGGCCAGAAATTTATGTCAGATTTGCATGAGAGAGCTGTTCCTAGGAGTCGGGGAAAATTTGTCCTACAAAAATATTTACGAAGGTACGCCGCGTGTTTGAGATGTCTAGGTGGCCTTCTTCGAGAGTTTTCAGCAGCTTTGGTTTGCACCGTTATATCAGACACAGGGTCGCATCTAGTGTCACGTGTGGCTCCTATGACATCGTCATCACGCGCGCATGCATGGGTGTGCACCACCGCTGCAAAACACATGCGCTGCTCGAAACTGTCTTGCAACCCCACCTGAGTTGAGAAAGGACGAGTTTAGAGATCGTGGATGACAGCACCTCAGCTTCAAGTTTTATGGCGACGATGTTTTGCGTCAGCCGGAGAACTCCGCAGCCGTTCGTGGGTTTGTTTTGTTTACATCCTCAAGTTTTCTCCTTCGCCGCAAGTGCGTGTAGCTTCTGACCATAAAATCATAAATATACTCTGATTACGTGCGTGGTCCACACTCCGCTAGGGCGCGGTGTGGGGGCACTGGCTGCACAGCCTCTCCTAAGGACAAGAAGGCCTCCAGAGCACACCTTGTCCCCGACTACGGAGCAGTGCGAAACCTTTTCGAGCTGCACGCGAGATTGCTCTTTTTTTATAATGATTTGCACGAAAATGCAAATATGCTTGGATGCATATATTGGAATGCCCGCCTATGCGCAATGAGGTGACTCATGGAAAAAGGTGACGCTAGATGAAATAGCGAAGTTCATTGAAAATCTCATTTATAGATGGATTATCCGTATCAAGGGTATCCATCTATATTGGAACACCTGTAGACTCTTATCGCAAGAACACAAAAATTTACTAAGTGTACCAGTGAACTTCTGTCTCACGAAAAACCATGCAATGCTTCACCACGTGGCCCGAGCAACGAAGAAGCACCTCGGTTCTGATTGTCTTTGTCTATGTGAAAACATTTCTTAAACATTTTGAAACATTTTTTTTTAGTTTTCTAATATTGCTGGATCATTTATCTACAAAATTTATATTCTGATTTTTCTTTTAAATATTTTTGTATATAGAGTGTTCTTTATTGCACTGTTTACCAGCAGGCGACCAATCGTTCCACACTTTGGCCATTTCAATTCATTCTAAAATAGTTTTGTTGCTCTAAAACATGTATTTTTGGAAAGAATTGTGCAAAGCTTGGCCTGCTGTAATGCTTGCTGTATTACTTTCGAAACTGTCAAGAACGATCTTGCCAAGACATATGAAAAACAATCATTTTCGCGAGGTAGCGGAAGAGTTAAAGAACATACTAACGTTTTTTAAGAGTATATTCTTACTTTGATCGACGCCCTGCACATGAAAAAGAGATAGGGAAGTTTGAAAGAAAAGCAGGGAATGTAAGGAAGAGAGAAGGCAGACGTCAATGAGCGGCTGTTTTTGTGGCATACGGGAATACGGCATCAATATGGGTCTCTACAGTGGCTTATGCAATCGTTTTTCTTAGAAGTTTTAACACTGCCTAAGTTGCTTCAATTGTCGATTACTTTTCAGAATGAGATCCGAATATAGTAGCTAACGACATCGGTCAAGGCAAAAGATCGCGAGCGAGAACAGTCGCGGAAGTCTTCTCGACACTGCAGACGTCGCAAAGCGCATTGTCGGCCCTCCCTATGACATGCGAAAATGGCTTTGTGAAAGCCACTCGTATCCATAGCCGGCATAACAGAGTGGCCTCTGCTGCCGGTACAAGCTTCAAGCAAAATGTCTGGCACGTGAGCTCTCAAAACTTCCACCAGAGTGCGTGAATGTATCAGTTGGTCCCCGGCTTTATAGTCACCTCTGTTGATGTCAGACCAAGGCGGCAAACTTAGTGACTGAGCTGGTGCAGTCTACAAAGCACGAATTTTCGTCTAGCAAGCGTGGGTTAGCACAGGCAGACTATATGCCACAGAAACCAAAAGAGTGCTCCGTATAATTATAATACTGTACAAAGCTGTAAAAAACTTGTGCACCCGAAGCGCATTTCAAGGTTTATTTTCAGAAAGGCAAAGAGGTCGGCCTGAGCGATAGCTTGCTCTAGCATTCGAGGCCAGTTGACGAACAGCACTGTTTCAAGCAAGTGTGGATGACGCTCTCCTGCCTTAGATACAATATGAGATCTAACAATATAGCTAAGGAAAGTATAGGGGATGTCATTAGAACTGATTGTAACGCAAATGTGAACAAAGAAAAGTGGACGAAAAGGTAACTTGCCGTAGGCAGGGAGCGAACCTGCGAATACGCCGCAGACGGGACACAAGGAAGGAACGAATGCGCCGACTCACAACTGATTTATCCAAGTTCCCGGGTTTGCATTTGCCAGCGCACTGCTGGAAGTGATGTTGCAAGCCTGCTTTTTTCAAGATTCAAACGCGATTTCTAGGTATACCAGACGCGTTGGGTAGATAATAATGTAAGCTTTCCGCATTTGAAGAAAGGGAGAAGGGTGCGTCCGTGAACCTTAAGTCTATCACACAAAGAGAATACATATCTGACATCTACATGGTACTGTTGACATTTGACTTACCTGACCTTACACGTGCATCTGTTTAAATTGTGTGTGTGTGTGTGTGTGTGTGTGTGTGTGTGTGTGTGTGTGTGTGTGTGTGTGTGTGTGTGTGTGTGTGTGTGTGTGTGTGCGTGTGTGCGTGTGTGTGTGTGTGTGTGTGTGTGTGTGTGTGTGTGTGTGTGTGTGTGTGTGTGTGTGTGTGTGTGTGTGTGTTGGACACTGCTTAGTGTCAATTACGTTGCCAATAAGTCAGTTGCGAATTTGCGCTCGTCTGTCTCATTTAGTTCCTTCCTTACGTTTTGTCTGCGGTGCAGTTAGCTAAATACCAACTCTTCCAGCTTTCAACGCTTGTTACAGGACAGCATGATCGATAATGCGCACTATAAGGAAGGATGCACCGTCTACGGACCCCACTCATGCACGCGTCAGGTGAGAGCGAATCAACCGGCCCCAGGAGGCGTGTGCTTGTAGTAGCACGTACGCGTCACAAACGTTCAAAACACCAAGAGCGAAGAACTCGTTCAACTTACAGGCGCTGTAGGTTGACCATCGTCGCGAAGAGCGTCTCCGGCAGGCTTCTCAGCTTGTTGTTATTCAGGCGCCTGCAAAGGCAGCGAATAAAGAGAAAACACATCGCGAAAGCTGACATTCCAATCAAAAGTACCGCCTCATCCGAGCGCCATTCGCAATATACCGAGAAGTGAGCAATCACTCCATGGCCCTACTTTGCTTCGTGGCTATACACTTTCAGAAGCAGAAAGCTGAAAGACATTCAAGTCTCACTCACGTACTCAGCCCGACAAAACATGCACGCACTTTTTCGCTAAGCTTATGGCGAATTTTCTCGAGAGAATAGTGGAGGGGTGGTGCAGTGGGGAGTGGAGTAAGAGCACTGAGAGCAGGTGCACTCGATCTGCCAGTACGGCCCGCTTCCGGGGAGCAGGCGGGGAGAAATATACCGCCTGATCAAAACATTCCAAGCCCCGGCATTCTCTATACACGAGAGAAGCAAAATGCGCCTTAAATCTGTCAGTCGCAGGTTCGCGGTTATCCTAGCTCACGGTTAGAAACTACGTTCGTGCAAAGACGCATCCGGCAGACGCACTTTTCCCAGCCGTCATAGTCGACACCCCTATACAAACGGCGCGGTCAACATCAGTAGATCCAAACTACGCATAGTTGCCACCACTGCCACCGGGCTTGCCGGCTGAAGCTAAATGAAAAGAAATATGTGACGTTTTAAAGTGGCGTGACTCATCGCTCTGCGCCTACTCCGCTTAATTATCAGGCGGCGGAAGCAGTATACAAACTGCTTGTGGGAAAATCTCTCTGTAGTCTTCATTAGCGCTCGGCGCAGTGCCATCCACAACATGACGTACACGTTCGAACAGTCCAAGCACTAACAAACATCTCGCCACTACCCTTCTTCTCCGTCTCTTCTGTCCGCACCGCGCGCTTTTTTCTGCACTGCTCTCGGCGCAGCAAAAGCGTTTTACCACTGCATGACAGTGCTCTTATGTCCGTGCAACACGAAAGGGCATTATTAGCTTTAATGCCATTCGTAAACTAATGCCTTCGCTAGAACTCATTTCACTGAGAAATTTGTACTCTCGACGCCAAAGCTCATTTAGTGCAACGCACATAAGGTATTTAAAATAGCATCTACAGTGTCAAAAGTGTTTTATACATGACATCTAACAGAAAGCACGTAATTTCTCTGTTGCACTATGCAGAAATTCACTTCGGAATCGCAAGGTTTCGACATGACAGGCAGTTTGTCGTGTTCTAGGCTTCTTATTCAAGTTACTGTGGTCAACGCCTCCTTTATTTCTTTCAATGCCAGTGCAAACGCGTGCTCTTCAATGGAAGCCGTCGGTCCGCTTTAGTTCAGGGAGTGGTTGTGATGCGACGATACATGATGTGTAGCGCTGCTTGCGTCACACATGCTTGCGAGTGCTTTCCCCCGGAGATGCGATTGACGTATGTCCCACTTTATTATCATACGTCAGTCATATTTGTTCTTTCGCGCTCCTTCTTTGTGGCTCGAAGCAATGCCGCCAACGCATAAAGGCGCAGCACGTGCAGTACATAGCGTTGACGCTTCCCCTTTGGTTGGTTGCCCGCATAGCACCACGAATGGCGACACGCTAACTCAAAACATCGTACCTTTTACAGGGCCAGCATGACCACCAACACTGTGAACGCAAGGAATGCAAGACGCCACCCCACGAATTTGCGCACAACTGAATAAAAAATTACTTCATATGATTTTCATCGCGAGGCATTGCATGAAGGGTTCTCTCCCCCATTACCACAAAGCACACGCGAAGGCTAGGCGATGGGAGATAGTGGGAAAGAGCTAGAGGAGATAGTGGTGAAGAGCTGCATCAGCGCATCTGGCTGGCATTGATAAAATAGAGGAGGCACGGCTGTGGCAGGTTGAAATGTTGTAAAAGACAAGAACAAACTCAATTAAAAGGCAACATAATAGCTTACTATTGCAGTTCACAATTCCTGAAAGCACGTTAGAGTTCTTAAAATGCTTGTGTTTTCAAAAGCCGCTGTTATTGACATCGTCAGGCCAAACGCCATTACATGGAGACACTCGGCTGACAAAAATATTATTCAGGAAGTTCTTATTTTCTTTTTACTGCTGAATGTAATTTCTTGTGTTGGACTACTCAAACACCCCGGTTCTGAACAGGGCACTTTCAGCGTAATTTTCAGTGCTTCTGTTCTCTCAATAGAATTCACTATTAGAGCATCTGTAATCGAAAACTACAGAGCGTTTCATTGCAGCTTATACATTGCTGTCGAACGTCATAACTCTAAAGAAAGCAGCCATCAGTTTCAGTGCTTCTGTTCTCTCAATAGAATTCACTATTAGAGCATCTGTAATCGAAAACTACAGAGCGTTTCATTGCAGCTTATACATTGCTGTCGAACGTCATAACTCTAAAGAAAGCAGCCATCAGTTAGACGGTGAAATAACGCGATAAAATCACACAGGGCGAACGACAATCGGCGAAAGACAAGCGAATTGGAAGGCCCAAATGCTCCAAGTATATAAGTATCCACCTGAGATTACGCGCAGTGTATGCGCAGTGTACGCGCTTAAAGTCGAACATTTTTTTTTACATGATTTTTTTTGTCTGGTTTATTTAGGACTTTAAAAGACTCCAACCTACAAGTTGGTTTATTTCCCGACGTTTCAGAATCAACTCGATTTCTTTTTCAGGGGAAGTGACAGCGGAACTTCTTTCGCTGAACTGGAGGAAGAACACGCGTCTGCGGTTGCGTGGGACTGATGGGTGGCCGGAGTTTTGCCTCGCTTTTCTTGCTGCGGTTAGGCCGTGATTGTTAACTGACGACAGCTTTCCTTTCCGACCGTTCAAGTTGTATTCGGTGCTCTCAATGAACCACGACTCCAGCAACAGTCACTTTAGTTTGTAAGTCTCTGTTGTTTCGATTTAGGTTCTTTGAAAGGCAACCGTATGGTCTACACATCCCGAGTGTTCTGCAAGGGGATTTCGTTATCTTGAGAACGTCTTGACGTTGTTCTTGTGCTGCTTGATTCTTTCAGTCAAGTTTTTTTGTTTTGTTTTGCAATGTGTGTGGCCTGTCAGCCGGAACATTTGATTTTATGGACGACGCCTTGCGCTGTCTCTCTCGGTGGACACTCATTGGGTTTCGGCAGAAGATTTAATTTGTTGGATGGCTTGCGTGCGACCGTTACGCCTTCCTGCTGATGGCTTCACCAGTGCCTTTCATATAGGCGAGAAAGATTTTTTTTCTTTTTTTTTTTTTGCTGCCCGATTGAATTCTGAATAAAACGGCGCGAAATAAGACCGTTCAATGAAAATGGTGTTTTTTTTTTTTCTGCTGTCGGATGCCCATACGTAATGCGCTTCCGTTTTTATTAATGTTTTGACTACTACCTATTTGTGACCCCCAACGCATCCGTTTTCACCGCGCTCGGCAAATTGACTGTCCGGTTCTAAGGAGCTTAGGAGGCTAAATAGGCTGGTGACTTCCGATGTCATTATAATGCCGAAACAAGCGCCCACGTAGGTAGGGAGACTTAGGCATTGGTACAGTAGTGACGGGAGCTCGGTTTTCGACGTTTTCTCTGGTCATGCATGGTCTCTGTAATTGAGGCTCCCACTCGTGCTTTTTTTACCTGGCCCTTAAAGGAAAAATACATATTTGAAAGGCCGAAATCATCGTAATCTGGAAGTCAGCCCGACGAATTCCTCCGCGTTGCGCACATAAGACGTCGTAAATCTCGTCAGAACTAAAATTATTCGGTCTAGGTACGCGGACAATGATGGCACTGGTGAGTCTGAGAAGTCTGCTATTGGGCGGACTCCAGCTTTATAAATGCTGGTGGCGGCCCCCGTTTCTACGTATCACTTGAAGGTAGAAGTTGCGAAAGTTTGGCTCGTCCCGGAATATTTCTTCTGGGGTCTTATTGGGTACCTGTATATACAACACTACTACAAAAGCGAATAAAAGCTTTTTTTGTTTATATAAGTTGTGTCGAGATTTAATAGGCAGCCTGAACACCTCACTAAAGCTGCGTTTTTTTTCCTTTGTATGTTAGGACAGCATTTGCCAAGCGTGTGCTGCAAGGAACAAGAATGCGTCAAGGGATGCTCCACGGAACATGCGGAATTCCAGGGGATGGGCCAGAACAGTTTCGGTCATTATTGCCTATATCCACTAAGTTGCCCACAAAATAAAAAATAGTTGAATGCCGCGAGCGCATGCGTGTGTGTGTGTTTGTGTGTGTGTGTGTGTGTGTGTGTGTGTGTGTGCGTGCGCGTGTGTGTGCGCGCGTGTGTGTGCGTGTGTGTGTGTGTGTGTGTGTGTGTGTGTGTGTGTGTGTGTGTGTGTGTGTGTGTGTGTGTGTGTGTGTGTGTGTGTGTGTGTGTGTGTGTGTGTGTGTGTGGTGTGTGCATATCTGTGTGCGTGTGTTTGTGTGCGTGTGAGTGAGTGCGTATGTATGCGTGCGCCTGTGCGTGTGTGTGCACGTGTGTGTGCGTGTCTGTGTGCGTGCGTGTGTGCACGTGCATGTGTGTTTGCGTGTGTGTGTGTTAAAAGTGTATCCAACAAGTCCTAGGACATCGCGATACGCTTTTAGGGTTGTCGACACCAGTGTTTTTCATTTGGAGCAGACACAAAAATTTCTAAAATGCGCGTCAGTACTCATTTCATATTTCTGCTGTGCGTTCCTTTTTGTCGGCGTTTGGCAGAGTGATGAAATTCACGAGTGAAGTCGGTAGTGCCGTTAATTACGATCAGCTCACGGCATATCGCGCGTGAAGGAGCAGGAGAGGATGAAAACGCAGGGATATTAACAGTTAAGTCTAGAAAAGCTAGTACGCTACCCGACGCTCCAGAGAGAGGAGTAATATCGAGGTGAAACAGGCACGCATGAAAAAGTCCCACTAACATCATTTAGTACGCTCTTACTGCGTCGATCATTACGCGGCCTCTGGGGCCCAACTGTGACGCTGGGTGCTGGGACGCCGCAAAGGGCGATACGATGGTGCAGCGTCTCGCGGCATTTCGACTCAAACGACGCTTTGGGGACGCCTCCTAAAAGGAAGCGCCTGCGGATCGATATACTTACAGCCGCTCCATGGACGTGAGGTCGGCGAAGGCCCCCCGATGCACCGTGTGTATCTCGTTCTCCATCAGATGCCTGCGTGCAAACAGTTCCATCAACCGCCCGACTCCCGATGGACAGACCACGCTCGCGCCGAGCAAGAAGCGACAAAAACAACGGCCCGTGGGCCAACAACAAAATGCACTGGTACATGTTTCCGAGGCGGACGAGGCTGTTTGTCCCTGTGTAAAAGCTGCTTCTGCAGCTGTTCCACGCACTGTTCGCAATAACGTACCAACATTACTTCACGATGAAGTTTGTATGAACCACTTTTTACAACATATATTACCTTTAAAATAACTCGGGCATCACACATTTGCCAATGATATTCGCAACAGTGGCAAAAAAAAAAAGAACACGGAAAAAATAGGAGCTAAGCATTGACATCGCATGTCTGTCCTCCTTTTTCATGCCATAGATCATTATCCCCCTCCCCCTCAATCCCCTAACTCTTTTCCCACACCTTTATTTACAAGAATTCACTTATACAAAAGTAGTTTCAAAGCATATATCTCAGCGAATTCGGACACTCGGCATAACGTAAGAGTACGCCACGGTGGATTAGTGGTTACGCTGCTGGACTGCTGACAGGAAGGTCACGGGTTCGATTCCGGTTCCGGCTGCGGCGTATATATATATATATATATATATATATATATATATATATATATATATATATATATATATATACACGAATGACCCGGTCAATGAATAGATGCCGAAAGAATTTCACGATTTCACTGCAACTGTCTGGTGAGCTCGCAATTCAGATCTTCCCTAAATAAACACGAGAACCACTGAAGTAGTCTCCCCACAGACGTACTATATATTCCCAAGCGCAGTTTTGCTTTCAACTAGCTGTTCTTGAGGTCCAAAGGCAGGTCACTGGCGTCACCTTTGCGTGGGCTGTCACCATGATAAACCAACTTGCCATGACTACGTAAGACAAATTTATCAACAACTTTCTTGGAATAGTTGGCAGAAAGGGGGGGGGGGACGTCAAACCAACCCCTTACGTAATTCACGCCTCATATCAATAAATATTGTAATGGTGTAGGAACGACACTGCTTGGGAATACGTTTCAATAAACGCGAGTACAAAAGTTAATCTAAGTAAGGCTGATAGTAAAGCTGAAAATGAGTACATCAGACACCAGGTTCGCAAAATAAAAGTGGAAGTCACTCAGACTTACTTAAGTAATATCGCTTGCGCTTTGGACTGACTCGAACTCACACTCAGAGAAATTTTATTCAAACGGACTCACTCAGACTTACGCCTTCATCTGAGTCTGAGTGAGTACTCATGAATGAGTTCGCCAACCTACGATCTTGGTTTCTTTCTCTTCGATTAATACAGATCATCAAACGTACACGCGCTCATGCTGGCTTACAAGCTTCAGTGTGCACCTGCTGCAAAGGCGGGAGAGGGCGAAATCGACGACAGAAAACCAGCAAACTAGAACAGGTAAAAAACGAAAACCCTTCACGCGAGGTAAGCTTTCAATACTGCACTGCAAACTATTTTTGAATATAATACCTATTTATTTCATATTTTATTTTATGTTACTCGGCGAACAAAAGTATTCGCTGAATGCATGCACATGCACAGTAAAAGTGACTTAGCTGTGCTGCCACAGAAATCTGTTGCCAAGGTGTAGGCAGCCATCATTACCGACCGACGTTTTGAAAATCCAGCAGGTTTTAACACTTAACACCAGCACTAGCCACGGCACCGCGCAGCAGTAGGTGATCATAGCCCCACAATTCCAACACCGATGCTGCCATCATACAAACTCGGCTCGGATAAGGTAATAACGCTTTAAGGGGAACCGAGGCGATGAAGCGTGCTTCACGTGTCACAAACCGCATGCAAATTTATTATTTCACTTTCGTGGACAGACGCTTCAGCTGCATGACTACGCTAAACGGCTCATGGATATCACGGCACGTCTCATCTACGTTCGCTATCTCCTGAAAGAGAACACCAGACAGCAATTTTCATTTATTTATTTATTTATTTATTTTTGTTGCCCTCAACCACCTAATCATTACAGCGGGGAGCGGGTTACAACATATAAAAATTCAAAAAATTCAAAACAAAGAAATAAAACCTGCCATATTACACAAGAAAGAAAACTAAACAAGTTAAAATCTCTACTCGATGAAACACAACAAAACCTAAACGTGAACATTAAAAATAAACACAAAAAACGCGGTAACATTTTACAGTGCTGGCGGCAAAATATGAACGTAACAAAAATTCTGCAAAAAGTCAGAAAAAAACAGAAATAAATAAAATGCTGGCATCTCGACACGCGTCAAAAAGAAAGCTGTCGGAAGGGGGAACACATCGGGTGACTAGGGAGAGCTATCTCGAAGCAGGTGGGCTGATGATGAACGACAGAAAAGGCAGTGAGCAGAGATGGAAACGATGTCACCTGGTGTAGTTCGTTCCAATCGTTAGACGTAACCGGTATGAAGGAGCAAGAAAATGTGTTGTGTTGCAAAAAGTACCTTTAACCGAGTGATTGTGATCAATTAGCGATGAATGATAAGTGGAAGGCGTAACAAGCTCAACACGTAGTGATGGATGATGGTATTTCTTACGAAAAAAAGGCAAAGACGGAAATCCTTGCGACGTAGCGATAAAGCTGGCAGTGACAAATGGTTCCTCATTGCTCTTACGCTTGAAGTATACACGGTTATAATCAGAGAGAATAAAGCGCGCGTATGGCTTGATTTTGAATTGGTTCTAGAGATTTAATTAAGTTTTCGTGGCGAGGGTTCCAGATTGGAGCAGCGTATTCTCAATCTGAGCGCACAAGACCTTTATATAGACGCATTTTGAGGGAGGGTGTAGCTTTGACAAAAAATAACGACGTGTGTACGGTTGGCATTGCTCGCGATGACATTAATATGAGCATTCCATGTTAGATTGAAAGAAATAGCGACGTCTAAGCACCGATGTGACGACACATGTTCAAGATGAGCGTCACCGAGTTTGTAGGCTGACGAGTTATTATACTGCCTAGAAACAGTCATTGGCTTGCATTCGATGTAATTTAATTTCATGAGGCATTTATCGCACCAAATTATAATGCCATTTAAGTCTGTCTGCAAGTTGTTTTCATCATTATCGGCATGTATTTCTCTGTAAATTACACAGTCGTCGGCATACAAATGCACAAAAGTAGAGACGAAGTCAGATAGGTCATTAATAGTTAAAAACAGCAGTGGTCCGAAAATCCTGTGGTACAACCGATGTTACGCTTATTTATGGCGAGTCAGGACACCGTTAACAGTCACGTACTAGATACTTTTTTGAGAGAATAATCAAGCCATGCCAAAACATTAGAGTCGAGGTTGTGAGAGTAAAGCTTGTAGCAAAGCGTGGTTGACTTTTTCAAACGCCTTTGTAAAATCTAGGAAGATGCAGCCCAGACATTAGAAAAGCGTGGTTGACTTTTTCGAATGCCTTTGTAAAATCTAAAATCTTGATGGGAGCCGACAGATGAAAACAACGTAGTGGGATAATCATAAGACGAACATGTGAAGTGCCTCAGACTGGCTGGCCGACGTTTCGATAGGGGGACCAATCTTTTTCAAAGATATGTCTTCCTATCGAAACGTCGGCCAGCCAGTCTGAGGCACTTCAGCTGTTCATCGTCTGATTTGTAAAATATAGGAAGATGCAGTACATTCGAGATAGTTTATGAAGAATGGTGAGCATATTTATGGCTAATGTAAAAAATGAATTGGATTCTAAAAATTTATCTATATGTGAGTG
The DNA here is from genome assembly GCF_013339725.1 of Rhipicephalus microplus. NCBI lineage: Eukaryota > Metazoa > Arthropoda > Arachnida > Ixodida > Ixodidae > Rhipicephalus > Rhipicephalus microplus. The sequence goes on along the minus strand of NC_051172.1, from coordinate 13,276,441 downwards.
TACTACATGTTCCACTAGCTTACACGGAATGTTTGTTAGTGAAATGGGCCGATAGTTACAAATGCTTATTACCAGACTTGCGTATCGGAACAACAGTACTCACCTTCCAGTCCCGAGTCAAAGTTCTTCAGTCAAGAGACTGCTGGAAAGTCTCGTAAAAAGAGAGAATAATATGCGCATGTCTGATTAAGAAACTTTTAGTTGATATTGTCCGTGCCACATAATGAGGATCTTTCTAAGGCATTAATTAGATTGGCGATTCCGGCAGAATCAAAAGTGATAGGAAACATTGAGCAGTGTAGTCGCGGAGCACAACTTCACCAGCAAGTGGAGCAATGTTCCCCGAAAAGTTTGTGGAAAAAATATTGTCAGTTAACGTGGCACAATCAGATGCTGGTAGCGGTTTCCCAGATTCATTGTGGACTGTTGAATCTGTGTTTCGGCTGTAATTGATCATGTTCCAAAATTCTCAAGGGTTCCGTGACAAAATCTCGGGCAATGTGTGGGTTCGGAAACGACTCTTAGCAGCATCCGTGTATTCTGTATCAGCACTGTGAAATGCTTCACAGCGATCTGTAGTATTTTGCAAATAGGCTGCGCGAAAAAGTCGCTTTTTTCCTATTAGACAATCGTTTCGGGCGCGTGTTATACGACGGCTTTTTAGTGTTTTTCCGAATGCGTCGTAGGGGAACGTGCGCATTAGTGAGATCAGAAACTAGGTTCCTGAAAAGACTCCACTTTTCTGCTACACTTCGCTTATCAAAGTTGCAACAGCAGGTTTCTGCATACGCACACTCAGCTTGAATAACGGCATCAAAATTAGCACTGCGGGAATCCCGGTTGGCTACCCTCTGCTGGGAGATAGGTAAATGACAGGATAAGTATACGACTATAGTATGTCACCCGAAGACTGTTTACGGTAGATTAACCTTCAGCCGACATGCGCGCAGAACCATTAGTAAGTGCGGGAAGAATCGACCAGTGAGCCGCAAAAGCCGCAAAAGTATTCGGCATTTGGGATCGAAAAGCTCTGCGATGTCAGCCCCAGTTCTTCCCACCAAAATTTCAGCTCATGCACATTCTTGCAGACAGGCGTGCAATCAACCTGTTTTATCCACTCGTGTTGATTTGTTTTTGTTCGAGCGCTTGTTCAGATTCAACAAAGCTTTCAATTCGTAATTAGTGTATCCCGTTAGCCGGCTCTTCCGAAAATAAATTATTAACCTAACGAGCAGTGCTAGTGTAAGAAAAGTTTTTTGGGTACAGGCTTTTGTTAACTTGAGTCTGGACAACCCCATGTCATTTTTCGCAACTCAAGGACATCAATTAGGTTATACCATCACCATCGCAGTTAATGCATAAGATGTTCAAAAATTAGGCCAAGACGGCCTCGTTACCCTTGTTCTCTCCAATGCGTTTCCGCCAAGTTTCTATAGCCACGCGAGCAATTAAACTGAAAATTACTCGTAAGAACTCCGCCATCCAGTCATGCATGATGTGGCATCTTGTCAGTGAAAGCGGCTGAGCAAGGGCAACAGCCACTAATGAAAGAAAAGCTCTTGAATTAACACACCTCCACGTTCCAACTCTTTTAAAGTAGTTGAAATGCTAAGCCTTATATTTTTTTCGTTTTTTTTTTTCGTTTTCTATGAAATAGATGTCGCCGAGAAAACACTAGACTCAATTGCTTCGGTAGGTCGGCTTTTCTATTTTATTATATTTGAAGAAATCACTCAAAACGAAAAAAAAAAACAGCTAGTCCCGACGTGATAGAAATGTGTGTCCCTTCATTAGGCTTGTTAGCTTATTCTCGGCGCGTATTCGGTCCCAGATTCATGCTCAAACTGGAGACACTTAGTTGCACTGATAAACGATCATTATGGGTAGATTGGCGTGAGACTAATATATATATATATATATATATATATATATATATATATATATATTAATATATATAATATATATATATATATATATATATATATATATATATATAACGCTAACGTGCGAACATCTGGCATGCAGAAATTGAATGCGTCTACAAAATCGAAAAAAAAATCTCCGCGGGGGGGAGCCGGGAAAGGTTTGTTCTTTATCGTGTGCAAATCACGGCGCAATCCAGACGGCTGTCGCGGTCGATTATCCGATACGATTCACGGGTCGCTGCAACTGGTGCGAAGGGGCCAACCAAGGGAGCCATACATTCCCGACGATTGGGTGACGATAAGCGGTCGAGGAAGTGGCCGCAAAAGCCCGCTTTTATTCGAGAACTCGCGTGCCCAAAGAGCGCCGCGTCTCCTGCATGTGCGAAGTGTACTTTCTTCAGCTGCAAAGAGCTGACGTCATTCGTAGGGCTGTCCTTCGACATAATACGGCCCTACCATTATAGCTCTACAACTTTAGCGAATACTTGCACCTTCTCGTCGCTGGGCCCCAGTCCCGCCGAGGCGGTTTAGTGGTTAAGGTATTCAGCTGCTGAACCGCAGGTCGCGGGATCGACTCCCGGCGGCGGCGCTGCATTTCCGAAGCAGGCGGAAATGTTGTAGGCCCGTGTGCTCAGATTTGGGCGCACGTTAAAGAACCCCAGGTGGTCAAAATTTCCGGAGCCCTCCACTACGGCGTCTCTCATAATCATATGGTGGTTTTGGGACGTTAAACCCCACATGACAATCAATCAATTGATCAATCGTCACTGGCCCCTCTCAGCACTTCGAATTGTCAAAAAGTGTATAGCACGAAAGTGCTGCGACTTACTGCACAAATCTTGGTCAGGACGTCGCATCGAAAACCCCCCTAGCACAGTCAGTAAAATGCTATAAATTTACTTGCTAATGGGCATGAACATTCCCTATGCTCATTGACTTACCACAATACGAAACATCAGTTTAAAAATACCTCTACACCGCGATACATAACAAAGATGATAAAACCGGCCCTTACTCCGGCATACCGAAATAAATAACACAACATTGAAATTTCGGGCGTTTATAGCAACGTCCATTCACCAAATGTTTCTTTCGGGCACAGGAATTGCCGCAAGAACAGCTGAATAATGCGGCAACGCAAAAAAAATATAATTTTATTAACGCACGCTTAAAAAAAACAGATCAAACAGGCACAGCCGCGTGCAACTAAGCCATTTGAGTACTGGCCCCAACAGAAATTTCACTTTATCGCCTCGTTCTTCCTCCGGGTGCTAAGACCGTCCAAACCTACGCTTGACAGTGCCAGAAATTCGCAAAAAGGCGGATCTCTCGGCACCAGTTTTGAAGCAGCCGACTCTACTTATGCTGCACGAAGATTACCAACACACACGTTAAACTTTATACGGATGGTTCGACAAATGTTAGGGTATCTGCGGGAGCTGTGATCTTCCCAGCAAAAGCCGAAACCATCCAATTTCAAACGTTTCACAGAACAACGACAGCCGCAGGTCTCGCAGCGCTCCACTTTCGCACTCCGCAGGATTGATCAAGAAGCACCTCTAAAATGGTGCATTTTCACCGATTCGAAACCAGCTCTGTATTGTATTCGAATTGCGCTATACGTCGTGGGTTTCAGGACCAATTGGTGCTGGAAACAAGACAATTCTATCAGCAAGTACAGCCGCGGCCACGTTTCTGTAGAGCGCGCGAGAAGCCGGTTTTTTCTCTGTGGGGCGAAACCTTGAGGCAGTATCGGGCTCTGACGTGGTCAGCCCGGAAAGTAGGCCACGCATGCTCCTGGTACACCACCTCAGAGCCCGAACCTGCCTCAAAGCTTCGCGCCGCAGAGCAAAAACCAGCTGCTCGCGCGCTCTACACAGAAGTGGCCGCGGCTGTACTACAGAAAAGACACGAGGTAACTTTTCAATGGTTGCCACGCCACTGCCCAATCATTGATAACGAGCATACCGACAACACATGCAAAGAACGCTCACGAAAATGGCATGATGGATCTCATTCCACTGTCAAGAAGCGACGCAGCAGCAAGAATTAATACGCTGATGCATGATACCGCCAGGTCTCTGTGGAACACGCCCAGAATTCTATGCACCCGTCTTCACCGTCTGGATCCATACCTACGACTTTCCATAACATCTGGCTTATCCAGATCTGAGACGACCGTTGTCTGTCGTATGTGCCTTGGGGTGTGTTAGACGAACGCCTTTGCTTGCCACATCGGATGGGAAGACAGTGCTGCGTGCGATCATTGCGGCGCTGACGAAACCATCGAGAATATTTTGTGTCAGTGCCCTGAGTACAACTGTCAGAGACAGTCCATGTCAGCAGTGTTTGCACGCCTCGACGACCAGCCCGTTTTCCGAAAAATTAATTTTGGAATGCCGGAAAGACCGAGCTTCACGCCGAAAAGCGACCAAAGCGAGTCCTGAACTTTCTCGATCGACCCGCCTCATCAAACGTTTGTGACGTTTTAGTGTGTGTGTTTGAGCTTCCGTCCCGCTATTTCTCTCATTCCCTTTTCTTACTTTTCTATCTTCTATTTTCTCTTGCCCAATGCAGAGTAGCAAACCAGATACTTGCTTCCTAGTTAACCTCCTTGCCTTTCTTCATACCATCTCTCTTTCTCTCTCTCTCTATCTTGCTTCGCAACATATAAGTTCATAATCCTTGGAGGAGGAGGAGGAGGAGGAAGAAGAAGGGAAGAAATAAAAGGCAGAGAGGTCAACCAGACGCACGTCCGGTTTGCTACCCTGCACTGAGGGAAGGGGTCAGGGGATTAAAGGAGAAGAGAGAGAAAGTGAAGGGCAACGTGCGTGTAGATGTGACCTTGTCCATTGCACGCTTATAAGCGGTCCCGTAGTCCGGTCGTCTTTAGAAAACTTAGCAATGCCCACGTCGCTTTGCTGGCCTGCGACGCGTAGAGCCATGAACCAAGGATCTTCTCTTCGGAAAAAGGTCTACTGTCTAGTGTCTCTAACGTTTCGCGTAGCAAGTTGCGTTCGCTCGCAAAACGTTCACATGAACACAAGTAGATGTTCTATTGTCTCGTCAGTGTCGCACGATTCCCATCAGGAGCTATCCACCATTCCTAGGCGAAAGGAATACGCCTTTGTAAAAGCTACTCCTAACCACAGGCGACACGGTAAAGTTGCATCCTGGCGGGAGAGGTCCGATAGAACTTGCAGCTTTCTCGATGGGTCCAATTTGTGTAGGCGGCGGTTCCTGACACTGGAGCCACTCAGCCAAGTTTCCGACATTGTGTTAGCGAATGAGTGAAGGCCCCTTGCAGCGTCGGTTCTCGACAATGGAATTGGGGTTGTCTGGGCGTCCGCGTGGGCGGATCGGGCAGCATTATCAGCAAGGTCGTTACCGACAATACCACAATAATCCTTGGAGGGCCGCATAAACGTTAACGAAATCGAGCAATCTATTTACAGGTCATCAAGAGTTTACTGATTTCGCCTAATATGCAAAAAAAACGGGAACAAGACATGGAAGATTCCCATTCCTGCTACAATTTGGCCATTTTAAATAAACTAGTGCGTTATTCATTGCCGAGCTCAAAAGGCCCTTAGATAAACTTTACTTCAGACAGGTCACAGCTAAATGTACAACGGCTGACAAACACTTATAGTGCGTGAAATCTATAGCCGTTTCACTTCTCACAGTACCAGGGGCGGATACAGCCACTCGTTAAAAAGAGAGGGAGCGATTACTCGAAGTAAAACTGGAAAAGCAAGGTGTCCTGAATTTTGTTTGGAGTATATAGTTACTATAATCAAAACAACCCCAATTACAGCATACATACATCAAATTCATCCCACTCATTCATCCTAATCAGTGATAGGAGGTAGACGACAGGCGACAAAGGAAACCTGTGGGGGGGGGGGGGGGGGGGGCTTGAATCGCCTTTATCTTCTGGATGCGCCACTGTACACCACTTACTGCTAATTTGCAGATTTCAGCCATAGCAACTACAGTTTCACCATCACAGCGTTAATATAGTTCTCAGCCCCTGTATTTAAGAAATTCCTCAGAGTCGCGTTGTTATTGAGATGCTCCATTCACGCGAAATATTCAGCAACTCGATTCCGCGCACCACGTCGGGCCGAACAAGGGGAGTGGGGCTGTGGCGTCTCGCCTTCCCTCTCACTGCGGAACGACGACGCGCTCAAAACTTTCGCCGGACAGGAAGAGCTAAGGTGGCGCAATCAGCGAAAAGTGAGACGACGCCAATGGCTCTTAAAGGAGTAGTTATCACCCAGCCACGGCAACAAACCATTTACAAGAAGACGTTCATAAATTATTGATTGATTGATTGATTGATTGATTGATTGATTGATTGATTGATTGATTGATTGATTGATATGTGGGCTTTAACGTCCCAAAACCACCATATGATTATGAGAGACGCCGTAGTAAAGCGCTCCGGAAATTTCGACCACCTGGGGTACTTTAACGTGTACCCAAATCTGAGCACACGGGCCTACAACATTTCCGCTTCCATCGAAAATGCACCCGCCGCAGCCGGGATTCGATCCGGCGACCTGCAGGTCAGCAGCCGAGTACCTTAGCCAACAGACTATTGCGGCGGGGCGAGACGTCCATAGGCGAGGGCACGAGGAGGGGGGGCTGCCCCATTTACAGTATTAGTTAAATATAATGTTATTATCAGCCCTACTGCCCCTCGGACGGGAATACATCCTTGCCCTAACAAAGAATTATATGTACCCTAAATAGATACAATAATAAAAGTATCACCTTTCACAAGAAAGCTGTACGTATTTCATCATGAACACGTCTTGATTCCATCTTGTTGATGGCCACGGAACATGCTATTCAAGCGGTGACAAAATCACTTGAAAGGTTCTTTGGACACAAGCGACGTCCTATATTTCCTATAGCATACTCTATGACAAAGAGGTCAGCCAAAGAAATCACGCTTCTGACAGTATTTCTCTAAGGAACTTTCAACGGCGACGCGAGAGCATCCTTCAGGAGCTACGTCCTCGCACGTCGTCGTCTACAAGCCAGACAAAACGGCAAAGTTTCCCTGCCTGTAGCCAAATCCAACGTTCTGTCTTTTCTTTTCTTGCTGCTGTAGTGCAGGCTTTTTTTTTTTCTCTACTCTCTCTAAGGCAGATTCATGAGAATAGATCGACCCAACGGCAACCACCTTTTACGGGCGCTGGGCCATCCCTCATACGCGGCACACAGAGACACTCTCTTTTTTTCAGCACGCAACAGAAGTCGTGAGAGATTTGTGGAGATCCATCTGCGCTACAACATGCCTGCCGTAAAGTTGGCGCTCATCTTGTGCCACTTCATTACTTGATACACGGTGTGATAAGAGTCACTCCAGCATTGGAAACACTTGCGCTCGCTCGCACCACTTGACATCCAGACCACCCCTGCGCCCATTTTCAAAGCAACCGGCAGACGTCCACCGCGAGCAGTTGACGATTTGATGTCAACACTGATCGCAGTTGTCATTCGATTACGCTACGTTTGCTGACCAACCCAACCGTGGTGGTCTAGTGGCTATAGAGTACTCGGCTACTGACCCGCAGTCGCACGATCGAATCCCGGCTGGGCAACTGCCTTTTCGATTGAGGCGAAAAGGCTGTAGGCCGTGTTCTCATATTTGGGTGCACGTCAAAGAACCCCAGGTGGTCGAAATTTCCGGAGCCCTCCACTACGGCGTCTCTCATAATCATATGGTGGTTTTGGGACGTTAAACCCCACATATCAATCAATTACGCATGCTGACCGGAACGCCACACTGCACATAGGCCCAAAACGATACAGTATTTTCATGCCATGTTCTTCGCCATTATCTGCCCCTCTTCAGCTCTGGAAACAAGGTCGAGAAGTTCGCGGGGATAGCCTCGTTGATTGATTGGTGATTGATATGTGAGGTTTAACGCCACATATCAATCTCTAGTATCACTCTAGTTGGTAAAGCACCATAACAATGCGTGCACTATAGATGGGGACGACAGTGTTAGTAAAAAAAAAATGCAGATCCCACGTATAGTGGGAATTGATGATTTACGAAGCACGAATGAGGAAGCTTGATATGTCACTTTAAAATAAGCATAACGTTACGAGCCAGACGGACGTAGTAAACAGTAAAGACATACAGGTATGTTGTTTACAGTCGCGTAACGACGGCAGCACTGACATTTTCAATATAGCAGCACCAGCAGTGGTAGCCATGTAAATTATGCCATACATGACTTTTATGCCATGATTATCTTGTTTGCGCCTGGAATTTGTGTTCGTCATCCCTTCATGTCACGAAATACCGAATCCGGTATATGTGAAGCTAGCGAAATGGCCGTAACCGTGCTCTGAGCTTAGCATGTAGTCATGTTTTACATGACACGCATGTCATGATCATCATGTTTCGACATGTCATTTACATTCCTCGTCTATTCACGTCCCATGATACCAAAACTTGTATATATGAAGGTAGAGAAACGGCAGCTAGCGCATCATGAGCATTTCATGTAGTCATGTTCCTACGTGACACGCATGTCATGATTATTATGTTTGCACCAGACATGCACTTTCATCATCCATTCACGTAATACCAAATCTCGTATATGTGAACCTAGCGAAACGGCCGCGAGTGGATCATGAGCGTCGCGTGTATACTATATTCATGTTCTTTCGTGACACGCATGTCATGATTATCATGTTCCCACCATTCGTATACCTTCGTCGTCCATTCACGTCACGTAATATAAACTTTGCTATATGGCAAGCTAGCGAAACGGCCGCTAGCATTTCATTAGCGTCTCATGTAGGCATGTTTTACATGATACGCATATCATGACTATCATGTTTGCACCAGTCATATACCTTCGTCATCCATTGACCACGCCGCGGTGGTCTAGTGGCTAAGGTACTCGGCTGCTGACCCGCAGGTCATGGAATCGAATCCCGGCTGCGGCAGCTGCATTTTTGATGGAGGCGAAAATGCTGTAGGCCCATGTGCTCAGATTTGGGTGCACGTTAAAGAACCCCAGGTGCTCGATCTTTCCGTAGTCCTCCACTACGGCGTGTTTCATAATCATATGGTGGTTTTGGGACGTTAAACCCAACGCATCTGTCTTCGTCATCTATTCAAGTCTCGTAATACCAAATATGGTATATGTGAAGCTAGCGCAATGACCGCGAGCACACTACGAGCATGACGTGTGGTCATGTTCTTGCATGACACGCATGTCATGATTATCCAGTTTCCACCAGTCATATACCTTTCCCATCCATTCACGTCACGTAATACCAAATTTGGTATATGTGAAGCTAGCGAAACGACCGCGAGCGCACCATGAGCGTATACCATGTAGTCATGTTTTACATGTAAGGCATGTCATAATTGTCATGTTTCGACGTATCATTTATCTTCGTCATCCGTTCGCGTCACATAATATCAACTTTGGTATATGTGAAGCTAGCGAAACGGCCGCGAGCGAATCATGAGCGTGGCATGTAGTCATGGTCTTACATGACAAGCATGTCATTATTATCATCTTTGCAGCAGTCATATACCTTCATCTATGGAAGTCACGTAATACAATATTTTGTATATGTGAACCTATCGAAACGAACACAAGCGCATCATGAGCGTGGCCAGTTGTCATGAGTTACATGACATGCATGTCAGGGTTTCCACGTGCGGGTCCGTCATATTCGCCGTGCACTCACGTCATGGCATGCTAGTTTTGCACTATGTCATGTCAACGGAACCATCGCAAGAGCACCAAGACTATAAAACGTAAATCATGACATTCATGACATACATGGCATTATTTTCACGTTCTGACTACTCACTTATACTTGCCATATACAGTCATGTTATGCCATACCAAGTTTGGCATAGGTACCATTCGAGTAATTCCCCGCCAAACGTCTCACCTATTTTGACGACCAGCTCATATGTATTCGAAAAAAATCTTGCTGATTTACTGCATTGAATATTTCAGAGAGAAAAAAATGTTTGGTCACGTGGCTGCCTTCTCAACTTTCGGGAATGTCGTTTGTGAGATTTTTTATTGCAATATTTTTTCTATTGCAGTATTTCACTTTATATGAATTATCTGAGTAGTGAATACTTACTTCACAGAAGGTATATTTTGAGGAAAATTATTTTTACACCTTTCAAGCTCCTAAACTTAACGAGAAAATTTCACAATATCGTCACTTTTGTCCTACGAGACAGAACAGTTCTCTGCACAATAAATAACTCCCCCTAAAGTCATTTCGCCACTTTCGTCTGTAGTGTGAGAAGCGCCGTCAAGAGGCGTACGCAACGGTAAATCACACAGGGACCTGCGTCCGGGAATAGCGACGCTAGTATCGACTTTTCGCGCCACACTTCGCCGACGAAGCGCAGCCGGCGGCGTCCACGTGCGGAAAGGCTAGCAGTTGCGTGCACCGCGCAGAGCACTTCTGCATGCAAGCCACAACGTCGCTGGTGCTGCACAACAGGCGTCACGGCTGGTACAGCGCAAACTTTTACACTCTCCCATTAAATACGAAAATGCGGTTAATAGCATCACGATAACCAGTGTGCAGCCGCATCCACGTCAGCGTAAAAACGCGCGAGCAGCCGGTCTTGTTGAGTGCCTCGATGCTCGCTCCTCCGCTCAAAGCGACATCTGCGTCGTCTGTTACGGCGGCCGCCATTTATCGCTCCCGCTGTATACCGGTTCAGCAGCTGCGGGAAGTGGCTTACTAGCTTAATGCGGATGGTTGTTGCACTCAGGAACGCGACATCCAGGCATATCTGGCCGAAAAAAAGTACCACGTAAGCCCTACAGCTTGCCGAAGACGCTGCAGGCACTACAATGGCGGAGAAAACAGTACAAAAGGTGACAGAACCCTGAGCGGGGGCGCGCGCTTCGAGGCACCCTACCGGTGTTGCTCTGCGGGGCGACACCTCGCGGCTGGGGCGGGCGCTGACGTGGTGTGCCTCGGAGCATGCACGGCCTAATAGACACGCTAGCCTGTTTAACACGAGCGACAGCGTTGAAAGGTGCGCTTGTTTACTTAACCGAAGATGTACGCTCCCTCTGTCAGCCTTCGACATTGTTCGCTTGTCCCTGTCTCTTCTTTTCTGCGTCATTGTCTTTATTTGCGCACACCAGTTTACCTTGAAATATGAAGCAAATAGCCCAGCTACAAGATTAATTGAGCTGTAGACTTCTAGATTCAAACAGATGGCACGTGCCACCTAATAATTATGATGATCATTTCCCTCGGGCAAATTATGGAGACCAAAACCAGCTCCGTTGTTCCCATGCCACACGTAACCTGAGATGCTCACCATCGAATTTCAGGGCTCCGCTCGAAGCAATACGGAAACCGGGCCACATGTTTACTGTTTCCTCTATATATTTTCGCGCTCGGCGTAATAAACTCAGCTGGAAGTTAGCGCTCGTGTCCTCCGTGTTCTTCTTGTCTCTGTGTCATCATTTTGTTCTCGCGCTATTACTATCGCCATGCCACACCAACTAGCCCAAGCTGCCACACTTCTAAGCGCCGGTAGCGCCAAAAAGCGTCTTTGAGCATACAAGACGCTCTTCCACCACTCACGCTGTCTACAGGAAAAAAGCACCGCAATGCTTTCCTCTGACAGCAAACGTGAAGTTTGTTGCTTGCAGAGTGTGAAGGAAGATAGCAACATCAACAACAAGACGGAAAGTATATCATCGTGCACGTGAGACAACCTGCTGCTGACCCGACAAGATACGCGCATTGGCTGAAATATCGTCACGGAGCGTTTCAGCCTGACGTAACAGAGCAGCCGTATCCGCCGCGCTCGAAGGCTTGAAGTAAGATAAATTTATTGTACAGTGCCAATTTTTATGAAAGGAAACACGAGAACGCGTGGCCTACGCGCTCTGGTGGCTGCAAGCTGCGACATAGAATAAAGAACCAATTCAGCGAAGGGAAACTGGAGCCTTGACAAAATTACGCAAGATAAGCAGCGGTGGCGCATGAAACTGCCGAGGGAACAGGAAGCGGAAAGCAAATTTTGTTGTTGTTGTTTTTTGTCTTGTTTTTAGGTAGGGAAAAAATTATTGCATTTTTATTCCGTGCCGAGTGCGTATGCGCCTACGGAGTTGCCTCGGCTGATTCTTTAATCTATAGAATCAGAAGTTGGGCTATTTGGATCGTTTAGTTGCGCGAAAGCGCTTGTCATCTCTTCCTTTCTGTTTATTCGTGCGCTTGAACTGACAGTTATACCATCTTTAATCTATGCCTATCCTTTATAAACAGAAGTGAACGACAGAGACCGGGACTCGTGCAGGGCTACGGGTGTCTCGTTATCTTTCACTCGCTTGTTTTAACTGCGTCGATACGCCCAGCAGCACACCAAAGCGCCCTTCGAAACGCAGTACCTGTGCGTACAAAGGTTACATGGAATCGGAAGGCATTCATTGGCAGCTGGCATCTGTAAGAACTATGCAAGAGTGAGTACGGGGAACAATATTAAAGACGATAGTCTTTCTTGGGGACCTTCGACGGAAAAATTTTGGTCTGTCTGTCTGTCTGTCTGTCTGTCTGTCTGTTTGTCCACCCCAACGATACCTCAAACGGCACCGAACGGCCAACACCATCCGCAGCGCCCACCAATATTGCTCAAGGTTTAGCGTTCATAGTTGTGCGATTGTTTTGTATGTCTGCCTTTATAGTAGAAGAGGCACATACAAGTAACTTTAAGGAATGTAGCGTTTAATCACGCTCCGCTGACAGCGCAACGCGATGCTCAAAAAGGTGTTTCCAACGCTTTGCTACGACGTCACGGTGGTGACACCTGCCCGTCGCTTTGCGTTCTACACCTTATGACCTCCGAGACTGGCGCGCATCTTTCTCTGCGGGCTGCACGCCTTCGTTTTCGAAGATTAGTGTCAGATGGCACTTGTGTCTAACGTGCCTCGATGCGCTCGTTCGCCTCCGCTGCACGCTCGAGACACTCTAACGCAGCGCCTTCAGAATACCCTTCACCGATTTTCTTGCGCAGAACATCAAATAAACGTTTTGTTCACTCTCTCCAGACGCAAGACTATCGTCTTTCGACTATATTTGCGGTGTAACATGCAGATTTGGAACCAATTTTTATTTGTTCAGAACCAACTAACAATCACGTTTTAATGCAAAAAAGAATAAAATAAAATAAATCTATCGTGTTAGAACCATTACCGAGAGTTCGCAAACAGCACACCTTCGTTTTCAGAAGCAAAAGCGTGTCTCGTTTGCTATCATTACAAAAACAGTCGTGAAAATCAGCATAAAGTGCTTGAGTAACAGCTTCGAATCACAGTTCTTGGTTTCGCAGAGCACGGCTTAACACCCACACTTTTTATTGCATTACGACATAGTGCCATCAAGCTGAGGACACAAGGAGGTTGGGTTTTTCGCAAGGAAATCGCGGTGGAGCGAGAGTCCAGCGAAGCACAAGCAATCGAACACGGGCAGAATCAGTGCTAATGTACAATACGTAGTGCACAAATACACAACAGTGCCAGCGGTAACAAGGTCTCAGAGTGAAATAACCGACAAAAATATGCGTGCATTGGCAAAAAGAATCTACCTGGCATCGCCGTTGAAGTTGCAGAAATCGATGCCTTCACCGGTATGACAGTTCCTGCGGCACCATATACGGCAGTACAGCGACTATACCTACAGCAGCTGCAGTGACCTGTTGTTTTCCTCATTCACATGGCTAGTACTCAATGGAGG